>JAWHQI010000002.1:24315000-25515000 GCA_033032865.1 Dactylorhiza incarnata
AAAGCAGTTCTCTTTTCAACCAACCAGTACCTTGCATGACTTCGAAGCAAACAGGTCATAAATGGGTAGGAGAAATGCTAGCAGGTTCGACAGTCCGGTTTCATAATTCATTTCGGATGTCCCAAGATATTTTTATGGATCTATTGCATATCTTGGAGGAGAAGTACGGATTTCACGGGACAAGACGGACTGCATCTAGAGAGATTTTGGCACTGACCTTGGACATACTGTCTCATAACGAGGTCATGAGGAAGACATGTGAGCGGTTTCAGCACTCGACAGAGACTGCTAGCAGGTTTTTTGGAGAAGGCATTCGCGTGTTGATACTACTGGCGGCCGAAGTGATTCAACCATTAGATAGATCTTTCAGTAGCACACCGCCAGAGATTCTGTATGACACACGTTACATGTCATTCTTTAAAGATTGTGTCGGTGCAATTGATGGAACACATGTTCATGCATGCGTACCTGTTCGTGATCAAGTACCGTACATTGGGAGACATGACATGCCAACACAAAATGTGATGGCTGCTTGTGATTTCAACATGTGTTTCACGTTTGTTATGCCAGGTTGGGAAGGCTCTGCGCATGATAGCCACATTTTCAATTATGCGCTTCGGGATCCCCGTTACAAATTTCCGCATCCACCACCAGGTAATTAGATTTCTACTCCATTTTTTATACTTCTCACCTTTGAAGCGTAACGAATTTTGATCCTGGTTTTCAGGAAAATATTACTTGGTGGACTCTGGGTATCCGCTACAAAGGGGATACTTGAAACCATATCCAGAGACACGTTATCATCTCCCAGACTTTGCTCGTGGCGGGCGTGCACCGGAAGGACGCCGAGAGATATTCAATCACGCGCACTCATCCCTTAGAAGTGTCATTGAAAGATCGTTTGGGATTTGGAAGAAAAAGTGGGCCATATTGCGTGATATGCCGAGCTACAGCTTCACCAAACAAACCGATATTGTGATGGCGACAATGGCACTGCATAATTTTATTCGGAGGCACCCGTCGCGGAGGGATATTGATTTCAATGAGTTCGAGCAGGGAGGTGGTGATGAGGGGGTGAGCACACAAGGGCATCAAGTAGTTTGTTCTGATACAGCAGGCGGGGTAGATGAGATGATCACGTTGCGTGAAAATATAGCGCAACAGTTGTACACTTCTAGATCTTAGATGGTGAGATGAATTATTGGTATTTATATCTATTATAGTCAGTATTATCAAGACTCAATAGCCACTATCAAACTACTGGTGTATGTAAACTATCAACAATAGTAATGATATATTGGTGGGAAGATGGTAAAATTGTTGAAAAAGTTTTTTTTAGAAAAAAAACCATGTGGTACGTAGCTCCTGAGTCAATGAGCCATGTGTGGACCACAATCGTAGTTGAAACATTAAATGATTTTGAACATAGGTTCTTACTAGTCATGACAAGTCTGCAAGTACTAGAGAGCTTATTGAGAGAATCGATAAGGGTTCACATACTCTTTAATTCATTTTTTCTAGGAGCCAGAACATCTTGAATGGTATTGTCCTTGATTTTATGTTGTGTTTCATCTGTAGACCCAAATGCAACTAGATTGACCTTTGGATGCTTCTAAATCCTCTGGTATGACCAAGAAGCTGTTTTTTTTTAAATGTAGTTTGAAGCAGATCTCCTTGACGTGTCCTGATTTTTTTGTTGTAAGTGCACCGACAACTGTCCTGATTGGGTCTGGAAGTAGAGTGTGAGAAAGTCACTAGATTTCCCAATCTTACTGGTCATCGGGAAAATACGTCATTGAGTTTGTCATCCATCATGACGGCCCTGCTGCTTTATTCTCCTCAAGCAGTATAAAAAATCTAAGAGAGGGACCCAAGTCTTTCCTTACCCAGAATCTGCACACGAATGAGATCATGCTCAGAGTTCAATCCTGAAAGAAACTCGAATATCCTATCTCTCTCGACAAAAATTGCCAAAGTGGAGGCTTCTTTGTTGCATTTCATCTTCAGATTCAGGTACTGATCCAACTCAATCCACAGTTCATTTAATATCTCATAGTAGTCTATAACAGATAAGTTTTCTTTGCAGAAAAAAATCTTCGTATTTAACTCATAACTTCATAGAATAAGTCTGACGAAAGTTGTCCCAGGTTTGCGTTGCAGTTGGCAAGAACATGCAATTCTTGCTTATCTTGGGATCATTGAATTCCGTAGCCATGTCATGATAAGAGTCTTCATCATCCTGTGCTTCACATTTAGCATCAGTCTTGCCATGTGTAACTCCTTCAATGTGCTTTAATTTTCTTCATTCTTTCAGCGTAGTACGTATGACATGATCCCATTGAAGATAATTCTTTCCCTTGAGACAATGCGTGGGATGAAGGACGGAAGATCATTAGGGCTAAGATGAGGAACGACCATGTTGGCAGAATTGACAGTAGATATAGAGTGATCTGTAGGGGTGAGCATTAAGAATCGCAAACCACAAAAACCATAAGCAACTCAAACTGCATCAACTTTTAAACCGAACCACATAGTTATGGTGTAGCGCGGTTTAGAATTTTTGTAAACCGAGCACAATATCATGTAGTGCGGTTTTCAGATTTTGGAAATGCAAAAATCACATCACACCACTTAAAGAATAAGTTCTTAATTCCAACAAGTCTTTATGAATAAATAAGTGAATTTATTTAAGTAACTTAGTTATCTAATAATTAATACATTAGAATACAAGATATCCAATGGTAGAATCCAAACTTCACACATGCGTGATAGAATAAGATTTTTTTTAATTATTAGTTCGATATTAGATGTTTAATTGGAATAAAAATTGTCACTTGCGATTGCCCAACTCTTTTCACTTACAATAGCCATCAAAATTTCTTTCTTGATTTTCCTCTTGTCAATGATGCATAAACTTCTTTATTCTCCGGTCTCACAGCAGCAACTCAACGTATTTTTCCCCATGTTCTAAAGAAGGTTGTTAACAATTGAATTTCTTTAGTCAGAGTAAAAAATGATTCCATAAAAAGCAGAATTTATAAATTATTATATGTAGACTTGGGCTTAAGGCTTCGAGAGGTTTGATAAGATTTTTAATAATTGGAGAATGCCCACATAGGTCTTTTCTTAGTCCATTCAATCGTTAACATGCAAAAGACTGCATCGCCCGCAAAAACCGCACCACAAATTTTCAGTGCCGTGCCGTTTTACTCGAGCCAAAACCACACCCTTATGGTGCGGTTGCAATTTTGGCCCAAACCGCACCAAATCGCACAACGCTCACTCCTAGAGGTCTACAATTCTTATCTATGAGAATGGAAAGAGTGAATATACCGATCAACAAAGTGTCTGCACTGAAGGAGGAATAGTGTGAGTGGCACCTAGGAAAGTCGAGCAGCAGAGAATTGAAAATCGACAATGAAGAGGAAACCAAAGACCATCGATCGCGTTTGCAAACCGTTAATCGAGGATGGAAGAAAGAAAAAATGATCGATTGGAAATGGAGAAATTTTCATCAAATTTGATGTGTGCAGAGACCGTTGATCGACTGAAACGAGAGAATGGAAGTTCCTTAAGCAAAGAACGATATTGACTGAGATAATTGAGATCGTTGATCACGCATACGACGACATTGTTGATCATGCAGAGAGATGATAGGTCCGTCGAGTAGATTACACTGAGATCGGTACGATCGATTCAATCACGCGGACGATCGATATCTTTGAAGAGATGTACAATTGCAATGAAGGCGACGAGTACGGTGCCAAGACATGATTCTTATGAATGTTTTGATACCATGTATGAAATAATAATCTCATAATGTTTTCATTATCATAAGAGAGTATTTATACAAAGGGCAAAAACACATAAAATGGCCTAAGTTCCCTTAGGGTCCATTCGGCGCGTGGTTATTGGCTTTTCAATGGAAACCAATATCCGCGTGAATTGGCTTTGTGCTGAATTTCAATTTTGCTGTTCGGTCGCAGGATGAAATTTGGCTAGTAGAGTGTGAATTGAGGCATAAAAGTTGTTCGACTGCAGGTTGGAATTGATATTGGAGTTGACATTATACTATAATTTTATAATGTCCAAAACGCGCGCTGACGCCTAACATATTAAATTGGATGAGTTTTTAAGACGTCGGCTTGGGCGAAAGAGACTTGTTGGCACAAAAATGTGCACCTGGGAAAGAACGCGTGCCAGGGAGAAAATGCTCCTGGGGGAAAATGCGCGCACGTGCAAAAACGCGCGCGCGAGCAGGTTAACGCGCTTCCAAGCGAAAACGTACGCTTGGGAGAAAAATGCTTGCCCGGGCTAAACACTTGCCTGGCCAAAAAATTGCGTTTGGTCGACAAAAACTCGTCCAGAAGAAAACGTGCGCCCGGGCGAAAAACGCGCTCCTGGGAGAAAACACACCCAAGCAAAAAACCACGCGCCCGGGAAAAACCGCAAGCGCGGGCGAAACGTGTTCGCGCGAAAATAAGCACCGAGATGAAAACGTGCGCCCGGGAGAAAATGCTTGCCTGCTCGAAAAATGCGCGCGCTGGAGAAAATGCTTGCCCGCTCGAAAAATGCGCCCGCTGGAGAAAATGCTCGATTCTGTGGAAAACCGTTGGGGGAGGTAAGAATTGGCGATTTGATTTTTTAGGTCAAAGCCAATGCCATGGGTTTTGGCCTCAAAGCCAATATCCGCATCAATTCCATCTGACCAAACGCTAGAATTGAATTACTCCCCGATGCCAATTCCAGAAAGCCAATACCCGTGGAAGGACCAAACGGTTGAACGATGAGTAAACATGAACTGACGCGGCCACTTAATACTATGTGTAACATAACATATATTTTGTCCTCTTGTTTGATAAGATTGGATCTTGTTATCTTTACCAAAATGTTAGCATGCTGGAAATCAAAAAACATTTTGTGGCAAAATTGTATTGCATTGCGGCTAGCCATCATTTTATCATTTATGTATGCATGATAGCTTTTTTGTCACTTTTATTTATTGATGATTAATGTGCACATGAAACCTGCATTTTTCAAATGGAAAGGGTTTCCTAAAATATTGGCTAATCTTTATTGAGTAATTATTAATCCAATACTTAAATTTTGTTGTAAGAAGACTTCTGGCTGATGAGAAAAATTATCATTAAGTTGCTTTCTTTCCATCATGGTGCAGTTTTAGTGCTTTTTATCTTGTTCTACTCTGACTATTTGTTTGTCTGTGTAATACACGTGTAGATAATTATTCTTTTCTTTTCCTTTTATTAGCTAATTCCTTGTATTTATTTATATCTCAGAGCTATGGTGAGATAATTTCACAGGGTAATCAGGAAACAGTATTTTCTCCATTCCTTCATTCCACACTCTCCTATGGAAGTATTCCCAGCAAAGGTACTCTATCCCTAGTGATGTAAACCGGAAGCACGATTTTGATATTAAATAAATTTGTGATTTTGATTAAATCAGGCGATGCTCATGTTGACTCGTTAAACAATAAAAAAAAGATAATTAATTTAGGGTTTGAAAGGCCCGCGCAAGGACCTAACGGTCGAATGATGAGTAAACATGAACTAGCATTCCATATGCATGAAAATAGAATGATGAAGAACAAGGAAATCTGAAAATTAACAACTAGTAGGTTCTATGAAAATTAAGCGCAGACAAGCTCTGATTTAGGTGATCATTAAAACATAAGCATCAAATTAAACCTAATAAAATACAATAAGGAAGAGGGAGAGGTACATCATTAGCTCAAGCGCAACAACATATCCAATTCCCCGTTGGCTGCAAGAAGGAAGGCTAGGACCTTGGAGACTTTGAAACAGTGAAGGAGGGGCTTTGGTGGCAGTTGGGTAGCTGGTCAGACGAGGGAATAATGATTGGGGTTGTAGCTGGTGGCCGTTGGGAGGTGGAGGCAGCATGTTGAGGCTGATAGGTGGAGGAATGCCGAGCAAAGGAGCACGATGCTGAAGGCATTAATGGCGTGCATCACTGTTTTGTGGATGGAGGTGGTCTATTTGATGAAGGCTCGCCGATTTTGCAGGGTGGGGGTTAAACAAAGGAGAGGTTGTCGGATCTTGTGGAGGTGGTTGAAGGCGGCGTCAGGTTCTGGAAAGGGATTGTTGGGCGGCTGGAAGGAGACAGAGGGTCGCGTGAGGTGCTATGTTCCGCTGGGCTTCTGAAACAGAGAAAAGGTTCTCAATTTTCGATTTCTCTAGGCTGCTTGTTTCCAAGGAGGAAGCCGAATTATATATTAGGCTAAATAGGATTTATTGTTTTTTGGTTCGACATCATGATGGGGATCATGCCACTCGGCCCGTTAGGGTCTATTCCCGCCGACCATGGACACAGTGATGATCGGGACCGCTCATCGTGAGCGGATCGCCGATCGTAGCTTTTTTGTTCTTTGCATTTTTTAATTTACTTTGTATTTTTGATTGTTTTGAGGTAGATAACGAACGGAGAATCATGACCATTCGTTGCCTCCCTTCTAGTCTATATATAGAGGTAGAAGGCTCTAATGAGAGGTGATGAAAGTTGAAGCCAAGAAGCATTGCTTTTCATCAACCGGTGCTGAAGCCGGAACCCCTCTAGGTGTGATGCTTGGACCTCCCCTCTCCCCTTGGCCGTCGGCCATACCCCTCCCCTTTCCCCCTCCAAATCGAGCCTTCTCATCACCCCCAACCGGCCCCCATATCCCACCCTTCTTCCCACAATCAACAACCCCTTTCCACTCCCACCACCTCCACCTTCAGGAAGCCCAAATCAGCCCCTAACCACCGGCCGACCACCACCAAAATCCCCTCCCAAAGCCCACCAAAACAGCCCCCTCTCTCCATATTCTCCCCGATTTCGGTTTCTGGCGATCACCGAAAAACCTTCCCCAACCACCTCCAACGAACCTTCACCATCGCCCTCCAACTCCAAGTTTCCTTCGTTTTCAGTTTTCGATGATCGCCGGAAAACACCTCTGACCACCACCACCACCACCGTCCGCCTCTCCGGCGACCGCTTACGGCCCACTCCGGCCACTACCACCACCGGCCGCCTCTTCGGCGACCACCTCCGGCCACCTCCGGCCACCTCCGGCCACCTCCGGCCACCTCCGGCCACCTCCGGCAACCCACCACCCCACTACCCGATAACCACCGTAACCACCTCCCCCACTACCCCACTCCCACCACTTCCCCAATTTTAGGACACATCTCCTAAAATTCCTCCCCTCCACCCATTTACCCACTTCCCCCACTTCCAACTACTCCCTTCACGCGAAAACCTCTTCCCCAGGCCAAACTGAACTCTCCCCTTCTCCTCCACATCCAACCAAACTCCACTAACCTCCCCCCACAGACAAACCGAGCCCCCCACTCATTTCTCCCAGCAGCCGCAACTTCCTGTAGCCTCCCTTAACCTCCTCCCCAGCACCCATTCGAGTCCCTTTTCAGTTCCAGCCGCAACTTCCTGTAGCCTCCCTTAACCTACTCCCCACCTCCCATTCGAGTCCCTTTTCAATTCCAGCGGCTGGAATTATTTCTTGCAGCCCGGATCTTCAATTCCAGTACCCAGATCTACTACTACTAGTTAATGATTATATTAATTGTAGTGCCTACAGGTTAAATGAATTTGTTAAATTCACTGATTTTAAACTTAAATGTGTGCATACCCAGCAGAAAAAAAGTAACGTGCCTAACATCATATGTTCATTCCTTTGACCCTACAATCCATCTATTTTTTAGTCGTCCTGATAATTAAAGGTCATAATTAAAGGTCATTTTTTTTATTAAAAAGAGACTAAGGCTCTGTTTGGGACTCTGGCGGCAGTTGGAAAGGGAAACGAATGCCGCCACGATATCGGACTGGAGGTAGGGGGTGGCGGCAGCGAACGAAGGTATTTCGCCGTTCGTAGAGGGCGGCGTCTTGGAATGGTGGGGGAAGGCGGAAAAACAAACGGGGGATGTTCCCGCCGGTGGTGCACTGCAATCGTGCCGGAGCCCTAACATCGCGCCAAACAGACCTTAAATTTGATGACCTAGTTGATCTAATATTGCAGATCAATAATAATGATCTCGATCTTATTTTTGAATGTAATACCATAAATAAGGCATATGGGGAATGCACATTTTTATGTAAAATGATAGCTAATTATCCCCTCTGACGTATTAAGATATGTACTTAGGCTGCACTTTACTTCTTTACTACAGCCATTTCTCCTCTAAGCACCAAAAGAATAAAGTCATTGAGGCACTTTAAAATTGATGATGAGAAGAACATGAAATTCAATACCAAGTACTTTGTTTTTATTTTTCTGTTTAACCAAATCACAAAATAATCCGTCACCTTGTGAATATTTATATGAAAGGCTTGTGGAATTACATACTGCTTCTGTTATGATCCTAGCGGGAGAATAGAAGGTAGAGAGATCTAGAGATTAAGAGAAGGAGGATTAGGGTTAGGAAGAAGAAAGCAAGTACCTTGGATATTTCTCGATGCCTCCTCCACAAGGGGTCCCGGGTATTATATAACCCGGGACCAAGGGGGCCGGTCGGCCCCTCATAGGGGCTGAACCAGTGTGGTTCAGCCCCGCTTCTGTTTTATCACTGTTGGCGGGCTGAACCGGATGGTTCAACCCGGTCTTGCTCCGCCGTCTCCTTTGGTCGTCTCGCATAATGAAATCCTCAGAACCGGACGCCGAGTGGGGGCGTAACATTCCCCTCCCCATCAAGAGTCAGGTTGTCATCAAGCTGGAAATCTGGAAAGAGCTCGGAACTCCAGGAGGTCAACCCAGGCTTTGTGTGCTGCCGAGAGATTCTTCCATTTGACCAGAACTTTAGGGCGGTACTCAGAGTCGCGCTTCTTCCACTTGGACAATAAGATCTCCTCAGGAATAGGACGCAGTTCCCCAGCAGTGGTGGCTTCGGGAAGGAGGGGACTGGCTTGAATCGCCTCCCCCAGCTTCTTCTTGAGCAGTGAGACATGGAAGGTCAGATGGATGCGGGTGCCCTCTGGCAGGGCAAGGGTGTAAGCGATGGGACCTACCGGCTGTGAGTAACGCAGAAAAGTCCGTAGTAGCGCGGAGCCAACTTCTGATTCGCCCGACGGGAGACTGATAGTTGACGATAAGGTTGTAAGCGAAGAAAAACCTCGTCGCCCACCGAGAACTCCCGCTCGGTCCGATGTTTGTCCTCCTGAGCTTTCATCCTGTCTTGCGCCATACGGAGGTTGTCGCGGAGGAGGGCCAATGTGCGATCTCGGTCACGTAAAGTGCGCTCGACCGCTGTAAGCGCTGTACTGCCTGCCTCGTAGGTGCCAAGGGAGGTAGGGGACGCCTGTAGACGGCCTCGAATGGGGTGAGCTTGCTGACCGTGTGATATGACGTGTTATAGCAATATTCGGCTCAATGCAACCAACGGGTCCACGAGCGCGGCTCATCCATCACAAAGCAGCGTAGATAAGTCTCCACGCCCCGATTGAGCACCTCCGTCTGGCCATCAGTCTGAGTGTGGTTAGCTGTGCTCATACGCAGACGCGTGCCCTGTAGGCGGAAAAGCTCCTTCCAGAAACTGCTGATGAAAACTGGGTCACGGTCCGAGATAATCGAACGGGGAACCCCATGCAAGCGCACAATCTCCTTGGCGAATAAGTCAGCCACCATTTCACCTGAGTAACGGTGGTTCAGGGCGATGAAATGCCCATAATTTGACAGCTTGTCTACCACCACCAGAATCACCGATTTGCCTTGGGACTTGGGCAAGCCGTCAATGAAATCCATTGAGATGATTTCCCAGATGTGGTGTGGAACCTCCAATGGTGTGAGAAGACCGGCGGGCGAGGTCGTTTCATAATTCTGACGCTGACAGACCTCGCACTGTTGCACGAACTGCTGCACATCCTGACGTAGGCCCTTCCAAAACACGTTGGCCCGCAACCACTGAAGGGTACGGAGCACTCCCGCATGACCCCCTGTTGGTTAGTGAAACTCTTGGAGCATAACGGTCTTCCAGGAGGAGGTGGCCGGAATGACGACTCTTCCCTTGTAATACAGATGTCCCCCGTGCAGATGGTAACCAGGGTGGGTCGGCCGACCCTATTGGAGTGCCTCCTGGATGGGTTGTAGCTCGTGATCCGAGGAGACCTCTCTTTGGATATCATCCAGGGATGCAATCAAAGGGCCTGAGATGTGGGCCAGAGCGCTCTCTGGAAGACGCGAGAGGGCGTCGACGACCACGTTCTCCTTTCCCTGCTTGTAAACGATCTCGTAGTCATATCCCAAAAGTTTAGTCAGCCACTTTTGCTGAAGAGGGGACGCCAGCCTTTGCTCCAAGAAATGATTCAAGCTCTGGTGGTCGGTGCGGACCTTGAAATGGTGCCCCAGTAAGTAAGACCGTCATACGGTTACCGCGTGAAGAATCACGAGCATCTCCTTTTCATAAGTAGACAACCCCAAGGTGCGAGGGGCTAGGGCCTTGCTAAAGTAGGCTAGCGGTCTCCCTTCCTGCATCAACACCCCACCAATGCCAACTCCCGAAGCGTCCGTCTCTAGAACAAAATCCTTGCTGAAGTCGGGGAGGGCTAGGACCGGTGTTGTCGTCATGGCCCGTTTGAGGGCCTGAAACGCTGCCTCTGCGCCCTCATGCCATCCGAACGCCTCCTTCTGAAGAAGTTGCGTGAGAGGGCGGGCCAGCTTGCCATAATCATTCACGAATCGCCGGTAGTACCCTGTAAGGCCCAGAAACCCCCTCAAGGCCCGCATTGCAGTAGGGCGCGGCCAAGATACCATACTCTCGATCTTGCTGGGATCGGCCCGCACTCCCTGGGCCTAAACAAGATGGCCAAGATACTCCACCTCTGCCTGCCCGAAGGAACATTTGGACATTTTTGCATACAACCGATGCTGACGGAGGATGGTAAGTACTTACGTCACGTGCTCCAGATGCTCCGTCCAACTGCGACTATAGATCAGAATATCATCGAAGAAAATCAACACTGATTGCCGTAAGAGAGGCTTGAAGATCTCGTTCATCACTGCCTGGAACGTGGATGAAACATTGGATAACCCGAAGGGCATTACCAGAAACTCGTAATGACCGTCATGGGTCCGAAACGCTGTCTTATGGATGTCTTCCTCCTTCATCCTGATTTGGTGGTAGCCGGAACGCAGATCCAGCTTGGTGAACAAGCATGCCCCATGTAACTCGTCTAACAGCTCCTCAATCATGGGTATGGGGAACTTATCCTTGTTGATCGACTCATTCAGGCTGCGATAATCTACACAGAAGCGCCAAGACTCATTCTTTTTCTTTACCAAAATAATAGGCGAAGAGAAGGAACTGGTGCTCGGCCGTATAATACCTGTTGTCAGCATCTTGCGGACGCTGCGCTCGATCCCCGCCTTCTGTATGTACGGGTAGCGGTATGGCCTGACGTTGGTGGGTGCTGCCCCCTCTTTCAACAGGATCGCATGGTCTCTGAATCGCGGAGGGGATAAGTCGCTCGGCTCCTGGAATACATCTTCGTACTGGGACAACAGATGTCAGATCTGATCTGGAACAGTAGTAACTGGCTGTCCTGTCTCGGTGCACCCCACTATCATAGCCACCTGGCCCCCCTGCTCCTCCAAACGAGCCAAGCTCTTGAGCGAAATCTCCTTCAGAGGAGACGTCCTGAGACCGTGTAAACAGTAATCTCGCCCCTGCTGAGTGAACTCCATGGTCATGTGCTCCCAGTCCGTGGTGACTCCTCTTAGCTGCCTCATCCACTGCACCCCTAGCACCATGTCTGACCCCCGGATGGGAAGCAAGTATAGATCAGTCTGACAGGTGTACCCCTGGATCCTCAGCTCTACGCCCTTCATGACGCCCTCGCATCGAAGTTTGCTGCCATCGGCCACCATCACCTGAAAGTCCGCCTCACGGTCCACATCATGTCCTACCCGGGCCGCCACTGAAGGGTTGATGAAGTTGTGAGTGCTGCCGCTGTCCACCAGTATGGTTACCCGCTCCGTTCCCACCCGACCCGCAATGCGTAGCGTGAGCGGGGCCGTACACCCTTCTATAGCCTGAAGGGAGACTCCGAACTCGGTCATGTCCAACTCCTCGTCCAAGGACGCCGCCAAGGCGTCCTCTCCCCCATCCTCTTCACACAGCATGTACACCTGGACCTTCTGACATATGTGGCCTGGTGCAAATTTCTCGTCGCAGTTGAAACACAACCCCTTTTCCTTCCTTGCCTGTAGTTCTGGCCAAGTCAAACGGGTCACTGTGGGTCGTCCCGCGGCCGGTGGGTCTCGCCTGGGTGCTGGGGTGATGTAGGCTAAAACTAGGGCTGTAGTTTTGAAGTAAAATAAGGAGATCTTTTAAAATAAATGCGGCGCGATAGAATTTTGCGGGCTATTTTAATGACTAAAATGACCTAGGCGTCACAACGAACGTAAGACGCAACCTCACAAACATATAAACGAAGTAACGACATGAACCACAATTCCACAAGCTCAAAAATTAATCGATGGCACGCACGTGTTTGGAAATAACGATAAAATAGGAGACAATTAATTAAGGGCAAGCTCATAATAATTAACTATTCGTTAAACTGAAATGGGCATGAAAATTAACTATGGTTTGAGGGAGAGGGATGAAGATGTATACTACGAGGAAGAGTAGCCGAGGCGAACAAGTCCCCTGCAGAAATGTGGAAGATCGGATCTCGGGCTGGTAGCGCAGGGAGGCGGGGGTGGAAGGATCTAGGACTGGCAGGAGATCTACGACGTCTGCATCGTCGAGCAGGAGAGTCGACGCAGGAGGCGTCACCGACGACGGCAGACGAGGCAAGGAACGTCGTCGTGGACGAAGGGACTATCGATGTCGACGCAGGAAGCACGATGCTGGCGCAGGATGAGCAGGTGGACGTCGTCGGCGTATGGCGAGGCAGATGCCAGGGTGACGGAGCAGGGGTGATAGCCGGCAGGACGAGGTCCGGTGTGACCAGAGGCATAGATTTTCTGTTCTACTTCAGCCATCCAGATTTTCTGATCAGATCTGGTAGTCCCTTCCTCAACAGCCTTGCGTGGCAGACTGTTCCGGTTGTGATCTATCGACTTCCTCTAGTGAACCCTTAACAGGTATCGTCGATTCCTTCCTAAATTTTCAACGCCGCTCTCAAACAATTGTTATTCAGAAGTTCCAATTGAACCCTATCTCAATCCGTAAAATTTTTCTGTGTGTGTCTATTAAGGGTGAATAGACGGTCTTCGTGCTAGTTAGGTGTCATTAATCTCATTTCAGGAATTTCAAACTTTCATCAATAGAGACGTGGTAAATTATTCGTGACTTGTTCTTCCCTTCTTTAATATTATTTTATGCGTGAAGTTTAGGGGGAGTATGTAAGTGCTGATATTTTTCCTCGTTAGGGTCCGCAAGGTGATTTGGGGAAAGAGGACTTCGAGGTAAATCAGAAGCGATCCCTATTTTGTCTCCAGAGTAACGTGGACAAATATGCCGCCGCGTCTTGTGTACGAGCTCCGCAACGCAACTGTAAGAAATTCTATTCTTTTAAGTTAGACATACCAAATAGTTATATGCACAGATAGTATCCTCGTATATTAGGAGGAAAATTTTATAATGTTATACAACTGCATTTATCTAGACATCAACATTCAACATGTTAACGAGTACGACATATAATTAGTCTGTTGAACCAATTTAGAATCCAATAGGTAACGGAAAATGTTATTAGGAGGCATGATTGAGACTTTCTCCTTCGTGATAGATAGAGACGCACTATCTTACTCATGGGGCATAGTAGACCTTATGAGCCTCAAACTACAGGGAGACGTTTTGTTCCATTTAGAAATTCAGAAGATGCGAGTCTGTGTCCGTGGGACACTAGAACCTCTGCGTTCGTTAGTTGGGACTCAGATCGTTAGAATGAGCATAAACAGTTTCTCAGCATACGGCAAAAATTAGAAATGGTAATATGGTTAATTATTCCTTCCAGAGTTTGAATAATTATGCTTAAGATATTTAAAAACTAGAATAGATATTTATGTTAAGCATTTTTAGAAAGACATGCATAGTATAACAGGAAATACTTTTCTTTTCATAACATGAAATTATTATTTAAAAAACATGCACACATGTTTCTTTCAAATATTTTTTTAGTGTCACTAAGAAGAATGGTCCTTCTTACTCTCCAGTTGGGCTGACCCATTTTTGGGCTTATTATTACAGGGGTCACAGGTGGGGTGTTGCGCCTAGGTTGAGTGCGTTTGCCGATGTTCCCCTTATAGTTTGTTTTTCATTCAGTAGTTTATTCCTTCAGTACTTTTTTTTACATTGGACATGTATCCCGATTGTTTAATGTTTCTTGTATCAGACTATGTATAAGATTACCGTATTTCCAGCATTATGAATTTGTTTCAATTTTAGTGGCTCTGCGAATTCAATTTTGAGGTACACTTTTACCCTTAGCTTCTTTTATTACTTCCGCTGTAAGTACTCTTTTAGCACTTTTCTTTTATGCCTGCTATGTACCATTTTTATTACCGCTACTTGGTTTGCTTCTTATCACGGGGCCTGGACGGACTGCTGATTTGTGGTAAAACTAGGTTGGGGTGTTACAAGATATTTCTTGATGCCTCCTCCACAAGGGGTCCCGGGTATTATATAACCCGGGACCAAGGGGGCCGGTCGCCCCCCCATAGGGGCTGAACCAGTGTGGTTTAGCCCCGCTTCTGCTTTATTACTGTTGGCGGGCTGAACCGGATGGTTCAGCCCGGTCTTGCTCTGCCGTCTCCTTTGGTCGTCTCGCATAATGAAATCCTCGGAACTGGACGCCGAGTGGGGGCGTAACAGCTTCTTCCATAAATATCGGTCTCAAGGCATTATTATTGAACCTGGGCATAAAATAAAAGAGTAAGACATTCAGCATTTCAAGCCATTAAGTGTCTTTTCTTATTCCCCCTTCTTTTCCTGTCATTTTCTCTGGAATTTTTCTCCCTTTTTACTCTGCTGGTTGGATTTTTGTAGAGTATTTGGCTCATATTTTTTTAATCATTGTGGCTAGTCGCTACAATTGTCCATCATTTCCTAAAATAAGCTTCCTGCTTACATCTTCATTTTCTCTGGTTTTATTTTTTCTTACTCTTTGATCCTCTAGATGATTTTATATGGTCATTGACATGATGGCACTTTTACTTATTCTTTTAGTGTATTTTTTGCTTTATGAACAAAATACTTCATGCCTCCATGCTGTGATAAGTAGATTCTCACCTGACGGTATTATTCAAAGGTTTTCCTATGAAGATTTCTTGTTAATTTCCTGTTTTTCTGTGGCAAGTGCATTCTTACCCTTTTCTGCTGTGGTAGTAACCCCTGTTGCACCCTAAATTTATTCTTGTAAATCTTTGTTGTCCTTGCAGTTGATTTTGCATCTGCTTTCACAAAGAAAGATCAGGCAGGCCATCACGATCTCAGTATTACTGATCTAAAAACAAACTACGTAACTTCTTATAATAAATTAGGACATGAGAATTTCACCGAAGATATAATGGAGTTTGAGCTGATGCAGACAGATAAGGAGAATGTTGAACTAGCAGTTAATTCATCCAATCATTCTGATGCAGATATTAAAGATGGTCATATGCTCCTTATTGAATCCGGTTGCGTAAAATCATTGTGTGAGGATGAATTTAGCGGGATAGAAGATCTATCTCCTGAAGTTTCAGCAATATATCTTGCAATGCAGCAGTCTAAATTAGAATGTATCGATGAGAAAAGTCAAGATTCAATTTGTGAAAAAGTTTGTGTGGAGCCTGAAGATGACTTCGATGATTTTGATCCATATTTATTCATCAAGGATTTGCCAGACTTATCCATAGTAGTTCCAAAATATCGGTCTATGCTCTTACCGAAGCAAACACGGAGCTGTCCTTCAACTACCCTTGTTTTGGATTTAGATGGTATACTACAACCAATGATCTAATATGTCATCATGAAGTAACTTCATAATTTATATAATATCATTGTGATGTTTACTTTAGTTGTTGCTACATTTCAGTTGCTGCTGTTCTCTTTTATTGCTCGTTTCAACATGATATCTCCCATTTAATTTTTCTTTTATTATGTGTTTTATGCTTTACACATCAACACAGAGATTTCTATGAGTGCCAATGACAAGGCGTCTGAGGATGCGAGCAATGTGTATATTCTTGACACAGAGCAGAAGATTGTGCCACAATGATTGAGGGAGACAACACGACGATGACAATGGCCTAAATACTTGATAAGAAGTCTTATTGCAATTTTTTGTTATTTTTCTTTTACCCCTATTGGCCTTTTTAGGGCTTGTATTATAGTGTTTGTCTTGAACTAAGTTATCTTTTGGACCATTATCATGAATAGCCTAGGGATGGAAAACGGAGTATCTACCTCCTCTTTGCTTCTACTCCTACCACTTTGCTCCTCTTCCGATCGACCATCCCAAGGCAGTAACATTTGTCTGAATTGTCGCTTCTGCACACAACTGACTTAGTTGCTGAGTGCGAACGAATTTCCTTTGTGACATTCTGTTCGCTATTGTGCGACACCTAACTTGTTGTGATCGCAGTCGCGCGATGTGCTAACCGCTGCGCTTCCACAATCATTAGGGCCTTGCATGGAATTTATTTGCGTGTCCGCTCACAGTCGCTCTACTCGCCGACACCTCACACATTTTATGCGTGCTATGGAGCATCCCTAAAGTCATAATCTTCCTCCATTAATCCCCGAGTTCCCTCTCTTTTGTACTTCTTGGTGCATGTCGGATTGAGAGCAATAACAGTTACACATAGTGCAGTCGTTGACAAGCTCTCACGTGACGGCTTGACTGACACAATTATCTTATGGTATTAATGCAAGCCACCTAACATTACTCGAGGTTGATACTTGGGCAGAGCAACTTCATCAGCCCATTACCCCCACCTCTCCCGCATTGCGGGCGACCCCTCCTTACTTGTCCCACCACTGAATTTAACTCCCCTCCACTTAATGTTGACCCACGCCTTCGCACATACCTCAATTCCATATATGGGCCTTATTTCAATGACAAATCCCACAAAATGTATTGCAAAGGTCGAACAGTTCTTTGATATCAGTGTACTGTAGATGCTCAAAAGGTTCCTACATACTTGCCAACATGAAAGGCTCTGCTGCCCATTGGGTTCATTGGCTACGATTAACATATTGAATCTCGTATCTCGAATCTCAAGCAAGCGTTAATGAAATGCTCTTACCTCTACTACTCCGACAACGACGACTAACAGGCAAGGCCCCTTGACAGCTGCACCGTCCAAATTAACGATCATATCCGCCACCACCCCTCACTCTATACCACATATCCACCGCCAATCCTACCGGCCTCCATCCACCATAAACCCACTCCATCTTGATCACACTTCTCAGCCTCATCAAACCCACCACTTCCCAAACTACAATTTGTCGTAACCTTTAGCTATAGGTGGGCACTTGCACTATCACAATAGATTTCTATGCCTTTGACTGAGACGGTGTGGATGTGATACTGAGGTCACCCTAATTACAAAGAAGACAATTGGCGTTTATGTGTGGACTACGGGGAGCTCAACATGGTCATCCTATACAAGTATCCCATTCCGGTCATACAAGATCTACTTGAGGAGTTACTGGGGGCCTCTTACTTTTCTAAGCTGGATCTCCGCTCTAGCTATCACCAGATTCAGGTACGGGAGAAGGATATCTCGAAGATCGGATTCTGCGTGCACGACGACCACAACAAGTTCATCGATATGCTTTTTGGCTTGATGAATGTGCCCGCCACCTTTCAGACGACCATGAATGATCTATTTCGGTCGTCCCTACTGTCACGACCCATCTAAAAGCAGAAGACAGCACGCTTCGGGCAGATCGTGATGCCACAGACACGAGGGGATGAAACACAATGTCTATTAGGCAGAGCTGAATTATCATTATTAGGTTTAAAATAATTAATTTGAAGAAATATGTTTTATAAATATGCAGAAATTTTAGAGTACAACCGTGAAAAAAAAATACAGGTGTTTATATAAAAACCCAGACTTTCAAAAATACTGATACCGATTCATGTAATGAAGACTTCAAAAGGATGAACATGCAATAATATGAAATTTCAGTACAAAATTTATAACCTAACAGTTGTCCATGAAACAAGAGAAAATGACTGAATGTAATCATTACATAGCAGAAATACTCAACCGAAAAGAAATAATACATAGAACCTGATACAACAATAAAAATAAGAAAACCTCCAGGAACATAGGAACAGGGTGCAGAGCGGACTCAGGTACCAGACGACGCAGTCACGGACGCTAAAGCAAAGCCCAAAGCAACAAGGAAATTGCCATAGAACAATAGTACAAGTAAAGTAAAGCAAATGAAGTACAACTAGCAGGAGATCAGAAAGAATACACGTACAATTTCCAGGAACTACAAAACTATCAAGTCAGGCAAGTAAAAGAGTCACGCGGTAACAAACTGAATTATTAACCTACTTCGGAGTATAGTATAATCAGATGTTTGTAATAACTTAAGTTGTAACAAATGAAAGTGTAGGTGTTTTTGTTTGATGCACAAAATTCATGATTCAGACAGATTCAAGTTCAGATTCAAGACTTATCAGAGATTCAGGAGTTCAAGCTTGTTATGACTACCTTTCTATGTTTACCTATGTTATTAACGAAATAATCCTTAATTTGGTGAATGAGGCAAGTTATCATTTTGATGATTCAGGTGTCGAACAGTAAAATTTATGGACATAAGAAAATGTAACAAGTTACGATCAAATGTTGCAAGTGAGAGGTTTCTCTACTTCCCTTAAGTAAGGTTGAGTCCGACGGTGGCGGCTAAACGACGCAAACAAGATTTAGAGACCTATTTTAGACCTGCTTCAAAATGAGAAAAATGGTATTTGACATACAAACACCCTAAGCTAACACAAGCAATTAACATCGCGTAACCTATACATGAGAGGGTTTAGAAATTTACCTCCCTCAAAGGTGAGGGGAGAGGAGATTACCACGCAGAAATCGGGGACTTGCTGCGCTTAGGTTACGAAAACCCTAAATTGGAGAGGGTTTTGAGCGATCCCGTCAATAAGGTCGAGGAGTGGTGCCGGAAATCACAAACGCAACGCAGTTAGTCGATTATAGGAGGGGTAAAAATCATGAAGCACAACATATACGTGATTAGGAGCACAAAAAATCTCAAAAACAATTCAAATAAATCGGATTAAAAGAGGAAGGAGGAGATGCATACCCAAGGAAGTCGAATCTGGACTCAATGGGGCGAGGGAAGGAAAACCCTAGCTGTTCCCCTCGCAAACACCAACCCAAAACGATGGGGAAGAGGGAAAGAGGTGGCTGCTGACCCTTGACGAGACGGGATATGGCTTATCCCGACTGCTGGAGGTCAGCCAAAGGAAGGGGAGGAGGAGAGGCTTTCGGCTCCTTGGAGGAAGGTGGCTGCTGGCTTGGAGAGGAGCAGAAGGAGAAGCCGGCGGGAGGAGCAGGAGCGGCTGACGGCGTCGACGCTGCGTGTGGAGATGGGATCAGGAGCAGCGGCTTGCGGTAGACGGGATCGGGGCGGCTAGCGGGAGAAGGGATCGAAACCCTGGACCGCGAGAATTTAAATGGGGGGGGGGGGCGGCTTGGGCTGCGGCTAGCAAATTCTAATTTTTTTATTTTATTTATTTGAGTTGTTACATTCTCCCCCACTTAGGAAGTTTTGTCCCGAAAATTTTGAGGATTTTCTGGATGGGGTCTCTTATGGCGAAGATTCAGATGTCATTCTTTCCACATAATTTTCCATCCAAGGCTTGAAGGCTAACTATGAACATAACAAAATGAGACGAGAACAAGTTCAGAGGCTTACCAAAATTAAGAGAATAGATGCGGATACTTGCTACCCATGTCAGATTCAAGTTTCTAGGTGTACTCCAACTTGCCATGCGTCCAAAGCACTTTTACCATAGGAATGGTTCTTTTTCGATGCTTGCGTTCTTGATACTACACGATTTTAGCGGGCTTGACCGGATACGAAAGATTGGCTTCAGGAACCATAAGAATTTTTTCAATGATGCGGTTAGGATCATGAATGTACTTCCACAGCTGGCTGACATGGAAGACATTGTGAACACCAACAAAAGAAGCAGGTAACTCAAGGCAATAAACAGATTCCCCAACACTTTCTGAGATAGGATACGGTCCCATGAACCTCGGTCTAAGCTTGTGATGACAACCAAACCGTTTCACCCGGGAGAAGGGGAAACTCTCAGGAACACTTGATCACCCACAAGAAATTCTAACGGACGGCGACTCAGATTTACATGCTTTCTCTGCCTCTCGATAGCACGACTGAGCTGAAGTCGAGTCTTCTTTGTGCCTTCTTCCATTTCCTGGAGCAACTCAGGTCCCAAAACAACCTTTTCACCAACTTCAGACCAATAGAGAGGGGTCCTACAACGTCGCCCATACAGTGCTTTGAAGGGGGCCATTTTGAGGCTCTCTTCATAGCTATTATTGTAGGAAAATTCCACCAATGGTAGGTACTCATCCCAAGCTCCTTGTAATCCAGAATGTAACATCGCAACATGTCTTCAAGTCTCTGATTAACCCTTTAGGTCCGACCATCGGTCGTCGGATGATAAACAATGCTCAGGTTGAGTTCGGTGCCCAAAGCTTGCTGAAAGCCTTTCCAAAAATGAGAAACAAATTTCGAGTCACGATCTGACACAACACGCAAAGGAATCCCGTGAAATCTGACGATCTCCGCACATAGATTCGAGCAATCTTCTCAGTAGAGTGACTTTCCCTATAAGGGATGAAGTGGGCTACCATGGTTAACCGATCCACTATGACCCAAATCGCATCATGCCCTCTCGGAGTGCGAGGCAAACCTGTGACGAAATCCATAGAGATGTCCTCCCACTTCCATTCAGGGATGGGCAGAGGCTGCAAAAGACCACCAGGACGCTGACGCTGAGCTTTTACCTTCTGGCACGTCAAACATCGAGAAATAAAACGAGCTATCGAATTCTTCATACCAAACCACCACACAATCTGCTTCAAGTCATGATACATCTTATTATTGCCCAGATGACCAGATGTGCGAGATTCATGAGCTTCACGACATATATCATCAAGTAATTCATGAACATCGGGGATGCAAAGACGGCCTCGGAAACGCAAAACATCATCAGAGATAGAGAAATCTGGAAGAGACTCAAGTTCAACCCTTCGTCGAATGCGCTGGAGAACGGGGTCGGAAGGCTGCAAATCTTTCACATGCTCCACCCATGTCAGACCAAAAATCTGATCTTGACCTTCTGGTGAGATGGATATGTCCATCCACTAGAGGTCACCAATTAGAGCTGCAAGAGTAGCTGACATGGGTGCACACGAGGGAGCGGAAACATGACTCAATGCATCAGCTACCGTATTGGCCTTGCCGGGAACATAAGTAAACTCCAAATCATAGTCTGCTATAAATTCGATCCACCGCCTCTGACGAAGATTGAGATCTTTCTGATCAAAAATATACTTCAGACTCTGATGGTCAGTAAAGAAGTGACACTTCACGCCATAGAGATAATGTCGCCAAAGCTTCAAAGCAAACACCACTGCAGCGGACTCCAGATCATGAGTGGGGTAGTTGCGCTCGCGAGTCTTCAACTGCCTTGACTCATAAGCGATAATACGATCATTCTGCATCAATACACATCCCAACCCAACTCCGGAAGTGTCAGTAAAAACTGAAAAGTCTGCCTCCTCGGAAGGAAAGGCTAAAACTGGCGCCGAATATAGACGTTGCTTCAATTTCAAGAAGGCCTACTCACACTAATCTGACCACTCGAATCTAACATTCTTTTGAGTTAGCTTTGTCTGCGGAGCAGCAAGAGAGGAAAAACCCTTGGCGAAACTTCGATAGTAACCAGCAAGCCCAAGGAAACTGCGAATATCAGTAGATGTAGAAGGTCGCTTCTAGTCCATTACACATCAAAAATCTTGGCAAGATCAACAAAGAGTCCATCTCCAAAAACGTGCCCCAAGAAAACAACACGATCCAGCCAGAACTCACATTTTGCCAGCTTGTCATAGAGTTGATGTTGACGAAGTGTAGGGAGAGTGAGTCTAAGATGTGTTGCATGATCCTCATGAGTCTTGGAATAGACAAGAATATCATCAATGAACACGATGATGAATTTATTAAGATACTCGCATAAGACACGGTTCATCATGTCCATAAAAGCAGATGGTGCGTTAGTCAAACCAAAAGACATCACTAAGAATTCAAAATGACCATAACAAGTTCGGAAGGCAGTCCTGGGGATGTCGGATTCCTTGATCTTCAGCTGATGGTAACCTGATTTGAGATCTATCTTGGAATAGACCGTGCTACCCTTGAGCTGATCAAAGAGATCATCCACGCGCGGAAGGAGATACCTAACTTGACGGTCACTTTGTTTAGATCTCGATAATCAATACAAAGCCTCTTGGAGCCGTCCTTCTTTTTCACGAAGAGGACATGGGCTCCCCAAGGTGAAGAGCTAAGACGAATGTACCCACGCTCAAGCAATTCATCCAACTGTGATCTAAGCTCCTCTAGCTCGCGCGGGGCCATACGGTACGGGGCTTCCGATATGGGGCGCATTCCAGGCTCTAAGTCAATAGAGAACTCCACATCTCGATCAAGAGGCATTCCAGACAATTTGGCAGGAAAGACGTCAGGAAATTCAGAAGCAACAAATATGGATTTAGGAGAGACAGAATCTGAATGTGCAGCATACACAAAACAAGCAGAACAACCTTGACCAAGAAGGCGAGTGGTGCGTACAACAGAAATTACCTTTATGTGACTGCAGGTCTGAACATGAACGCTGAAGTCCTTGCCATCGATGCTGAGATTGACCCTCTTTGCCACGCAATTCAGCTTTGCTTTATACGCAACCAACCAATTCATGCCCAAGATTACATCGAACTCTGTCATCTCCAGAACTATGAGATCCCCTGAGACTCGCAATTCGCCAAACATGATCGAACAATTGGGAATGCCATGACTTGAAAGATGCAGATGACCAGACACGGAGATCTCATAAGGGACCTCAAGTGGTGATGTAGGCCAACGATAAAGATCCACAATATGACGAGCAATAAACGGGTGAGATGCACCAGAATCAAAAAGGATCTGCATCCATTTATTATTGACCCTAAATCTCCCTAGGAAAGAAGAACACATACGCAAATTCAAGGTTGTTTGATACTAAAACAGATAAAATAAGATACATAAATCTAAGAACAGTGCATTACATACCAGATATGACGTCGGTAGACGCAAGCGCCTTGCCCTGGGTAATGACATTCAACACGACTACCCTTTTCCTGAGCTCCCTGGACAGACTGCAGAGGCTGAGTGGGAATTGGGCAGTCTTGGATATGATGCCCAACCTGACCACATTGGTAGCAAGCATTCTGCTTACGACGACAGTCTTTCAGCACGTGACCCGACCTCTTGTTGCGAGCACAGACAGTGGAGACAGTGACAAGCGTCATCTGCGGCTGGGGTGCAGGAACAACCATCTTCTGCTTCTACAAGAGGGTGCGGCAGACTTGGGCAACATGACCCACTTTATGGCAGAAGGCACACACCTCTTTGGGTTTGAGCCCTTGATCTTGGGAAGGAGCACCTTTGCGCTTGTGATCAGCCGCGACAGCATTGCCAGTACTATGCTTGATCTTCTTAGCAGAACGCTCCAGCTCGATAGCCTCCACTTGCAACGCAACTTTCACAGTTTCGACGAAGGTAGAGGCGCCATGAGCCACTACATGATGACCGAAATCATGACAGAGTTCCTTCACGAAACGACTGATCTTCTTGGACTCGTCTGACACCAACTCCACGACAAGGAGGGACAGACGGGAAAACTCATTCTCATACTCTGTCACTGATCTGCCTGGCTGCTAGAGAGACAGGAATTTCTCAGCTAGCCTGTCACGCTCCACAGAAGAAAGGAACTTCTCCATAATAGCTCCCTTGAATTTGTCCCAGGTCATGGTGGCATAGGTGGGAAGATTGCGGCGTTGAAGACACCAGGTGTACGCATCCTCGGTCAGCTGGTAAGCAGCAAGAATAATTTTTTGGACATCTGGAATTCCAGCGTACTCGAAGTGCTTCTCAATCTGGGCGAGCCACTCAGAAATGGCAAAGTAGTCACGATTGCCATCGTAAGATGGCGGCTTTAACCTTTTGAACGCCAAAGTGTCTGCCATCGCCACCGGGGGAACAATCTGACTGGACGCGAGCGGGGTCACCAAGTTGACGCCAGTCGAGCTGATTCCAGGATCAGAAGCAGGGATGACTCCAGGAGTGGCGACAGTAACAGTTGCTCCAGCTGTCTTAGTGCCGGATGCAGAGGCTGGATTAGAAGTCTGGCGATCCACCTCCAGGCGAGTTAGGCGATCCAGAATCTGCTGCAAAAGCAGAGCCGTGGCATTACCAGATGGTTCACCCGCAGAAGGGGCGGTGTTCTTGCGTTGTGTCCGCTTAGGAGCCATCTAGTAGGAGATACAAGAAAGTCAGGTAAGAATCGATAATCAAAGGAACAGGAATGATTGAGATCAGAGGTTCTAACACTTTCGTACTGTCAGATACATAAATCATGTAATAATTACAGCTTTTTCATTGGACAAATGCTAGTAATGATCATGCGAATGCAACAATAAAATCATGTGAAGTTGTAAATAATTAAATCCATGCGTGCGCAATCATTATCTGTTGTTCTTAGCTTGACACTTGTGCAAATGAGTTATGCTATGCATGATATGTCACAGTGTCTAAAATGCATTCCTAATGATGTTCATGGATGGATACACACACCATGTTAAGCGCCCATATCGTTTAATATGTCATGCATATTATGCTGCTAATTCCATCACACTTGTAAAATTTAAAATTGCCCATAACCATTTAATATTTGCAAGCGGTGTATAACCTAGTGGAAATTTATATGCACGCAAATGTTAAGTTTGCCCTTAACCCCTTAACATTCGTGTGCATACTACACATGATTACGAGTGTAGTGTGTGAGTGTGTCGGCGAAGAACAATAGTTAATGATAAAGTGAGTGAAGAAATGTTGCATGCATATTTATATTAATACAATGTAATTTATAATAAGTAAAAGCTATTAGATATTTTATATTATTTAAAAAAAAAAACTTATCTTTAGAAAACAACCTGACTCTGATACCAATTGTCACGACCCGTCTAAAAACAAAATACAGAGCGTACTTCAGGCGGATTGTGATGCCACAGACATGAGGGGATGAAACACAATATCTGTTAGGCGGGGTTGAATTAGCATTATTAGGTTTAAAATAATTAATTTGAAGAAAATATGTTTTATAAATATGAGGAAGCTTTAGAGTACAACAATGAAAAGGAAAATGCAGGTGTTTATATAAAAACCCAGACTTTCAAAAATACTGATACCGATTCATGTAATGAAGACCTCAAAAGGATGAACATGCAATAATATGAAATTTCAGTACAAAATTTATAGCCTAACTGTTGTTCATGAAACAAGAGAAAATGGTTGAATGTAATCATTACATAGCAGAAATACCCAACAGAAAAGAAATAATACATAGAACCTGATACAACAATAAAAATAAGAAAACCTCCAGGAACACAGGAACAGGGTGCAGAGTGGACTCAGGTATCAGGCGGCGCAGTCACGGGCGCTAAGGCAAATTCCAAAGCAACATAGAAAAAGCCTCAAAAGAATAATACAAGTAAAGTAAAGTAAAATGAAGTACAACTAGCAGGAGACCAGAAAGAATACACGTACAATTTCCAGGAACTACAAAACTATCAAGTCAAGCAAATAAAAGAGCCACACGGTAACAAACTGAATTATTAACCTACTCCAGAGTATAGTATAAACATATGTTTGTAATAACTTAAGTTGTAACAAATGAAAATGTAGGTATTTTTGTTTGATTCATAAGATTCATGGTTCAGACAGATTTAAGTTCAGATTCAAGACTTATTAGAGATTCAGGAGTTCAAGCTTGCTATGACCGGTCCCTTGTTCCCGTTAGGGATTCAAGAGGGAACCCAAGTCAAGGAGTTGCATTTGTTAAATACTACCTTTCTATGTTTACCTACGTTATTAACAAAATAATTCATAATTTGGTGAATGAGGCAAGTTATCATTTTGATGATTCATGTGCGAACAGTAAAATTTATGGACATAAGAAAAATGTAACAAGTTACGATCAAATGTTGCAAGCGAGAGATTTCTCTACTTGCCTTAAGTAAGGTTGAGTCCGCCGGCGGCGGCTAAACAATGCAAACAAGATTTAGAGACCTATTTTAGACCTGCTTCAAAATGACAAAAACGGTATTTGACATACAAACACCCTTAAGCTAACACAAACAATTAACATCGCATAACCTAAATATGAGAGGGTTTAGAAATTTACCTCCCTCAAAGGTGAGGGGAGAGGAGATTACCACGCAAAAATCGGGGACTTGCAGCGCTTAGGTTACGAAAACCCTAAATCGGAGAGGGTTTTGAGCGATCCCGTCAATAAGGTCGAGGAGCGGTGCCGAAAATCACAAACGCAACGCGGTTAGTCGATTATAGGAGGGGTAAAAACCATGAATCACAACATATACACGATTAGGAGCACAAAAATTTGCAAAACAATTCAAATAAATCTGAATAAAAGAGGAAGGAGGAGATGCGTACCCAAGGAAGTCGAATCCGGCCTCAAGGGGGCGAGGGAAGGAAAACCCTAGTTGTTCCCCTCGCAAACACCGACCCAAAACGATGGGGAAGAGGGAAGAAGGTGGCTGCCGACCCTTGACGAGAGGGGATAAGGCTTATCCCGCCTGCTGGAGGTCGGCCAGAGGAAGGGGAGATGGAGGAGAGGCTTTCGGCTCCTTGGAGGAAGAAGGATGTTGCCGACTTGGATAGGAGAAGGAACTGGAGGAGACACCGACGGGAGGAGCAGGAGGCGCCGCCTACAGGAGGAGCAGGAGCGGCTGGCGGCGTCAGCGCTGCGTGCGGGAGACAGGACCGGGAGTAGCAACTTGCAGGTGACGGGATCGGGAGTAGCAACTTGCAGGTGACGGGATCAGGGAGGTTAGCGGGAGACGGGATCGAAACCCTGGACCGTGAGGATTTAAATTGGGGGGGGGGGGGGCTTGGGCTGCGGCTAGCTAATTCTATTTATTTATTTGAGTTGTAGCGGAGGACGCTCACCACCTTATAGAAGCATGATTTTCTGGCGACCCCCCAAAAGTGCACTTTCGGTCAGACCGAAATTAGCTATTTGGGGCACACGGTCGCCGCACATGGAGTTGCAATTGACCCGGACGGTCTGGGCCGTCCTACAGTGGCCTCGCTTTCTCTGCGATGTTCGAGGCTTTTTGGGCCTCACTGGGTACTACCAAGAGTACCACCAACAGTTCATTAGTGATTATCTGCTTGGAGATATATCTGCGCATTCCAGTGGAGACTTATCATAACTAAGGCCTTGAGCGCATTCCAGTGGACACCAGAGGTGACCACAACCTTCCAGGCCGTCGAGCAAGCCCTCAACACCGCCCCAGTCTTGATTCTTCTGGATTTCTCCCAACTGTTTGTTGTGGTGTGACGCCTCAGGCACAGGCGTCCGTGTGGTGTTGATGCAAGCGGGACAACCCATTGCCTACTTAAGTCTTTTGCTTGCGACCACTATTTGTCCTCGCTCCCCGTATGAGTGTGAGCTTATGGCGTTGGTCCTTGTTGTACAACACTGGTTCCCTACTTGCTTGGCCGATGCTTCACGGTCTGGACGGATCATCATAGCCTCCGGTACCTTTTGAATCAGAAGATTGCCACTCTGGCACAACAAGTCTAGGTAGCAAAACTATTGGGCTATGAATTTTCTATCGAATTCCGCGCCAACTCCTCCATCCGCGCGATCGTTTCTCTTTCTCAGCAGCCGTAGATTACTCGTTTAGCAGCTATTTCGAGACCAGTATGGAATGACGCCTCCTTTGTCCAGCGCGAGTTTGTTGCCGACCCCCTTCTCCGACCGATTGTTGCGGCCTTACTGGTGGATGCCATAGCCCAGTCGTCCTATAGTCTCGCAGAGGATTTCCTCCACCACCACGGTCGTTAATGTTATCAGCTTCGTCATAGCTCATCCCACGCCCACTCGCAGAGTTTCACTCGAGCCGGGAGGGGGGCTACGCCGGTGCCTTCCGAACATACCACCGCCTCGCGACGTCTCTGTATTGTCCCGACATATTCCAACGGGTCAAAGCATTCGTGGCAGCATGCTTGCCATGTCAGCGTGCAAGTACGAGACAAATTTTTCTTCGGATCTCCTTCAGCCACTTTCTATCCCAGTTCAGATCTGGGAGGATATCTCCATGGATTTTATTTCAATGCTCCCTCGCTCCAAGATGTGGGATTGCATATTAGTGGTCGTGGATCGTCTATTCAAATACACCCCTTTCCTTCCCTCAGACACCCGTTTACTGTATCATCGTTGTCACAATTTTCATTGATGGGTTGATCCGTTTGCATGAGTTTCCTCGCTCCATTGTGAGTGATCGCGACTCTTTATGCCCGAGCTCCTTTTGGAAGTCGTTGTTCAAGATGCCTTCATCTAACTTCGTATAAGTACAACTTATCAACCCCAGAGGGACGGGTAAGTCTGAGGTTATGAATTGTTGCTTGGAGACATATCTGCGATGTTTTGTGTGCGATCACCCATGGGCATGGGTGATTTGGCTTTCCTGGGCCGAGTACTCGTACAACACCTCTTTTCCCACCAGTTCCGGCAACACTTCGTTCGAGGAAGTCTATGGTAGACCTCTACCATCCTTCACGCGCACTCTCCCCGACAACTACGCTGTAGCGTCTATGTATGATCTACTTCGTGATCAGGACTCCATACTTCTCCAGTTGTGCCAACATCTTTAGTGTGCGCAGGTCCGGATGGTTGCCTTTGCCAACCACCACCGCCGTGATGTACAATTCACTGAAGACGTTATCTTGTTCGCTAGGCTTTGGCCGCACCGCTAGATTTCGGTGACCCCAAAGACCCACTCCAAGCTAGCGGCCAAGTTTTACTGCCCGTTTGAGATTGTTGCGCCGATTGGCATTCAGGCGTGCCACCTCCGCCTTCCTCCTGACAACCGCATCCACCAGGTGTTTCTTGTCTCTTCGTTAAAACTGGTTATTGGAGACCATCAGGTCGAGGCATCTCTTCCCCTGCCAGCTTCCCGGCTCACCTTGCCAGACTACCTCCCTTAGCTCGTCATAGACACACGTACTATCAGTCGAGAGGAATCCTCGATCGAGTTGGTCTTAGTGCACCGACGTGATCGTCCACCATCGGAGGCCACATGGGTTGACCGATATGTTTTCCATTTTCAGTTTCTAGACTTTTGCTTTGAGGATCAAACAAAATTTCTAGAGGGCGGCATTGTTACAGATGCGTACGAGGGAGAGGGACATCCTCTAGTGTGGTAGGTATACAAGCGCCACGAAAGGTCCGTTGGTGACACGCCGACCGAAAGTCATTAAGACGCGCATATAATTTGGGGAATTGAATGTATCTTTCCTTATTTGTAATCGGACCGGGGAAATTATATAATTTTATAAAGAGTTTTGTATAATTAACGGCGAGAATTCTTAAGAACGTCGAAACCTCTTGGTTTGGGCGAATTAATTATAATTCCTTAACAAACGACACATCGAGGGCGAAAACTTTAATTCACTGTGAAAAATACTAACTACATCCATAATATTTATAAATGGAGTTACTGTATAGACCAGTACCATGTGGCTCGTAGGTATTTAAATCTATGATGATATTCACGAGATCCATAAATCAATTGATTCAGGTCCGATATCAACGATTACACACGAAGCTAGAGTAGTTGCCAACTAAACTAGAGTACATATTAGACACATGAATAAAACTCTAATCATAAAAAATATAATTGAAATTTAATTCATTCACTCATAAAAGTCCTAATCTTAATTCATGATACTACACAATCACCCCAACAATAGAGTTAGCCTTTCATTGTTGTGCAAACCACAAAAATATTGAATATAAAGAAAGACAAGTGCATGATTTCAGGTACACGGTTTACAAAAGAGAATATAAATGCAAATGCGATTAGGGTCGTCAATCTTGTAGAACATCCACAACCAGACTCCAAATTCGGGCTTCACAATATTGTTACTTCGATTTTCAATGGTTTTCCTCTCTAAATTCCAAGGTTTTAAATGTCGGATGTCGGAGACATGTCGGATTGGGTTTTTAGATGTCGGATGTCGGAGACATGTCGGGGATATTTTAATATGTCGGATTCCTAAAAAATATTTATATTATAGGTTATACCATATTATCTTAGCTCTATAAACTACATTAATTTGTTCTACTCAATGGACACATTTTCTACTTAGTTGTATTACTTTCAAAATACTCAAATCTATCTTCAATCACCATTATCTTCTAATCATGTATCTATTTTCTTTTTATGTATATCTCCATTTATTATTTTCATTTTTAAGCACTTAAATGTTGTAAATTATTTTATCATTCTTCTTCATTGTTGGAAACGGAAATGATATCAACCTGCATTAAATAATGGTTTTTTTTACTTCCATATAAACATGCAAATTAACTGTACAATACTAAGAATAAATGTGGCAGGCTTGGTGACAATGACAAAACTTCATGGAATAAATTGCAGCAATCAAATACGCAACTGATACTCCATACATAAAGCATTCAAGAAGAAAGCATTGGAAGGAGACAAGTGAAAATCAAGCATAATTCACGTGCTCGGAAATGTGTAATCAATAAAATGAGAAAAACTTAGCAAAAAACTCTTCCAACGGCGAGGGCGGAGAATAAGCGGAGAGAAATCTCTGATCGTGGGACATTTAGAAATGTCGGCGACATTTAGAAATGTCGGCGGCGGCCGATATATCGGATTTAATCGGATATGTCGGCCGACATAATGAAAAACGTCATAACCTTTAAATTTTCATTATGCAAGTCGTTTTTGGTTCAAACAGGACATGTCGGCCGACATGTCGGACATGTCGGCCGACATTTAAAACAGTGCTAAATTCTCTATACAATAAGCTTAAGAACTCTAAGGTGAGGGGAAGTGTGAAGAAATTTGGCCCCAAGACAGGAGGAATTGGAAAGCACTTTCTCAAATGAGAAATTCAAGTATAAATAATAAAAGGGTCAAACACACGGGTGTGCATTTTTCATAACTGCATCAAACCGCCCACTAAAGCCTGAAATTTCCAAGGAGGTGGAAATTTCAGGCACTGTTGTGTGTTTTGTTGTAACTGCCAAGGAAGTAGGGGAGCTGAGAAGGACACACGAGCGTGCTTGCTGGCGCACAACCATGCCTGTAGAAGATCGCACATGCGTGCACTTGGTTTTGTATTGATGGCACAGTAACGTGCGACTGGACGCATGCTCACGTTGAATCAGCGAACGTTCGTGTTTGTGTACGTGTGTTTAGACGCACAATCGTGCCGTTGGCCGTGCATTTTCATAAGATGCTCTCCTGCTTTTGTCTCTGTCTCCTTCTCATCCCAAATCATTCCCTTAGTTCTGTTAGTCCCCAATATGTTCCCATATGCTCCAAATTGCCCCCTTCTTAGCTCATTACAAAGAAATATAAAATTAAGTATAAATCCATCTCTTAATCTTAAAACACATAGAAATTCAATGCAATCTAGGGTTAAAATGAGGAGAATAAATGCCACATATTTGATGTTATCAGCTTGACAAGCTCGTCCAACCATGGATTCAATTTATGTCGATCAGGATGATTTTTGCCTACAGTTCCAGGAGTTTTGCCTTGAGGACAAGGAGAACTTTCCAGGCGGTAGTTGGGTGTCGATGACGAGACGTTTTCGGACTTGGGGGCACATGCATGACACATATTCTCGACCCAGAGCTGAGATAGAGGACGACGACAAAGCGAGGATACCAGCATAAATATGCAATTAGAAAAATAACCTAGGGCTTCCCAGAGACTCTTATCCTCCTTGGGAATTTCTCCTTCCTCTCTTCTCCTTCCCCTCTTCTCTTCCAACCGACCATCCCAAGAGGGTAACATTGACCATGTAGCATGGTAGTTCTCGAGTATGCAAAATACTCTTGGCTAATGATTATAGAATTGTTTTGAACGTATTTACTAAGCGCGCTAGCCTAAAATATTGATAAGCTATTCAATCTCTAAATATTGGGGATTTAAACTTTGTGTGTTAACATGGATTCCGGCAGAGCAGGCTGTTCTTACATTCTAGGAAGTAAACTGTCATGTTTTCCTTTCATTGTGATGAAATGGTAAATTTTTGTAATTTTGTTTTAACAAAAATACCTACTAAATTACGGTTATACAGTTTTACCACAGTTTCTTCAAGATTGTGATAAACTATTAGATAATTGCTTAATCTCTTTCTGAACTTATTCTGAGTGGCGCATGCTTATACATTTATACTTGTCTTAAGTTAATATTAAAATGCCTTGCTGATAGCCTAATATTTAGTTAGGTTGGTCACTTGGTTGTATTCATTGTAGTACTTGACCCACTACATTTTGTATGTCTGAATTAACATTTTTATTTTTGATATAATAAGTTTCAACTTTGTTAATTCTTTTGTTTGCTGAATATTGACTTTCCAGAGACTTTAGTGCATTCCACCCTTGAGCCATGCAAAGATGCAGATTTTGCATTCCCTGTTAATTTTAATCTTAAAGACCATACAATCTATGTGCGGTGTCGCCCATTTCTCAAAAACTTCTTGGAGAGAGTTGCCACTTTATTTGAGACAATCATATTCACAGCCAGCCAAAGTATTTATGCGGAACAACTTCTCAACAAGCTTGATCCTAAACGGAAATTGTTTCGTCACCGCGTTTTTCGTGAATCATGTGTTTATGTGGAGGGAAATTACTTGAAGGATCTCTCTGTTCTTGGTCGTGATCTAGCACGTGTTGTTATTATCGACAACTCTCCTCAGGTACTTAACAAGCTAGTCTTACATAACTACTTTATTGATAATTTTATGATTGTATATGCCTATAATTTAGTACAGATTCTAGTAGTGTTTTTTCCCGAATACTTTTTCTTTAAAATCATTGCATTTATATTAATTAGGTAATGTGATAGGATTAAGTGTCTTGGATCTAGTATACACATGAGTGAGGATATAATAAAGATTTATCTTATAAAGTTGGGGGTTGCATCGGTAAATTTAAGAATTGTCTCAACAATATTATTTTCTAAGAGAATATGATTAAAATTAAAGGCAAAATTTATAAAATAATTATTGATCTAATTGTGATGCATGGTCTTAGTGTTGAACATGTAAAGAATGTTGTTGATATATAATATGAGGATGCTAGCAATGTCGGTGTGTTACGGAGAGAAAAGCACAATGTTTGCGAGAGTACTAAAAGCACTAAGATTGCATTAAAACATATTAATGAAGATACAACTAAAGAGACAAGCTTACCAATTCTCAGATTCTGGGTAATCCAATGTGGCATTCCCTTCAAAGAGAGCCCAAAAAACTATTGATCCAAGGATACCAAAACACACTTACCCGTCCGACCTTATATATAGATAAGGGAGGTCACACATAATAAAAACATTACTATTTTAATTAATATAATTAATTAATTAGTATCAATTTTGTGTGGATCTTTAAGGAGGGTGACGGCGTATAAAACCTGTACAAGTGGGAGCAGCCAATGGTACTGCATAATACCGACGGTGGACGATGAGCAAAGGAGCAGAAGAAGTTGCAGAGTGGAGTGGGTGCGAGCGGACATTGGAGTAATGAATAATTGGAACAAGTCATCATGAGAAGGGCTGCAACAAGGAGGGGAGATGAATATTTTAATAATATGTTAGAGGAGATTTGTATGGAGCGTGAGATATAACTATTTGAAGGTGAAAGTGAGGAAAGTTATGTCTTGACAAACAGATGGAACTAAAAGGCTGGTAATTTGGGCGTTGGAATTTGAATGAGAATTTTTGGGGAGGGTGAAGATTGGCGTGATTATGAGAGAAAAATTTAATCATGGAAGTGAAGGATTGTGTTAATGGGGCCCGTTGGGATGGGTAGAAAAGCGTGATGGATATGTATTGAAAAGGGCTAGGGGATGGGTTTCTAGCGGCGTAAAAGTGGTTAGGTTTGCTGATGAGTGGCCCTAGTGATGTAGGGTAGGCTACGGGGCGCACAAAATCAAGACTTCTAGTGATGAACGTAGACTTGACACACAAAATCAAATCTAAATGCAATGATACCGTGGGTGACGACGACAGATTTATTAGAGCAATAAAAATTCAAGCCACGCAAATATTTAGAAGAACAGAAAAGTATTCAGTAAGCAAACGGTTTACGGCTTTCCTCCGCTCGGAGGGCCAAGGCAAAGCGCACGACGAATGAATCCCACCTGCAAATAGTAAGCGTATCGCTGCAAACTTCCACAAACAAGAGTCTCAAGCAAAATAAAGAGTCCAATCCAATATAAAATGCTGAATAAAATATCCCAATACAACAAAGACTCACCAAGTAGTGGGTTGACCAAGACACTGAAGAATCCGGAGCCGGAGATGTGTGGACGACGATCCGAGGTGGAACCGGAGGTGGGAAAGCGATGTAGGTGGCTGTCCTTGGCGGTGGAAGGTGAAAACGGACCAGAAATGAGTAGATCCGACAGCGTATGAGGAGATCCGGGCGGGGAAGGGTAGATCTGATAGTTTGTGAGCGGATCCGGTCTAGGGAATGAGGGCCGGGTGGGGAAAAAGGCGGATATGATTGGATTTGTCCAGATCTGGACTGATCTGGACAAGGGGAGGGATGGAGGTCGTTCCGCGTAGAAGAGAGGGGCGGTGGTTGCTGGGAACAAAGAGGGGAAAGGCTGGCGTCGGGTTTTGGAGTCAGGGAGGTGGGCGGTGGCTGTAGGGAAGGAGGTGGAGGGGCGGCGGCTAGAGAGGGGAAGGTTTGCTGGACAGAGAAAGCGGGGCGGCTGTTGGGGCTGTAGGGGGCTGCGAAAAGGGGGTTGGGAGGGGGAGGAAGTGGCTTAGGGTTAGGCCAAACCTTGGAGGGGGGGATACACACCTAGGAGTCGCCACCTAGGGTTCCACAGAGTTGGCACCGTGTCTGGATCGCGGAATTCCGGGAATACACTTCTCCAAAATCTGCAATGCTCTAAACCAGCCCACTAACCACTTATTTATAATAAAAGAAGGATTAGAGCATCCCACCATCGACGACTATGATTGGCCGGAGGTGGGGCCACTCAAATACAATAAATAAAAGCCAAAAATACTAAAATAATATATCAAAACGACTCGCTACACGGATTCAGGCGTATCTGCGGAGTTGGATCGACGATCTGATCAAGTCCTCCTGCGCGAGTTCAAGAATGTGGGTCCCGCCTTGCGGCGAACCCCACCTGGTGCATGATCAGATAGAACCCCCACAACTCCCCTCGACTGAAAAGCCTTCATCTCCGATGAATGAAGCCGATTGTACTGAAGTCGAAGTCCAGGGGCGAGTCGATCGAGCTCTGCTGGTAATATCCAGGTGTCATCTGCATCTGGGCGGCCCCGCCAATGTACTAAGTAACGACATATCGGCCCGCCTGTGGTAAGAACGAACTGGTGGGATTTGATCTCAGTAATGCTCTCAACGCTCAACTCACAAGTGGTGGATCCCGGTGCGATCGGCGGTGCCGTCGGTGAAACCAATGAAGATGAGTCCCCAACTGGGTGGGTGTCAGCAATGAGTGAACTTTGGTGGCCATCAGACATGGGCGGACTATGAAGGTGGCATGGCAACGGAAGTGGGGAAGTGGTCGGCTGGGAGTCTCCACTGCTTGGGTCCACATACTCGCGAGACTCGTAGTATGGTGTCAGATCTTCAACATTAAATACCGGATGGATCCCCATACTCGCAGGCATATCGAGCCTGTAGGCGTTCGTCCCAATACGACTTATTACTGAGTATGGTCCCATTCGCCTGACGTTTAGCTTTTTGGCAGGCCCCGAAGGGAGCCTCTCAGGGCGTACTCGCACCATCACCTGTTCGCCTTCCTGAAATACTTGTTCCCGCTTTCGTAGATCTGCATGGGTTTTATAATTTTTATTGCTCGTAATAATTCGTCGGCGGACCGACTCATGCAATTCATGCAAGTGACGTGCAAATGACTCAGCAGACTCGCTAGGGCGTGACTTTAGGGGACTAGGGATAAGGCCGATAGGTTTCCTAGGTTCGTATCCTGACAATACATGAAATGGACTCAACCCAGTGAGCCTATTGACCGAACTATTATACGCAAACTCCGTGACTGGGAAGATCAAGGTCCCAACTAGCTATATGCTCACCCACTAGACACCTCAGTAGGTTTCCTAAGCTACGGTTCACGTCTTCAATCTGCCCGTCCGACTGTGGATGATAAGCCGAGGAGAACCTTAGGGTGGTGCCAGTCTTATGCCACATGGTCTTCCAAAAATAGTTCATAAACCGCACATCACGGTCTGACACGATAGACTTGGGTAGGCCATGCAGTCTAAAAACGTCCCTCATAAAGATGGATGCTACGTGTGAATCATCCACCGTCTTGCGGCACGCAATAAGTGCGCCATCTTCCAGAATCGATCGACCACTACAAAGATAGAGTTGTGTCTCCGAAGAGTGCGGGGGAGTCCGAGCACGAAGTCTATGCTGATGTCCTCCCAAGGGCGATGTGGGACAGGAAGTGGTGTGTACAGACCCGTGTTTTGCTTAGTGCCCTTGGCCGTCTTGCAGATACGACAGTGGTGGACAATGCAAGCCACGCCCTTCTTAAGGCTGAGCCAGTAGAGGCGATCCTCAATAATGGCTATGGATTTATCTCACCCAAAGTTCCCAGCGGCCCCACCCACGTGCAACTCACAAATCAAGTAATCGATGTAGGAAGTCTGGGGTATGCACATGCGAGTGCCCTGGTACAGATAGCCCTCGAAGATCTGATAGCCCTCAACACGGTCCGGGGGGTCTTGGGACAAAGCGGTATAAATCCCACCAAAATCAGGGCATGTCGGATAGTCTCGGATCACTCTCTCAACCCATCTACATGTGCGGTCATTGTCTGTAATAAGGAGACACACGACTCAACGCATCAGCCGACTTGTTCTCAACACCAGCTCGGTGCTTGAGGACGTAATGGAAATCCTGGAGGTACTTGATCCACTTGGCATGCCGTTGTCCCAACTTGCGTTGCGAATCTAGATATCACGCCTGATGATCGGAGTAGAGCACAAACTCCCGGGGAAGGAGATAGTGTCTCCAGTAGCGCATAGACTAGACAATAACATAAAATTCCCGATCGTAGTTCGAGTATTTCTGCTTAGCTTCGTTCAGTTTCTCACTAAAGTCAGAAACCGGATGATCCTCTTGGCACAATACGCCATCGATACCCACACCAAAAGCATCACACGCGACCTCAAAAGCACGACTATAATCAGGTAGTCTCAGTACATGAGCCGTCGTTAATCTCTCTTTAATCTCCTCAAATGCCCTAGTGGCCGCGACGGTCCAATGAAACTCGCCTTTCCGGAGGCAGCTTGTGAATGGGGCCATGATCGTGCTGAACCCCTGGACAAACCTCCTATAGAAGGTGGCAAGTCCGTGGAAGCTACGAGCCTCATGGATGGTTGCCGGCACATGCCAATCTCGAATGGACTTGACCTTCTCAGGGTCGACGGAAACTCCCGTGGAAGATACAATGAATCCCAGAAAATGAACTGACTCAAAAAAGGAGCACTTCTTCAGATTCACATACAACTTCTCCTGACGGAGGGTGCCAAAGAGAAGCCTCAGATGATCTAGGTGGTCGGTCTGGGTCAGATCAGTATATCGTCGAAGTGTACTATCAGAAACTTGCCCATGTAGGGCCGTAAGACCCGTGTCATGACTCTCATGAATGTACTATGGGCGTTCGATAGCCCAAATGACATGACTAGCCACTCATACAGACCATCCTTTGTCTTAAAGGCCGTCTTCCACTCGCCCCCTCACAAATTCGGATCTGATGGTACCCACTACGGAGGTCGATCTTGGAAAAGATCTAGGCACCAGACATCGTATCCAGTAGGTCATCGAGTTGTGGGATGGGAAAACGATACTTGACCGTGATCTTATTGATAGCCCGACTATCAATGCACATGCGCCGACTACCGTCCTTCTTAGGGGTAATAAGGGCGGGAACCACACACACACTCAAACTCTCACGAATAAATTGCTTCCGAAGAAGCTCGTCAACCTGCCTCTTGAGCTTAGCGTGCTCATCAGGGTGCATACGGTAGTGGGGCAGGTTCGGGAGAGAAGCCCCCGGGACCATGTCAATAGTGTGTTGAATGTCCCGATGAGGGGGCAAATCATCGGGGAGCTCATCTGTCATGATATCTGAAAACTCGTCCAAAAGGGAGCACACAACTGGCGGATGGTCGTCAGGGGGGCACTCAGAAGCTATTGTGGCCGTCACAACGTAAATGATGTCAGTCTCAATGCTATCTTGTTGAAACTCGCCTCGCCTCAATATATGAAGTGGTCTCGAAGAACTCGTGCTCACAGAAGGCTCAATCTTACCGTTGGATTTCTCCTTGGGTTGGGTTGGTGACAGTGTAATCTTCCGCCCCTTGTCATAAAAAACACACGTGTTCGAACGACCGAAACGTGTGATATCACGATCAAATAACCATGGGCGGCCGAGCAACACATGGACAACGTCCATGGGAATGACATCGCACCAGACCCGATCCTCGAATTAGGCGATGCTAATCGGAACGAGACAACGCCGAGTGACCTGAATCGTTGTTTTGTTTACCCAGACGACACGATAGGGATGTGGGTGAGGCTCGGCCTTCACCTGCATACGGTCAAGACCCTTTTGGGCCATGATATTCATACAACTCCCACTGTCGATGGCTAACTTGTAGGGACCGCCTACACTAGGAAAATACGTGTAGAATATGGTAGTGCGACGCCAATTCTCATCTACACGTGGGGTATGTAGAAGACGCCTAATCACTCCCATCTATAAAGATCGCTCGGCGTCACTCTCCCATCCATCCTCAACAGTGGCTGTAATCTCCTCAGTAGCCTCCTCTTTTCCATCTAAACCCGACTCTTCATCCTCAATTAGCATGTTCCGCGTGGGGCACTGCGCCGCCACGTGTCCTCTGCTGGAACATCTAAAATACTGAATACCCCCAGATCGCTGGCCATCAGTGGCGGTGGCCTTGCCCTTCGTGTGCACTGGGCACGTGAGGGCGCATTCGTAGTAGTCTGAGGTGGGTCGGGTTTCCTATACGACGAGGTATCTGAACGAGAGGGGAACTGCTTCGTACTGGACGAGCGGAGATACTGCTCATACTTTAGTGGGAGCTGAAATATCTGATCGACAGTCTCGAGGTGATGAGGAATCAACTCTTTCCTAATCTCAGACCGTAGGCCGGCCTTGAAACGAGAGGCGGTGGAAATGGGCTCCTACGAGATGTCACTCCTAACGACAAGCTCGTTGAAGTGAGCCATATACTCATCGACGGACGACAGTAAGCGTACCCTATCTTAAATTCTGTAACTGATCGAGCAGTTGGTCTCTGTAGGAGGCGGGGAGATATTTGTCTTTCAACCTCCATTTCATATCGTCCCATCGGGTGATGGGATAATAGCCATCCCTTTCTATAGCTCTCTCTACACTAATCCAAAACACCTTGGCCTGCCCGATCAGCTTCATCTTGGCGAAGCGGACACAACGCTCGTCGTTCATGTCATACCACTCGAAATAGTGGTCCATGTCGAGGAGCCTATGGTTAAAGACTTTCGGGTCCAAGCGGCCATCGAACGATGGGGCGTCGATGCGAATGCGTCAGGTGACGTCATAGTCCTGTTGGTAACCCCCTCGATGAGTACCCGGATAGTCCTCATAATATTCCTCACGTGCGTAATCGCGTCGAGCGGGCGGGGGTCCACACTTTCTACGACCGGGGTCAAGATAATCATCACGGTCCAAATCACGGCGACCATGCTGAGGTTCGTGGCCTCTATGATCCTGAGGGACTGCTCGGGTTCTGTCGCGCTGAGGCGGGTACCTATCATAATCAAGGTCCTGTCGGTGCTCAGGGGCGGGACTCCGCCGGGGAGTATCACGAGGATGTCGGTCAGGAGGTGGCTTAACATCCCTCTGGCGCGGGTCCCGACGAGGAGTGATGCGTGGTCCCTGACGAGGATCTCGAGGTTCATCCTCACGGGGTTCCCCTTCTTGAGAGGGCGTGTCACTTGGATTTTCTAGACGCCCTAACTGTGTGTTTATCTCTGTGAGGTCACGGAGGAAACCCTGAAATTGAGTGCCCTTGGCATCGAAACTGTCAAAAATAAGTCGCTGAAATTCAGCGAATGAAGTACCCGAATTCGAACTATTCGCTCGATCCTCGGTGACGTTAGGATCATACATTGGAGATCTATAAGCCCTACCACTACAGAGCATAGACGTGGCCCAAACCTTGGCCTCTGATACCAATTGATGTAGGGTAGGCTACGGGGTGCACAGAAACCAAGACTTCTAGGGATGAACGTAGACTTGACACACAAACCCAAATCTAAATGCAATGATATCGTTGGTGACGGCGACAGATTTATTAGAGCAATAAAAATTCAACCCACACAAATATTTAGAAGAACAGAAAAGCATTCAGTAAGAAAACGGCTTACTGCTTTCCTTCGCTCGGAGGGCCAATGCAAGTGCGCGACCAATGAATCCCACCTGCAAATAGCAAGCGTATCGCATCGAACTTCCACAAACAAGATTCCCAAGCAAAATAAAGTGTCCAATCCAATATAAAATGCTGAATAAAATATCCCAATACAACAAAGACTCACCAAATAGTGGTCTGACCAAGACACTGAAGAATCCGAAGCTGGAGATGCGTGGACGACGATCCGAGGTGGAACCGGAGGCGGGAAAGCGACGTAGGTGGCTGTCCTTGGCGGTGGAAGGTGAAAACGGACCGGACATGAGTAGATCCGACGGCTTATGAGGAGATCCGGGCGGGGGAGGGTAGATCTGATAGTTTGAGAGCGGATCCGGGCTAGGGAATGAGGGCTGGGTGGGGAAAAGGGCGGATATGGCTGGATTTGTCCAGCTCTGGACTGATCTGGACAAGGGGAGGGCTGGAAGTGGTTCCACGTAGAGGAGAGGGGCGGTGGTTGCTGGGAACAAAGAGGGAAGGGCTGGCAGCTGGTTTTGGAGGCAGGGAGGTGGGTGGAGGCTGTAGAGGGGAAGGTTTGCTGGACAGAGAAAGGGGGGAAGCTGTTGGGGCTGTAGGGGGCTGTGGAAAGGGGGTTGGGAGGGGGAGGAAGTGGCTTAGGGTCAGGGCAAACCTTGGGTGGGGGGGGGGGGGGAGATACACACCTATGAGTCGTCACCTAGGGTTCCACGGAGTCGGCACGGTGGCGGGATCGCGGATTTCCGGGAATACACTTCCCCAAAATCAGCAATGGTCTAAACCAGCCCACTAACCACTTATTTATAATAAAAGAAGGATTAGAGCATCCCACTATCGACGACTATGATTGGTCGGAGGTGGGGCCACTCAAATACAATAAATAAAAGCCAAAAATACTAAAATAATATATCAAAACGACTCGCGACGCAGATTCAGACGCATCCGCGGAGTCGGATCAACGATCCGATCAAGTCCTCCTGCGCGAGTACACGAACGTGGGGCCCGCCTTATGGCGAACCCCTCCTGGTGTATGATCTGATGGATCCCCATCACCCAGTAGAGTGAAAATATTTGGTACACTAGGGCCTACGGTGGGGGAGAAACAAGAAGGTTGGTAATAACACAGTGTGAGTCGAGTCTCAAGATGTTTGTCGTGGAGTGTAGGTGGGGTGCTCGAGGTTTGGGGGTGCCATCGCACGTGGTGGGTGGAAGAAAGAACAGAGGCATGCAAGAAGTTGGGGTAGCCATGTCGACGACGGGGCGCCGCCGCTGTGGTTGGGATGGTTGGCATGGACGGAGTCTCAAACTAGAGTGGATGGTGGCGGGCGGGGCAGAGTGTGAGTGGCGATGTTAGAGGGCTTGGAGGGGATTTCGTACCGGAAGCGCCATGATTTTGATTGGAGGGAAGCGCGCCCGTGGGTGTCATATTAGTCCATATGCTACGGGATGGCGTATCTGAGGCAGTCGGATGTTAGTCTTGGGTTGTTGTTGCTGGTTGGGGTATGTTTGGGGTCAGAGTTGTCTATGAAAATAAAGGGTTTAGGGTGTTTCACAATAGGTTGTTGTGACTATTGTTGGTGTTGTGATGAATAAGGCGCGGTGGTAGGAATCTTGAGTGTATTGTCGGGGTATTTGATGGAGGTTGGGAAGCTGGTCGGAGTGATGAGTGAGATTGAGCAAGGAAGTTTGCAGGTGCATGAGTCCGGAAGTGTGTTGGTTGTAGGTGGTGCTAGGACGGTTTAAATATGAAAATAATTTTGGTGGCAACATCGAGGATGCTCTATAGAGATGGTATGCGCGATAACTAAGGCGTTGGGTGCCAACGACTATGACAATGGATTGAGAGAAGGCACATTTGCAGTGATTTGGTCGAGCTTGTCGCGTTGATCGAGTTTGGACCTGAGGTCGGCGAAGATAGCCTTGATTTGTTGGCGGAGGGCAAAGGTGTTGATCTTGGGGATGGTTTTCGACGACTGCAGGGGCAGCGGGCAGAGAGCCTCAAGTCAGACCATTGTTATGGAGCCGAAAGTGCAATGATTGTGGGTGAGCAAGGGAGCTTCCAAAGCGATCCCGGGAGAGAGGGAGAGATCATTTAGAGCACTAAGATTGCATTAAAATATAAGAAAAAAGATACAACTCGGGATACAACCCCCGCCAACTCTTGGAGTTGTCCTCCAAAGAGGTATTCACTCCAAAGAGAGCCCAAATTGATCCAAGGTTACCAAAAGACTCCTACCTCTCCCCCTTATGTAGATGAGGGAGGGCATCCCTAATAAAAAGCATTAACATTTTAATTAATATATATAATCGATTAATAATAATTATTAATTTGAATTAATATCAAATGTTTAATTAACACTAATTTAATATTAAAATACATACTATATTAACAATCACGACGGTTTCTAAATGCAATCCTGTGGCTCATCATGAGTGTCATTGGGTGTAGACACGAGGTTTTGCGTGCCCTGTTGTAAATGCAAGGAGGTCCGCTCATGCGTGTGCCTAACAGAATGTTTGGATGTCAAAACTGTAATTGTAATCTAAATAATGATTATATTAGATATTTGAATACAATGGGAGTAACATTTATTGAAGATGAGGTAATTGAAAACAAACTTATGTGTCTTCGATATGTTCCAATTAGAAGAATAAACAAAACTAAGACAGAATGATTAAGGAGAAATTATTACATGCGTCATATTCATGTAGTTCTATGTTAACAGCCGAAGCTATGCAATTAATGAGAGACCATCAATTAATTGTTCGTTGTTTCAATGATCTTGACAGTCTATTTGCCACCACTAGATATCAAAAGTTAAATTTTTTTTGCAAAGAATAAGCTTTAATTGGAAATGAGGATTTATGTTCTGAGCCTCCCATCTCTTCTTCTTAGATAAGACTAAGCTTGTAGTTAAATTTAGTGCTTCTGGTAATATTTACAGACAAAATCTTTAACATGCACAGGCATTTGGTTTCCAATTAGACAATGGTATCCCGATTGAAAGCTGGTTTGATGACAATTCCGATCGTGAACTGCTGTCGCTTCTCCCATTCTTGGAGAGCTTAGCTGGGGTTGACGATGTCCGGCCCCTCATAGCTAAAAAATTCAACCTTCGTCAGAAAGTGGAAACTGCTGCTCCTTTTCTGCTTGATTTCAGAAGGTGAAGATCAGGGCCTTATTATGAGCAGTTCATTCGGAACCTACATTTGGTTCTTTTGTATTGCCTCTTGTAATTCTGCAGCATGTATATTTGCCTCCTTTGCTTTAAGTATCTGGGGCTAGTTTTTTGAACATCCAGTTTTCTTCTGTTTGATGTTTAAAACTGTTTAAGAATCCTTATTTTCTGCATGATAAATGTTGTGTATTTATTTTTTGTTTAAACTATGAAATCTAGTTAGTAGCAGTGATTTTATTGCTTTAATTGAACTTGCTGTTAAGTAATTATTGCTGTTTGTGTTTTTGTGCTCTTGAAGCCCAGGGGATGCCGTGTGTGTGTAAAAATAATTATGAGTGATAATTTAAATTATGAACTGATAATTTAATATCTTTATCTCAATTTTGAATATCCCGCGGTAGTTTTGTGTTGCGACTTTTTATTTCATTCCTATTCGAAAGGTTTAGAGAAAGAGAAACTGGTTGAAGAGTAAATGGGAGTTCTCTTGAAGATGATTTTTTTTGCAACTGGGCCGTGGATGCCAGCTGGCATCCATGCCCCAAAAGAATATAGGAAGCTTGCTATGCACGGGACTCTGCAGCGCACAACTCTATTTTAAGCTTGATCAGGATAAGCGCTTTGAGATGTGTGCGGACATCCATGCGGACCGTAGGATGCCCGCATTTTACCGTAAAGTGCACGCCGCACTTTAGTTCCGCTTTACCTAGGCTTCATGTGTTCAAACATATTCTCTAATCATGAAGTAACCGCCTGTTTAAGTATATTCTCTAGTCATCATAGAGGAATGACGTGTATATAATAGCCGCACAACATTGAATACCAAAAACTTCTTTAATGCAATTATTTCAGCACGCTAATTGTTTCTATTGTTTTGTACACTATTGTAATTTCAATGGATATGACATTGCTAGAGGAATTTTAGTGAAATTATGATAGTTTTGTAATTATCTTAGGCATATGTGAGCTATTGAACATTTAGATTTTCACAAGAAGGTAATTAAATTCACAATTCCTAAAGTTGAATTCAAATTTTTGTGATTGAGTTACATTGATGATAATTTCCTCTTGATGACTATAAATTTGTGCTAAGTGGGCATCATATTTTTCGTGCATAAATTTGAGTATGTGCCTAAAGATTTTGACCAAGTTCCAATCAAAATCTATAGCAAGTGAACTTTATATGATGAACCAAAGTAGCTAGAAAAATTAAAATGATAGTTTTAGACTACTAATTAAGGAGTATTATGTTAGAATATTTTTCTATATTCCTATATTAATATACAAAATAATGTAATTTTTCGGTTTTAAAACTTTTATAAAAAACAGCAGTTCTATTTCTATGAACAGCAATAATAACAGAATTGGAAGAGGGGATGAGAAATAAATAAGAGAGTAATTTATAGTTCAGAATCGAGCCTGGGTAAGGCGTGTGGTCACTGTCCTAAAGAAGTTGCACCACCCTTCGGCAGGGCTTTCAACCGATGCTCACTCCTCCAAGGTACAACACCCGGCTAGATCCCGAAACTCCGATGTGCGCGGACACCGAAGAAGCACAGAACACCCGAACCCCCACTTGATGAAGCAAATGTAAAGAAAATAAAATCACGTAGAAGATCGTCACAGAATAGAGAGAACAGAAGAGCGTATCAGAGCGTGTAAGACTATCCGAGAAGAACGAGTATATATATAACTCGGACCGCAAGATCTTCAATGAAATTCGATCTCGTAAAACGGCAATAAAATAAAGCCACAATAAATACGAACGGTTATATAGAGAAGGATCATAATCAGGAAAATAAACGTTGAATATTTCCAACGTAAATATTGGCGAGAAAGACTCGCAAAAGAGTGGTTAAGAAAACGCGTAAAAACGGCAGAACGTGTGAAGAGAAATCGACGTTGCGTCGACATCATATCGACGCTACGTCGAGTTCTATCGACGCAGGACTTATCGACGCAAGCCTTATCGATGCTACGTCGAGTTCAATTCGACGCCACGCAACTCCAGCGGGCAAAACGACGCTACGTCGAAATCTATTCGACGCAGCTCCGAATTCTAATCGACGCAACTCCGAGTAAAACTCTGAAACTATTTTGTACAAAAAATACAATTCAATTCAATTATTCCCCAAATCCAAATCCCAATCCGGATCCGGATCCGGTCCGGTGCGTGCGCGCGCGCGCGTGTGGTTCATAGTTTCTCCTTATGTTCTTTTGAACAAATAAGAAAGAGTGAATACATATAAATATTCTTTGGCTAGAAAGCAAATAAGCAAGGTGGGACTAAAGGTTCATCCTTTCTTTTATGAAAGGTTTCCCTCCAAATAATTTGGATTCCCTCCAATTTGGTTTTGAGCATTTCCATCATAATGAGGAGCCCAAACACCAAACACCATTTAGCTCTAATCAAAACATTTAATTTATAATGTTTTATAATTAAAATTTCTAACAATCCCCCACAAAAGCGAAAAACCAAAAGGCGAACTTCATAAATATGATATTACTAATAATAAATAAAATCAAATACAAATTTGCTTCATCAAGTTGTATCTAATGCAATGGGTATAGATGAAATGGTTACCTTGAATCTATACTTAGTACTTACTTCCTCTACCGAAGAGTATAATGTGCCAGAGGCTTTGAATTATAAACTTTTGACCGATAAATTAGATAAGCACACAAAATATTGGTTGTTCTTGGGTTATGGCGGTGGGCGCGTTAATGGCCATGCAGATTCCTTGATTTTTCATGAGAGTTATTTTGGGTTCAGCCCGGATCCCAAAGTTGCGGCCTCACAACAACCCCCACATAGGTGGTGCCTCAAGAGATATTCGTAACCAATATCTCGCAAAGAAATATGCCTTTGGCAACCATTAAGAACTTAATTAAGTTCATCCTAACTTGTTACGTAGAGCACAACATCATAGGAATGGGGAGAAGGTTTTCTCAACCTTATATTTTGTGCTCCCAACTACGCTACATCAACGACTTCGTTTCTACCACATTGAACCCACTTCATGGGATCTCCAATCACATGGGTTGGGTATCCACCGTTGGCAGCAAATCATGTGGGCTTAAGCCTCATTCCCCTCGATGACAACAATATCTCCCTTCGGGACAATCCCTTGGTAAGATTATCAGCCAGATTCAATTCTGACTTTATATAGTTGAGTGATATCACTTCTTTTCTTCTTTGCTTCATGGACTTGTACCTGATTCTCATGAACTTATTGATTTTGGAATTAGTACTATTAGAAGCAGTTAAATCAATAACACTTTTATTATCACAATGTAAAGAGATAACAGGCATGGGGTTTTCAATTAATGGAATTTCACTAAGTAAATTTTTAATCCATTCTGCTTCGGCACATGTAGTGTCCAAAGCTATAAGCTCTGATTACATGGTGCTTCTAGAAATAACTGTTTGTTTTGTAGAAGCCCATGAAATGGCAGCACCTCCAAGGAGGAATACATAGCCCGTCGTTGACTTAACGTCTAACGAATCAGTTACCCAATTGACATCTGAATATCCTTCTAGTACTCCGGGAAATCCCGTGTACACTAAACTATAATCCATAGTTCCACGAAGATATTTAAATATCCTATTTAGTGCTATCCAATGTTCATCACTTGGATTACTAGTATATCTACTAAGGCGGCCTACGGCATAGGAAATGTCGGGCCTAGTGCGGTTAGCTATGTATAGGAGTGATCCTATCATTTGTGCATACCTATGTTGATCAACAGGTTCATTAGTATTTTTACAAAGTTTTACACTAGCATCATATGGAGTAGAAGCGGGAATGGAATCATATAAGTTGAATTTAATCAACATTTTCTCAATCGAGTGTGAAAGAGATAATGATACGCTAGAATCATTTTTAACTAGTTTGATTCCTAATATAATGTTTGCTTCCCCCAAATCTTTCATATCAAAATTGGATGATAAATTATTTTTGGTTTCATTAATAATTTTAATTGAGTTTCCAAAAATTAAAATGTCATCTACATAGAGATATAACAAGACAATTTCATTTCCGTCTTGTTTGGCATAAATACATTTATCAAATTCATTAGATTTGAAACCAAAAGTTAAGACTACGGAGTCAAATTTTGATGTCATTGTTTAGGTGCTTGTTTTAAACCGTAAAGAGATTTAATTAATTTACAAACTTTGGTTTCTTGGCCTTTACCACAAAACCTTCGGGTTGAGACATGTAGACTTCTTCATCTAAGTCTCCATGCAAGAAAGCGGTCTTGACATCCATTTGATGAATGATCATCCTATGGATCGAAGCCAAGGCGACTAGAATACGAAGAGAGGTTATTCTAGCTACGGGAGCATATGTGTCTAGATAATCTATTCCTTGTTTTTTGGCATAGCCTTTAGCTACAAGACGAGCCTTATATTTATCTATGGATCCATCCGAATTTAATTTCTTTCTAAAAATCCATTTACATCCTATGACTTTGGCACCGGGAGGTAAGTCGGTTAGGATCCAAGTTTTATTTTCTAAGATAGAATTAATTTCTAAATTAATTGCTTCTTTCCAAAAGGGATAATCAGATGAGGTCATTGCTTCCTCATATGTATTAGGATCTCCTTCAACTAGATAAGTGAGGTAGTCCTCCCCATAGGATCTTTCGGTTCTAACTCTTTTGCTTCTTCTAGGTTCGTCATTTTCTAATGGTTCTATAGAAGAAGTGGAAGGTTGGTTTGAGCTAGTTGAAGGTTGAGATGAGTTATTTGGTTTATATGGAAATTTATCTTCAAAATAAGCTGCATCTCTAGCTTCTATAATGGTGTTGTTAGATATTTCACTAATTAGAGAATTAGTGATGAGAAATCTATTAGCACTACTATCGGATGCATATCCTATGAAAATTGAGTCTAATGTTTTTGGTCCTATTTTCTTTCTCTTAGGTTCAGGAATTGCTACCTTAGCTAAACACCCCCACACTCGAAGAATTTGGAGGTTAGGTTTTCTTAATTTGAATAATTCAAAAGGTGTCTTATCGTTTTGTTTAGATGGAATCCTATTAAGGATGAAGGAGGAAGTGAGCAACGCTTCTCCCCAGAGATTTTCCGGGGCACCGGATTCGGCTAACATGGCATTGACCATGTTCATCAGGGTCCGATTTTTACGTTCAGCTACACCATTCGATTGGGGAGAATATGGAGCAGTCACTTGATGAATAATCCCATGTTCTTGGCAAAATTGGGTTAGTTCATTCGAAGTGTATTCTCCACCTCGATCGGATCTAAGAATTTTGATAGAGGTTCCTAATTGATTTTCTACTTCCGCATTGAAAATCTTAAAGTATGAAAAGACTTCATCTTTAGTTTTTAATAAATATATGTAATAATATTTAGTGAAATCGTCAATAAAAGTTACAAAATATTTATTTCCACCTCTAGTGGGTTGGCGGTTTGAATCACATACATCCGAATGAATTAGTTCTAAAGGTTTTGAAGTTCTATCAACTGATTTAAAAGGCTTTCTAGAAAATTTAGCTTGCACACAAATTTCACATTTAGCACTTGGTGCAATATTGATTTTGGGAATCAAATTTAAGGACATCATTCTTTTCATGCAATCAGAATTCACATGTCAGCATGCCAAAAATCAGGAGAAGAATTTGAAACTAAGGAAGAAGAAGAAATTTGATTTACTTCTAAATCAGCTATATTCAATTTGAATAAACCATCGCAGATATATCCTTTACCAATAAAAACATCATTAAATGTTATTACAACTTTATTTGACTCTAAGACAATCTTATAGCCTTTCTTCACTAGCAAAGATCCGCTAACAAGATTCTTCCTAACTCTCAGCACATAAAGCACATCATGCAAGGCTAGTGTCTTCCCGGATGTCAACCTAAGATCCACTCGCCCGCGTCCAAGTATTTGTGCCGAAGAAGCATCTCCTAAGATCACGCTTCCTCCACTGATGTCCTGAAAGGTGGCAAAGCAAGAACGATCAAAATAAGTATGAACATTTGCTCCGGAATCAAGCCACCAATCTGATGAACAAGTGAGAAGAAGACTAGGAGTATAATCTAACCTGAAGATAGGTTGAACCGGTGCTTGGATCATGTTGGCCTGAGGCTTGTCTCCACGAGACTTGCCAATCACGGGTTCTGTCTTCTTGTAGAAGCAGTTGGTGGACAGATGGTTTGTGCGGCCGCAGATGAAGCACCATTTCCCTTTACCTGGGTTTTGGATAGAGGGACCAGGCTTGGGATGATTGGGTTTTTGATGGCGGGAACCTTGACGAAAGGTTTCTTATGGATCTTGCCTTTGCCTTTGAAGTGATGGTTGGAGGAAGGATTGCCATGAGATTCGGTTAGATTCACTTTAGGAGCAAGGTCTTTGGGAGCTTTAGAATTCTTAGACTTATGTTCCTCCTCTATGCGGATAGCATTTTAGATCTGAACGTAAGTAAGGTTTGATTGGTCATGCCTTAGTCTAGTGCTAAAGCCGAACCATGAATCGGGAAGAGAATCAATAAGACATGCCACAAGATAATTTTCGGAAAGGATTGAGCCATCGGCTCGGATCTTGGACAACATCTCATCTAGTTGATGGAGTTGAGGATTGATGGGCTTGGAAGCATCAATCTTGAATTTGTGGAGGTTGGAAACATTGTAGCGTTCTATACCCGCATTGTCAAGGTTATAGCGCGCTTCAAGTGCATACCACAAATCCTTAGCCGTACGATATTGGAGGAATACATCGTAAAGGTTGTCGGACAAGGCACTAAGAATGCGGTTGCGACAATGATATTCAATGTCCACCGGATCTCTATATGGGACACGCCTAACATAGGTTCTAGTGGTATTTGCAGTTGAGGATGAGGATGAAGGTAAAGTTGAAGCGACTGCATTTGCAGCGCTAGGGATTTCAGTTTCTACGGCAGTAACATCAAAGATTGCAGATAAAAGACCTAAGGTGTTAAGCCAGTATTCTATTTGTGCTTGCCAACGACGAAAACCATTTCCATTGAATTTCTCGGGTTTGATCCCGGCAGAATCCTCAGATCTAGAAGCCATTAGTGATTTCTGAAATTTAAAATAAATACAATAAATAACAGTACATGTAAACACTAAAACAGAGATAATCATTTGATTAATTGATTTTATTTATTCTATCGATGTGGAATTATTAACTTCTTTAGATTGTTAGAATACTTTTCTATATTCCTATATTAATATACAAAATAATGTAATTTTTCGGTTTTAAAACTTTTATAAAAAACAGCAGTTCTATTTCTATGAACAGCGATAATAACAGAATTGCAAGAAGGGATGAGAAATAAATAAGAGAGTAATTTATAGTTCAGAATCGAGCCTAGGTAAGGCGTGTGGTCACTGCTCTAAAGAAGTTGCATCACCCTCCGGCAGGGCTTTCAACCGATGCTCACTCCTCCAAGGTACAACACCCGGCTAGATCCCGAAACTCCGATGTGCGCGGACACCGAAGAAGCACAGAGCACTCGAACCCCCACTTGATGAAGCAAATGTAAAGAAAATGAAATCACGTAGAAGATCGTCACAGAATAGAGAGAACAGAAGAGCGTATCAGAGCGTGTAAGACTATCCGAGAAGAACGAGTATATATATAACTCAGACCGCAAGATCTTCAATGAAATTCGATCTCGTAAAACGGCAATAAAATAAAGCCACAATAAATACGAACGGTTATATGGGGAAGGATCATAATCAGGAAAATAAACGTTGAATATTTCCAACGTAAATATTGGCAAGAAAGACGCGCAAAAGAGCGGTTAAGAAAACGCGTAAAAATGGCAGAACATGTGAAGAGAAATCGACGTTGCGTCGACATCATATCGACGCTACGTCGAGTTCTATCGACACAGGACTTATCAACGCAAGCCTTATCGACGTCGAGTTCAATCGACGCATGCGTCGAGTTCAATTCGACGCCACGCAACTCCAGCGGGCAAAACGACGCTACGTCGAAATCTATTCGACGCAGCTCCGAATTCTAATCGACGCAACTCCGCGTAAAACTCTGAAACTATTTTGTACAAAAAATACAATTCAATTCAATTATTCCCCAAATCCGGATCCGGATTCGGGTCCGGTGCGGTGCGTGCGCGCGCGCGCGTGTGGTTCATAGTTTCTCCTTATGTTCTTTTGAACAAATAAGAAAGAGTGAATACATATAAATATTCTTTGGCTAGAAAGCAAATAAGTAAGGTGAGACTAAATGTTCATCCTTTCTTTTATGAAAGGTTTCCCTCCAAATAATTTGGATTCCCTCCAATTTGATTTTGAGCTTTTCCATCATAATGAGGAGCCCAAACACCAAACACCATTTAGCTCTAATCAAAACATTTAATTTATAATGTTTTATAATTAAAATTTCTAACATATTAAACAGGACATTTAGCCATGGGTAGCTCCTAAAGTATTCGTCAAGAAGAATGCTGGTAGTGCAATAAAAAGTTTGTGTAAGATCATAGAGGAAGCATCCACTGAGAACGACTGATGATGGTCATAATAACAAGTATACGTTGAGAGTTATCGATAATTTATTTGATCAGTTAGTAAAATCTTCAGTTTTCACTAAATCGATTTAATATTCAGTTGCCACGACCAATGATTCACGACGGAAATATGTGAAAGTTTGCCTTTATAATGAAATATGATCACTAGGAGTACATAGAAATACTCTTTTGAAAAAGAGCTTTATGTCAAACATTGGATGTTTGAATTCTAATGGAGGGCTCTTGCTTCTTGAGTTACCATGCAGGAAACTTTAGGTTTAATTTATACTATCCAAATGCATGAAATTGATTTTCATTTCTATATCAAATCAAATTTTCTATGAATTTTAATTTTATAAATATATACATTAGTTTGTTCATCTTAAAATGACAGGGAATTTTGGGTTTTGCTGATTTCCAAGAAGTAGATGTTAATATATTAGTGGAGTGAATAATTAAAAATTATGCAAATTTAATTACTTTATATCTACTTGAATTATAGATCATTGGAGGAAAGAATGTGAAAAATTGAATTAGAAGTAACTCACTGATAAATATATGATCAGCCCATGAGATATACCATTCTTAACAATTTATGTTTAATTTTAATCTTCATACATTCAAAGTATAAAATGACCAACTCAAAAATAGCAGGAAGAACAGAACATAGAAACTAAATTGTGTAAGATGATGAAATAATCGATCATAGGCAAGGGGATGGGTATGCGGGCAAGTTCATTAAGGCTCTGTTTGAGGCGGCGGCACTGGCGGAACTACACAGAGGCACACCTGGGTGTGATTATGGTTTTTGTTTTAATAACCTATAGCTAGCTGGATATGATGCCTAGGGATCTAGGCTGTCTTATCTCCGTTATCATTTTGCCTAGGCTAGTCTCCATTCCAATGCTCTGCTAGAGCTTCAACTTTTTTGTCCAGACCCTCCTGAGCTCTTCAAAGCCTCTTCAACTAGCTCCCAAGCTCCTTCGATCTCCGCAAGTAACTTTTCCTCAGATCCCTCGGCCGGCGTCCTCACCGTCACTTGCTCATCAAATAATAGCGGTGTTAGTTTCCACCTCTCTAACCTCTTCCCCTCTCTATTCTCTGTTTAAATTTCCTTCTCTCTCCTCCCCCCTCTCTCTCTCTCTCTCTCTTCAAATTTGTTTTGGTGCAAATAAAAATGAGCTTTTTGTAAGCAAAATGAAGATTTCTTTTTTTGGCATGTAAAACTAAAAATTGGAAGTTCGGTGAAAATGCAAGATCTTTTTACATAAATTATTCAATTTTGTGATTGATGATGCAATTTTGTGCTTCTCCAAAAATTTTTTCTGGTGTAAAATTGGGACGAGTGACTAATGGAGCTTTTGGTGTTTTGCCCCATTTTTTGTTCCAATTTCTATATATAAATGATGATGCAGGAATTGATTTGAATGTTATGCTTGTGTTAACTAAAATGATTTATAATATTTTAGTAGAATTTTGAGTAACCGCAACATCTAATAATTTGTAGTTTCATATATGCATATGTTTTTCTTCCAGTTTTCTCTCAGTTTAGGAGCGCTTTTGGAAGCACGAGTGATTTTGATTTTTTTTCTTTTTCTTTTGCAATTTCTTCATTCTCTTCTTTATTTTAATAATAATAATAAAAGTAATTTTAGAATGATATATTTGACACTACACAAAATACTAGGTAAAGTATGTTTGTGGAATTGTGGGCATGCCCCCCTAAAATATATGAGAAACAACTAGTTTATTAATTTGTTAATAAGCATACAAATTATTGAAATGTATGTTAAAAAATTTTGTGCCCGGGCGACACTCAAATCCTAGTTCCGCCACTGGGCGGCGACGACTGTGGAAAGAGAAATGTCAGGAAATCAGTGGTGAGTTTAGAGTTGTCCAGAAACCTGTTGACTGTTTGGAAAATCTTCATTCAAGTACTTTTCAAAAAAAATATTTTACTATTTTTTCTGTTTGGAAGAACAATTTAATATTAGTTATTTAGCTTTCTAATAATAAAAACAGAATTTTTGCTAATCATTTATCACATAGATTAATAAATTATATATAAATCATAAATAAGTAGGTTACAAAAAGTCAGCGATGAGAAGCAAAGGCCAGGAAATGAGTGAAGAATCGCAAAAGAAAAAAAATCCTTGCAATGGCGAGAAAGAAGAATGTTAGATCGTGAATGGTCGGGGTGCGACTTTAGTAAACCCTCGAATAAAATGGGAAAACTGAAGAAGAGAATGTGGTTGTTAGAAAGCCTTGTTGGGCCGACTGATCAAAAACCCCCACAAAACATCTTTCTTGAAAAGGCTCTTTTGAAAAAGCTCTGCATCCAAACAACCTAAAACTGGCGATGATGCTGGCAGTGAGAATAGAGCTTTTCCCAACGCTACCGCATCCCCCAAAAAAGCCTTAGTCATCACACAAGTTTAGTTTCAAGGAAAAGCATGAAAGTCAAGATTAATGCTATGTATCAATTGACATGCTAGTATTGCCATTTGTGGAATAGATCTGTCGTATGGCATATGATATCCTGATTTGGAGTGCTTATGGCATGTAAATGTATCAATATACCTCTCGCATTGGTATGATATGTAATTGTGCCTAATTGCGGTTTGGGAGATTTACCGTACTTGTTATGAGAGCTGGTGAATTGTTGAAAGATTTTTCATGCTTGTTGTGATAGCAAGCTATGAGTTGGCGAATTTGTATTTCTTTTCAACTAACTTGGGATGAAATGGGGGGAGATTATCTATTTAAACTCATATATGATAAGTGTATGCATCTACTCTTATGTATATAAGTAGACATGCAAGATTAATGCTATGTATCGGCCTGCCAGTGTCGCCATTTGTGGATAGATATGTTGTATGTCATATGATGATCATATTTGGAGTTTTTATGACACAAAATGTATTGATATACTTCTTGTAGTAGAGATGAATCTCATGTGTTTTGTATCCATGGAGCCTTTGTAGAGAAGTGTAAGTATTGACTATGTAGTTGTGGACATAATACAAAGGTGGAATGACTCTTTGTGGAACTAGACATGCTATATAATTGTGGGCATCAATGATGTGATAACAACCTATCCATGATGTGGTTGGGTTGATTTGTTATGATTGTGAATGAGAAATAATGGGCATGATACTTATGGACATGTTTGCTTATGATCTTGATTGTGCCTGCCTTGGGTCTATATGTATAATGCCACCACCAAATTAAACTTTGGTCTTTATCATATTTCCATCGCACTTGTGAAACACACTTGTTTTGACAAACATAACGGCCTTAGGTCTATGTGTGTACTTTGCCTCCGTACTTGATTCTACTAATCTTGGGTCTATACATATATTGCAGCCAAATCTGGCATGGGTCTATATTTACAAATGAATGCTACTGCTGCCAAACTGGTATTTGGTCTGCAGCTATATTTTCTCTCTTGAGTTGGATGGTTTGAGTGCCTTGAGGGCATGAGCTTGTGATAAGTCGAATTTTGCTCTCTTGTATTTATGGGTTTGTGTACCCTAATGGTTGGGTCCCATGGGAGTATTTGCATCTCTTTTCCGGGGTTATAGTTCCTATATTTGGGCGTCGTGATCACACTATTTTATTGTGCATGTTGGGTAAATGCAAGGGCTGAAGGACCATATGAAGTAATTGTACATTGCTACACCTGTTTTGGTGGGTTTTGGTGTCTTGATGTGTTGGGAAAAACACCATTGTGATTTATCTAACAAAACTAAGAGGTACAATAAAATACTGCAAGAGAGCACTCACTTAGAGTGTCAAGACCAGGTCTAAGATAAGCACAAATTTAGTTGAGTTAAAACTTGCGTCGAATAGAAGTCGACGCAGCTTCGACTAGAAGTCGACGCAACTCTGGCTGAAAGTCGAAGTAACTCGGACTGCTTGTCGAAGTATCAAGTGAAGTCGACACAACGTCGAAATGAACTCAACGCAGAAAAGAAGAGCCTGTCGAAGCCATCTTAGAAGTCGACGTAACTTCGACTTTAAATCGACGCAGAAGATGAAGTTCAAGTCCATGTCTCCAACTCGACGGATACATCGATAAGTACTCGACGCAACGTCGACATCTTAGTTCAGTCAGAGCTAAGAAGGAATTCGAAGATGCTTCTATAAGAACTCATAGGTGCGTCGATATGAAGAATAATGAATTCGACGCAGCGTCGAATACAGACAGAAATAGTATGTTTTCTGCTGTCATTTCCGATCCTTCTCCAAAGTCTTTCAAAGATGAAATTTGAATAACAACGACTCGTTTATTGCCAATAATGGAATGAAGTATTTCAGAGAAACAACAAAGACATTCTTAGAAGTTATTCAAATCAGATGGACGGGTCGGGAAACATAAATAGAAGGAAATACTCAATGTCCAAAGAATATTCCTTCTAAGGACAAAACAGAAGAGGAAAGAAATTCAAACACTATTCGACAAAGAATAGGTATTCAGAAGAAGAAAGTAAAAGATAACTAATTGATTATTCTGTCTTCTTCTTCCTGCTCAAGTTCTCTCAGACAGAAATACAAGAACTTCTCTGTATACAAGGCTGCCGCTTCTTCTTCAAATCTTACAGCAGCAAGCAAACAAAAGTATAAAGATCACAAGGATCAAAAGCTCATAACCCTTGCATCCTTCTCTACCATAAGCAAGGGTTCATCTTATACAGATCCTGAAGAACTTCAAAAGCTCACAGCTGCTGAAGGATTCACATAGCAGAATCATATTCTTCTTCTTCTTCTTTCCCTCTGTTCTTATTTTGTAGCTAAGAAAGAGTCCTAAGAATCCATCTCCAAAGGATTCAGTTGGTTCTAAGAATCTTCTTATCAAAAGACCAAGTGGTTCTAAGAGTCTTCTTATCAAAAGACTCAGTGGTTCTAAGAGTCTCCTTGTCAAAAGACTCAGTGCTGGTTCTGAGAGTCTTATTATCAAAAGACTCAGCCACATATAGTGCAATCCTACCTAGGTGGTAGAAGAGTGGACTACCCACATTTTGGGGAACCACTATAAAAATTCTGTGTCTTCTGTGTTTGCTTTTCTGTGTTGTTCCCTTACTCCTTACTATTTTATGTGATTATATTATTTTGTGTTGGTATTGCTGACTGCATAGTTGTTAGAGTAGTTTTATTGTGTGTGCATATTTAGGGTAAAAGTTTTAGAACTCTATTCACCCCCTTTAGAGAATACTCAGAGGCACACTGTGCACTTTCAATTGGTATCAGAGGTAGGTTGATCATAAAATGCTAACACCTTGATCAAAAGATCACCTCTCACATATTTCTATATTTAAAAACTATTTTTGAAAAAAAAATGAGTTCTAAGGACTATGCATCAACAAGACCACCAGTGTCTAATCTCAATAAGTTTACACTCTCGAAGGCCAGAATAAAATTTTACATGAACTCTATTGATGAAGACATCTTTGATGTCATTATTTCAGGTCCCCCCAACACCATACAGGAAAAATGCCAGTGGATCTGCAACACAGGAAGTTGTGCCAAGGGCTGAATGGACAGATGTTAAAAAGAAGCAGAAGGCATGTGATGCCAAGACTATGAACATTCTGGTCTCCACCATGTCAGATGACATCTTCCAGAAAGTAGCTGACTGCCAATCAACAAAAGAGATCTGGGAATCCCTCTCTAGACTGATAGAAGGAAGCTCTGATGAAAGAAAGGACAAAAAGTCCCTTCTCATATCCCAGTATGAGAACTTTCAAAAGAAAGCTGAGCAAAGTGTTACTGAAATGCATGATAGATTCAACACTATAATAAATGAACTTAAAGGTATGGATAAGGAGATCTCTCTAACTGAAATAAATGATAAGCTTTCTCATGTGCTTCCCAAGCTCATGGGACTCGAGGATCTGAGCCATAAGAGAATCCAGTTGCCATAGAGAGATCTCTACTGATGCTTTGCTAGGAAATCTCAAATCTTATGAGCTGCTCCTGAAGAGCAGGGCTGAGATAGAGACTAAGGACATAGTCTCAACTCCTACCCAAAGAAGTCTTGCCTTGAAGGCTGCTGAAGGAGAGCCTTCCGCCCCTGAAGATGAGATGTCAGTCTGTTAGCAAGAAGATTCAAAAAGTGGGTCAAGACAGAAGACTCAAGAAGAAAAGAGTGGAGCTCAAAACCCAGATTTCATAAGACTCCAAAGCAGAAAGTGATCTACTTTTCCTGCAGGAAACCATGACATATAGATCCTGAGTGTCCTGAAGAACAACAGGACAGGAGCGGTAGTAGAAAGGAGCATAAAAAAAGTCCTTCAAGAAAAAGGATAAGAAGAAGGGAAGGGGCTTCATTGCTGAAACCTGGAGTGACACAAAATCTGACTCAAGCTCCTCATCAGAGAGTGATGAAGAAACTGCTGTTGAAACTGCCTGCCTGATGGCATTGGAGGTCTCCTCAGATGATGAAGGAGATCAGGTAAGTCTTTTTGAAAACTTTGATTCAGAAGATTTTAAAATTTACTTTAAAGAATTATGTAATGACTATCTTAAGGTGCAAAAAGAAATAAAAACAGTTAGGGAGGAATTAGAAAACTTCAAGAAAGATGATATATACTCAATAAATCAGGATTTAAGAAATCAAATTCATAATAAGGAATCAAAACTAACTGAAATAACTAATGAAAACTCAAAGCTAAAAGAAGAGCTAACAAAGGCAAAGGCCTTTGTAGACTCACTCAATGGGAGGAGTCAAAAGCTCAAAGATATTACACAAAATCTCTCCATGAGATTTAAGCACCTAGGTTTGGGAGCAAATCCATCCACTAGCACAGAAGTCCCTAGTAGACCTGCCTGAAAAAATCCAATTAGATTTGTTAGACCTAACGACTATCAAATAAATGAGAGCAGTGTAGCCTTTAAAGAACATAACAATAATAATCCTGATTAAATCTAAATCAAGACAAACTGTTAAGAAGAAGAATACAGTTCTATTTCAAAAAAGAGCAGTGCAGCAAAAGAAAACTATTAAGAAGAATAATCCAGACAAACCTATAAATCTAAATAAAAAAGGTAAAATCAAAAGTAGAATCATTAGACATTCTGTAGATCTATTACATGTAGATTCATTCTGTTCACATTTTCAGTACCAAGATAATAAGTCTAGGTTTGGTAAACCAATCCTCTGCCATCCAAAAGGATACCATGAAAGACCATTCTATTCTTTCATATCTCCTTATAATGGTAAAAGCAAAGGGTCCAAGGTAACCTGGGTACCTTCTAATGTTTGAGTCACTTGTGCTGGAAGATGTATGGTTCTTCCCTTCAGAGAGAGTGAAGGGAAAAGAAACAACTAAATGATCAATAATGAACTACATATATTCAAAGGGAGTGATATCTACTCCAAAATTCTTTGTTGATTTTATAGTTCATAAAAATAATATTATAAATACTATTTTTAATAAACATCATTGCTGAGAAAAACAATAAGAATTTTATAAGAAAATAGAACTGTATATTCAGAGTTGCGTCGAATAGAATTCGACGTACCATCTAGTTTTACTCGACGCTAGCTTCGAGAGCCATCTGAATCAGACAATTTGAATAGCATTCGACTCAGCGTTGATTTCATTTCGACGCATACATCGATTTAATAATTGCTCTACAAATTTGAAGGTGCGTCGAGTTATAATCGACACAACGTCGACATGACACGTGCGTGCAGTTTCACTTCTAGAAGCTGCTTCGACACATTTTGGCGCGCTGAATATTAATCTTTGTCGACGGAGCTTCAAATACATCCCTAAGTTGTGATGAATCGTCTTCTTTTAAGCAACATAGGCGTCGAATTTATTACGATTTAGAATTCTCTCATTCCCGCTCTCGTGCTCTCTTTCTCTCTAGCTCTCTTGCGTTCTTCTCCCGCTTTCTCTCTTTCTCTTGTGTTTACAGGTATTACAGATCAGATGGCTCCACCTAAGGTGAATTCTGGTTTCAATGTTGATGTGGAATCATTCAATGCAGCATCTGATAACTTCAAAGCCATTCTCGGCTGGTTTCATACTGCTGGATTGAAAAAACTGATCTCAACAAGGTGCAAGATCTTTGATGTTGATTTGACAGAGCTGAAGGACAACATCCACATAGGAGATGATGACTCCATCAATGGAAGAATATCTGAAAATGACATTAACATTACAGAGGAGATGTTAACTCAAACTTATGATCTACCAGCTGGTAGTGATTCTGATGAACTAATAGGGGAGGAGACAAGAAAAGCCTTACATATAATGTAGTTCAGAAAGTAGAAGGCCATCAACCTGAAAAAGAATGATGTATCTGAAGAATACAGGTTCTTGACAGATATAATAGGAAAGGTGCTGCTATGCAAGATATCAGCACATGATGCCATCCCCAAGCAGCAGCTGCAGATCATGAGTGTCCTAGTTCTTAACAAGAAAGTAAATTGGGGGAGATGTCTTCTAAAGTTAATTGCATAAGTACTCCCATAAGGAGAATGCATATAGGAGAATCATCAGTCAGGTACTGTTCCACCATTATCTAATGGTGTGTAAGTCAAAAGGAGTGTCTATTCCTCCTGGAAAGAGAATGAACATTGGAATTTTCTCCAAGTGGACCAGACAGATTCTAAAGCCTGGTCAAGCACCTCCCTCTCCTCCTCTTTCTCCAGTTCCTCAAAATATAATCCCAGATGATATCATTCCATCTAATCTAGCTCCAGATCCTACACCTCAGATTCCTCTCCAACCACAACAACAACCATCCATCATCATTTCTTTTGAAAATACTCCAAACATCTAGCCTGCTCCCCTACCACAATCTCTCATCACTCCAGAAGATAATCAGTCACAATCCCCTATCCAACAAAATTTCCAAAACGTCAATGAGGATTCCACAACAATTCCTCCAGTTATTCTATCCACACCTCTTCTTAACACACCTTTTGCTTCTACCACACATTCTACTCCTTCTTTTGTCGTTGAGCAAATAATTTCCAAAGCAGTAGGATTGGCTACTGGTACATTTGCTGATCTATTGCTGACTCAAGCCAGAAAGTTCAACAGAAAGTACTCACAGATGGAGAGTGAATTGCAGGAATCAAAAGAGTCTCTCCTGGCTCTCAAAACATTAATGTCCTCCTCCATGGTGACTAAAGAATTCTTAACCTCCCTGGTCAGTAAGGTTCAGAAGGGGGAGAATTTCCATGAGGAGGAAGTGCTTGGTCGAGAAAAAGAGGGTGGCCAGAAGAATGACAAGATTGCTGAAGTTTCTGATCCTAATAAGCTTACTGTATTTCAAAAGCAAATCCAGATGTTCCGGATATTTTACATCCAGATGCACATATCCAGGGGGATCCTCTTGCAAATCCTCAGGAAAATCTTAAACTTAATCAGGGGGAGCTTCTTACAAACTCAGGGGGAGATGCTCTCTTAGAGGATGAGCCTTTGGCAAAAATCCCTGCAGTAATCCAGGGGGAGCTCCCTACTCAAATTCAGGGGGAGATGCTTCCATTAATCTATAGGGAGCCCCTAGAAGATGATTAACATTTGGATGGAGTTTCACTGATTGCAAAGGAGGCTGCCCAGTTAGCTGAAAAGGAAGCACAAACTCAGAGGGAGCCTCTCAATGAAGATGACACTCATCAAGAAGCAAACATGACAGATGAAGAGGAGGATGAGCCCCTGGTGTTTTCCTCAAGAACGGTGATACCATTGGTCTTCTCCAGAAAGAGGAAAACTCCTCCACAAGAATAGAAACAATGCAGGTATTCTGCAGATGAACAATCTCTATTATATCATCTCAGTAAAAATACTTGAAGATATAGCTATGAAAGACAATCTTATCAATTGCAAATTTGTCATGTTGATCTATGCATCTGTGCAATGATTGTCATTTTATGTCTATTGTATATTTGTTTATACCTTGCTTTTATTCAACTGTATGTTTGAAATCACTTACATTATGTGTAAAATTTATTAAGATAAATATGAGAGATTGTTGGGAAAAACACCCTTGTGATTTATCTAACAATTTATCTTAAAGTGATTTCATCATTTATGATGTATTACCCATATTGTATAGAGAGGGTAATCTAGTGATTTCATCATTTATGATGTATTACCCATATTGTATAGAGAGGGTAATCTGGTCATTAGATGTCCTAGGATATCACACTCACTTAGAGTGTCAAGACTAGGTCTAAGCTAAGCACAAATTCAGTTGAGTTAAAACTTGCGTCGAATAGAAGTCGATGCAACTTCGACAAGAAGTCGACGCAACTCTGACTGAAAGTCGAAGTAACTCAGACTGCTTGTCAAAGTATCAAGTGAAGTCGACGGAACGTCAAAATGAACTCGACGTAGAAAAGAAGAGCCTGTTGAAGCCATCTTAGAAGTCGACGTAACTTCGACTTCAAATCGACGCAGAAGATGAAGTTCAAGTTCAAGTTTTCAACTCGACAGATACGTCGATAAGTACTAGACGCAACATCGGCATCTGAGTTCAATCAGAACTAAGAAGGAATTTGAAGCTGCTTCTATAAGAACTCAGAGGTGCGTCGATATGAAGAATAATGAATTCGACACAGCGTCGAATACAGACAGAAATAGTATGTTTTCTGCTGTCCTTTCTGATCCCTCTCCAAAGTCTTTCAAAGATGAAATTTGAATTACAATGACTCGTTTAATGACAATAATGGAATGAAGTATTTCCGAGGAACAACAAAGACATTCTTGGAAGTTATTCAAATCAGATGGATGTGTCGGGAAACATAAATAGAAAGAAATACTCAATGTCCAATGAATATTCCTTCTAAGGACAGAACAGAAAAGGAAATAAATTCAAATACTATTTGACAAAGAATAAGTATTCAGAAGAAGGAAGTAAAAGATAACTAATTGATTATTCTGTCTTCTTCTTCCTCCTCAAATTCTCTCAGATCGAAATACAAGAACTTCTCTGTACCGAAATACAAGGCTGCTGCTTCTTCTTCAAATCTTACAGCAGCAAGTAAACAAGAGTATAGAGATCACACGGATCAAAAGCTCATAACCCTTGCATCCTTCTCTACCATAAGCAAGAGTTCATCTTATTCAGATCTTGAAGAACTTCAAAAGCTCACAACTGCTGAAGGATTCGTACATCAGAATCCTATTCTTTCCCTCTATTCTTATTTTGTAACTAAGAAAGAGTCCTAAGAATCCCTCACCAAAGGATTCAGTTGGTTGTAAGAGTCTCCTTATCAAAAAACTCGGTGGTTCTAAGAGTCTCCTTATCAAAAGACTCAGTGGTTCTAAGAGTCTTCTTGTCAAAATACTCAGTACTGGTTCTGAGAGTCTCCTTATCAAAAGACTCAGACACATATAGTGCAATCCTACCAAGGTGGTAGAAGAGTGGACTACCCACATTTTGGGGAATCACTATAAAAATTCTGTGTCTTTTGTGTTTGCTTTTCTGTGTTGTCTCCTTACTTCTTACTATTTTCTGTTTTTGTGATTATATTATTTTGCGTTGGTATTGCTGACTGCATAGTTGTTAGAGTAGTTTTATTGTGTGTGCATATTTAGGGTAAAAGTTTTAAAACTCTATTCACCCCTCTAGAGAATACTCAGAGGCACACTGTGCACTTTCATGATATTTGTGGACTTGTTGATCATTTTGTGTCATCGTGGTGTAGGACATGGTATTCTTCTACTAGGAGTTGATTTTCATGGATATGACATTTTTATGCAAGCTTGTGTTTGTTGGGAATATTACCTTCAATGTTCCCTTGATTTGAAGAAACATCACACTCAATGCTAAGTACAAGTTGTATTTGATAAACCCTATTTTACCTCATGACTATGCATGGTTAGGTTATTCCAGGGTGTGGAATAAGTTTAGTGGTTTCCTGCCAAAACCGCTGAGACAAGGTCAGGAGCCGCTGAGAAGGAGTCTGGGCCTGCTGAGCTACATATAGAGGAAAACCGCTGAGAAGATTGTCTGTCTCAGCGGATCCGCTGAGACGGTGACAGAAGTAGCCGCTGAGACTGGAAGCTATCTTAGACCAACCGCTAAGACAGATTCAAATGTGCTGGCGGGTTTTGCTTTTGGCGCAAGTTGCAGTAAAGCAAGATAAGGTGCTCCAATCACCTACATACTGTGTCATGGTCCATCTGATAGCCGTTGAAGACTGAAGGAGTATAAAGGAACAATTTAGGGCTTTGAAGAAAGAGGCTTTTTGGATTAACAACTTATAACTACTGTTACATTGACGGCTGTCATGAAGATTTCTCTTCCTGCTTCCCGAAGCTGCAATGAGAGAAAGATTGTTCTTCTTGTGTGAATCAAGAAGAGCAAGTTGATCCTTATTCATCTACTGAAGAGAAGGGGGGCAGGATTGAAGGTACTGTACTCTTCCCTGCTTCAATACTACAACTGCAGTAAATTTGCAACAGAAGACCAAAGGCTTGAAAGAGTTACTGTTTTATCTTCTGTTGTAAGCATCACTAATAACTTTTGTAGCAACATATTTGTTCTGAGTTTGTAGGGCATTTTTCCTGAGTGAGTAGGGTTGTTGGGCCTGAGTGTAGAGCTGAGAGTTCATCTTGAGTGTAGGATCTCAGTGGAGATCTGAGATATGACATCTTGATAGGTCTGAGTTGGTAGGGCTGCTGTGTCTGAGGTAGGGTTGTTGAGCCTGAGGTGGGGTTTGGAGAAAACCTGAGAGATCCTGAGGGATCTGAGTTGTAAGCTCTTGGAGCTGAGATTGGAGGAGTTGGCCTTGTCTAACTCATTATTAGAAAGGTGAAGGGGGGAAGAGGACTACTCAATACACCCTGTTTTGAGGAACTTCTATAAGTGCTTGTGTGTTTTCTGTGTGCTTGATTTATAACTAACTTAAATTCTGAAAACAGCTAGACATAAGCTTAAAATAAAAGAGACTTATTCACCCCCTCTAGGTGATCAAGACTACATCCTAATAAACTATCAAGTGGTATCAGAGTGAGGTTGATCAAAAAAGGCATAACTGTCTGACCAGATCCTACAAAGGAGTAATCATATCTAAATCCAATGGCCTCCACTGGATTGCAGAAGGAGATGGGGTCTATGAAGTTTCCTATATGCAACAAAGAAAACTTTGGCATAGGTTGTTCATAGAAGCATCAGACCCTAGGATCTACATCACTGCGAAGCAGGGCCCTTTCACTTTTCAAATAGCCTCCACCATAGATCCAACTAGGAGAGTGGCCATGGCTTTTACTGACTTAACCAAGGATGAACTTGCATTATTCACAATGGATAAAAGAGCCCAGAATATCATTGTAAATGCAATTGATGACTCCACCTTTCAGAACTTAGTGCACTGCACAACAACCAAGGAGATGTGGGATACACTTGTGGTGTATATGGAAGGGACTGCTGAAGTGAGGGATGATAGGAAATCTCTCCTCAATCAAGAATATGAAGCTTTCAGGCAGCTGAGCCAGGAAAGCATTTCTATCTGTTATGAAAGGTTCTTCAGGATAGTTAATGAACTAAGGACCTATGAAAGAGTTTTTAGTGACTATGAGCTAAATGACAAGTTCCTAAGATCTCTAACTAGAGACTGGGACACAAAGATATGTGCCATCAGGGAAGTGGCCAAGCTAGGTGAAACTCCTACCCATATATTGTTTGGGAAACTGATCTCTTATGAGATGCAGTTGTCTGTAAGGAAGGAAGAGGACACCCCCACCAGGGCTCATGCAAGGGAGAGAGTTGTTGCTCTCAAAGCTGACAGCTCCAAGAAGAGCAAAGCTAGATTGCTGTATCCTCCAAGAAGGATTGCTGAATCTGAGAAATCTGAGAACAGCACTTCAGACAGCTCTTCATCTGATGAGGAGTTTGCTGCCTTCTCAAGGCAGTTCAAGAAGATGATGAGGATGAAGCAGTGGAAGAAACATTATCACCAAAAGGAAAGGAAAGGTGAAAAATCCTTCCTAGCAAAGAAAGGGAGAAGCTGTAGTGAATCTGAATCCTCAACTTCAGATTCAGATGAAGAAGTGGAAGCCTACATTGGGCTATTTGCAGCAGAAGAGGATGAAGATTTTCCTGCTACCAAGATTGGAATCAGGGCCCCTCTGTCACATTCAGACAGTGACATTGAGGAGGATGAAGAGGACAAAGATCAGCTAGGCCTGATGGCCATAATTGATGAGGAAGAAAGTCAGAACAACTCTGACAGTGAACAGGTACTTATTCATTGCATCTCTTCTTTTGAATATGAGACAAGCCCAGAATCTGAAGCACCTTCATCTAATGGTGGAAGTTATTCAGAATCTGAGGATGTCAATCAATTGATTGATATGTATGGTGCTCTCTTGGAAGCTCTGAAAAAGAGCAAGAAGCTGGCCAAGAGGCAAGCCCAAGAAATTGCTTCCCTTAAGTTGGCTGAGAAAGAGTGCACTGAGTCACCTACCCTGGTGGCTCAGATGTGTAGAGAGATAAGCCATCTAAAGGGGATAACAATTGCTCAATTGAGCACCATATCACAAAAGAACAAGGTCATCAAGGACCTTGAGGAGAAGCTTCTCAAAGAAAATAGCCTAGTGGCTCAATTCTCCAAGCCCAAATCAATGCTTCCCATTATTGACACTTTTTCCTCTCAAACCAATAGAAGAGAACTATGGTTCAATAAAATGGAAGTAGGAGAAGGGAGTGGAGAAAAGAGCAAGGATAAGGTTAAGTCTCATACCACCTTTCAAAAGGTATTACTTCCCTCTAACAGTATGACTATGACAGTATGTATGGTCACTGAAAGAATGGAAGCTCCTATAGGAAGGAAAACACTCCTTCCCATAGTGAAAGAAAGGGCATGAGAATGAGTGCTATGAAGGCTCCCCATGAAGAAATTCAAATGGCCCAACCTGGACCATTTGTATTTGGTACTTCAGCTCCATCATTCAAGAGTAAGAAAGCTAGCTCTTCCAATTTCATTCCAGCAAAGAACATGACTGCTGTCAAACCGGTAGACAAGCCTTGCTGCTTAGTGTCTGATGTCATTCAATCTTTCCTTGCTCCCAAGCCAAAGCAAGTTGATGCCATTAAGACAAAGGCTACTAAGATTGTCCACAGATTAACATTAAGCCAGATCATTGCTGAAAGGAACAAGAAAACTGCTGCTTTCTCCCCTCATGAACACAAGCATATTAATGCTCTTTCCTTAAGACATGTTCAGAATAGGAGATATAACATTCATGAATGTTGGTACTGTGGTAAGGTTGGACACTTTGCCATAGACTGTTGGCATAATCCCAATGTGCCAAGTGTAAAGAAGAGCCTTCCTACAATGGGTGCAGCAAGTGTGACATCATCTTATCATGCTAACAAGAACCTAGGACCCAAAATTATTTGGGCTCCTAAGGGTAACTAAATTCCTTCTTGCAGGTTATTTCAAGTACCAGTCTTAAACAAATATGATACTTGGACAGTGGGAGCTCAAGGCATATGACAGGTACCAGAAGTCTTCTACAGGACTACACAACTGTGAAGAATGGACCTAAAGTAACTTTTGGTGGATCTGAAAAAGGAATCACCAGGGGATATGGTATGATCTCCAATGACATAGTTCCAATCACAAGGGTTTCCTATGTTGAATGGTTGCAACACAACCTTGTAAGCATAAGTCAACTATGTGACTTAGGCTATGTCATTGAATTCCACAATGACAAGTGCTTGATCAAAAAGTCTAATGACTTAGAGACCATTCTCTCAAGCACTAAGAGTGAGAATGATTATTGTTTAGATTTTATATGTAATAACTCTCTATCTTTTGTATGTCTTGTGGCCAATGAAAGTGAGTCTCTTTGTGTTCAATGACACAAGAGACTTACCCACATTAACTACAAGACAATGTATAGACTATTCTCAAAAAACCTTGTTAGGAATAGTCCAAATCTAAAATGTATTAAAAGTGGTCCCTGTCATGCTTGCCAAATGAGTAAGCAAAACAAGGGCCACCTTTAAAAGTATTGGCTCCAAAGACACTAAAAGATGTCTATATCTATTGCACATGGACTTGTTTGGTCCTTTGTCAATTCAGAGCCTAGGTGGGAAGTTGTATATTTTGGTGATTGTTGATTATCACTCAAAATATACATGGGTATTCTTCCTTAAGAAGAAATATGATACTTTAAATGTCTTTATAAACCATGTCAAGGCAATTCAGAATGACTTACAATGTACTGTGGTCAGGACTAGGACTGACCATGACACATAATTTCAATCTGAAGCCATGACAAGGTTTTGTCAAGAATTTGGTATCACCCAAGAGTTCTCCTCCCCAAGGACTCCACAACAAAATGATGTGGCTGAGAGGAGGAATGGTACCTTGATAGAAGCTGAGAGAACATTGCTTAGTGATTCCTCACTCCCAGAATATTTTTGGGCTGAGGCAGTCAATACTGCTTGTTATGTTCTCAATAGAGCTTCCATCAATAAGGTTCATGGAATTACCCCCTATGAGATTCTGAAAGGAAAACAACCAAAAATTTCACACTTTAGAATCTTTGGTTCCAAATGCTACATTTTAAATAATGGAAAATCTCAATTAACAAAGTTTGCAGAAAAATGCAATGTGGGGGTTCTTGTTGGCTATAACTCGCATAGCAGAGCTTATAAAGTTTATAACAAGAAAACTCATGTTGTAGAAGAGTCTATGCATGTGGTGTTTGATGAGACCAGCCTAATCTATAAGGGCTGGTCTAGTTCTTCTGTTTTGATAGGAAGTGAAAAGGCAATGGTAAAGATGTTTGTACAAGACATATCTAGCAGCAGTAAAGTTTATACAGATGCTGCAATTCCTGAAGATGAAGAGGTACAGACTGCTGAAGAAACTGATGAACTAGTAGATGAAATACAACAAATAGAGGAAAGGTTGCCTGCAGTAACAAGACACTTAAGGGATCATCCAAGAGAACAAATCATTGGAGACCAGAACCAAGGTGTACTAACCAGAAGCAGGGCTCACAATGAAGCCATATTCCTGAGCTTCCTGTCACAAATGGAGCCCAAGAAGTTTGAAGAGGTCAACCAAGATACATTTTGGATTCAAGCCATGCAAGAAGAGCTTCTTCAATTCAAAAGATGCAAAGTATGGAAGTTGGTGCCAAAACCTCAAGGACACAACATCATTGGCACCAAATGGATTCAAAAACAAGTCTAGATTAGTAGCCAAGGGCTATAGAAAAGAAGAGGGTATATACTTTGATCAAACCTTTGCCCCTGTTGCAAGGTTAGAAGCAATTAGGCTATTCCTTGCTTATGCTGCCCACAAGGTGTTCAAAGTATACCAGATGGATGTCAAATCAGCCTTCCTCAATGGTGACTTGAAGGAAGAGGTATATGTTGATCAACCATCAGGATTTGTGCATCCAACTCTCTCTTCTCATGTGTATTTTGTAACATCCCAACTTTTATTGGGTCACTAGACCCTAGTGAGCCCAATAAAAGTAGGCCTGAGCAATAGAAAACGACCGTTTTGGGTATTGTTGCGCACCGCAACTAAGTCGTTGTGGGTACAGTGACCAAATGTACCTCGATTAGACTTCCATCAATTCCGTTAGACTCGTATGACCGATACTAGTGTAATGGAGCTCATTCCATTTTGATCCGAGGTCGTTTGGAGAAAATGACCGTTTTGGGTATTGTTGCGCGCCGCAACTATGTCGTTGGGGTAGAGTGACCAAATGTACCCCGATTGGACATCCGTTAGTTCCGTTAGACTCGTATGACTGATACGAGTGTAATGGAGCTCGTTCCATTTCGATTCGAGGTCGTTTGGAGAAAACGACCGTTTTGGGTATTGTTGCGCGTAGCAACTAAGTCATTGGGGTACAGTGACCAAATGTACCCCGATTTGACTTCCGTCGGTTTCATTAGACTCGTATAACCGATATGAGTGTAATGGAGCTCGTTCCTTTCCGATCCGAGGACGTTTGGAGAAAAGAACTGTTTTGGGTATTGTTGCGCGCCGCAACTAAGTCGTTGAGGTACGGTGAACGAACGTACTCCGATTCGACTTCCGTCAATTTTGTTAGACTTGTATAGTTCACACGAGCGTCATGGAACTCGTTGATTGTCAATCCGAGGTTATACGGAGAATATTCCCAATTTGGATTATGCAGACCGCCTCGGCACAACGCACGAAATACGGAACACGCAAACTCGGAATCGGCCCCGGTAAATCTTGGTGGACCCTCGAGTCCATGGAGGACCCCGCCCTAAGTTGACCTTGGTCACCCCCCCCCCCCCCCCCAAGCATGAAAACCTTGTGAAAAGAAAGGAAAGGGGGGGGGGGGGGGAGGAGAGAAAATCTCCTCCCCCAAGGAGGGAGGGGGCTGCCCATGAATAGGCAGCCCCCTGTTAGGGCAAGGGAGTGGGGGGGGGGGGGGGGGGGGGGGGGGGAGAAAATATCTCCCCCCACCCATCCCTCCCTTTAACCCACATGGGATAAAGGGAGGGAGAGGGGATGCCTCCCTCTTCCCTTATAAAAGGAAGGGCCCAGCCTCCTCTCCTGAATGCACAACCCCCCACCCCCCCCCCCCCCCCCCCCAACCCCCTCCTCCCCTGCCAGCACCTCCTTCCCCCTGCCGGCTAGCCTTCCCCCACCCCTATCGAAGCTCTTCCCAGCCAAAATGCCGCCACCACCTCCTCTCCATGGCAAGCCACCCCTCTACCTCCCGAGCCCCTCCCCTACAGGTAGAACCCTTCTCCTCCCCCTTCCCCTCCTCTGGAAGCACCCCCGCCGCCCTTTCCCATCGCCGGAGCGCAGCCAGCCCCACCACGAGCCTTGCCCAGGCATAGGTGGAGGTGCTGGCCGTGAGAGCTGCACCCCCAGCGCCGGTGGTGGCGCTGGGGGAGCAGGTCCCCACAGGGGGGGGGGCTCTTCTCCGATGAGGGACGGCGGCAGGGCCGCCGGAGGACGCGCCTCCGGTGGCACCCGCACTCTCCCCCTCCCTCCATGCGTTTTCTGTACGGGAAAAAGCCCTCCCCCGGCAGCGGCAGGGGAGGCTCCCCCAGCAGGGGGCGGCGGCACAGCAAGCCTGCATGGCGGTTGCAGCCTGCACCACCGCCCCGCCCCCTTTCCTTCTATATCCCGGTGATGGTCAGTGGCGCCTGGCCGCCGAACCATCACCGGAGTGCTCGCCGTCCCCCGGCGCACCGACCGGGGGCAGCGCCGGAACCCTCCCAGCGGAAACGGCGGCGCAGCAAGCCTGCATGGCGCATGTAGGCTGCGCCATCGCCTCCCGCCCCCTTTATTTCTATATTCCGGTGGTGGCCGGCAGCGACAGGCCACCGGACCACACCCAGAGTGCTCGCCGGCCCCCGGAGCACAGGCCGGGGGCGGCGCCGGCACCAGCCGGCCGCTTCCCGGCAGCGGCAGCGACCGCCTCCCGCTGAGATAGCGGGAGCCGTCCGATCTCCCCCTGCAAATCGGGCGGCTCCTCTATCCTATTCCCCCCCCCCGCCTCAACATATGTGCCCCCCATAGCGGATCAACCGCAGATCCGCTGTGGGGACCCCAGGAGGGCGCCCGGTGCGGCGCTCCTGCTCTCTCCCTTTCCTCTATTTGCACCCCAAATGCCTCTCCCCCCTTCCTCATTTTTCTGAAGGAAAATGGGGCATTTCTGGCAGAAATTTCCAACATGGAAAATGTTCCCCACTCAGAGGGGCATCTCCTGTAAATTTTTGGGATTTTTAGGAGATGTGTTGATATTTATAAACCCATATGCAAGGTTTATTTAAAAGAATTAAAGGCCTAAATAAGTTGGGAAAATTTCCCAAAAATTATAGGCTCTAATATAATGTATTTTGCAATTACTATAAATGTTTGAAAGTGTAATCTTTTATTTTGGTCCTCTAAAAAGTCTTTTACGAGCAAAATAAACCCCCGAAAATGAGCGAAATTAATTGGGATTAATTGACGAACTTGCGACGCGTATTTGTGGTACGTAGTAAAATGGTGTGCATCGATCTAAGGAATCGACTACATTAAAAGTATCGACGCGCAATTTGGGTCGCAATCCCGAGGCGACACCGCCTATTCATTATGCGTCCAAATAATTAAAATGTGAATGCAAGGCACACGGAAATAAGGAATTTCATAAAATATAAGTAAGCTCCTATGAACGGAGAAAAGACCCCTATGAACGAGGATCGAACGATCTTCCTCCTAAGAACATAGTCGACATTGAAGCCTCATATTATGGAGTGATTGGACTACTAACCCTTTATTTATTATGCTCTCTAGTCTCGTACTGGTCCTGCTTTTACTTTCGGCATTTATTCTTTAAATCCAGTCTCGCACTGGTCCCCCTGCTTTTACTTTCGGCATTTATTCTTTAAATCCAATCTCGCACTGGTCCCCCTGCTTTTACTTTCGACATTTATTCTTTAAATCCAGTTTCGCACTGGTCCCCCTGCTTTTACTTTCGGCGTTTATTCTTTAAATCCAGTCTCGCACTGGTCCCCCTGCTTTTACTTTCGGCATTTATTCTTTAAATCCAGTCACGCACTGATCTTCTTACTTATATTTCTGTTCTTTCATTTCCAGTAATTCAGTCTCGCACTGGTCCTTTATTTACTTCTTTCTGTACTTTCAATTCTCTAGTCTCCTACTGGTCCTGATATTTCGGCACCTGCTTCCGGCCTTTCTTTCTGCTTATGTTGCACTTTATTTATATTTTAGTGCTAACCGCAGTCCGACGTTGGCAAGCGGTGCTTCTCCTCTTTTCTGTGAGGCCTTAGTTTGGGAAAACCTAGAGTTGAGTCCCTCCTCCTAAGTTATCACCCAATAAGGAGCCCTCATACCGCCAAGCCTCCCGGTCAAGAGTCGAGTGACCGGTCGAGTAAGAATGTCACATCAAGTATTAAAGCGCTTGCTCTGTGTTTATGCTTTTGAAGATTGTTTTGGAAGTGGCATGTTGGTCACGCCCATAGACCGTTCTTTCCGGTGCGGGTGGTTTGACGACTCATGGCGATAGGGAGATGTACACAGCGGGTTATCACCACTCCGAACCCGCAGTTTTGCCTCTGCTGGTCGGCCTAAATCTCGGAATCGCCGGATGTCGCTCACATCCAGTTAGTACACCAAGTTGTACGAGAGGGCCTGAGTGATACGGTACGACTACATTCAGAAGTGACATGACTGGCCACTGTCACCGACGGCAACATCGGTGAGGCCCGCGGGGTTTGCAACCCCGCTTGAAGCAAAGCGGTCCAAGCTGTGTCGACACAGAGTTTTGTGTGTACAAGTTTGAATACCTGGTTGCGGGTATGCGCGAGTTAGTGTTGTTTGTCATTTCATACCGCACGTCCATGTCACCTCGTGGAAATTATGGTTGGTAGGCATTATAGATATGTATACGTAAATATATTTTACCTGCTGCTAACCCTCTACCTTGCTTCAGCTATTTACTAATGTCCTTTAGCCCGCCCCCAAGCTACGGATCCGGGGAGGGGATGTGTTTTTACTTAGCTCTGTGACTAACGGTTATTTTTATAACCAATCACAGGAGATGGGACAACGTGAAGCCCCCGCACCGCAGGATGAGTTACCGGCCTTAGAGATGGCCCGATCAGATACTCCGGCCTCGCCCCCCCCCCCCCCCCCCCACCCCCCCCCCCCCCCCCCCCCCCCCCGTCTTCCGCGACGTGAGTCCTAGAGTGTAGGACTAGTTTAAGAGCACTTTGTTATAGTCATGTGTAGCCCCCGAGGCAGATGTACTAAACAATAGGCTTTGGCCTTTTTCCGCTTTATGTATATATCAGCTGTGTGGTTAGTTTTCCTGTTCTATTGCTTCCGCTATGTGAATCCGATGTGATGTTGTGATTCTTGTGCCTGACAAGGCGACCACTCAGTGCTGGAGAGGGTGGGTCGTTGCCACCCGGGAAGCGCTAGTGGCCGTCCTTGGGCAGTAAGATCCCCCCTCCCTGAACCGGGTTCAGTTTTGGGGAGGGGGGGGGGGGTCTTACAAATGGATCAGAGCTACCATGATCCGACCACATGGGACAGTCTTTAGATCCTCCCTTCCCAGTTTTCGTTACTTGGTTCAGGACGAACCACGCAGCGGAAGCCTGGTGGACCCTTAGGTTTAAGGTTTAAGGATCCTAGACTGCACAGTAGTACACCCACACGTTCTTTCCGCTTTCTTTCAGCCAGTTCTGCAAAATTCCCTTATTTTTGCAAATACTGATGTTCTTCTGTTACTTCTCCAGATACCGGAGTCCAGTAACGGAAGGTCCTCCTCTAGGGATCAGTACCTTCCCACCACTCCACCACCAGCCCCGGCCGCCCCAGCCGCCCCAGCAGCAGTCCCTTTTGTTGATACAGATCTAGGACGGACACTGACAGCCCTGCTAGCCACCTTCCAGACGGCCATCCTATGGACACCACAGCAGACCACCGTGCCTACCGACCTTCTGAAGACGTTCCGGGGCTAAGGCCCCCTACCTTCCGAGGCACCGAGTCTGCCATACAAGCAGAAGAGTGGGTGGAGAGAGTAGAGGAGCTCTTGGTTGGGATGATGTGCCCCGCAGTGGCCGCAATGTCTTTAGTAGTGACCTCGTTAGAGGGCTATGCCCGATATTGGGGGAGGGCAGCCAGCCGCTCCACATTTAGAGGGCGACCACTCAGCACAATCCTCTGGGGGGAGTTCTCAGAGGCCTTCTTAGAGCATTTCATCTCTGACGCTGATAGTATTGCACTCTAGGAGCGGTTCCTGCAGATCCGGAAAGGAGAGAGGACGGTACCAGAGTACCTGCGAGAGTTCATCCACCTGGCCCGTTTTGTCGGGACCTTGGCAGTTACAGACAGAGATAGTGCGACTAGATTCTATCGAGGACTAAGAGACGATCTTCAACAGGCTTTGATCATGATCTCCCAGTCGACCTTTCACACGATCGCCTCTCACGCCGCAACTTTAGAGATGGATCAGAGGATGGTGGCCCAGCAGCAAAGGGGACCCATGGATGTTCCCCGGGCTCAGTGCCGAGGGAGAGGAGTAGGCCCTCACAAACAAGACCGGGATAGGAGACAACGTCAGCGCCACCGGCCATATAGGCAGGCAGCCCAGCCCCGACCAGCACCTCCAACCACAGCACCTCAGGTCGTCCCAGCCGCATGACGAGATGCCCCTTTTGCAGGGAACTGCTACCTTTGCCAGCAGCCCGGGCACATACGAGCTTTCTGGCCTCAGGCTATAGGTAGGCCCGGCCTAGGAGCAATGCAAGGAGCCGCGGAGAGAGGATGAGGACGAGGTGGACGCCGAGGACGACCTACAGGCAGGAGGGGCCAGACCAGACAGGGTAGAGAAGCACCGCTCGAGGCATACGCTTTAGATCTCCAGCACGGCCCTGCACCAGATGTAGTGATATGTATCTATTTTTATTAGCCACGATATCATAGGAGGATGATATAGTAGACATATATGATGTAGTCTTTTGTTTAGCTTGTGTGATTACTACTCATGTATAACTGTAAAGAGCTTGTGATCATAGTACATATATATATATTATCAGGTTTACTTCTGGTAGAATGTCACCCTGCTAAAACGATGTTCAATACCGGTGCCACGCATTCCTTCGTCGCACAGAACTTCATCGCAAACAAAGGAAACTCCATACGATCATCTGGAATGTCGATACGAATACGACTCCCTGATGGATCAGACATGGCATCCAGGGAGAAGTGCTCCTTCCAAGCAACTCTAGGAGGCGTAGAATTCGAAATCAACGCAACCATTCTAGCGATAACCGGATTCGACATCATTTTAGGAATGGATTGGTTGGCCGAGCACAGCGCCCAAATCAATTGTTTGACTCGAGAGATCCACCTCCGGAACCCGAATGGGCAGTCTATCACACTAACAGGTATACCCTCTGTCACTCGCATTATCTTAACGTCCGCGCAAATAGTCAAAGTAGTTCGGCGAAAGGACTAGGTGTACCTAATCTACTTTGAGATGGAAGACAAGACGCAAGTGCTCTCTAGAGTAGCCGTAATTCGAGACTTCCCAGACGTCTTTCCAGAATCCCTTCCCTGGTTGCCCCAGCAACCGGAAGTGGACTTTCAGATTGAGCTTGCGCTTGAAGCTCGGCCAGTATCCCAAGCACCGTACCAGATAGCCGATCTCAAGATACAATTACAAGAGCTAATCGACGCAGGTTTCGTTCATCCGAGTACCTCGCCCTGGGGAGCTCCAGTACTATTTGTCAAGAAGAAGGATGGATCCCTGCGCTCTGTATCGATTATAGGGAACTAAATATGCTCACTATCCAAAAAACCTATCCACTACCCAGGATAGATGAATTATTCGATCAATTACAAGGTGCGTCCATCTTCTCCAAGATGGATTTAAGGTCCGGCTATTATCAACTCAGAGTACAAGAAGAAGACATCCCCAAGACCGCTTTCAGCTCCCGCTATGGACTTTACGAATTTATGGTAATGCCGTTTGGGCTGACCAATGCCACGTCCGCCTTCATGGCTCTAATGAATAAAGTGTTTGAACCCTTCCTAGAACACTTTGTGATCGTCTTTATAGACGATATACTCATCTATTCAAAGAGTAAGACCGATCATTCCAGGCATCTCCAAATGGTTTTGCGCAAGTTAAGGGAACATTCGCTCTTCGCGAAGTTTAGCAAGTGTGAATTTTGGATGGAGGAAGTTGGTTTCCTTGGGCATACGATCAGCAAGAACGGGGTAGCGGTAGACCAAGCCAAGGTGCAAGAAGTGCGAGACTGGCCGCCACTTAAGTTAGTAGCGGATATCAGAAGCTTCCTTGGCCTCGCCGGCTACTACCGCAAGTTTGTAGAAGGTTTCTCTAAAATTTCCATGCCCCTCACCTCCCTCACCAAAAAGGATGCAACGTTCCAGTGGACTCCCGAATGTGAAGCAATGATCGTAGAACTAAAGAGCTGACTAATATCGGCTCCGATTCTGACACTCCCTTCAGGCACTGAGGGCTTCCAAATCTACGTCGACGCATCGTTGAAAGGGTTGGGAGCCATACTGATGCAACACGGCAGGGTAGTCGCCTACGCCTCACGACAGCTGAAGCCTCACGAACTAAACTACGCAACCCATGACTTGGAATTTGGTGCGGTAGTATTCGCACTATTAGTATGGAGGCATTACCTCTACGGAGTAAGATGCGAGATCTTCTCCGACCACAAGAGCCTCAAATATATCTTCACCCAGAAAGAGCTAAATCTCCGACAGCACCGGTGGTTGGAATTCCTGTGCGATTACGACTTCACCCTCCAATACCACCCCGACAAAGCCAATAAGGTTGCAGATGCCCTAATTCGGCAACCTCCGATAGCCGGAAATTGGCTAGAGATGACACCGGAAGAGTTAGTCAAGTCCTTGGCAGACTTGGATACCATCCTCATCACCCGTTGGAACCCGATAGATTACCAGGCCCAACTCTACTGGATAGAGATACAGTGTGACATCAGAGACAGAATACGAGAGGCCCAGAAGATCGATTTAGAAGCCGCCCCAATCATTCAGACTCTACAACACGGCGCTCAGGAAGACTACAATCTATATGACGGCATCCTGCAGTACAAGCACCGCATATTCATTCCCTCTGTTGAAGGAATCCGGGAAGAGATACTCCACGAAGCACATCAATCAAGGTATTCAATACATCCGGGAGTAGTGAAAATGTATACAGATCTACGAAGAACGTTATATTGGCCAGTATGAAGAAGGACGTCACCGATTATGTAGCACACTACCAGACCTGTCAAATGGTCAAGGCAAAATGTCGTAGCCCAGGAGGTTTACTACAACCCCTGCCCATCCCAGAATGGAAGTTTGAAGATATTTCCATGGACTTCGTCCATGGCTTACCCCGATCTCGTGCAAGGAACGACTCCATATGGGTCGTAGACTCGTAGTAGACCGCCTCACCAAAGTGGCCCATTTTATCCCAACAGACAAGGCGACAACGTCGACATATTAGCCCGACTATTTATAGAGCAAGTGGTCCGATTTCATGGGGTACCCAAGTCAATCGTGTCTGTCCACGACGGGCGCTTTACATCAAAAAATGGAGGAGAGTGCAAGCTTATCTGGGAACCAGATTGGTTTTTAGCACCACCTTCCACCCCCAGACCGACGTGTGAACCAGACGATGGAAGACCTCCTCCGATTATGCATAGTAGAACACAATGAACCTTGGGAACAATTACTTCCTTTGGTAGAATTCTCATACAATAACAGCTTCCAGGCAAGCATCAAGATGGCACCGTACGAGGCCCTCTACGGAAGACGCTGTCGAACACCACTATCATGGGCACAGGATGAGGACCCCGAAGCTTTAGGAGTCACCTATATAGATGATACCACATCAGGTATAAGGTTAATTCGAGAACGAATGCTGGAGGCACAGAGCCGTCAGGCCAAATATTATGATGCACGTCATTGACTGGTGGAATTCAAGGTAAGAGACATGGTATTCTTGAAGATTAAACCAATGCATGGGATATCCCGAATAAAGAAGTAGAAAAAGTTGGATCCCCTCTACCTAGGCCCATATCAAGTCATAGAGAGGATTGGCCCTGTTGCATATAGGCTAGCTCTGCCAGTTGAACTGGGAAATCTTCACGACGTATTCCATGTCTCCTCGCTAAGACGTGTCCTTCGCCAACCAGAGCAACATCTTCCCGTGCCACCAGCGACAATGCAATCTGACCGATCTGTCCAACTCGAACCAGTAAAGATAATAGACTCTAAGGTCAAGGAACTGCGGAACAAAGCCATCACGATGGTCAAGATCTTATGGTCAAACTGTGGACGCGAGGAGTTTACCTGGAACCAGAGACGCTCGTTCGGGAAAAATACCCGACACTCTTTCCCCAGGTATGTCCTTGTAACCCCCTACTTTAGGCAATTTTCGAGGAGGAAAATCTCTTTATTTTTATTGGATTGTAACATCCCGACTTTTATTGGGTCACTAGACCCTAGTGAGCCCAATAAAAGTAGAGCAATAGAAAACGAACGTTTTGGGTATTGTTGCGCGCCGCAACTAAGTCGTTGGGGTACAGTGACCAAATGTACCCCAATTGTACTTCCGTCAGTTCCGTTAGACTCGTATGACTGATACGAGTGTAATGGAGCTCGTTCCATTTTGATCTGAGGTCGTTTGGAGAAAACGACGGTTTTGGGTATTGTTGTGCGCCACAACTAAGTCGTTGGAGTACAGTGACAAATGTACCCCGATTGGACTTCCGTCAGTTCCGTTAGACTCATATGACCGATACGAATGTAATGAAGCTCGTTCCATTTCGATCCAAGGTCGTTTGGATAAAATGATCGTTTTGGGTATTGTTGCGCGCCGCAACTAAGTCATTGGGGTACAGTGACCAAATGTACCCCGATTTGACTACTGTCAGTTCCATTAGACTCGTATAACCGATACGAGTGTAATGGAGCTCGTTACGTTCCGATTCGAGGACGTTTGGAGAAAACGACCGTTTTGGGTACTGTTGCGCGCCACAACTAAGTCGTTGAGGTACGGTGACCGAACATACTCCGATTCGACTTCCGTCAATTTCATTAGACTTGTATAGTCCACACGAGCGTCATGGAACTCGTTGATCGTCAATCCGAGGTCATACAGAGAATATGCCCATTTTGGATTATGCAGACCGCCTCGGCACAACGCACGAAATACGGAACGCGCAAACTCGGAATCGACCCCGATAAATCTTGGTGGACCCTCAGGTCCATGGAGGACCCCGCCCTAAGTTGACCTTAGTCAACCCCCCCCCCCCCCCCCCCCTCCCCCCAAGCATGAAAACCTTGGGAAAAGAAAGTAAAGGGGGGGGGGGGGGGGAGGAGAGAGAATCCACCCCCCCCCCCCCCCCCCCCAAGGAGGGAGGGGGCTGCCCATGAATAGGCAGCCCCCTGTTAGGGCAAGGGAGGGGGGGGGGGGGAGAAAATATCTCCCCCCACCCATCCCTCCCTTTAACCCACGTGGCATAAAGTGAGGGAGAGGGGAGGCCTCCCTCTTCCCTTATAAAAGGAAGAGCCCAACCTCCTCTCCTGAATGCACAACCCCCCCACAGCCCCCTCCTCCCCTGCCGGCACCTCCATCCCCCTGCCGGCCAGCCTTCCTCCACACCTGCCGGAGCTCTTCCAAGTCGAACCGCCGCCACCACCTCCTCTCCATGGAGCGCCACCCCTCTACTTCCTGAGCCCCTCCCCTACAGGTAGAACCCTTCTCCTCCCCCTTCCCCCTCCTCTGGAAGCACCCCCGCCGCCCTCTCCCATCGTCGGAGCGCCGCCAGCACCACCCTGAGCCTTGCCCAGGCATGGGTGGAGGTGCTGGCCGTGAGAGTTGCACCCCCAGCGCCGGTGGTGGCTCTGGGGGAGCAGGTCCCCACCCGGGGACCTCTGCTCCGACGAGGGACGGCGACAGGGCCGCCGGAGGACGCGCCTCTGCCGGCACCAGCACTCCCCCTGACTCCATGCGCTTCTTGTACGGGAAAAAGCCCCCCCCCCCCCCCCCCCCCCCCCCCGGCGGCGGCCAGCAGCGCCAGGCCGCCGGACCCCCGTCGGAGGATTGCCCCCTCCCCGACACCCCAGGCATGGGCGGCAGGGGAGGCTCCCCCAGCAGCGGCGGCGGCGCAGCAAGCCTGCATGGCGCATGCAGCGTGCACCACAGCCCCGCCCCCTTTCCTTCTATATCCCAGTGATTGCCGGCGGCGCCAGGCCGCCGGACCATCACCGGAGTGCTTGCCGGCCCCCGGTGCACCGACCGGGGGCGGCGCCGGCACCCTCCCAGCGGAGGCGGAGGCGCAGTGAGCCTGCATGGCGCATGCAGGCTGCGCCATTGCCTCCCGCCCCTTTCTTTCAATATTTCGGTGGTGGCCGGCGGCGACAAGCCGCCGGACCACCACCAGATTTCTCGCCGGACCCCGGCGCACCGACCGGGGGCGGCACCGGCACTAGCCGGCCGCTGCTCGACGGCGGCAGCGGCCGCCTCCCGCTAAGATAGCGGGAGCCGTCCGATCTCCCCCGGGAGATCGGGCGGCTCCTCTATCCTATTTTCCCGCCCCCGCCACAACATATGTTCCCCCCACAGCGGATCATCCGCAGATCCGCAGTGGGAACCCCAGGAGGACGCCCGGGGCAACGCCCCCTGCTCTCTCCCTTTCCTCTATTTGCACCCCAAATGCCTCTCCCCCTTCCTCATTTTTCTGAAGGAAATTGGGGCATTTCTGGCAGAATGTTCAACATGGAAAATGTTCCCCACTCAGAGGGGCATCTCCTGTAAAATTTTGAGATTTTTAGGAGATGTGTTGATATTTATAAACCCCTAGGCAAGGTTTATTTAAAAGAATTAAAGGCCTAAATAAGTTGGGAAAATTCCCCAAAAATTATAGGCTCTAATATAGGGTATTTTGCAATTACTATAAAAGTTTGAAAGTGTAATCATTTATTTTGGTCCTCTAAAAAGTCTTTTACGAGAAAAATAAACACCTAAAAATGAGCGAAATTAATTGGGATTAATTGACGAACTCGCGACGCGTATTTGTGGTACGTAGTAAAATGGTGTGCATCGATCTAAGGAATCGACTACAATAAATGTATCGACGCGCAATTCGGGTCGCAATTGCGTGGCGACACCGCCAATTCATTAAGCGTCCAAATAATTAAAATGTGAATCCAAGTCACACGGAAATAAAAAATTTCATAAAATATATGTAAGCTCCTATGAACGGAGAAAAGACCCCTATGAACGGGGATCAAACAGATCTTCCTCCTAAGAATGAAGTCGACATTGAAGCCTCCTATTATGGAGTGATTGGACTACTAACCCTTTATTTATTATGCTCTCCAGTCTCGTACTGGTCCTGCTTTTACTTTCGGTATTTATTCTTTAAATCCAGTCTCGCACTTGTCCCCCTGCTTTTACTTTCGACATTTATTCTTTAAATCCAGTCTTGCACTGGTCCGCCTGCTTTTACTTTCAACATTTATTCTTTAAATTCAGTCTCGCACTGGTCCCCCTGCTTTTACTTTCGGCATTTATTCAATAATTCCAGTCTCGCACTGGTCCCCCTACTTTTACTTTCGGCATTTATTCTTTAAATCCAGTCACGCACTGGTCTTCTTACTTATATTTTTGTTCGTTCATTTCCAGTAATCCAGTCTCGCACTGGTCCTTTATTTACTGATTTCTGTACTTTCAATTCTCCAGTCTCGTACTGGTCCTGATATTTCGGCCCCTGCTTCCGGCCTTTCTTTCTGCTTATGTCGCACTTTATCTATATTTTAGTGCTAACCGCAGTCCGACGCTGGCAAGCGGTGCTTCTCCTCTTTTCTGTGAGGCCTTAGTTGGGGAAAACCTGGAGTTGAGTCCCTCCTCCTAATTTAGCCCCAAATAAGGAGCCCTCCTGCCGCCAAGCGTCCCGGTCAAGAGTCGAGTGACCGGTCGAGTATGAATGTCGTGTCAAGTATTAAAGCGCTTGCTCTGTGTTTATGCTTTTGAAAATTGTTTTGGAAGTGGCGGGTTGGTCACGCCCGCAGACCGTTCGTACCGGTGCGGGTGGGTTGACGAATCATGGCAACAGGGAGATGTGCACATCGGGTTATCACCACTCCGAACCCGCAGTTTTGCCTCCGCTGGTCGGCCTAAATCTCGGAATCGCCGGATGTCGCTCACATCCAGTTAGTACACCAAGTTGTACGAAAGGGCCTGAGTGATACGGTACGACTACATTCAGAAGTGGCAGGACTGGCCACTGTCACTGACGGCCACATCGGTGAGGCCCGCGGGGTTTGCAACCCCGCTTGAAGTAAAGCGGTCCAAGCTATATCGACACAGAGTTTTGTGTGTACATGTTTGAATACCTAGTTGCGGGTATGCACGAGTTAGTGTTGTTTGTCGTTTCATACCGCACGTCCATGTCACCTCGTGGAAATTATGGTTGGTAGGCATTATATATATGTATACGTATATATATTTTACCTACTGCTAACCCTCTACCTTGCTTTGGCTATTTACTTCTATCCTTTAGCCCTCCCCCAGGATATGAATCCGGGGAGGGGATGTGTTTTCTACTTAGCTCTGTGACTAACGGTTATTTTTATAACCAATCACAGGAGATGGGACAGCGTGAAGCCCCCGCACCACAGGATGAGTTACCGGCCTTAGAGATGGCCCGATCAGATACTTCGGCCTCGCCCCCTGTCTTCCGCTACGTGAGTCCTAGAGTGTAGGACTAGTTTAAGAGCACTTTGTTATAGTCATGTGTAGCCCCGAGGCAAATGTACTAAACAATAGGCTTTGGCCTTTTTCCGCTTTATGTATATATCAGTTGTGTGCTTATTTTTCCTATTCTATTGATTCTGTTATGTGAATCTGATGTGCTGTTGTGATTCTTGTGCCTGATAAGGCGACCACTCAGTGCTGGAGAGGGTGGGTCGTTGCCACCCGGGAAGCGCTAGTGGTGGGCAGTAAGATCCCCCCTCCCTGAACCAGGTTCAGTTTTGGGGAGGGGGGTCTTACATATTTACATAGGAAAGCTCTATATATCTAAAGCAAGCCCCTAGGGATTGGTATGAGACATTGTCCAGCTTTCTCATCAAGAACAAGTTCTTGAGGGGAAAGAGAGATAACACATTGTTTCTTAGGGAAACAAATGACAAGTGTCTTCTAGTCCAGATATTTGTTGATGACATAATATTTGGGTCCACTAATGAAAACCTCTGCAAAAGGTTTGTCAACCTTATGTGGGGGGAGTTTGAGATGAGCAGTATGGGAGAGCTCAAGTACTTCTTAGGCCTCCAAGTGAAACAGTCTGATGAGGGGATATTCATCTCTCAGACTAAGTACACTAGAGAGCTTATCAAGAAGTTTGGGATGGAATCAGCTTCCACCATGAAAACTCTCATGAGGTCCAACATTTCCCTGGACAAGGATGAGAAGGGCAAGGCCTTTGATGAATCCATGTACATGTGCATTATTGGATCCCTATTGTATCTAACTGCTAGTAGACCAAACATTATGTATGTTACATGTGTTTGTGCTAGGTACCAGGCCTGCCCTAAGGAATCTCACTACTCAGCTGCAAAGAGAATTTTGAGATACCTTAAATGCAGCCTACATCTTGGCCTTTGGTACCCTAAGAACAATGATTTTGAACTGACTGGATTTTCAGATGCAGATTTTGCAGGATGCAAAGAAGACAGGAAAAGCACAAGTGGAACTTATCAGTTCCTAGGAAGGAGGTTGATATCTTGGAGCAGCAAGAAGCATACCAGTGTGGCAATATCCACTACTGAGTCTGAATATATAGCTGCAGGTAGTTGTTGTGCACAACTTTTGTGGATACACCATCAGTTAAAGGACTACAACCCCAAGGTAAGTGAATCTCCTTTATATTATGACTCATCCAGTGTTATCTCCATTGCTAAGAATTGAAAGTGCACAGTGTGCCTCTGAGAATCCTCTAGGGGGGTGAATAGAGATTTAAATTTATTTATATCCTAACTGTGAAAACAATAAACTTAACTAAGGATTTATGCTCAACAAGAACACAGGCAGAATAAATATGGTGCAGGAAATAAAGTGCAAAATATAAAGAAATTGGGACAACGCAGAAAATTAGGCAACCAGAAGACACATATTTTTTATAGAGGTTCCCCAAAATATGGGTACTCCCCTCTTCTACCACCTGGTAGGGATGCACCACTGTGCCTGAGTCTTTTGGTAAGGAGACTCTTAGAACCACTGATCTTTTGACAAGGAGATCATGAACCACCAGATCTTTTGATAAGGAGATCTTGAACCACCAGATCTTTTGATAAGGAGATCTTGAACCACTGAATCCATTGAAGAGGGAATAATAAAACTCTTTTACAGAATGAGAAGGAGGGAGAAGAAAGAATGTTGTAGGAATTCTGTTCTCAGAATTATTGAAAAGACTGTATGAAGAATATCCTATTAGATGTTCCACAGGATCTTCTCTTGATTAACCCCTGCTTTAGATGGTTGTGAATTGCCGGTGCTTTTATGTCAGATCCTTTCTACTTCTGCTGATTGAGATCTGGCTGCTAAGAGATTGTGATGAAGAGCAGCTTTCAGATCCTCTGTTCTATTAGATGAAGAACAACAGAGATTTCTTTTGTTTTCTCTTTTCTGTGTTAGGGTTCCTGAGAGAGGGAGAAGAAGAGGAAGCCCAAGCAAGAAGGAAGACGGCTGATTGTGATTCATGTTTTATCTATTTCTGTCTTCTCTTCTCCTTTTATTCTCTCTATGCAATTTCAAATTACTTTCCCTTTTTGGTATGCCCTAAAAAGGTAATCTGCCCACGATATTCTCTTTCTTTCCTCTTTAATTAAAAGATATACTTTTACATACTGTATTCGACGTGGCGTCGAATTCATTTCTTCTCTTATCGACGCAACTTCAAGTTCTTGTAGAAGTAGCTTCGATTTCATCTCTGCTCTGATTGAACTCTGCTAGTCAGCGTTGCATCGATATCTTATCGACGCGTCCGTCGAGTTGATCTGCCTAGCTCTGAACTTCATCTTCTGTGTCGAGATGAAGTCGATGTTGCGTCGACTTTAGATGGCTTCGACAGATAACCTCTTCTGCGTTGAGTTGATGTAGAAGCCGCGTCGACTTCACTAGTTACTCCGAAAAGTCCCTGACCTCTATGTCGATATCTATTTGACGTAACGTCGACTTGAGTTACTTTGACAGAAAGGTTGAACCACTTGGACTTCTAGTCAGAGCAGCAGCGATATGGACTCGATGTTGCGTCGAATTCTATTCGACACAAATGTTAACTTAGCCCAATTTTGCTTCCCTTGATCTGGTCCTGACACCCTATGTTGAGTGTGATATCCTAAGACATCTAATGACCAGAATACCCTTACTATACATTGGGTACCTCAATCATAGTAGCTAAAATCACTTTCATATAATTTGTTAAGTTAAATCAAGGGTTTTTCCCAACAATCTCCCCTTATTTATCTTAACAAATTTTACAGATTGAATAAAGTGATTTTACATATTCTTTTGTATAAACAACAGTACATTCATTACACCATAGACATAACATAGGACAGACTGAAATCATATGAAGTTCCATTTATTTGATAGACAGTAAAGTTGTATAGCATTGTTCTTCCCAGAATATATTTGCGTTCAAAATGAATAATCATAGAATACCTTGATAAAAATTTAGGAATCCTTCTCAGGGGTCTTTCTTTTTCTTGATAATACTTTTGATAAGACTTGCCTCTTAAGATCTTTTGGAGGCACATCATCATCATCAACAAGCTCTTCACCCCCATCTCTATTCTTCAGAGCATCTGCTTCATCAGGCTCAACAACATCAGTACTGTCTTTAGGAAGCTCCCCCTGTGTTTGTGCAATCTGCTCACCCTCCTGGGCAGTTTCCTGTGCAATCTGTGCAACATGATATAGTAGATCTTCACTTGGAGGCACATCTTGGACAACTGTTGTAGCTACAGCTTCCATTTCTATATCTAGTTTCCTCTGAATATCAAAAGCAGACTCCCCCTGAACTGTAGGCTCCCCCTGAATCAGTGCATCCTGAAAGGTGGTCACCTTGTCAGGAGAAGGCTCATTATTAGCATTGCCCTGATCTTGTCCACTCATGTCAAGGACAGGTCTCTCTTTCTCTAAGATATTCTCCCCCTTCTTGACCTTGCTGGCCAGAGAGGTTAAGAACTCTTTTGAAATCATAGAGGAAGATATAAAATCTTTGAGGCTCTGAAAGGATCTTTGAAATCTTAATAACTCACCCTCCATCTGTGAGTATTTTCTGTCAAACTTTCTAGCCTCAGATGCCACTTGATCTGCAAATGTGGAGGAGGCAATGGCCACAGCCTTGGAAATGATCTGCTCAAGATCAATTATGGGTGGATGAGATGTAGATGGAGGAGGTGATGAAGGAACATCTTCTTGGATGGGAGAGAGAGAATGATACACCTCAGGTGAGAAATGAATTGTGTAACATCCCCCAGACAGCTAGACCCCCCAGGTGAATTTGTCATAACAAGGTCATGACAAGGCCCTGGTAGTGTAGAAATCCCTTTAACTTGGACAAAAATTAGGGTTGAAAGTACCTTGGTCTGCAAATAGTAAATTGCAGCTACCCTACTTAGGGTTTGACCTAGGGGCCTTAACTTGACCCAGTGACCCCACCAAAACATCCCTAGACCATTTAGGAGCCCAGGGGGACATTCAGAATCCATTGGGGCCAGTCAAACAGGTCAAGTTGACTAAGGTCAACCCTAACCCTAATTAGGTCAAAAGGGTCATTTCCCCATTAATTGACCTAACTGACCATCACCATGTGGACTTGACTTCACCTCTAGGCCTAAAACATCATAGGAGGCCCAGTAAACCAAAAAGCCCCACCCTAGGGCCTCCACAAGGCCAAATGACCAAAATACCCCTAATAGGTCAAAATGGTGATTTTTCACCAAACACCCCTATTGACCACTATGACCCTAATTTGACTTCACCCCTAGTGTAATGGGGTCATAGGGGACCCAGTGGAACAAAAAGCCCCATGACTGGGTCAACCCTAGGGCCCAATTTGACCAAAAGTCAAACTACCCAAATTAGGGCAAATCACTTGGACCTAGCCCAATCCCTTTGTGCTAGGCCCAAATTGATCAATTGACCAGCATAATTGACTGGTAATTAACCAAGGTGAGAGAGGAAAATCGGCCATGGTGATTAAGAGAGAGAAAATGGGGGTTTTCCCCAATGAGGAGGGAGAAAGAGGTCATTCATGGCCATTAAGGTGATACACCCCTTGGAATCCCCCATTGATGACTCCTTTCATCTCCCCTGATGGATTGGAGGGAATTCCAGGAGTTTTCTGGAGGAATTGAAGGCAGGGGGGAGACATAAGGGTGGCCGGCCATGGGGGAGAGGAGGGGTCACTTGGTGACCTCTTAATGGAGCCCTCCACCCATTAAATTGAGGCCTCCATTAGCTTTAGAAGGGTTCAAGAAGTCGAAACCCCCCTTACCCGAGAATGTTGAGCTCTCTGTGCAGAGAACTAGGAGGCCACCAAAGCTTGCCGGCCACCAATGGTGAACCGATCATGGAAGCGACAAATCGCCCCCAAATAGGTCTGGTTCTCCTCCCTAACCTCTGTGGTGTAGATCTCAATCGCCGGCGGCTCGATTCGTGGCCAATTGGCCGTGAATCGAACCAGCCAAGCCACCCGTAGATCGGGTTGGGCTTCCTCTTCCAGAACCTGATTCCGGCCACCTCCGGCCGATCAAACACCGCTCATCGCCGGCCACCACCTCAACGGAGGTGGTGGTGGCGTTGATTGGCCGGGGCGGCACTCAGGTGGCCGGGAAATCAAAGATCAAAACAGCCCAGGCGCGGCAAATCCTGGCCGTTGGCTCATCGGGGACGGTGACCACGCGCTGTCCGATCCGCGCCAAGATTCGCGCTGGCCGATTTATTAAGGATTTAGATATCATTAATTAATTAATTTAATTGAATAATTATAACTGCAGTAGTATTTTAATTACTAAAAATACTAGATGCCCTCTAAAGAAAAAGTGCCCAACATAAAAGTTGTAGTCTCTGACGCCTAGGATCATACAAAATTGGTTTCACCCCATTTGGAGTCCTGGTTTGACCTTAGCACCCATTTAGTGCAAAGTTTGACTGAACTTTGAATGAATGCCCACACCAAACCACTAGCCCAAATGACTCGAAATTTTGGCTAGGAGTGAGTCATGCCTAGGACTACAACATATCCAAAAATGGGAATTTTCGGAAAATATTTTCCTAGAGTTTTTGTAAAAATTTAATAATCTTTGTATAAATTATTTGGAGGGTCAAATGACCCCCAAACTCCACCAAATTTTGGTAGAGTGTTCTTAGGGTCATGATAAGCCCATGGTTAAAATTTCAACTCATTTGAGGTTGATTTGATCAGGTAATTAATTGGCTCAAGTTTTGATCTTTAAGGAAATTATTAGGTTAAAGGGACTAAGTTGAAATTGAGGGGCCAAACCACCTCCAATTGGAGTGGAATTTTGGCCACTGCCCTAACACCACCCAAATCACCTCCAGGTGAGTTTTGGGGTCATGGGGAGTTGGATTGCCCTAGGACATGGAGTTGGAGCCCCTTGGGGTGCATTTAGCCAAGTAGAGATCCATTGGCCAATTGGGCCCATAGAGACTTGAGTCTTCTTGGGAAGGTCAGTGGGATCAAGTTGAGACCCCATGAGGAAATTGGTGAGCATTGGAGTTGATTTGCCCAAGGCCATAGGGTTGATCCCTATGGAGTGGAATTTGGGGTTATGAAGGACATGGGGGTGTTTGTCCTTGGAGAGGAGTGTAATAGACTCCCTTGAGTTCTATGAGTGATATAACACTCTCACAAGAAGTTTGGGTGGATTCGGGGAAGTATGGACCATAATCCTAGGGTAAACCCTAAGGGATGCATTTAGAGGTCAATGAAGGAAGAGGGGTCAAACCTTAATGGTTTGACCTAAAATTATGGGGAGATGGTCATGGTGACCAGAGAGTCCTCCTATAAGAAATTGGTGGGGTTTGGAGTTGCCAACCCTAGGGAATAAATCCTTGGGTAGATTTGTAAATATTTAGGTTTTTGGGATTTAGGAAAGATTAATACCTAGAGATTAACCAACTTATGTCACCAACTTAGTTTTGATGTTATTAATCCATGGAGATTCTATTAGAACCATTGGAAGACCTTTGGAGGTCCAAATTATAATTATTCGTATTGTTGGCAATTTTTGGGATGATTAATTTTAGGGTGTTAGTTTTCTGTAATTTCATGAAACTTTGCTGGATGTCATTTCATACCATTATGAACCCACAGTAATTTTCTCATAATTTTTGGATTGATATTTTTGGTACTTCTAGTTCAAATTGGAATTAATTGCAAATATAACCTTTGTGGAAATTACAAATGTAACCTCTATGGAATATGGTCAAATTTTGTAGGGCTGAATATTTTAGTATGAATCAGCTCTGTAAAAATTTACATAAGGTTTGAAGTTCATATGAGGGTACCTCCTTTGGAAATAATTGAAAATGAATGGGTTTTGGAATTTTTAATAATTGTAAGCCTTGCTGGAATTTCCTAAAACTTCATATTTACTGATTATTAGGTACCCTTGATTTATGTAAATAGTTTGGTAGGCATTGGAAGTCAGAAAAGTGCTCTTGTAGTTCAAACCTTAGGAAGTTGTATTTTGGAAAAAAAATTGTTTTAAATATTATTAATGTTGGGAAAAGTATGAAACTCTGGAATTGATCTTAAGTAGCATGGAATCCCAATAAAAAATATTGGGTCAGTGAGTTGATTATTTAATGTACCTCTCTTCATGAGCATCAAAACATTAAGGATGGTCTGCATTTAGCAATTTAGCAGTTCTGAGGTTATGGGTCAATTTGGAGTGTAGTGATTGAAGTTGTGAGTGTTTATTGGTGATAATATGACTATGTGAGGATTCTTGGAGTTAATTAGGGTTTGATGAGTCCTAGGGTGGTGGGGTGCCACCCTTGGGGTAGGTCATCTTGGGATTGACGAAAGATCGTCTTTTTCCTATTGTGTCTTATAGCACTTAGGTTTAATTCAGGTGAAACATTAAGAAGAGTTTTCTTATGGGTAGTAACTAATAATATTAAGTGTCTTGAGAAAGGGAGCTTTGGGGTGTCATCCCATTATAGTTCCTAGTACCGTAGCGAGCCCCTTACAGGGTAACCCTCGGGATGTCCAAGATTAACCATAAACTTTAAGAGTAAATTGTTATACAAGAATAATTTAATAACACTCTCACCCACACCCCGTGGTTTCGGGAGTTTAGCTGGTTTGGTGCTACGAGCAGTAGGCTCGGTGGTTGTAAGAGCGGATTGCTAAGTCAGGTGAGCTTGTGACCCAGTAGTGTTTGTAGGTACAGACGGGTTGGTTCAGCGAGCCGATGGCTCGGAAGGTTATTGATGCCGGGCAGGTTAGCCCGGGGAGCTTATGGCTCGGAGGTAGGTAGTAAAACATGTTGCATATGCATTGAAGGTGGTGGGTCTTCGGTATTGGATGATCGTTCACACCGACGTCAATACGTTGACTCGGCAAGTGTGGTATTTACACTTAGCCTTGAAAGTCTGGTGGTCCAGCCAGTAAGAGTATGCAGATGCTCCGCGGGTTTGCGTTGAGGCGTACGATAGGTCTAGGTTAGGTAGTGTGAATACCAACCTAGAGGTGGGCGAGACCCAACCCACCGCTTCCGTTTGCCACTACGGGAGTATCCTGGGAGTCTTGCTAGCTCCAAAAAGGGGGAACTAAAGGTCTATGCGCATAGAGTCGTAGTGAGTGAGTTGCACTTGTATGAACATAGCATAACTGCATACCTTGCCTGTCATAGCATAAACATTGCATTTCAACCCATACCCCTATTGTATAAGTCGGTTATGGGACTTCTTATACGATAGGCCTTGCTAAACGACCCCTTGGTCTATAGGTTTGTATGGGCATTCCAATAAATCAATGGTTACTTTTCTATTGCTATTGTATTTACTTACTACACTTTACCTATTCTTTACCTGCTCTTACTATGCCCCTTTACTGCTTCAGTTATATATATACACATGTGTAGTGTAGAAACATTTCATGTTCCACTGTCACCTGCTCTTTGTTATACCCCTTGCTGTCCTCCGCTTTATCCTCCCGCACGGTGCCTAGGAGCCATTGGGGGTGGGGTGGGGAACATAAGGCTTAGTCTTTTTGACTAACGGCCGGTGGACCATATCATTTTAGGAAATCGAGGAGACGCAGCAGCACCAGAGGCCGGAGCAGACGGAGGCGGACCAGTCTAGTACAGGAGCACAGGATTCAGGATCTGTGAGTGATTAGTAGTTAGCTTCCGCGAGTGATCTTGTAGTGAGGATATGATGTACAGGGCATGAGCCCTTTATTATTGTAACCCTTGTTATCTTTTATTCAGTTATTCAACTGTGGACATTTACTGTATGGTTTATAATTCATGTGATTGTGGACTTGAACTTATAATTGTTCGTTTATACTTTTCTTCTTTGTGATCGGATTGGCCGGCAGGATCGGCGTTTTGTAGTGGAGACCTTCCCGAGCGAAGGTGTCACCGCAAAGCGGCGGTTCTGGGCCTAAGACCCGGTGTCTGACAAGGGAAAAAAATGGGGTCTTACAAGTGGTATCAAAGCAAACCTCGATCCGACAAACTAGCAGCGGAAGCAGTGGTGTGCCCATATCGGAATCACATTGAAAAAGTCCACTTTTAACTGAATCTCCTTAGTTAATTTCCCTTACGAGTGTCAAGTTTTTCTTTTGTAGCCTGCGACGAACCCTGCCCCCAGCAGGGAATACCTCCGGCTGCAAAGATCTCGTTAGATAGTTCCTTACTTAATAAGTTATACTCAACCCTACTAGGATACATGACTTACTTAATAAGTTAGACACAACCCTACTAGGATACGTGACTTACCTTGACAATTTATACCATGACCTAGTCTGAAATAGACCGTAAGTATAACTTTTGGTGAAGGTACGAGGATACCCAAAAGAGGCTAGAGAAGGAAAGATTGACACCTAAGTAGAATGGTGTGGGACTCATAGACTCAATCCTCGTATATGTGACAGGATTACATTAAGACAACCACCACGACAAACACCGAGGGTCGGATAAGAATTGAAGATCAGAAGGGACCCGTTTGGGATAGGGTGACATATTGACCCTGATGAGGTTGTCGTAGAAGGTACCTAGAAGAGTCTAAGTTGTGGAGTATACCAATGAGCCTCAAGACAGAACCCCAAGTCTAAGGTGGTGTGCCCTAAGGGTCGTTTGCGTATTTGGGATGAATATAACTCGGTGATATGGAAGATACTCAGCCCAAAATAGTTATAGTAGCTTATCTTTTGTTTATTGGGGCTTATCCTTTATTTATTGGGGCTTACCTTTTGTTTATTGGGCAAATTAATGACGGACATGGATTTCCCTTAGACCTAAGTTAGAAATTTTTGTGTCGTGAACACAATGATTTCGAAGTCGATCTTACTCAATGCTACTTGAAAGAAGATGAGACGGTGTAACAGTATGTTTGGAATGATGATCGGTATAAGTACCAGGACAATGGATAGACATCATTGATCGAACAACAACTTGACCTTAGTTGAATCATTGGAAATGTAAAGTCGCCAGGATTAATCACTTAAGGATGTCGATGTCCTAGTCTAGAAGTTGAGGGCGGAAATTAGATCTTACAAGTTGTATTTATATCTGACAATTCTTGGGTTTGGGGCATTCGGAAGTGATCAACTTATGATTTGTTAAAAATCACGCTCTGTCATGGTAGAAAATTTTAACTACAATATTAATGCTTAAACCTTGGAAGCTTTGATGATGAATAACTAGAGATCTTAGTCGATGACTTGTTGGATTTAGAATATAGTGTTTGATTTCGCTATGGTAAGTGTTGGGTATTGTATCCACAATCACCTGGATTTGAAGGTGTCCCCTAGTGAACTAAATTGAATTGAGTATGTATTTGATGAATTCTCTTTAGATGTTGTTGTGACAGGTCATAATGCTAAGTCCACACCAAAGTCAGGTTGCAATGGATCACCAAACACAGTTCTAGACAATGTAATCCCTCATTGTGTAGAACAAAGTGTTGGTCCATGTGTAATCTCTCTTTTGGGGTGCACTTCATATTCTCACAACTGAAGGCTTTCAAGGTTAAGGAGTGGAGCAGGTTTTCAGAAGAAAAGGAATTTTTGCTAAGCCAATTCGTCGAGATGTCACGTGAAGTCCCGATGACTCCCGACGAATCCAGACAGAAGCCAGTTTTCCTGTCTGAAGAAGAAATTTCTGTGGCTAAGTCCATTCGTCGGATGTTCACGTGAACTCCCGACGAATATCGACGAATGCTGACAGAAGTCAAAAAGGCAGCTTTGTGAAGGAATTTGTGCTGCTAAGTCAATTCGTCGAAAGTTCTCGAGAACTCCCGACGAATTCTGACGAATGAAAACAGAGATGGTTTTCAAGCCTTTGTTCAGTCTTTTTAATGGCTAAGTCAATTCGTCGAGTGTTCATGTGAAGTCTCGACGAATGACGGACAGACGGATTTCAAAAATACGTTTTTGAAAATTAGGGTTGGCTACCAAGTGCAGCACACGTGTCGATCATTCCTTGTCTGTCGCCCTAGCCGTTGGAGTTCTTCTTATAAATAGTCTTCTATTTTAGGGCAAAAACATTTTTATTCAAACCTGATTAAAAAGAGAAGAACCCAGCCGTCTTCCTCCTTGCTCGCTGAACAAGTTTTTCTGAGATCTAACTTCTGCGCCCTCAAGACTCGTTCTTCAGTGCTGTTAGAGATTTCTCAGATAAGAAGGCCTTTGATCTTTTTGCTGCTCCATACTTTTGAAGATCTTTTCAAGAAAATCAAAGGGCCTATTCAGATCAGGTTTGCCGAGTTTCCTTTCTTCCAAATCCTTGAAGATCCAAGCTTTAGTTCTCAAGGAAGAAGAAGACTCAATTTTTCAAGATCTGAAGTTAATCTCTGTTGAGGTTTAATAAAAGTATTTTATTTCAAACTCTATTTGATTCTAGTAGGAGATTTTTCTCCGAGTTGTTTTGTAGGAGTATTTTTCTCTGAGTTGTAGGAGTTTATCTCCGAGTGCTTTTGTAGGAGAGGTTGTTCTCCGAGTTTGTAGGAGCCGTTGTCTCCGAGTGTAGGATTTGTTGATAAATCCGAGTTTTGGCGAAGTTGTCGACGCTAGCCCGATGTGCTAGATAGGCGAAGTGGGAGAGAGGAGTACCCACCTTGGGGAACCTCTATAAATCTTGTGTCTCTGTGCTGTGATTTTTCTTGCTGTGTGTGTACTTAATTTTTATTCCGCAATCGCAGTAGAGATCACCTATTCACCCCCCCTTAGGTGATTTAGGTAGACACCGATTTCTTTCAATTGGTATCAGAGCAAGGTTATCTTTAAGAGGTTAACACCTAGATTAAAGATCCCTCTTCGTTGTCAAGATCTCTCTCTATGGACAGAGGCATGGAAAGATTTTCCTCCAAGCTCCCAGTTTGCACTAAGGAAAATTTCCCCATGTGGAAGGAAAGAGTTATCTTCTACATGGAAGCAAATGATCCCTGAATCTCCCAGATAGTTAAGGAAGGTCCCGTCATTCCTACAGTTGCTTCTACCATTGATCCCACCAAAAAGGTGCCAAAGAAACTAATGGATATGACACAGGATGAAATTGCACTTGTCACTCTGGACAAGAAAGCAAAGCACATCATAGTAGGTGCAGTTGATGATTCAATGCTACAAAATCTTATTCACTGCAAGTCTGCAAAAGAGATGTGGGATTCTATTGTGGTTCTAATGGAAGGTACTGAAGAAGTTCGAGATGACAGGAAATCTTTGCTGAGCCAAGAATATGAAGCCTTCAAGCAACAAGGCAAAGACACAATTTCTGACACTTACAAAAAATTCTTCAAGATCGTAAATGGTTTGAGAAACTATGGAAGGGAATTCACCACGGGTGAACTAAACGATAAATTCCTTAGATCCCTGTCTAAGGAATGGGACCCCAAGGTGATAGCTATCAGAGAATATGGTAAGTTGGCTACTACGGAGCCACAGATTCTATATGGGAAGCTGCTTTCCCATGAGCTGAAGTTGAATATCAGGAATACAGAAGAGGAAAGCAGTAGGAGCTCTGGCAAGGAAAAGCCCATTGCTCTAAAGGATGAAAGCTCCCGGAGAAGCAGTGTCATGTCCCCTGTGAGAGATGAATCTTCTGAGGATAAAGCTGAAAACACTTATGAAGAATCAGAACTATCTGAAGGAGAATTCTCCCTCCTCTCCAAGCAATTCAAAAGGTTGCTTAACAAGAGGAGACAAACGAGAAAAGGCTCATCTTCCTCAAGAGATCACAGGAGATCACACCGTGACAGAAACGACAGGTATGGTTCTAAACCGAGCAAACATGATTATACTGAACCCGTTTGTTATTGTTGTAAAAAGCCAGGGCACATGATAGCTGATTGCCCACACAAGAAGAAGGAATATTCAAGAAAAGAAGAAAAGAAGTCTTTCAAAGGAAAGAAGAAAGAGGAGAAGAGTTTTGTTGCCAAGAAGTCCAAGACTCTGAGTGATAGTGACTCAAATGAGTCTAACTCAGATGAAGAGGTATTCTTTGGACTAATGGCCATGTCAGATGATGACAAAGATATTGTTCCTTTCACCGGTCAGGTATTATCTTCCACACCTCTTTCATGTTCAGAAACGGCATCTGATGCTAATGAAAGCTACTATTCGGAAGAGGATTCTGAGTTGACTGCTAAGTATGAGGAAATGTTGAAGGGGTTTAATAAGTGTCGAAAGCTTGTTAAAATTCAATCAAAGGAGATTCAATCCCTAAAGGATCAAGAATCAAACCTGAGAAAGGAGATTGAAGAGTCTAACCTACTCAGGGATGAAATCTTATCCTTGAAGATTGCTCTCTCCGAGGCCACTTCAGCAGGCATTCAGAAGAGTGAAATTATCAATGATTTGATGAAACAGCTTGAGGCTGAAAGGAAGATCACAATGAACTTCTCTAAGCCCAAGACAGTTTTGCCTATCATAGACACTTTCACTGCTGGTTCTGGTAGTAGTGGTTTGGGCCATGTTGCTGAAAAGAGCCTAAGTAAGTCAGCCAAAAGAAGAGCTGCTAAAGCAAAGGGTAAAGGTCCACAGTGTGCTCCAAATTTCAAGAAGGTGATTTTTCCTACGAACACCTATGATTTTGAGAGCATGTATGGTCACTTCAGCAGACCAACTCATGTTGAGCCTGCCAAGGTGAACTCAGTGTGGACCAGACCCAGAAACTTTGGATCTAGCTCCCTCAAGGCTCCTTATGAGGAAGTTCAATTGAAGCACCATGGACCATTCGTTCATGCATCAAATGCTAAGAAAGCACCGCAGGTCAAGCCTATTGTGCCTAAGAATTGTGTATGTTGCACCAACGAGGCTTCTACCTCCAAGGTTGCTCCTCCTGCAAAGCCACCTGTTCAAAAGGCTCAGCAGAACACAAAGAGGAGATACAATAGATTTGAATGCTGGTGCTGTGGCAAAATTGGTCATTTTGCCATAGATTATTGGTTCAATCATACTGTGCCAAGAACTCCACGAGTTAACAGTGCAAGACCGACCACTTGCAAAGTTAATGTTCCAAGTGGTGTTCCACTAACAAGGAACCAAGGGCCCAAAAATGTTTGGGTTCCTAAGGGGTATTGATCATGTTTGCAGGAATGTCCAAAGGCCAACGAAATTCCCATCTGGTATTTGGACAGTGGTTGCTCTCGGCATATGACCGGGAGAAGAAGATTACTTCAGGATTATGTTCCAGTTGAGAACGGGCCTAAAGTAAAGTTTGGCGGATCTGAACGAGCTATTATTATTGGTTATGGTTCAATAACCAATGCCTCAGTCGTTTTTACACGTGTAGCTCATGTGAAAGGATTGAAATACAATCTGATTAGCATAAGCCAACTGTGTGACAAAGGCTATACCGTTGAATTTTTTAGAGATAGATGCCTGATAAAGATGTCCGTGTCTGCGGAAACTATTTTAACAGGTTCTAGGAGTAGTGGTATTTACTGTTTAGATTTTATATGCTTACAGTCTTCTACCCCAGTGTGTTTTGTTGCCAAAGATAGTGCATCTCTTTGTGACCAATGGCATAAGAGATTAACACATATTAATTTCAAAACCATATCTATGCTATTTTCTCACAACTTGGTAAGGGATGCCCCCAAAGTTAAATGCATTAAAGAAAGCCCTTGCCATGCTTGCCAAATGGGTAAGCAAACAAAGGCTAGCTTTAAGAGCATAATTGGCAATAATTCTACCAGATGTCTTCATCTGCTGCATATGGATTTATTTGGTCCAATGTCAGTTAGAAGCTTAGGTGGGAAAGCTTACACCTTGGTTATTGTTGATGATTATTCCCGGTTTGCATGGGTGTTCTTTCTAAAACTTAAGTCAGAAACCTTCGGCATATTCACTAATTTTGTCAAGCTTATTCAGAATGAACTTGACTGTTCAGTGGTCAAAATCAGAAGTGACCATGGAACAGAATTTCAGTCTGGGGCCATGACAGAGTTTTGTGAAAGTCAAGGTATCTCCCATGAGTTTTCCTCTCCTCGTACTCCACAGCAAAATGGAGTAGCCGAGAGAAAGAATAGAACCCTCATAGAAGCTGGCAGGTCTATGTTGAGTGATTCTGCTCTTCCAGAATATTTCTAGGCAGAAGCTATCAACACAGCTTGCCATGTGCAAAACAGAGCACTCATCAATAAGAACCATCGTAAGACCCCATATGAGATTCTAAAGGGAAGAAAACCAAAAATTTCATATTTTAGAATTTTTGGCAGTAAATGCTATGTACTTAACAATGGGAAGCATCCTACAACCAAGTTTAGTGAAAAATGTTTTGAAGGTATTTTCGTAGGATATAGTAGTCATAGTAAGGCATATAGGATTTTCAATAAGAAAACTCTGGTGGTAGAGGAAACAATACATGTTGTATTTGATGAGACGAGCCTGCTGCATAGCAACTCGTCTAGTGTGTTCATTGAAGATGCATGTGAAAAGCTAAAGGAACTCTCTATGCAAGATGGAGTAAAAACCACAGATGATGCTCCAAAGTTGGCAGAAGAGATCTCGGATCACTCTGAAGATGAACAAGAAGTTCATGAAGAAGAATATATTCCAGAGGTGGCTGAACCTCAAGTTGCTCCTGAAAATGCAAATAACTTGGGAGTCAGATATTCAAGAGATCATCCAGCTGATCAGATTATCGGAGATCCTTCAAGCAGAGTTCTGACGAGAAGAGGTACAACTAACGAAGTTTTACATTTAAGTTTTCTTTCACAAATTGAGCCGAAGAAGTTTGAAGAAGCAAACACCGATCCATCTTGGATCCTTGCTATGCAAGAAGAGCTCAACCAATTCAAGAGATGTAAAGTTTGGGAGTTAGTACCAAGACCCAAAGGACAAAATGTAATTGGAACCAAATGGGTCTACCGGAACAAGCTTGATGAAAAGGGCATCATTACAAAGAACAAAGCAAGACTAGTTGCACAAGGATACAGGCAAGAAGAAGGGATTGATTTTGATCAGACCTTTGCACCAGTAGCAAGACTTGAAGCCATCAGATTATTTCTGGCTTATGCTGCATATAAGGGCTTTAAGGTTTTCCAGATGGATGTGAAGTCAGCCTTCCTGAACGGATACCTTAAAGAGGAAGTATATGTAGCTCAGCCTCCAGGTTTTGTAGATTCTAACTTTCCTGATCATGTATATTATTTACATAAGGCTTTGTATGGTCTCAAACAGGCACCCGAGCCTGGTATGATACATTGTCTAGGTTCCTTCTTGAGAACAAATTCACAAGAGGAACAATAGATAAGACATTGTTTCTTAGGGAAGTAAAAGGCGAGATTTTGCTTGTGCAAATCTATGTCGACGATATTATTTTTTGCTCTACAGATGACAAACTTTGCAAAAAGTTTTCTAATTTGATGCAAGGTAAGTTTGAAATGAGCAGTATGGGAGAGCTGAAATATTTCTTCGGACTTCAGGTGCACCAATCTAAAGAAGGAATTTTCATCTCTCAGACAAAGTTCACCAAAGAGCTCCTCAAGAAATTTGGAATGGAGAGTGCAACCTCTATGAGAACTCCAATGGGCTCAAGTATGTCTCTGGACAAGGATGAAAAAGGGAAACCTTTTGATGAAACCAAGTACAGAAGCATAATTGGGTCCTTGCTCTACCTTACTGCCAGTAGGCCCGATATAATGTTTTCAACATGTGTTTGTGCCAGGTATCAGGTGAACTGTAAGGAATCTCATTATGTCGCTGCAAAGAGGATTTTGAGATACCTTAAGGGTACACCAAATCTCGGCTTATGGTACCCGAGAAGCAATGATTTTGAACTAATTGGTTTTTCAGATGCTGATTTTGCAGGTAGCAAAGATGATAGAAAGAGTACTTCAGGAACTTGCCATTTCTTGGGAAAAAGGCTTGTGTCATGGAGTAGCAAGAAGCAAAATTGTGTTGCAATATCAACTGCTGAATCAGAGTATATCTCTGCCGGCAATTGTTGTGCACAACTTTTGTGGATAAAGAATCAGCTTGAGGACTATAATTTAAAGCTCACAGAAATCCCCATGTTCTGTGACTCCTCAAGTGCTATAGCTATAGCAAATAATCCAGTCTCTCATAGCAGAACGAAAGCACATCGAGCTTCGCTACCACTTCATCCGAGAACATGTTGAGAGTAAGGATATTAATTTGTTATATGTTAATACTGACAAACAAATTGCAGATATTTTTACGAAGCCTCTGGACGAGACCAAGTTCAATTTCTTCAAAATGGAACTTGGAATGCTTAACAAGGAATCATGTGGACAAGAATATTGGAATTTCATGAAATTACACGGGATTTCACTGGATAAACCAGAAATTTCATGAAGTTTCACGGGATTTCACATGTCCAAATATCTCTCTTCTCGGACACGTCTCTCGTGAACCCTTATTATTAAATACAATAATTGGATCCGAAGAGCCATCCGTGAAATCAGGTACACGCCTAAATTTATTTTATATATATATAAAAACAAAGAGAACACGTGATTCCACGCACTCTTCCGTGAAACCCTTCCCGTCTCTCCTTCTCCCTCGATTCTTCCGTGAAACACTGTTTCTCTTCCCCGATTTCATCAAGCTCGATGGCGCCCAAAGCCGCTGGAGGTCTGCATTCTGGTGGAGAGATGGTGCGAGGTAGCTTTCGAACTGCTTCAGATGAGTTCAGAAATATTATTTTGATGCTTGAGGTCGCCGAGCTCAGTTATGTCTTGGAAGAGCCGGCTAAAATTCTCGAACAGGACGTTCTTGAGTTCTACAGAAATGCAAAAATCTCTGGTCAAGGCAAGAAGATAAAGAGCAACATCAGGTCTTGTAAAATAGTTTTGAAAGCTAGTGGCATCAACAGGATTTTGAGGATGCCTGAAGTCGAATCAGAAGAAGTGTTTGCTGAAGATTTTCTCCAGGCCAAAAGATTTTGTGGCATTCTTGATGAAGGTTCAAAGATAAGAAGAAAATTCATGAATGAAGGAGGTAAGCTTCTGTGTGATATTTTAGGAAAAGTCTTATTGTGCAAGGTAGGTTCACATGACTACCTATCTGAAGAAGCCATTAAGATTCACACAGCTATTATTTGTAGAAAGAATTTTAATTTTGGTGAAGTTCTTTTTGAGAAAATTAAAGACAGCTTTCATGACCCAAATTTTGGAAGAATTATTAGTTTGTTGCTGAATGGTAGTAATCCAGATTTTTTCAATCTCGGAAGAGGTATACCCATCCATCACACTAAGAAAATCAACTCCTCTATTTTCTCCAAATGGGAAAGGGTCATTCCAAAGGGTGGAGTCAAGATTGTTGTTAGTGCTGATGAGGACCCTGTGCAGAATGAGAATAGGACTCATGAAGAAGGTCAACCCTCAAGGGGTAGTGGACCCAGTACAGCTCCTGATCTAGGCAGAAGTGAACATGTTGAGGGGGAGCTTCCAACCCCAAGAGACATTGCTGAAAGTAGTGCTGCTTCAAAGGAAATTCCTCCTAGTGAAATTGATCCAGTTCATACTGATCCAGTGTATGTTGATCCAGTCAGTCCTGCTGCTCCTGATATTGTTCCTGACCTAGAAGGTCAAGGGAAATCTGCTGCTGAAGATGAAGGTGCTATGTTAGAAGACTCCAGAAGATCCTCTGCAGAGTTTGCTTATAATTCAGAACATAGCGAAGACTTGGCAGATCCTGAATCTGTTCCTTCTGAGAAATCAGATGCTTTGGACAAGGGCAGTTTTAGTGCTCAATTGGAGCTAGCAAAGAAGATGTCTTTGACTGAGGGGTAAAAAGAACAGGAAGACACATTTATGGGTGAATCTGCAGTTCCTCTTGTGCTGCTCTTGCCCCCTCAAGAAAGTATTTTGAGAAAATCTCCAAGAGCAACAGTGCTTGATGGACAAGCACAGTCTACAAGTTTTGTAGCTGATAGAGTCTCTCCTGATGTTTTTGAAACTGGAGAGAGCTCTCAATCTTCTTTGCTCAAGTCAATTTCAACCTTGCTGCAAGCTCAAACAGAGCATTTTGATCAGTCCATCAAGTCCGTTTATCAGAAAATTGATAAAGTAGACAGTGCTTTGAGGCAGGAAATGGCTGAAATGAGATATGAAATGGAAAAATTCAAGAGTGATCAAGAAGCCTGGATGACCAAGGCAGGAAAATCATTGGACCACGCCAATAAAGGGGTTGGGCATGCTCTAAAGAACTTGCATCAGGTTGGTGAAGATGTTGTAAATCTGAATGCTGCTCAAACAACTCTCAACACTGCTCATGATCAAGGGATTACTTTTCTGGACAATCAAGTTGAGAGTCAGCTGAACAAACTCTATACCCTCCTACATGAAGATGTCATAAAGGGGGAGGAGAGTATAGTTTCTAAGATGTTTCTAAGATAGAGGAAAGTGCCAGTAAAGTGAATGACTTGGATGGTAAAATTAGTGATTTGGATGGAAATGTATTTTCCAAGATGCAAGAGCTTAAGGAGAACATATTACAAAATGTTGTAGATGTAAATTGGTACACTCATGAATCTACAAGCTGGCTGTTCAAGGAAGTTGCAGGCATGCTTGGATTCACTATTGTGGACAACAACATGTCAAGTGCTCCAGGACCAAGTGCTCCAAGTTCTTCTCCTATTCCTGTTGAGGATTCTGATTTTGTTGAAGCAGACATCTCAGCTTCCTCCTACCAAGAATTCTGGGATGATCCAGTGCTTGAAAGCTCCATGGTTTCTGAATCTTCTGATAAGTCATTGAAAAGGAAGATCTTTGATGATAAACCTTCTGCAAAAAGGTCTAATCCTCACAAGAAGATCAGAGAATTATATGATATGCCTCCTTCAAGAAATTTCCAAGAAAGTTGGAGTCCCACTTCAAAGAATATCATTCTTACAGCTTTTAACCTAGTCAGTAGGCAAAATGAAAGTGTCAGTAAACATTACAATCAGGAGGAATGGGATAAGTTCAAGAAAAGGACAACTGAAAGGAGAATTCATTTCAAGACAGGTGGATCTAAAGAGACAGCTCCTGATAGATATTGGCCTAAGCCAAAGGCATTCTTTGAGAGAATGGAATCTGAACAGAAAAAGAAAGCTGAGGCAGTGGAAAGAATTTTTGGAAAGCAGAAAGGCAAGGATCATGCATGAGCTGAGCTGATCAATCATGCTGTTTTTCTTTGTTTATATATATATTTTTGTGTTTGGATAAACATTGATTCTCTCTTTAATTATTACTGCCGGTTGTGCTGTTTTTATTCAATTATACTTTCTGTGCAATTCAACTTAGTGCATAGGGTTATGACATCTTCAAATAGGGGGAGATTGTTGGGTATTGTATCCACAATCACCTGGATTTGAAGGTGTCCCCTAGTGAACTAAATTGAATTGAGTATGTATTTGATGAATTCTCTTTAGATGTGTTGTGACAGGTCATAATGCTAAGTGCAAACCAAAGTCAGGTTGCAATGGATCACCAAACACAGTTCTAGACAATGTAATCCCTCATTGTGTAGAACAAAGTGTTGGTCCATGTGTAATCTCTCTTTTGGGGTGCACTTCATATTCTCACAACTGAAGGCTTTCAAGGTTAAGGAGTGGAGCAGGTTTTCAGAAGAAAATGAATTTTTGCTAAGCCAATTCGTCGAGATGTCACGTGAAGTCCCGATGACTCCCGACGAATCCAGACAGAAGCCAGTTTTCCTGTCTGAAGAAGAAATTTATGTGGCAAAGTCCATTCGTCGGATGTTCACGTGAACTCCCGACGAATATCGACGAATGCTAACAGAAGTCAAAAAGGCAGCTTTGTGAAGTAATTTGTGCGGCTAAGTCAATTCATCGAAAGTTCTCGAGAACTCCCGACGAATGAAAACAGAGATGGTTTTCAAGCCTTTGTTCAGTCTTTTTAATGGCTAAGTCAATTCGTCGAGTGTTCATGTGAAGTCTCGACGAATGATGGACAGACGGATTTCAAAAATATGTTTCGTTTTTGAAAATTAGGGTTGGCCGCCATATGCAGCACACGTGTCGATCATTCCTTGTCTATCGCCCTAGCCGTTGGAGTTCTTCTTATAAATAGTCTTCTATTTTAGGGCAAAAACATTTTTATTCAAACCCGATTAAAAAGAGAAGAACCCAGCCGTCTTCCTCTTTGCTCGCTGAACAAGTTTTTCTGAGATCTAACTTATGCGCCCTCAAGACTCGTTCTTCAGTGTTGTTAGAGATTTCTCAAATAAGAAGGCCTTTGATCTTTTTGCTGCTCCATAATTTTGAAGATCTTTTCAAGAAAATCAAAGGGCCTATTCAGATCAGGTTTGCCGAGTTTCCTTTCTTCCAAATATTTGAAGATCCAAGCTTTAGTTCTCAAGGAAGAAGAAGACTCAGTTTTTCAAGATCTGAAGTTAATCTCTGTTGAGGTTTAATAGAAGTATTTTATTTCAAACTCTATTTGATTCTAGTTGGAGATTTTTCTCCGAGTTATTTTGTAGGAGTATTTTGCTCCGAGTTGTAGGAGTTTATCTCCGAGTGCTTTTGTAGGAGAGGTTGTTCTCCGAGTTTGTAGGAGTCGTTGTCTCCGAGTGTAGGATTTGTTGATAAATCCGAGTTTTGGCGAAGTTGTCGACGCTAGCCCGAAGTGCTAGATAGGCGAAACGGGAGAGAGGAGTACCCACCTTGGGGACCCTCTATAAATCTTGTGTCTCTGTGCTGTGATTTTTCTTGCTGTGTGTGTACTTAATTTTTATTCCGCAATCGCAGTAGAGATCACCTATTCACCCCCCTTTAGGTGATTTTGGTAGACAACGATTTCTTTCAGTAAGAATGATCTAAGTTCATCTTGCTTTGGACCATTTGAAAGTGATCAAGACTAGCACAAGTTGAAGTGAAAGAAATTTGGTGAAATAAATGTAACGCCCCTAATTTTTTCGTTAATTATTTTTACGTGCCTGCTGTGACGTAATTTTGGCTTAAGGGCGTTATGTCAGCTCGTCTGGTAGTGTTTCGAGCTTTAGCTTGGTTAAGGCTTGTGATTTAGGTCAAGCGTGCGAGATTTCGCGTCGTTTCGAGTTAAAGTGAAGATTTTGAGTGGATATCAAGATTTTAGCTTCGGAAGGCTTTATCCGTAGTTTGGCTCGTCGGAATTGAATTCTAACTCCGCCGTTGGATTCGTAGCGCCGTGTTTTAGTTAATGTGCGAATTTCGTAGAAATCCGAGGTGTTTTGATCGCCCTCGCAGTTTTAAGTAGATTGGAGGATTAATTAATTATTTAAATAATAAATTAGGTTTATATATAAGCCTAAAATCCTTCCCTTCCCTATTCATCTCCTTCCTCGATCAAAATCAGCCACCAGAGGTTAGGGCGAGAGCGGAGCTCCGTGGAGCCTTCAACCGGCGACTCCTAGGGCTGTAGTGGTCGGAATCGAGTTTGGTTTGAAGATTTGGAAAGCTCTCGGCGAGATCTTCGTTCTAGCGGTAAGATTTTCTCGTTTCGTGGAGTTTTGAGAGATTCGGTAGTGACCTAACTCCTTCCTTTGATCCGAAAGGTTTCAGGTTTTGTGCTCGGGTGAGTTCTTGGCCGGATCCTTAGCTTTCGGAGCGGAGATCTTCGAGTTTGCAAGGTTTAAGGCAAGTGGTTTCTTCCTCTTTCTCTCTTGATTCTTTTGACGGTTGGTTTGCTCGTTTTGAGCTCTTGTCATGCTGTTTAGCAAGAGTTTGTGTGTTTGGTGTAGTAACTTATGATCTAGAACCTTCCCTTGATTTTTTTCTCCTCCTCAACCTTACCCTAATATCAAGTTTTTTCCCTTGTTCTTGCGGTGGCTCGAGAGACAGATTTGGATGTCTCGAGACATAGCTGATGTATCGAGACATAACTGTCTCTGTCTTTGGGGATGTCTCGAGACATAGCTGATGTCTCGAGACATACCTGTCTCTGTCTTTGGGGATGTCTCGAGACATAGCTTATGTCTCGAGACATACCTGTCTCTGTCTTTGGGGATGTCTCGAGACATAGCTGATGTCTCGAGACATACCTGTCTCTGCAGCTTTGGATGTCTCGAGACATAAGGGATGTCTCGAGACATAGCTGTCTCTGGCCCTTTCATGTCTCGAGAGATTTCTCTTCTCTCGAGAAATTGCACTTCTCTCGAGAAATTGCCCTTCTCTCGAGAAACCCTTTTATCTCTCGAGACCACCGCCAGGGGCGCTGCCCCTTGGACCCCGTTAGGGGCTCTGCCCCTAAGACCCCGCCAGGGGCGCGGCCCCTTGGAACCCCGCCAGGTGCGCATGTGATTTCGTTGCGATTTCCATGTTTTAAATCGTGTGTCCTCTCTAGTGCACCAGGATGATTGCCAGTGTCCCTTCGGTGCTCCTGATCTTTGAACCCTCTTGCTTGTATTCTTTTACTGGTTGTGGTCTGATAACATTCGAGTTTACCCTTAAATCGTTGTGCTCGGTGTACCTTGCCTTGACCCTAATTCTTAGGGCCTTCCAGTGATTATCCTTTCGGGTAGCGTCCCGTGTTTAATTAAAAAATTTAAGTAATAAGAACTACTGTCTTTAGCCTTACACCGTAGTGGTGTTTGGGGGACAGTGGGGGAAAATGTTATAGCCTTGCACGGTAGTCGTGTTTGGATGGTTGGGTCTAGTAGCACCCCCCACCTGGTTTTGGGCTTTGGGTAGCGGAGTTAGTTAACCGCTCCCGTTTAATTTGAGCTGATCAGTCTCTTTATTCAATGAAACTAAATAAATGAATGTGTTTGTTCCTCTTTTGGTATTTAGTGCACTTAATGCTGGTTGGTTCATTGTTTAGAGCTTCTCTTCCGGTAATTTTGGCTTGGGTTGGTACCCCTTATGCCTTGTTTGTTTTTCTGCTAATCTTCTGCCACTTGTAATTCCTTGCTGAGGCGTTCTTTGTTTTATTGAATGCCTCAGGTTCAGAGCCGTAGCGGCTAGTGGTGTTGCCTGGAGTTCAGAGTTTGTAGCTGCTCACCCCGCTGTTGCGAGGTAGTTGTTTTTAGTTGCTTCTTGTGCTCAGACATACTAGTTGGTGCCAATGGGTTAGTGTCATGCTGTTGACGCCCATTGTGCCCCTTTTTATACCTTATAGTTTACTTGTCAGTTTATGCCACTACTTATAGATCTTGTGTATCTTACTCTCTGGGAATGATTTATGCTAGGTGCACTATAGTTATAAAATGGTTTTTCTTCATCCTCATTGCATTCTTTCTAACTAAAACCCTTAACTTTAAAGCCGTCTAAAGGTATTTTCTACTCTTACAGTACGCCTAGTTATGTGCATATCATTTACTTCATGCCCCGTCGTTTGCATACATATAGGACTTTCAGTAAACTAAATCAAGTACTTTCCGCTGCAATTATATAAACTTTCTCGGTGGACTAGTTGATCCACGAACTGAGAGACACAGTTCTTATCTCAAAACCCCTAATAAATGATTTCAATGATGACTTATCATATAATCATGTTTGTTTAGTTAATTAATAGGTTCCCGCCTGAGCGTCTACAGTTGTCTCCTGTATGACGTGGCATCATGACGTGTATTTTCTCGTACTCTGATATTCTTAAATTCGGAGAAAATGCGGGTTGTGACAATAAACGTGATGATATTTCCTTGATGAATCGAATTGTGAAAAACCCTAAGGTATCAAAATTTTGCCCTTATGAATCAAAATTCACGTAGAAAATGATTGGGAGTCATCTTACCATTATGATTGGTTAGCATATACTCATAAAGGTTCACAAGTGCACCCCCATTAATATTTAAGGATGATTGGGACGCTAGACGATTTGATTAGTTCCATCAATAGTAAGAACTAAAAAAGTTGTAGATTAGAGATGATTGATTATTCGGCCGTACCTGAAAGAGTAAGAATGTGAACGTGAGAAGAAAACTTTAGAGGCATAAGAGTCTGCCCAGGTTAGAGTGGAAGTTCAAGGATATATTGACCAAGGTAGCTAGGTCACCCCGGTCAGGATAGATGATACGACGGTGCGAGCCTTGCGGCGCAAGAAGATTCCAGAGGTTAAGACATGTGGTAAAATTAGGGTCAGGAGGAGCACAACTTGGAGTCACTAGAGCTGGTGTGGCATAGATAGTCGGTGCTCTTCGAGCCAGGAATAACTTCGATTCTTAAGGGATGTTACGTTCAGTCACTTGCGGTGAAAACCCCGCAAGCCTAACCTGAATTTCGAGGACGAAATTATTTTTTTGTTTATTGGGATTTGTAACATCCCCCAGACAGCTAGACCCCCCAGGTGAATTTGTCATGACAAGGTCATGACAAGGCCCTGGTAGTGTAGAAATCCCTTTAACTTGGACAAAAATTAGGGTTGAAAGTGCCTTGGTCTGCAAATAGTAAATTGCAGCTACCCTACCTAGGGTTTTACCTAGGGGCCTTAACTTGACCCAGTGACCCCACCACAACATCCATAGATCATTTAGGAGCCCAGGGGGACATTCAGAATCCATTGGGGCCAGTCAAACAGGTCAAGTTGACTAAGGTCAACCCTAACCCTAATTAGGTCAAAAGGGTCATTTCCCCATTAATTGACCTAACTGACCATCACCATGTGGACTTGACTTCACTTCTAGGCCTAAAACATCATAGGAGGCCCAGTAGACCAAAAAGCCCCACCCTGGGGCCTCCACAAGGCCAAATGACCAAAATACCCCTAATAGGTCAAAATGGTGATTTTTCACCAAACACCCCTATTGACCACTATGACCCTAATTTGACTTCACCCCTAGTGTTATGGGGTCATAGGGGACCCAGTGGAACAAAAAGCCCCATGACTGGGTCAACCCTAGGGCCCAATTTGACCAAAAGTCAAACTACCCAAATTAGGACAAATCACTTGGACCTAGCCCAATCCCTTTGTGCTAGGCCCAAATTGATCAATTGACCAGCATAATTGACTGGTAATTAACCTAGGTGAGAGAGGAAAATCGGCCATGGTGATTAAGAGAGAGAAAATGGGGGTTTTCCCCAATTTTGAGGAGGGAGAAAGAGGCCATTCATGGCCATTAAGGTGATACACCCCTTGGAATCCCCCATTGATGACTCCTTTCATCTCCCCTGATGGATTGGAGGGAATTCCACGAGTTTTCTGGAGGAATTGAAGGCAGGGGGGAGGCATAAGGGTGGCCGGCCATGGGGGAGAGGAGGGGTCACTTGGTGACCTCTTAATGGAGCCCTCCACCCATTAAATTGAGGCCTCCATTAGCTTTAGAAGGGTTCAAGAAGTCAAAACCCCCCCTTACCCGAGAATGTTGAGCTCTCTGTGCAGAGAACTAGGAGGCCACCAAAGCTTGCCGGCCACCAATGGTGAACCGATCATGGAAGCGACAAATCGCCCCTAAACAGGTCTGATTCTCCTCCCAAACCTCTGTGGTGTAGATCTCAATCACCGGCGGCTCGATTCGTGGCCAATTGGCCTTGAATCGAACCATCCAAGCCACCCATAGATCGGGTTGGGCTTCCTCTTCCAGAACCCGATTCCGGCCACCTCCGGCCGATCAAACACTGCTCATCGCCAACCACCACCTCAACGGAGGTGGTGGTGGCGTTGATTGGCCGGGGTGGCGCTCAGGTGGCCGGGAAATCAAAGATCAAAACAGCCCAGGCGCGGCAAATCCTGGCCGTTGGCTCATCAGGGACGGTGACCACGCGCTATCCGATCCGCGCCAAGATTCGCGCTAGCCAATTTATTAAGGATTTAGATATTATTTATTAATTAATTTAATTGAATAATTATAACTGCAGTAGTATTTTAATTACTAAAAATACTAGATGCCCTCTACAGAAAAAGTGCCCAACATAAAGGTTGTAGGCCTTGACCCCTAGGATCATACAAAATTAATTTCACCCCATTTGGAGTCCTGGTTTGACCTCAGCACCCATTTTAGTGCCAAGTTTGACTGAACTTTGAATGAATGCCCACACCAAACCACTAGCCCAAATGACTCGAAATTTTGGCTAGAAGTGAGTCATGCCTAGGACTACAACATATCCAAAAATAGGAATTTTCGGAAAATATGTTCCTAGAGTTTTTGTAAAACTTTAATAATCTTTGTATAAATTATTTGGAGGGTCAAATGACCCCCAAACTCCACCAAATTTTGGTAGGGTGTTCTTAGGGTCATGATAAGCCCCTGGTTAAAATTTTAACACATTTGAGGTTGATTTGATCACGTAATTAATTAGCTCAAGTTTTGATCTTTAAGGAAATTATTAGGTTAAAGGGACTAAGTTGAAATTGAGGGGCCAAACCACCTCCAATTGGAGTGGAATTTTGGCCACTGACCTAACACCACCCAAATCACCTCCAGGTGAGTTTTGGGGTCATGGGGAGTTGGATTGCCCTAGGACATGGAGTTGGAGCCCCTTGGGGTGCATTTAGCCAAGTAGAGATCCATTGGCCAAATGGGCCCATAGATACTTGAGTCTTCTTGGGAAGGTCAGTGGGATCAATTTGAGACCCCAGGAGGAAATTGGTGAGCATTGGAGTTGATTTGCCCAAGGCCATAGGGTTGATCCCTATGGAGTGGAATTTGGGGTTATGAAGGACATGGGGGTGTTTGTCCTTGGAGAGGAGTGTAATAGACTCCCCTGAGTTCAATGAGTGATATAACACCCTCACAAGAAGTTTAGGTGGATTCGGGGAAGTATGGACCATAATCCTAGGGTAAACCCTAAGGGGTGCATTTAGAGGTCAATGAAGGAAGAGGGGTCAAACCTTTATGGTTTGACCTAAAATTTTGGGGAGATGGTCATGGTGACCAGAGAGTCCTCCTATGAGAAATTTGTGGGGTTTGGAGTTGCCAACCCTAGGGAATAAATCCTTGGGTATATTTGTAAATATTTAGGTTTTTGGGATTTAGGAAAGATTAATACCTAGGGATTAACCAACTTCTGTCACCAACTTAGTTTTGATGTTATTAATCCCTGGAGATTCTATTAGAACCATTGGAAGACCTTTGGAGGTCCAAATTATAATTATTCGTATTGTTGACAATTTTTGGGATGATTAATTTTACTGTGTTAGTTTTCTGTAATTTCATGAAACATTGCTGGATGTCATTTCATACCATTATGAACCCACATTAATTTTCTCATAATTTTTGGATTGATATTTTTGGTACTTCTAGTTCAAATTGGAATTAATTGCAAATATAACCTTTGTGGAAATTACAAATGTAACCTATATGGAATATGGTCAAATTTTGTAGGGCTGAATATTTTAGTATGAATCAGCTCTGTAAAAATTTACATAAGGTTTGAAGTTCATATGAGGGTACCTCCTTTGGAAATAGTTGAAAATTAATGGGTTTTGGAATTTTTAATAATTGTAAGCCTTGCTGGAATTTCCTAAAAATTCATATTTGCTGATTATTAGGTACCCTTGATTTATGTAAAAAGTTTGGTAGGCATTGGAAGTCAGAAAAGTGCTCTTGTAGTTCAAACCTCAGGAAGTTGTATTTTGGAAAAAAATGTTTTAAATATTATTAATGTTGGGAAAAGTATGAAACTCTGGAATTGATCTTAAGTAAGTAGCATGGAATCCCAATACAAAATATTGGGTCAGTGAGTTGATTATTTAATGTACCTCTCTTCATGAGCATCAAAACATTAAGGATGGTCTGCATTTAGCAATTTAGCAGTTCTGGGGTTATGGGTCAATTTGGAGTGTAGTGATTGAAGTTGTGAGTGTTTATTGGTGATAATATGACAATGTGTGGATTCTTGGAGTTAATAAGGGTTTGATGAGTCCTAGGGTGGTGGGGTGCCACCCTTGGGGTAGGTTATCTTGGGATTGACGAAAGATCATCTTTTTCCTATTGTGTCTTAAAGCACTTAGGTTTAATTCAGGTGAAACATTAAGAAGAGTTTTCTTATGGGTAGTAACTAATAATATTAAGTGTCTTGAGAAAGGGAGCTTTGGAGTGTCATCCCATTATAGTTCCTAGTACCGTAGCGAGCCCCTTACAGGGTAACCCTCGGGAAGTCCAAGATTAACCATAAACTGTAAGAGTAAATTATTATACAAGAATAATTTAATAACACTCTCACCCACACCCCGTGGTTTTGGGAGTTTAGCTGGTTTGGTGCTACGAGCAGTAGGCTCGGTGGTTGTAAGAACGGATTGCTAAGTCAGGTGAGCTTGTGACCCAGTAGTGTTTGTAGGTACAGACGGGTTGGTTCGGCGAGCCGATGGCTCAAAAGGTTATTGATGTCGGGCAGGTTAGCCCGGGGAGCTTATGGCTCGGAGGTAGGTAGTAAAACATGTTGCATGTGCATTGAAGGTGGTGGGTCTTCGGTATTGGATGATCGTTCACACCGACGTCAATACGTTGACTCGGCAAGTGTGGTATTTACACTTAGCCTTGAAAATCTGGTGGTCCAGCCAGTAAGAGTACGCAGATGCTCTGCGGGTTTGCGTTGAGGCGTACGATAGGTCTAGGTTAGGTAGTGTGAATACCAACCTAGAGGTGGGCGAGGCCCAACCCACCGCTTCTGTTTTCCACTACGGGAGTATCCTGGGAGTCTTGCTAGCTCCAAACAGGGGGAACTAAAGGTCTATGCGCATAGAGTCGTAGTGAGTGAGTTGCACTTGTATGAACATAGCATAACTGCATACCTTGTCTGTCATAGCATAAACATTGCATTTCAACCCCTACCCCTATGTATAAGTCGGTTATGGGACTTCTTATATGATTGGCCTTGCTAAACGACCCCTTGGTCTATAGGTTTGTATGGGCATTCCAAAAATCAATGGTTACTTTTATATTTCTATTGTATTTACTTACTGCACTTTACTTATTCTTTACCTGCTCTTACTATGCCCCTTTACTGCTTCAGTTATATATACACATGTGTAGCGTAGAAACATTTCATGTACCACTGTCACCTGCTCTTTGTTATACCCCTTGCTGTCCTCCGCTTCATTCTCCCGCACGGTGCCTAGGAGCCATTGGGGGTGGGGTGGGGAACATAAGGCTTAGTCTTTTTGACTAACGGTCGGTGGACCATATCATTTTAGGAAATCGAGGAGACGCAGCAGCACCAGAGGCCGGAGCAGACGGAGGCGGGCCAGTCTAGTACAGGAGCACATGATTCAGGATCTGTGAGTAATTAGTAGTTAGCTTCCGCGAGTGATCTTGTAGTGAGGATATGATGTACAGGGCATGAGCCCTTTATTATTGTAACCCTTGTTATCTTTTATTCAGTTATTCAACTGTGGACATTTACTGTATGGTTTATAATTCATGTGATTGTGGACTTGAACTTATAATTGTTCGTTTATACTTTTCTTCTTTGTGATCGAATTGGCAGGCAGGATCGGCGTTTTGTAGTGGCGACCTTCCCGAGCGAAGGTGTCACCGCAAAGCGGCGGTTCTGGGCCTAAGACCCGGTGTCTAACAAGGAAAAAAAATGGGGTCTTACAAGTGGTATCAGAGCAAACCTCGATCCGACGAAAAGAAGTCCACAAACCCTCGGCCACCCCGCGCGAGCTTAGTTTGAGGACAAACTAGCAGCGGAAGCAGTGGAGTGCCCATATGGGAATCACATTGAAAAAGTCCACTTTTAACTGAATCTCCTTAGTTAATTTCCCTTACGAGTGTCAAGTTTTTCTTTTGTAGCCTGCGACGAACCCTGCCCCCAGTAGGGAATACCTCCGGCTGCAAAGATCTCGTTAGATAGTTCCTTACTTAATAAGTTAGACTCAACCCTACTAGGATACGTGACTTACTTAATAAGTTAGACTCAACCCTACTAGGATACGTGACTTACCTTGACAATTTATACCATGACCTAATCTGAAATAGACCGTAAGTATAACTTTTGGTGAAGGAACGAGGATACCCAAAAGAGGCTAGAGAAGGAAAGATTGACACCTAAATAGAATGGTATGAGACTCATAGACTCAATCCTCGTATATGTGACAGGATTACATTAAGACAACCACCACGACAAACACCGAGGGTCGGATAAGAATTAAAGATCAGAAGGGACCCGTTTGGGATAGGGTGACATATTGACCCTGATGAGGTTGTCGTAGAAGGTACCTAGAAGAGTCTAAGTTGTGGAGTATACCAATGAGCCTCAAGACAGAACCCCAAGTCTAAGGTGGTGTGCCCTAAGGATCGTTTCCGTATTTGGGATGAATATAACTCGGTGATATGGAAGATACTCAGCCCAAAATAGTTATAGTGGCTTATCTTTTGTTTATTGGGGCTTATCCTTTGTTTATTGTGGCTTACCTTTTGTTTATTGGCAAATTAATGACGGACTTGTATTTCCCTTAGACCTAAGTTAGAAATTTTTGTGTCGTGAACACAATAATTTCGAAGTCGATCTTACTCAATGCTACTTGAAAGAAGATGAGACGGTGTAACCGTATGTTTGGAATGATGATCGGTATAAGTACCAGGACAATGGATAGACATCATTGATCGAACAACAACTTGACCTTAGTTGAATCATTGGAAATGTAAAGTCGCCAGGATTAATCACTTAAGGATGTCGATGTCCTAGTCTAGAAGTTGATGGCGGAAAATAGATCTTACAAGTTGTATTTATATCTGACAATTCTTGGGTTTGGGGCATTCGGAAGTGATCAACTTATGATTTGTTAAAAATCACGCTCTGTCATGGTAGAAAATTTTAACTACAATAATAATGCTTAAACCTTGGAAGCTTTGATGATGAATAACCAGAGATCTTAGTCGATGACTTGTTGGATTTAGAATATAGTGTTTGATTTCGCTATGGTAAGAATGATCTAAGTTCATCTTGCTTTGGACCATTTGAAAGTGATCAAGACTAGCACAAGTTGAAGTGAAAGAAATTTGGTGAAATAAACGTGATGATATTTCCTTGATGAATCGAATTGTGAAAAACCCTAAGGTATCAAAATTTTGCCCTTATGAATCAAACTTCACGTAGAAAATGATTGGGAGTCATCTTACCATTATGATTGGTTAGCATATACTCATAAAGGTTCACAAGTGCACCCCCATTAATATTTAAGGATGATTGGGACGCTAGACGAGTTGATTAGTTCCATCAATATTAAGAACTAGAAAAGTTGTAGATTAGAGATGATTGATTATTCGGACGTACCTGAAAGAGTAAGAATGTGAACGTGAGAAGAAAACTTTAGAGGCATAAGAGTCTGCCCAGGTTAGAGTGGAAGTTCAAAGATAGATTGACCAAGGTAGCTAGGTCACCCCAGTCAATATAGATGATACGACGGTGCGAGTCTTGCGGCGCAAGAAGATTCCAAAGGTTAAGACATGTGGTAAAATTAGGGTCAGGAGGAGCACAACTTGGAGTCACTAGAGCTGGTGTGGCATAGATAGTCGGTGCTCTTCGAGCCAGGAATAACTTCGATTCTTAAGGGATGTTACGTTCAGTCACTCGCGGTGAAAACCCCACAAGCCTAACCTGAATTTCGAGGAAGAAATTATATTTTTGTTTATTGGAATTTGTAACATCCCCCAGACAGCTAGACCCCCCAGGTGAATTTGTCATGACAAGGTCATGACAAAGCCCTGGTAGTGTAGAAATCCCTTTAACTTGGACAAAAATTAGGGTTGAAAGTGCCTTGGTCTGCAAATAGTAAATTGCAGCTACCCTACCTAGGGTTTGACCTAGGGGCCTTAAATTGATCCAGTGACCCCACCACAACATCCATAGACCATTTAGGAGCCCAGGGGGACATTCAGAATCCATTGGGGCCAGTCAAACAGGTCAAGTTGACTAAGGTCAACCCTAACCCTAATTAGGTCAAAAGGGTCATTTCCCCATTAATTGACCTAACTGACCATCACCATGTGGACTTGACTTCACTTCTAGGCCTAAAACATCATAGGAGGCCCAGTAGACCAAAAAGCCCCACCCTAGGGCCTCCACAAGGCCAAATGACCAAAATACCCCTAATAGGTCAAAATGGTGATTTTTCACCAAACACCCCTATTGACCACTATGACCCTAATTTGACTTCACCCCTAGTGTTATGGGGTCATAGGGGACCCAGTGGAACAAAAAGCCCCATGACTGGGTCAACCCTAGGGCCCAATTTGACCAAAAGTCAAACTACCCAAATTAGGACAAATCACTTGGACCTAGCCCAATCCCTTTGTGCTAGGCCCAAATTGATCAATTGACCAGCATAATTGACTGGTAATTAACCTAGGTGAGAGAGGAAAATCGGCCATGGTGATTAAGAGAGAGAAAATGGGGGTTTTCCCCAATTTTGAGGAGGGAGAAAGAGGCCATTCATGGCCATTAAGGTGATACACCCCTTGGAATCCCCCATTGATGACTCCTTTCATCTCCCCTGATGGATTGGAGGGAATTTCAGGAGTTTTCTGGAGGAATTGAAGGCAGGGGGAGGCATAAGGGTGGCCGACCATGGGGGAGAGGAGGGATCACTTGGTGACCTCTTAATGGAGCCCTCCACCCATTAAATTGAGGCCTCCATTAGCTTTAGAAGGGTTCAAGAAGTCGAAACCCCCCTTACCCGAGAATGTTGAGCTCTCTGTGCAGAGAACTAGGAGGACACCAAAGCTTGCCGGCCACCAATGGTGAACCGATCATGGAAGCGACAAATCGCCCCCAAACAGGTCTGGTTCTCCTCCTTAACCTCTGTGGTGTAGATCTCAATCGTCGGCGGCTCGATTCGTGGCCAATTGGCCGTGAATCGAACCAGCCAAGCCACCCATAGATCGAGTTGGGCTTCCTTTTCCAGAACCCGATTCCGGCCACCTCCGGTCGATCAAACACCGCTCATCGCCGGCCACCACCTCAACGGAGGTGGTGGTGGCGTTGATTGGCCGGGGCGGCGCTCAGGTGGCCGGGAAATCAAAGATCAAAACAGGCTAGGCGTGACAAATCTTGGCCGTTGGGTCATCGGGGACGGTGACCATGCGCTGTCCGATCCGCGCCAAGATTCGCGCTGGCCGATTTATTAAGGATTTAGATATTATTTATTAATTAATTTAATTGAATAATTATAACTGCAGTAGTATTTTAATTACTAAAAATACTAGATGCCCTATACAGAAAAAGTGCCCAACATAAAAGTTGTAGGCCCTGACCCCTAGGATCATACAAAATTGGTTTCACCCCATTTGGAGTCCTGGTTTGACCTCAGCACCCATTTTAGTGCAAAGTTTGACTGAAATTTGAATGAATGCCCACACCAAACCACTAGCCCAAATGACTCGAAATTTTGGCTAGGAGTGAGTCATGCTTAGGACTACAACATATCCAAAAATGGGAATTTTCGGAAAATATTTTCCTAGAGTTTTTGTAAAAATTTAATAATCTTTGTATAAATTATTTGGAGGGTCAAATGACCCCCAAACTCCACCAAATTTTGGTAGGGTGTTCTTAGGGTCATGATAAGCCCCTAGTTAAAATTTCAACACATTTGAGGTTGATTTGATCAGGTAATTAATTGGCTCAAGTTTTGATCTTTAAGGAAATTATTAGGTTAAAGGGACTAAGTTGAAATTGAGGGGCCAAACCACCTCCAATTGGAGTGGAATTTTGGCCACTGTCCTAACACCACCCAAATCACCTCCAGGTGAGTTTTGGGGTCATGGGGAGTTGGATTGCCCTAGGACATGGAGTTGGAGCCCCTTGGGGTGCATTTAGCCAAGTAGAGATCCATTGGCCAAATGGGCCCATAGAGAATTGAGTCTTCTTGGGAAGGTCAGTGGGATCAATTTGAGACCCCATGAGGAAATTGGTGAGCATTGGAGTTGATTTGCCCAAGGCCATAGGGTTGATCCCTATGGAGTGGAATTTGGGGTTATGAAGGACATGGGGGTGTTTGTCCTTGGAGAGGAGTGTAATAGACTCCCCTGAGTTCTATGAGTGATATAACACCCTCACAAGAAGTTTGGGTGGATTCGGGGAAGTATGGACCATAATCCTAGGGTAAACCCTAAGGGGTGCATTTAGAGGTCAATGAAGGAAGAGGGGTCAAACCTTTATGGTTTGACCTAAAATTTTGGGGAGATGGTCATGGTGACCAGAGAGTCCTCCTATGAGAAATTGGTGGGGTTTGGAGTTGCCAACCCTAGGGAATAAATCCTTGGGTAGATTTGTAAATATTTAGGTTTTTGGGATTTAGGAAAGATTAATACCTAGGGATTAACCAACTTATGTCACCAACTTAGTTAGATGTTATTAATCCATGGAGATTCTATTAGAACCATTGGAAGACCTTTGGAGGTCCAAATTATAATTATTCGTATTGTTGGCAATTTTTGGGATGATTAATTTAGGGTGTTAGTTTTCTGTAATTTTATGAAACTTTGCTGGATGTCATTTCATACCATTATGAACCCACAGTAATTTGCTCATAATTTTTGGATTGATATTTTTGGTACTTCTAGTTCAAATTGGAATTAATTGCAAATATAACCTTTGTAGAAATTACAAATGTAACCTCTATGGAATATGATCAAATTTTGTAGGGCTGAATATTTTAGTATGAATCACCTTTGTAAAAATTTGCATAAGGTTTGGAGTTCATATGAGGGTACCTCCTTTGGAAATAATTGAAAATTAATGTGTTTTGGAATTTTTAATAATTGTAAACCTTGCTGGAATTTCCTAAAAATTCATATTTACTGATTATTAGGTACCCTTGATTTATGTAAAAAGTTTGGTAGGCATTGAAAGACAGAAAAGTGCTCTTGTAGTTCAAACCTTAGGAAGTTGTATTTTGGAAAAAAAATTTGTTTTAAATATTATTAATGTTGGGAAAAGTATGAAACTCTGGAATTGATCTTAAGTAGCATGGACTCCCAATAAAAAATATTGGGTCAGTGAGTTGATTATTTAATGTACCTCTCTTCATGAGCATCAAAACATTAAGGATGGTCTGCATTTAGCAATTTAGCAGTTCTGGGGTTATGGGTCAATTTGGAGTGTAGTGATTGAAGTTGTGAGTGTTTATTGGTGATAATATGACAATGTGTGGATTCTTGGAGTTAATTAGGGTTTGATGAGTCCTAGGGTGGTCGAGTGCCACCCTTGGGGTAGGTCATTTTGGGATTGACGAAAGATCGTCTTTTTCCTATTGTGTCTTAAAGAACTTAGGTTTAATTCAGGTGAAACATTAAGAAGAGTTTTCTTATGGGTAGTAACTAATAATATTAAGTGTCTTGAGAAAGGGAGCTTTGGGGTGTCATCCCATTATAGTTCCTAGTACCGTAGCGAGCCCCTTACAGGGTAACCCTCCGGAAGTCCAAGATTAACCATAAACTGTAAGAGTAAATTGTTATACAAGAATAGTTTAATAACACTCTCACCCACACCCCGTGGTTTCGGGAGTTTAGCATGTTTGGTGCTACAAGCAGTAGGCTCAGTGGTTGTAAGAGCGGATTGCTAAGTAAGGTGAGCTTGTGACCCAGTAGTGTTTGTAGGTACAGACGGGTTGGTTCGGCGAGCCGATGGCTCGGAGGGTTATTGATGCCGGGCAGGTTAGCCCGGGGAGCTTATGGCTCGGAGGTAGGTAGTAAAACATGTTGCATGTGCATTGAAGGTGGTGGGTCTTCGGTATTGGATGATCGTTCACACCAACGTTAATACGTTGACTCGGCAAGTGTGGTATTTACACTTAGCCTTGAAAGTTTGGTGGTCCAGCCAGTAAGAGTACGCAGATGCTCCACGGGTTTGCGTTGAGGCGTACGATAGGTCTAGGTTAGGGAGTGTGAATACAAACCTAGAGGTGGGCGAGGCCCAACCCACCGCTTCCGTTTGCCACTACGGGAGTATCCTGGGAGTCTTGCTAGCTCCAAAAAGGGGGAACTAAAGGTCTATGCGCATAGAGTCGTAGTGAGTGAGTTGCACTTGTATGAACATAGCATAACTGCACACCTTGCCTGTCATAGCATAAACATTGCATTTCAACCCCTACCCCTATTGAATAAGTCGGTTATGGGACTTCTTATACGATAGGCCTTGCTAAACGACCCCTTGGTCTATAGGTTTGTATGGGCATTCCTATAAATCAATGGTTACTTTTCTATTGCTATTGCATTTACTTACTGCACTTTACTTATTCTTTACCTGCTCTTACTATGCCCCTTTACTGCTTCAGTTATATATATACACATGTGTAGTGTAGAAACATTTCATGTACCACTGTCACCTACTCTTTGTTATACCCCTTGCTGTCCTCCGCTTCATCCTCCCGCACGGTACCTAGGAGCCATTGGGGGTGGGGTGGGGAACATAAGGCTTAGTCTTTTTGACTAACGGTTGGTGGACCATATCATTTTAGGAAATCGAGGAGACGCAGCAGCACCAGAGGCCGGAGCAGACGGAGGCGGGTCAGTCTAGTACAGGAGCACAGGATTCAGGATCTGTGAGTGATTAGTAGTTAGCTTCCGCGAGTGATCTTGTAGTGAGGATATGATGTACAGGGCATGAGCCCTTTATTATTGTAACCCTTGTTATCTTTTATTCAGTTATTCAACTGTGGACATTTACTGTATGGTTTATAATTCATGTGATTTTGGACTTGAACTTATAATTGTTCGTTTATACTTTTCTTCTTTGTGATCGAATTGGCCGGCAGGATTGGCGTTTTGTAGTGGCGACCTTCCCGAGCGAAGGTGTCACCGCAAAGCGGCGGTTCTGGGCCTAAGACCCGGTGTCTGACAAGCAAAAAAAATGGGGTCTTACAAAGTGATGGTGGTGGAGGTGGAGCATGGTGATGATCTGGAATGAGATTGGATTGTAGTTGATAGGTTGGCTGAGGAGATGGCTCAGGTGCTGAGGAGGATTGGAACTGATGTTGTTGTTGTTATTGTTGGGGTGATTGTGGGTCTATAGTATCATCCTGATGTATATCTGGAACATTGTCCAGTGGAGGTGGAGAGTGAGTAGGAGGGATAACATCCCTTGGAGGGTCTGGTGTATGACTTTCTGGCTCTTAATGAGGAGGAGATGGAGGAGGAGAAACTGGAGCTTGACTAGGCTTTACTATTTGCCTGGTCCACTTGGAAAAGATCCCTATGTTAATCCTCTTCCCAGGAGGAATATGCACTCCTTTTGACTTACACACACTAGGATAGTGGTGAAGCAGTACCTGACTCATGATCCTCATGAAAGAATTTTCCTTATGGGCATACTTATGCCCAATCATCCTTAGGAGGCATTTCCCCCAACTGATCCTTTTCTTCAGAACTAGAGCTCCCATTATCTGAAGTTGTTGCTTTGGAACAACATCATGTGCTGATATCTTACAGAGCAGCACTTTCCCTACAATATCCGCAAGGAATCTGTATTCTTCCCCAAGGTCAATCTTCTTCAGATTGATGTGCTTGTCCTTATTGAACTGCATAATCTCCAGGACCCTCTTGGTCTCATCCCCTGATAATTCTTCTAATTCATTTCCAGGAAGAAAGTCATATGTTTGATTTAATATGCCCTCTGTTATCAGGACTTCTGTATCAGATATTTTTCCTTTAAGAGAGTCATCCTCTCCTATCTGAACATTATCTTTGAACTCTGTGAGCTCCATATCCAAGATCTTGCATCTTGTTGAAATGAGCTTGGTTAGGCCTGCCTCCTGGAACAAGCCAAGAATGGGTTTGAAGCTTTCTGCAGCTGCACTGAAGGACTCAACATCCACATCGAACCCGGAGTTAATCTTAGGTGGAGCCATTTGAATTTGGTTGTACCTACAAACACAAGAAAATGAGAGAGAAAGAGGCGCAAGAGAGCTGGAAAGCAAAAGAGCAAGAGAGCAAGAGAAAGAGAATTCGAACGAGTAAATGTTTCGACGCAGTAGCTGTTTAAAAGCAGATGAATCATCGCTACTTAGGGTTTATGTTGACGCACCGTCGATTAGTCTTATTATTTGGTGTGCATAGCTATGTCGTGCGCGCGCTGATAAATCGACGTTGTGTCGACTAGTACTCAACATAGCTTCGAAACTATTCAGAGACCCTAAGTCGACGTAGGCCTGTCGACGTTGCGTCGATTTCCAATCGACGTAACTTCAAATTTAATCAACAATTAATAAGCCGATGTATGCGTCGATATGAACTTGACGTCGCGTCGAATTCTATTCGAATTGTCTATTCTGAGTGCTTCTTGACGTTGGCGTCGTGTAGAAGTCGATGGTACATCAACTTCTATTCGACGCACCTCTTAATAAGCAGATCTATTTCTTTAGAAAATTCTTGCTGTTTTTTCCAGCAATTTTATTTATTGAAAATAGATCATAATGTGACATAATAAATGTTAAGGAGGATTCAAGATAGAAATTACTCCCTTGAATGACCTTTTGTTCCTTATTCATGACCTACATCTTTCTTCCCACTCAATTTTCTCCTGAGTGGGGCCCTACCTAACCCTGCACAAGGAATTCAAACATTAGAAGGGACCCAGGTCACCTTGGGCCCTTTGCTTTTACCGTTGTATGGTTCAATGAAAGAATAGAAGGGTCTTTCATGTACCCTTTGGGATGATGGGGAATGGATTTCCCAAACCTCTTATCTTGATACTTGAAGTGAGTATAAAATGTATCAAAATATAACAAATCAGCAGAATGTTTGATTATCCTAGGTTTTGTTTTTGCCTGTTGATTGTGGTTATTTAATTTCTCTAAATGATTCTTGCCTAAGGATTTTTACCTTTTATTTAAATTTGCCTTTTTAGTTTTGTCTATCCTATTTGGATGATTGTTATCTCTACCCTTGGGTGATACACTCTTCTCACTTGGTTGATATTCACTAGGTCTAACAAATGGCACTTGTTTTTTCTAGGCTGGTTTCCTAGATGTTTCTGTGCTAGTGGAGGGCTTTGCTCCTAATCCTAGGTGGTTAAATCTCATAGAGAGATTTTCTGTGATATCCTTGAGCTTCTGACTCCTCACATTGAGTGAGTCCTCAAAGGCCTTTGCCTTTGCTAGCTCTTCTTTTAGATTTGTATTTTCCTCTCTATGCTTAATCAATTCTAACTCTTTATTATTAAGTTCATTAGTTAGATTCTGATTTATTAGGAGTGTTTCATCTTTCTTCAGATTCTCTAATTCGGTTTTAGCTGTGTTTAGCTCCTTTTCTACCCTAAGATGTTCAATGCAAAAATCTTTGAAGCATGTTTTAAAATCTTCAGAAGTAAAGTCAAATTCATCAAAGACAGATGATACCTGATCATCTTTATCATCTGATGCCATTCCAAGAGACGTCATGCAGGCTGCTACTGCTTCTTCTTCATCATCACTCTTAGATGATGATGAACTCTCTTCCACTTCTGAATCACTCCAGGTTTCAGCAATGAAACCCTTTGGTTTCTTCTTGTCCTTCCCTCTCAAGTACTTCTTCTTCTTCTCTTTAGTGCTGCTCCTGTTCCTTTGCTCTTGAGGGCACTCAGGAGTAATGTGTCCTGGCTTGTTGCAGGTAAAGCAGATAATCTCTTTTCTTGGAGTCTTATCATACCTAGGCTTTGTGCCTCTTTCTCTTCTCCTTGAGTCTTCAGTCTTCACCCACTTCTTAAATCTTCTTGCCAGCAGACTGAACATTTTATCCTCAGGAGTGGAGGACTCTCCTTCAGCAGATTTCAGAGCAAGGGACCTTTGAACAGGAGCTGGAGAGGTCTCCCTTTCTTCTGCCTCAACTCTGTTCTTCAGAAGCATCTCATATGACTTAAGTTTTCCTAGCAAAGCTTCAGTGGAGATCTCTCTGTGGCATCTGGATTCTCTGATTGCCCAGATCCTTGAGTCCCATGAGCTAGGGAAGCACATGAGGATCTTATCATTAATTTTAGTCAAGGATATTTCCTTGTCTAAGCCTCTGAGCTCATTAATGATAAGACTGAATCTGTCATACATATTAACAACAGATTCTTCAGCTTTCTTTTGAAAGTTCTCATACTGGGATATGAGAAGGGACTTTTTGTCCTTTCTTTCATCAGCACTTCCTTCCACCATGATGGTGAGTGGGTCCCAGATCTCCTTTGCTGATTGGCAGTCAACAACTTTCTGGAAAATGTCATCTGACATTGTTGACACCAGAATATTCATGGCCTCGGCATCACATGCCTTGACCTTCTTTTCAGCTTCTGTCTATTCCTTTCTTTGAACAACCTCAGTTGTTGAGGTTTCTACTTCCTTTTATCTGACTGGAGCAGGAGGACCTGTGAGAATAATATTATATATGTCTTCATCAATTGAATTCATATAAAGCCTTATCCTGGCCTTCCACAGTGTGAACTTGTTTAAGTTACACACTGGGGGTCTTGTGGAAGCATAATCTTTTGTACTCATTTTCTTTATAAAATATATTTGTAGCAAAGAAATAAGAGTAGGAGGTCTTTTTGATCAAGGTGTTAACCTCTTAATGATCAACCTCCCTCTAATACCAATTGAAAGTGCACAGTGTGTCTCTGAGAATCCTCTAGAGGGGGGTGAATAGAGATTTAAATTTATTTCTATCCTAACTGTGAAAACAATAAACTTAACTAAGGATTTATGCTCAACAAAAACACAGGCAGAATAAATATGGTTCATGAAATAAAGTGCAGAATATAAAGAAATTGGGACAACATAGAAAATAAGGCAACCAGAAGACACACAGATTTTTTTATAGAGGTTACCCAAAATGTGGGTACTCTCCTCTTCTACCACCTGGTAGGGATGCACCACTGTGCCTGAGTCTTTTGGTAAGGAGACTCTTAGAACCACTGATCTTTTGACAAGGAGATCATGAACCACCAGATCTTTTGATAAGAAGATCTTGAACCACCAGATCTTTTGATAAGGAGATCTTGAACCACTGAATCCTTTGAAGAGGGATTAATAAAACTCTTTTACAGAATGAGAAAGAGGGAGAAGAAAGAATGTTGTAGGAATTCCGTTCTCAGAATTCTTGAGAAGTCTGTATGAAGAATAACCTATTAGATGTTCCACATGAACTGCTATTGATTAACCCATGCTTTAGATGGTGGTGAATTGCAGGTGCTTTGTATGTTAGATCCTTTCTACTTCTGCTGATTGAGATCTGGCTGCTAAGAGATTGTGATGAAGAGCAGCTTTCAGATCCTCTGTTCTATTAGATGAAGAACAACAGAGGTTTCTTTTGTTTTCTCTTTTCTGTTTTAGGGTTCCTGAGAGAGGGAGAAGAAGAGGAAGCCCAAGCAAGAAGGAAGACGACTGATTGTGATTTATGCTATATCTATTTCTGTCTTCTCTTCTCCTTTTATTCTCTCTATTCAATTTCAAATTACTTTCCCTTTCTGGTATGCCTTGAAAAGGTAATCTGCCCATCCATCTACTAGGAATATGGTTCCAAGAAACCTTTTTGTCTCCTTCTTTAATGCTCCTTTCAATTTCAGGCAATTATTAAGCCGTTGGGGAACGGTCTTGAAGGATGTGGGCCATGAAAAAATGGATCAGAGAGACAGCTGAAAAGATATACTTGTACATACTGTATTCGACTTAGCGTCGAATTCATTTCTTCTCTTATCGACGCAACTTTGAGTTCTTGTAGAAGTAGCTTCGATTTCATCTCTGCTCTGATTGAACTCTGCTAGTCAACGTTGCGTCGACATCTTATCAACGTGTCCGTCGAGTTGATCTGCCTGGATCTGAACTTCATCTTCTGTGTCGAGATGAAGTCGACGTTGCGTCGACTTTAGATGGCTTCGACAGATAACCTCTTCTGCATCGAGTTGAAGTAGAAGCCGCGTCGACTTCACTAGTTACTCCGACAAGTCCCTGACCTCTACGTCGATACCTATTCGACGTAACATCGACTTGAGTTACTTTGACAGAAAGGTTGAACCACTTGGACTTCTAGTTAGAGCAGTGTCGATATGGACTCGATGTTGCGTCGAATTCTACTCGACGCAAATGTTAACTTAGCCCAATTTTGCTTCCCTTGATCTGGTCCTGACACCCTATGTTGAGTGTGATATCCTAAGACATATAATGACCAGAATACCCTTACTATACAATGGGTACCTCAATCCTAGTAGCTAAAATCATATAATTTGTTAAGTTAGATCAAGGGTTTTTCCCAACAAGAATCCGGTCTCTCATAGCAGGACTAAGCACAAAGAAATAAGATATCACTTTATTAGAGAACATGTTGAATGTAAAGATGTCTGCCTTGAATTTGTCCCCACTGACAATCAAGTTGCTGATATATTTACAAAGCCATTGGATGAGACTAAATTTAATGCTTTCAACATTGAACTAGGTATGTTAAATATTAAATAGTGACTAATGTTTCCTTCTATCAGTCATCTATGATATTATGCATGTTATGTTATGACTGAAATGTTGTCATATCAATACTCTTAGTGACATGGTTAGGACATCAAATAATCAAATCTCAAATGGATTAATCATTAGGTAGTAAGGTCAGCTAAAACAGAAGAGATTGCTTTAGCTGAGCCACTGAGACAGCTCGGAAAAATCCCAGCTGAACTGCTGAGACAACTAAATTGTCCCAGCGGTTGACAGTGCTCTGTCCCAACGGTTTAGGTTGTCGTCTCAGCGGTTCCGCTGAGACGTGCTGGTTCAATTACAGAATGTCTAAATTCTACCTCAAATGATCTAAATTCCATTAAAATAATAAGTTCACTAAACTTTAATCATTAGGGGTAATCAAAACATACATCAAGGCTATATAAATAGACTATTGTTCATTAAAGAAAGATACAAAACCCTTCCTCCATAGCCGCCGAGACGAATCGTATTCCCTTCCGTTTCAGCGTCTCCTTCTACATCAAAAATGGTGCCAAAGAGTTCAAGGGATCTTCTGGAGGGTTATGAAATTGTCAAGAAAGGATTTTCCCATGCTCCAAAAGAGATAAAGGGAGTGATTCACCTCCTGGAAGCCCAAGGTCTGGAGTATCTTCTGTCTGAACCAACTGTCATTCTCAGAACTAAAGTTCTGGAATGGTTCAGCAATGCAAAGCTGTCTTCTTCCAAGTCATCACTAAAATCTAAGATAGGAGGAGAAAGAGTGAAAATTACTTCAGCCAAAATAGAGAAAGCCTTACAAATTCCCTCATGCAGTAAGGATGAGGAGGAAGAAATCTTTGAAAAGGATAAACAAAGGGCTCAGAAGTGGTCTGAATACAGTGATGTCAAGATAGGATCATTGAAAAGGAAATTCTTCAATCAAAAAGGCAAAATTCTGTCAGACATAGTGGGAAAAGCAATTCTCTGCAAGCCTGAGTCTCATGACACAATCTCCCAATACATGTTTGACCTTATGACTAGAATCATTTTGACAAAGAAAACTTCCTGGGGAGAAGTTATATTTCAAAGAATTAAGGTGTAACATCCCATTTCCTACTAGACCCCTTGGCTTCAACTAGGGTAGGTCATGTGGTGAGAAAAGTGAGTTTGAGCATGGTAGTGACCTTAGGTCACCTTGAATTGAGAGAACTCAAGTGTGAGCCACTATAAAAGCAAGTCATTTTTGACCAATTTAGCTCAAATTGAACTTGCAGATGTGAATTAACACAACCACCATGTCCCTAACCCTAAAGGAGGCATAGTTGAACAAAAGCCCCATCATCTGGTCAACCAATTTAGCCAAATTAACCAAAGTCAAACCTAGGTCAAAATAGCCCAATTCAACTCAATAGAGTTCAATTCAGACTCAAATTGACAAATCGACCCCACCACTAGTTGGTAAACCTCTAAAGGAGTGCTTTGGACCCAAAATCCCCATCATGGGGTCTTCAATTAGTCCAATTTGACCAAAGTCAAACTTAGGTCAACATAAGCAATCCTTTTCTAATAGATTCAATTCACCCCCAAAATATGAAATTGACTTCACCCATAGTCTTAGAATATTGCGGGGGATCCAATTGACTCAAAATCCCCATCATGGGATCATCAATTTGACCAAATTGACCAAAGTCAACTTTCCCCCAATTTTGGTCAAAATCACATCTATTGGTTAAATTGGCCCAATTTGGGCATCACCATGACCCAATTAACATTGGGGGGTGTTAAGGAACCAAAGTTCAACATTTTGGACCAGTCAACCCACCCAATTGACCAAGTCAACATCAAGGTCAACCATGGTCAATTTTAGGACTAAATGGAGAAATTAAAAGCCCAAACCAAATCCAATTGGGCTAAGGCCTCAAACCAAGCCCACCCAGCAGCCCAAGGGTGTAATTACCAGCCATGCCCCCTAGAATTTCAAAGGGATGACATGCAAAGGGGTAAAAATGACTTTTCCCCAAATCCCCATTAGAAAACAAGAGGGATTTGAGGAATGGAGGCCACTTGACACTCCATTCTTCTACCCAAGGCCATTCCCGAGCTCCTCAATGAATGCTCAGTCGAAATTGGGGCTGAATTGGTGCCATGTGGTGGCTAAGAGAAGCAACCAAGGTGAGCCCGAGCTCCCCCTTAATGGAAACACCACATAGAGCCCTCCTCACTCTAATCTAATAAGACCATCAGCTTCAGAAGGAGGAAGTCAGTCGAAATCGAGCCCTGGATCAACAAAATTGATGGAGGAATGGAGGATCGGCATGGGCAAGCATGAAGGTGGTCGGCCATGCCGATTCCGAGCTCTCCTCAACCTCAAGCCCCATGAAGGTCCGGTTTCTCCCCCTCTACCTCTGTGCTAGAATTTAAGTCCAATTAGGAGAGAAATCGGGCTCAATTGAGCCTGATCCCATGTGAGATTGAGGGAGTTTTCTCGAGCTTTTGCTTCCGCTCGGGATCGCCGGAGAAGTCGTCTCCGGTGGCCGTGTCGCCGCCTGGCGGTAGCCACCACCTCAAGGAAGGTGGTGGAGGTGGTGGCCGGCAGTGGTGGGTCGTGGATGGCCGGGAAATGGGATATCAATATAGCCCAGGATGGGTCGATCAGGGTTGTTGGATAGATGTAGGAGATGAAATCACATCCGTCCATCCCATGGGAAATGATATCTACAGGACACATTATATTAAATGAAATGTTTTGTCACATTTTTATATGTATGTTCATACTTGATTTTAAGGCCCTTAGATGCCATTTCATAAGAAGTGGCCTGAAATAACTTTTGTAGATCTAGATGTCTCCTTTATTTAGAAATTTGAATCAGCTCATTTGGAGCAATGTAGGACCCTCAACATCCATTATAGTGAGGTTTGTCAAAGTAGAAACCAGAAATTAGATTGTGTACAACTTTTAAATGGTAAGTCTGATGGAGCTGAATTTTGGGTCTTGCATGCATGTGCCCTATTTCCAGCTTGTGTCCAAAAATTAGAATTTTTGGAGGTAATTTTCCTAAAGTTTTGTTCAAAATGTGATAAATCAAATAAATGAAATTTTTGGAGTTGTGTAACTCCAAATGACCCCAAATTTGGCCACTATTAGACTATGGTTAAGATTAAAGATCATTTGGAACTTTGCATGTAGGGTAATTCCACTTGCATGTCTCTACTTAAAAAGGTGTTATGGTGTGCCAATAGCCAAAAGAGATGTTTTGTGTATTCATCACATATGGCTTAGTGTTGGCTCTTGAAATTTTGGCCACACCCTCTTTATGATATAATGCATTACCTCAGAAAAATTTAAGATTTTTGGGATCAAAAATCTTATATATTTGATAAATATGATTTATGTCACACTTTAGCATTTGTGAAATGTCCATGGCTAATGCCTTGTAGAAAATTATGAAACTCTGAAGAATCACTTGTTATACCATATAGAATCTCTGAAAAATTTTGTAGAAATTTTCAGGGATTATTTCTTTAGAAATTATCAAAATTATCATGTCACTTTTCTGAATAATTGAAATTTTACTGAGGAAAAGTTAGAGAAATTTATGAAACTCTGGAAAATGATTTGGAATTTCATTATAAACCTCTGGAAATTTTGGTAGAATTTTTGGATGTCATGAACATGAGAAAATTTATTATATTCAATTTGTCACACTTTTGAATTCATGAAATGATTATGAGTTATTTTTCCTGGAAATTTTTGAAACTCTGTTAAATCATTTGGAATCTAACTATGAACCTATGGAATTTTTGGTAGAATTTTTGGATGTATTAAATATGGTAAAATTCCATATATTCAGTTTGTCACACTTCTTATTTTATGAAATACCTATGATGAAATGTTCCTGAAAAATTATGAAACTTTGGATATGATGGTTGTAGGTATGGATATAATGGTTGTAGGTAACTGCAGTGGTATAGAAATTTTCTCAGAATTTTTGGAAGACATAAACTAGTACTTGATGTGTAAAGTCATATTTTCATCCATTTTATGTTAAATGGAAATTATGATTATAAATCTTCTGCAAAATTATGGAATTTTGTAAATCATGTTATTATGTCATCTATTATCTCTGGAAATTTTATTAGCAAGATTTAACTTACTGATATGGTATTTCCTTTATAATTTAGATGATGTCAATTGATTAATTGATTTTAAATAAAAGTCAAATTTATTTGAAATATGTCAAAACTCTGGTCAACCCTTAATTTATCCATTATGAACATATGGTAATAATTGGAGCTCATTTGGACATGATATGGTCAAGATTGCATCATAAGAATCAAATCTAGTTCAATCTCATTTTGGTCTGCGAATAGTAAGAACTTAATGTGATGATTTGACCAACAAGATCACTTAGAAAATCAGTAAGATTTGGATTATGATAGTAACATATCATTTATATCAGCCCCTAGAAGTTATGAAATTTTTGGAGTACATTCGTACTATGGTTTAGGGAATAATTAAGAATCATGTCGCACTATACATAAAGGGGCAATTATCACCTTAGGAGATCATGATGCTCATTCAGCACGGGGAAGTATTCATGAAATATCTTTAGGGTGTGATTAGGGACATTTGAGAATCCTCAAGGCCTACACCATCTAGAGTATAAGAGATTGTAGGTGTTGAGCATCGTTCAAGAGAATATGTACTTAAGGATAGGGTGAAGGATAAGTCATAAAGCGTTGAAGTTACAAGGTGTAATAAGGAGAGTGGGTCATTAAAAGGGTAAGCCACCAATAAAATTAATTATCTTGGAAAGGGGAATTTGGGTTTCAGCCCATCGTATTCCCTATTACCGCTGCGAGCCCTTCACCGGGGAAACCTCGGGAAGTCCAAGATTCACCCTAAACTTCTAAGCATAACAATAATTAGTCAAGAGTAGTCTAATTAATTGAATAAGAGATTTGGTTGAAAGTGCACAGTTAACCTCACTAGAATTCTCTAGAGGGGGGGGGGGGGTGAATAGAGATTAAAAATATTTTGTGCAAAGTTAATATATATATGTGTATAATCACAGATTAGAGTTTCCCACACACCAAAAAGAATTAAGCAAGAAAATAAAGTAAATGCAAGAAAATAAATCACAGCACAACACAAGAAAATATAGTGGTTCCCCAAACTTTGGGTAGTCCACTCTTCTACCCCCTTGGTAGGAATTCACTATCTTGTACTGAGTCTTTTGATAAGGAGACTCTTAGAACCACCCTGAGTCTTTTGACAAGGAGACTCTTAGAACCAACTGAGTCTTTTGACAAGGAGACTCTTAGAACCAGTACACTGAATTTTTTGAAGAGAGATTCTAAAAACTCTTATACAATGTTAGATGTAAGAAAGAAAGCAGGAAAGATATAAGGACAAGAATGAATCTTCTTCCTAGCAAGAAGATTGGAAGCACAAGAAGTGAATTGAATCTTTCTTCTATAGAGAGAAGAAGATTTGCAGTCTTTCTCTCTTTGTGAGAGCTATCAGATTTTGCAGCTGTGTGATTTCAGAAGCAGAAGAAGAAGAAGTGGTTGAATGTTGCTGCAGAGCTTTTTCTCAATTTCTCTCTTTTCTCTTGGGAGCTTTTCCTCTATTTCAAAATGTATGTGGTGGATCACTCAACTGTCATTTTCTGCCGACCTCCTCATTATTTATAGCTCTGTGTATTCAAAATAATGTTATAGGAGGATAATTAATTAGCAGTCAGAAAAATAGAAAGATGAAAATGTTTCCATAATATTTATTTTTGTAGAAGGAAAGAACCAATTCAGATTTCAAATAATATCCAAATAAGTTAAATCAAATTAGCCAAGAATCAGATATAAGGAAAGAATGATTCAGAACGGCTATAAAATATTGACACTTATTCCATATAAATCAGATCTATTGAAAGAAGGAAAGAGATCTGGCGCATATTTAAATTCTGTCATGGAAATCGACGTGCGTCGATTACTATTCGACGCAAGCGTCGAGAGCATCCTTTCTGGACGTCGAGAGAAAAATAAGGAAGGTGCGTCGACTGAGGTGCATCGACTTCATTAGATGCGTCGACTAGAAATCAGAGTGGCGTCGACTAGACTTATGTCGAAATCTTCCTAGAGTTACTTCGACTCAACCTGAAGGAAACGTCGAATACTATTCGACGCATATTTACTTAGCCTTGTTTTTTTCATTCTTAGAATTCATTTCTAGGGGTTAAGAGAAATCATTTTCCCAACAATCTCCCCCTATTTGTCTTAACCCTATTTAGAGGGAAATTGTACTAGCATATAATTAACCCAGCACAGCATTTGTAAAGATAAGAAATATATTGAGTAACCAAAAAGGAAAGAAGGAAAGAAAGTTGTATATACACCAACTCAGAAGAGAATATATATATATTGACCAATCAATGTTTTGAACATAAAAATTTTCATTAATGTTTTTAGAAACCAAATTAACACTCAGGAGGGGTAGGAGGAGTCTTTCTTTTTCTTTTGAAGACTTTGGTAGGTTGCTCTTTCTCAACAGCAGATAGCACCCTCATCTCCCCCTGAGTCACAGTAGTTGAGTCCCTTTGAGTTTCATCTAGCTCCCCCTAAGTTTCAGCTTCAGGTAACACAGCATCTGGCTGCTCTTTTTCATTTTCAGCTGTATTCACAATGGTATCCAGCTCCTTAGCTCCTACTTCAGCTACCACAATTTCCAGCTCCCCCTGAGGTTTAGTTTCTTTAACTTTCTCATCATCTGCCCCATATTCTTTTTCAGTTCTGCTTGCTTCCCCTTGCAGTAGTGCCACTTGGTCTGCAACCTCTCTTGCTATGCTGAGTACCTCTATTGTTTGTTCATCAATATGGAGCTCAGGTACTATCTCATTCCCAAGGGTTTTGAGCAGTGCTAGACTGTCAGTTTTTGAGGTAGGAAGGGATTTGTGAGAAGGAGATTTAGGATTGGAGGGTTGATCTTCATCTAGATTCTCCCCCTTCTTGACCTTCTTGGCCAAGGAGGTTAAGAAAGACCTAGTCACTCTAGAGGAAGAGAGAGATGACTTCAGATCTTGCACAGAGGCACTAACCCCATCTATTTGGGTGTGCATGTGAAGGATGGAGGAATGAATCTGGGAGCAATGCTCATCTAGCATTGCTTGGAATCTTTGAGATGTGGATTGTATGCACTGGGTGATGAGAGCCTCAGTGGATTCAGATGGTTCATGGTGTGAGAGTTGATGAGGAGGTGATGGTGGAGGAAGAGGTGATAGAGGAGGAGGAGGAGATAATGGATGTGGAGAGGGGATTCTATCATCTTGAGGAGGTATATTTGATGGAGGAGGTGGAGGAATAGAAGAAGGTTGAGCAGGTGATTGAGGAGGTATTGGTGAGGATGATGCTGGGATAGAAGATGTGACTGTTTGAGAAGGAGGAGGAGGAGGAGGATGAGCAGGAGAGATAGGAGGAGATGGAGTCCTTTCAGGGAAGGAACCAGGCTTAGGGATTTGCCTGGCCCATTTAGAAAATAGGGCTATGAACATCCTTTTTCCTGGAGGGATGGGAATTCCTTTTGACCTACATAGGTCAGGGAAGGAGTGGAACAGTACTTGACTCATCATTCTCATGTAGGCATTTTCTTTGTGGGAATATCTAGAGCCTATCATCTTGAGCAAACAGCTGGCCCAGTCTATTTTCTTCTTTAACACCAGAGCTCCCATGATGTTCAGTTGCTGCTTGGGCACTGCATCATGGGCAGATATCTTACATAGTAGTATCTTTCCTACTATATCTGCTAGTAGTCTATACTCCTCAGAAAAGTCTATTTTCTTTAGATGGATTGGTTTATCCCTTGAGAACTTCATGGTGGTTAGCAGATGCTTGATTTCATCAGGTGTGAGGTCTATAGATTCATCACCTAATAGGAAATGATGAAGACTTATGAGATTTCCTTTCCCTATTTTAGTTGAACAAAGATGACATTAGGATATACCTGATGGGAGATCAAAGGTGGCCCTAATGTGTTCTGCTGAGATTGAGACTGGTGTCTCATATAGTGTTCCTTGGATTTCTCCTTGTTCAGAAATCTGAACATGAGTTATGAGCTCTGTGAGCTCAGTTTCCAGAAGCTTGCTCCTAGTGGAGATGAGCTTGTCCAGTCCTGCTTCAGTGAAGAGAGCTATGATGTTCTTATAGTTCTCTGCTGCTGCTTGGAAGGATTCGAGGTCGATATCGAACCCAGAATTTATCTTGGGAGCCATTGAAGATCGGTGAGAGAGGGAAAAATAATCAGCTGGACAGAGGAGCAAGAAGGATGATAGATGCAGAATCGCGAAGGTTTTCTAACTGAAGAGTTTATTTAAGTCAGGTGAAGCGTCGAAACGGGACTCAATTCGAGGCTTATTCGGTACTTCAGTGGATGTGACTGAGAATATTTTAGTATTGCCGCTCGTTTTTATGAAGTCGACGTTACGGCGAGTGGAATTCGACGTGAACGTCGATATGGTCTGATTTGTTATGATAGGGTTTCCTATCGACGTATGCGTCGATAGTAGTCGACGCATGCGTCGATTACACCTGTTGATCTGAGTCATCTACGGAGCGTCGAGTAGAAGTTGACGTGACTTTTGATTTTTCTGAACCACTCTATGTTCTTATTTCTTGTTGTCTCTTCCTAGTCCTAAAGCTTTTCTAAGACAGCCTAGGACTAATTTTTACAGTTAGTTTGATTGATTATGCCAACATTGTTTGGCAAGGTGGCCAGTTTTGTTACATATATAGCATTTGATTATCCTATTATTATGAGAATTTGAGTTTAGAGTAGGATAGAAGTGTTGATGAGGATAAGAGTGTTGGTTAGAATAGAAGGTTTGATTTGGATAGAATTCATGATTAGGATGAATGGGTCCTGAATAAGGGTTAGGATGAAAGACTTTTGGAGGAAAGATGTTTAAATTGTTCTGAATTTTTGTGCGTCGATATCCCGACGCATGTTGATAGTCACGTTGATTTGTATTCGGCGCTTTCTCCAGATGGTGTCGATCTGATTTCGACGCATAGAAAAAGTTGCGTCGATTGGAAGTCGACGTGCTTTTGTTCATCCATCTAGAAGAGGTCGAAGCATCTGAGAGATTGCGTTGAGTAGAAGTCGACGCACTATCGTGCATGCGTCGATATGAAGTCGACGCAACTGTATCTTCATAAATTTTCATTTTGCCTTTCTCTATTTTTACTCCTTTATGTCTTGTTTTTCTTGGTTTGATTGTTTCTTCAGATGAAGTTTGTGAGTCATCAGCTGAATAATAAGATGTTTCATCAAATTCCTTTATTTCTTTGAAGGAGTTTTCTTCCTTATCTTTTGGGTCTTTTTCTTGGTTTGTCATTTTGACAGGTTTAGTGAATTTTACAGGGCTCATCCAAGCAGGTTTGTTGGATGGAATTAGGCTGATTGAGGGATCAACCCCTAGCCCAAGATGGTTGTGTCTTATTGTTTGTTTTTCAGTGATTTCCTTAAGAGTTTGGCTTCTCATTTTTATTGATTCTTCAAAGGCTTTTGCCTGGGTTACTTTATCCTTAAGGAACTGATTTTCTATTCTAGCCCTTTCTATTTCCTTTTCTATTCTGCTAGCTATTGATTCTTAATCTTTAGAGGATTTAATTTCTGTGTTTCTCTGGTTTTTAGCTACATTTATTTGTTCTTTTAGATCTTTAATTTCTTGTTTTCTTTTTAGTTGATCTAGGTACATTCCCATAAAATCATTTCTAAAATTATCACTTTGAAAATCTATTTCATCAAACATGCTTACCTCATCCTCATCCTCAGATTCCTCAATGAGAATGAGGTTCTTTTCTTTTTCATCATCAGAAGATATGCTTTCTTCTGATCCTGTTTCACTCCATGATTTATCATCATTCTTTGAGTCTTCAAAGGCCATCAAGCATAGGTCTTCTTGCCTAGATTCTTCATTGTCACTCTTAGAGGATGAACTATCCTCAGAGTTTGTTTCACTCCAGACTTCTGCAATGAAGCCTCTTTCTTTCTTCTTCCCCTTTTTCTTCAGATCTTTCTTTTTCAGATCCTTTTCTGTTTCAGCATTCTCTGGACATTCTGGGGCAATGTGTCCAGGTTTCCTGCAAGAATAGCAAATAATTTCTTTAGTGGGGGTTTTGTCATACCTTGGTTTTGACTCCCTCCTTTTTGATCCATCTGTCTTGACCCATTTCTTAAATCTTCTGGCCAAGAAACTGAATAATTCTTCTTCAGTGACAGGGGTTCCTTCTTCTGTTGCCTTTAGAGCAATGTTCCTGCTTTTTGAGGAAATTGGAGTGTTTTCTCTTCTTTCCGTCTCCTCTCTAGTTTTCAGCAACTGCTCATAGGATCTGAGTTTTCCTAAGAGAGCATCTGTTGAGATCTCTTTTTGTCCTCTTGTGTCTCTTATTGCCCATATTCTTGAGTCCCATGAACTAGGGAGACTCATTAGCAATTTGTCATTAATCTCAGTGAGAGAGATTTCTCTATCCAAGTCTCTTAGTTGATTGATGATCAGACTGAATCTGTCATACATTTCAGAGATGCTTTCTTCAGCCTTCTTTTGGAAGTTCTCATATTGAGAGATCAATAGAGCCTTTTTATCTTTCTTTTCATCAGCACTTCCTTCCACCATCTTTGTGAGAGCATCCCAAATTTCTTTGGATGATTCACAGTCAACAACCTTTTGAAAAATGTCATCTGAGAGAGTTGAGACAAGTATGTTCATGGCCTTTAGATCATATGTTCTTGCCTTCTTTTCATCTTCTGTCCACTCAGATCTTGGAACAAGTGTTTGTGTGACATTGCCATTTGCATCCTTTCTATAAGGCTTTGGGGGACCTGTCATAGTAATATCAAACAAGTCAGCATCAATGGAATTCATATAAATTCTATTTCTTGTTTTCCAAACTGCAAACTTTTCAAGATTGCACATTGGAGGTCTGGTGGAAGCATAATCTTTGATTTGTGTCATATGATAAAATAGTTTTGAAAAATATATATATATATGAGAGGTAAGATCTTTTTGATCAAGGAGTTATCCTTTTTAGATCAACCACGCTTTGATACCAATTGAAAGTGCACAGTTAACCTCACTAGAATTCTCTAGAGGGGGGGGGGGGGGGTGAATAGAGATTAAAAATATTTTGTGCAAAGTTAATATATATATGTGTATAATCACAGATTAGAGCTTCCCACACACCAACAAGAATTAAGCAAGAAAATAAAGTAAATGCAAGAAAATAAATCACAGCACAACACAAGAAAATATAGTGGTTCCCCAAACTTTGGGTAGTCCACTCTTCTACCCCCTTGGTAGGAATTCACTATCTTGTACTGAGTCTTTTGATAAGGAGACTCTTAGAACCACCCTGAGTCTTTTGACAAGGAGACTCTTAGAACCAACTGAGTCTTTTGACAAGGAGACTCTTAGAACCAGTACACTGAATTTTTTGAAGAGAGATTCTAAAAACTCTTTTACAATGTTAGATGTAAGAAAGAAAGCAGGAAAGATATAAGGACAAGAATGAATCTTCTTCCTAACAAGAAGATTGGAAGCACAAGAAGTGAATTGAATCTTTCTTCTATAGAGAGAAGAAGATTTGCAGACTTTCTCTCTTTGTGAGAGCTATCAGATTTTGCAGCAGTGTGATTTCAGAAGCAGAAGAAGAAGAAGTGGTTGAATGTTGCTGCAGAGCTTTTTCTCAATTTCTCTCTTTTCTCTTGGGAGCTTTTCCTCTATTTCAAAATGTATGTGGTGGATCACTCAACTGTCATTTTCTGCCGACCTCCTCTTTATTTATAGCTCTGTGTATTCAAAATAATGTTATAGGAGGATAATTAATTAGCAGTCAGAAAAATAGAAAGATGAAAATGTTTCCATAATATTTATTTCTGTAGAAGGAAAGAACCAATTCAGATTTCAAATAATATCCAAATAAGTTAAATCAAATTAGCCAAGAATCAGATATAAGGAAAGAATGATTCAGAACGGCTATAAAATATTGACACTTATTCCATATAAATCAGATCTATTGAAAGAAGGAAAGAGATCTGGCGCATATTTAAATTCTGTCATGGAAATCGACGTGCGTCGATTACTATTCGACGCAAGCGTCGAGAGCATCCTTTCTGGACGTCGAGAGAAAAATAAGGAAGGTGCGTCGACTAAGGTGCATCGACTTCATTAGATGCGTCGACCAGAAATCAGAGTGACGTCGACTAGACTTACGTCGAAATCTTCCTAGAGTTACTTCGACTCAACCTGAAGGAAACGTCGAATACTATTCGACGCATATTTACTTAGCCTTGTTTTTTTCATTCTTAGAATTCATTTCTAGGGGTTAAGAGAAATCATTTTCCCAACATTGGTGAAATTCTTCCTTAGCTAGAGGATGGGAGACAGAATATCAGGACGGGTTGGTCCTGCGAGCTGGATTCTCAGGAGGTTGTATATCAGGATAGGTTGGTCCTACGAGCTGGAGGCTCGGGAGGTTGTATATTAGGACAGGTTGGTCCTATGAGCTGAAGGCTCGAGTGGTGATAACTTGCATGTGCATAAGAACAATTTCGTGGCAGGTCTTCGGTACTGGACCGGTCATCACACCGACGACAGTACGTTGACTTAGGCGGGTGTGAGGGTTTGGGGGCCAGTAGGTTGTTTATACTGCGGTTTGGAGGACTATCCCCAAAGACGCACACCTGACCTCAAAGACTGGTAGATTCCAGCAAAGAGTACGCAAGACTCTAGAGTGCACCTAGGATGTGTACATCGGCGTACGAAGGGTCTAGGCCTGGTAGTGTGTATACCCACCTAGGAAGTGGAGTTGCCCGCTCCACTGCTGCCGTAGCCACAACTGTGGTACCAGAGAGTGAAGCTAGCTCCAAAAATTAGGAACTAAAGGTCTGTGATCACAGAGTCGTGTGGGTGAGTTGCACTTGTATGAATCATATCATAACATGCATATCATATCATACGTAAACCTTAGAACATAAATTACAGACCCTTATCATATAAATTAGTATGAGCTCTTTATATGATAAGTTACAATTCCGGAAATCTTAACTTATAAGTTTGTATGAGCATTCATATAAGTTAAGATACTCATGTGATGGTAGTATACTTTGCTTGTTTAATGTACTTTAGTGCACTGCTTTACTTACTTACTGCTTACTTACTGCCTTACTACTTGTTTACTACTTCACTTACTGCTTGTATATATCTGCTAATATAGTTTACCTTGTTATGTATATACTTGCTAGTATAGATTCCCTTGTCATCTACATTTGTTATTACCCCTTGTTGTCCTTCGCTTCTTCCTCCCGCCCGGTGCCTAGGAGTCGCGGGGGGAGGCGGTTACAAAACTGGCATAGTCTTTATGACTAACGGTCGGTTGTGACTGTAGGAGTCCGAGGAGATGGAGCACCAGCACAACCAGCTGAACGAGGTGACAGTAATCGAAGAGCAGGTGTCGCGCATTACTTCCTAAAAAATTATATAGGTATATGATCTAATTCACCTAGGGGGGGGGGTGAATAGGTCTTTTGATTTTTACTTGTTTGATTTAGATGTTTAAAGTTATTCTAAGCAAGTAATCAAGCACACCCAGAAAACACATAAGTGTTTATAGTGGTTCCCCAAGACAGTGTGTCTATGGGTAGTCCACTTTCCCCTTCACCCTTCTAACAGTGTGTTAGACAGGGCCAACTCCTCCAAACTCAGCTCCAAGAGCTTACAACACAGATCCCTACAGATCTCTCAGGTTTTCAACAAACCCTACCTCAGGAACAACAACCCTACCTCAGAGGAAAACACCTCCTACAACTCAGGCCACCTCCGGGTCCTACCTCAAGCTGATTTCTCAGCTCTACAACTCAGGCTATTCAGCCCTACCTTAGATCTCATAGATCCTACCTCAGAGGACTCCACCTCCTACAGCTCAGATCACCTCCTGGTCCTACAACCTCAGGCCAAATGCACCTACAAACTCAGGCCAACCAGCCCTACAATCTCAGGCAAATAGCCCTACAAACTCAGGCAAATAGCCCTACAGTAAAAGAGTATTTGAAGCTTACTACAACAGACAGCAGAGAGAAGAAGTCTCATGTAGTTCCTGCACAGCTTGTGCTTTCTTGTAGCTGGAGATGATGATGGCAGCTACAAAGTGATCTTCCTCTTCAATTGAAGGATGGAAGATCACCTTGCTCCTTCTTGTAGAGGAGCTTTCTTTATCTCTCGGATTCTTCTTGCTTGTTCAGTGAGCGGGAGGAGAAAGACGAGAACGGGGGCCGTCAATGGAATAGCGAATTTGTTTTTGCACTCGACCGACACTTCTTAAAAGTGCCCTAACTCTTTCTTTTATACACCCTTGATCTTCAACGGCTCTAAGCCGTCCTTCTGACGGTTCTGAGAGAGATTGGTGGACCCCGCAATGCCTTTCTGCAGCTTGCGCCAAGGGTAGAACCTGTCATGTCACGTTTGAACTGTCTCAGCGGATGGGCTGAGATGGCTTCCTCTTCTCAGCGGATTTCGTCGATCTGGAGAGAAGTTTCTGCGTTCGACGAACAGCATTCTACGTTCGACAAACTTCATTCTTCGTTCGGCGAACACGCCAACTCTCAGTGCTTGCTTTTGTCCCGTCTCTACGTTCGACGAACTGAGTTCTGCGTTCGACGAACATGCCAAGCTCAACGGTTTCTTCTGTCTCGTCTCAGCGTTTGACGAACTGAGTTCTGCGTTCGACGAACACGCCAAGTCTCAGCGGTTTCTTCTGTCTCGTCTCAGCGTTCGACGAACTGAGTTCGGCATTCGACAAACACTATTCTGCGTTCGACGAGCACGCCAATTCTCAGCGGTTTCTTCTGTCTCGTCTCAGCGTTCGATGAACTGAGTTCTGCGTTCGACGAACTGCATTCTGCGCTCAATAAACTCGCTAAATTTTTCCCAATTGCATGCTCCTTCTTTCCCGTCTCAGCGGATCCGCTGAGACAGACAGCCTTCTCAGCGGCTCCTGACCTCATCTCAGCGGTTCAGCTGAGACAAATCTTCATCTCTTAGGAGATGATTTCTCCTGATCTAAGGGCATGATTGTCCCTTTCTCTTGAGTTACCTGAGCCTGTACATCTTACAAAAATATGGCTTTATCAAATACATCTTGTACTTAGCATTGTGAATGATATCTCTTCAAATCAAAGGAATATTGAAGGCAATATTCCCAACAATATCCCCCTATTTGAAGAAGGCAGAACATTCCCAATGCTAAGGTATATAGCCAACAAAAACCTATCATGAGAATGATCTATATAGTATTCATGATAACATTGCTTCTAGAAGATAAGATTGTTTAAGCATTCTAGTAAAACTCATGATTGTTTATATTAAGCATTGACTAACTCAGAGGACAATCCTTGTACTCAAAGCTGACTCTGAGTTGGTCTTAGCATTGGCCATCTCCCCCTTTCTGATTTCTTCAACTATTCTTCCCTCTAGAGATTGGGAGGCAGCATTGGCCATCTCCCCCTCAACCTGAGCAGGAACTTGCTCCCCCTCAATGTGAGAACTGTTAGCTTTATTAGATATTCTTGTTCATTTTGAATAACGCTTTTTAGCTCCCCCTCATTTGGAGCATATCTATTGATCTTATGATTATAAGTGTAACTTAAGCTTTTGTCATAGTGCTGAGTTCGTCGAACTCAAAGTCGACGTTCGTCGAACTCAGGAAAGAGTTCGTCGAACTCAAGAAAACGTTCGTCGAACCCAGATTTTTCCCAGCTGAGCCATTAGTCTGCTTTAGTTTGTTTTGGATACTTATCCACTGAGACAGATGGCTGTCTCAGCAGATCAGCTGAGATGGGTCTCACCCTGAATTCAAGGTATTTATCATTTTAGGGAGATTATCTACCCTATCATGTGGACTGTGCCTACTTGATGTTGTAATCCTCCAATTGATGTTGGATCCACAGAAGTTGAGCACAACAACTGCCCCTTGGCTATCAGCCTTGCCTTGTTCTTTATGATTTTGCCATTTTCATCTAACTTGTTCCTATCATGTGCCTTGAGCACCCACTGTCCAAGTACCAAATTTGGGTGAGGCTGGCACTTGAACTATTCTGCAAAAACAAATTTAGTGATCCTTAGGATCCCAAATAGCTTTGGGTCCTAGGTACTTGTTAGCATAATAAAATGACCTTTCACTAGCTGCACCCTTTGCAAGAAGGCTCATCTTTGCACATGGCACATTAGGATTGTGCCAACAATCTATTGCAAACTGTCCCACTTTACCACAACACCAACATTCATGAATGTTGTATCTCCTCTTCTGAACATTTCCTAAGGAATTAGCTTTACTGTGCCTGTGTTCAGGAGGGGAGACAGCTGTAGTCTTCCTGTTTCTCTCAGCAATGATTTGATTGAATGTCAATCTATGTGCTGTCTTGATGCTCTTTGTCCTGATGGCATCAGCTTGCTTTGGCTTGGCAGCCATACAAGATCTGATTGCTTCTGACACTGAGCAACAAGCCTTGTCAATAGATTTGACAGTAGAAATTTTCTTTGCTGAAATAGATTTAGAAGAGCTTGCACCCTGATTCTTGAATGAGGGGGCTGAGGTACCAAATACAAAATGTCTAGGTTGGAACATTTGAATTTCCTCATGGGGAGCCTTTATGGCACCCAATCCCATTCCCTTTCTTCCACTATGGGAAGAAGTATTTTTCTTCCTATAGGTACTTCCATTCTTCCAGTGACCATACATGCTTTCATAGTCATACCTGTTGGAAGGAAGTAATACCTTTTGAAAGGTGGTTTGAGGCTTAGCCTTACCCCTGCTCTTTTCTCCACTCCCTTCTCCTACTTCCATTTTATTGAATCCTAGTCCTCTCCTATTGGATTGGGAAGAGAAGGAGTCAATAATAGGGATCACAGATTTTGGCTTGGAGAATTGAGCCACTAGGCTTCTTTCTTTCACAAGCTTCTCCTCAAGATCCTTGATGACCTTGTTCTTCAGGGATATGGTGCTCAGATAGGTGATAGTTATCCCCTTCAGATGGCTAATTTATCTATACATCTGATTCATCTTGGTAGAAGATTTAGTGCATCCTTGTTTTTCCATCTTAAGGGAATATATCTCTTGGGCTTGCCTCTTGGCTAGCTTTTTGCTCCTTTTCAGAGCTTCCAAGAGAGCATCATATTTGTCAATCAATTGATTGACATCTACTTCAGATTCTGAATCACTTCCATCAATTGATGAAGGTCCTGCAGATTCTGGGCCTGATTCATCCTTAGATAGAGAGGAAGGAGTAGGTACCTGGTCAGGTGTGTCTTGACAGTCTTCATCATCTGATGTTAAGGCCATTAGGCCAATATATTCTTCAACATCTTCATCCACCTCCATATCACTGTCTGAATGTGATAGAGGGGCCCTGATGCCCACCTTTGCTGCAGGAAAGTCCTCATCTTCCTCAGCAGCAGGTTCTTCAATAGCAACCAACCCAATGAGGGCTTCATCCTTTTCAGATTCTGATGAGCTGGAGTCTGATTCACTCCAGCTCCTTTCTTTCTTAGCTAGAAAGGATTTTTCTCCTTTCTTGCCTCTTGGCTGATGAGCCTTCTTCTCATCCTTCTCTTTTCTCTTGACTGGGTAGGCAGCAATGACATGCCCTGGCTTGCTGCAGCAATTGCATACAACTTTAGAGGAATTAATTTTAGAGTTAGAGCCATACCTGTCATTCCTGGAGTGATGCTTTGACTCCTTGCTGTCCTCCTTGTTGTGATATGAGGAGGAGGGTTTGTTCTTCCATTGTTTCCTCTTCATCATCTTCTTGAATTGCCTTAAAAAGGCAGCAAACTCTTCATCAGAGGAAGAGCTATCTGAGGTGCTGGTTTCAGATTCAGCACTTCTCCTTGGAGGATACACCATCCTGCCTTTGCTTATCTTGGAGTTGTCAGCTTTGAGAGCTACTGATTTCTCCCTTGCCTGAGCCTTTGTTGAGGTGTCCTCTTCCTTTCTTGTAGACAGCTGCATCTCATAAGAGAGCAGCTTTCCAAACAATGTGTGAGTGGGGGTCTCACCAAGCCTAGCCACTTCCCTGATATCACAGATTTTTGTGTCCCAATCCCTTGTTAGAGATCTGAGGAACTTATCATTCAACTCATAATTAGTGAACACTCTCCCATAGGTTCTCAGCTCATTGACTATTCTGAAGAACCTCTCATAGCACATGGAGATGCTTTCCTGGCTCTGCTGCCTGAAGGCTTCATACTCATGGTTAAGGAGTGACTTTCTATCATCTCTTACTTCAGTTGTCCCTTCCATATATACTACTAATGTATCCAACATTTCCTTGGCAGTAGTGCAGTGAACTAAGTTTTGAAATGTGGAATCATCAATATCATTAACTATGATGTTCTGGGCTTTTTTGTCCATGGTGAACAATTCAAGTTCATCCTTGGTCAAGTCTTTGAATGCCTTGGCCACTCTTCTTGTTGGATATATAGTGGAGGCAGTTTGAAAGATGAAAGGTCCTTCCTCAACTATAATGAAAATCCTTGGATCAGATGCTTCCATAAACAGTCTGATCCTTTGCTTCCATATGCCAAAGTTTTCTTTGTTGCATATGGGCAACTTCAAGAATCCCGTTTCCTTCTTCAATCCAGAGGAGGCCATTGGATTCAGATTTAATAATACCTATGTAGGATCTGGTCAGGCAGTTAAGCCCTTTATGACCAACCTCGCTTTGATACCACTTGAAAGATTATATAGGTATATGATCTAATTCACCTAGAGGGGAGGGGGTGAATAGGTCTTTTGATTTTTACTTGTTTGATTTAGATGTTTAAAGTTATTCTAAGCAAGTAATCAAGCACACCCAGAAAACACACAAGTGTTTATAGTGGTTCCCCAAGACAGTGTGTCTATGGGTAGTCCACTTTCCCCCTTCACCCTTCTAACAGTGTGTTAGACAGGGCCAACTTCTTCAAACTCAGCTCCAAGAGCTTACAACACAGATCCCTCAAGATCTCTCAGGTTTTCCCCAAACCCTACCTCAGGCACAACAGCCCTACTTCAGAGGAAAATACCTCCTACAGCTCGGACCACCTCCGGGTCCTACCTCAAGCTGATTTCTCAGCTCTACAACTCAGGCTATTCAGCTCTACCTCAGATCTCACAGATCCTACCTCAGAGGACTCCACCTTTTACAACTCAGACCACCTCCTGGTCCTACAACCGCAGGCCAAATGGCCCTACAAACTCAGGCCAACCAGCCCTACAATCTCAGGCAAATAGCCCTACAAACTCAGGCAAATAGCCATACAATAAAGAGTATTTGAAGCTTACTACAGCAGACAGCAGAGAGAAGAAGTCTCCTGTAGTTCCTGCACAGCTTGTGCTTTCTTGTAGCTGGAGATGATGATGGCAACTACAAACTGATCTTCCTCTTCAGTTGAAGGATGGAAGATCACCTTGCTCCTTCTTGTAGAGGAGCTTTCTTTATCTCTCGGATTCTTCTTGCTTGTTCAGTGAGTAGGAGGAGAAAGACGAGAACGGGGGCCGTAAATGGAATAGTGAATTTGTTTTTGCACTCGACTGACACTTCTTAAAAGTGCCCTAACTCTTTCTTTTATACACCCTTGATCTTCAACGGCTCTTAGCCGTCCTTCTGACAGTTCTGTGAGAGATTGGTGGACCCCACAATGCCTTTCTGCAGCTTGCGCCAAGGGCAGAACCCGTCATGTCACGTTTGAACTGTCTCAGCGGATGAGCTGAGATGGCTTCCTCTTCTAAACGGATTTCGTCGATCTGGAGAGAAGTTTCTACGTTCGAAGAACAACATTCTGCGTTCGACGAACTTCATTCTTCGTTCGACGAACACGCCAACTCTCAGCGCTTGCTTCTGTCCTATCTCTACGTTCGACGAACTGAGTTCTGCGTTCGACGAACACGCCAAGTCTCAGCGGTTTCTTTTGTCTCGTCTCAGCGTTCGACAAACTGAGTTCTGCGTTCGACAAACACGCCAAGTCTCAGCGGTTTCTTCTGTCTCGTCTCAGCGTTTGACGAACTGAGTTCTGCATTCGACGAACACCATTCTGCGCTCGACGAACACGCCAATTCTCAGGGGTTTCTTCTGTCTCGTCTCAGCGTTCGACGAACTGAGTTCTGCGTTCGACGAACTGCATTCTGCGCTCGACGAACTCACCAAATTTATCCCAACTGCATGCTGCTTCTTTCCCGTCTCAGCGGATCCGATGAGACAGACAGCCTTCTCAGCGGCTCCTGAGCTCGTCTGAGCGGTTCAGCTGAGATAAATCTTCATCTCTTAGGAGATGATTTCTCCTGATCTAAGGGCATGATTGGCCCTTTCTCTTGAGTTACCTGAGCTTGTACATCTTAGAAAAATGTGGCTTTATCAAATACATCTTGTACTTAGCATTATGAATGTTGCCTCTTCAAATCAAAGGAATATTGAGGGCAATATTCCCAACACTTCCATTACGGGACAGGTGCTGGATGATGAGAGAGTGTTTAGCTTCCGCATAGAGTTGTTGAGAGAGAGAGTTACTTTATTGTATTTCATTTAGTTATGTATCGGGCATAAGCCCTTACTCTCTTTCATTTATTATACTCATTGATGGACTTGTATACTATTTTGGCATATGTATATGTGTGTGATTGTGGACTTGGTTTATTTTACATAGTTTTCTTCTTATCTCATGTTGGCCTAGTTGATCATTCTTGCCGGCAGGATCGGCGTCTTCCGGAGGTGGCTAACTCGTGTGTTAGCATCACCGTAAGGCGGCGGTTCTGTGCATAAGATCCGGGAACTCTCCTGATGAGGGAGAGGGATCTTACAACTGGTATCACTTGAACAAACGATCCAACGAGAAAGAAGTCCACAAAACCCTGGGACACCCCCGCTTGATTTAGTTTGAGGACAAACAAGCAGGGGAAGCAGTGGTGTGCTCATGTGTTTCCATTTATGATGATGTCATCCAATGCAAGGTTAAGCATTTGGATTTTAGGGGGAGCAATGGCCAACTCATGAGCGTGTATGGTTTGCCATGTCAGGACTCCCCAATCATCTCTGCAGTGTGTGCTCGTCAATTCTTAGAGTCTGGTTGTGAGTCTTATCTTGTTTTTATTTCTGTTTTGGAAACTGCTCTTGGTGTGCCGCGTGTCGAGGACATTTCTGTGGTACGAGAGTTTCTATATGTTTTTTTCCCTCTAGTCTTCCCGAACTTCCTACTGAGACAGAGGTGGAGTTCATTATAGATCTTGTGCCAGGTACTCATCCTATTGCGAAGACACCTTACCGCATGGCGCCGCGTGAGTTAGAAGAGTTGCGCACTCAGTTGGATGAGTTGTTGCAGTGTGGCTTTATCAGGCCTAGTTCTTCGCCTTAGGGTGCTCCCGTCTTGTTTATGAAGAAGAAAGGTTCGATGAGGCTGTGTATAGATTATCAAGAGCTGAACAAGGTGACTATCAAGAACAGATATTTGTTGCCTCAGATTGATGATTTGTTTGACCAGTTGCGAGGTAGTTTGGTGTTCTCGAAGATTGACCTTCGTTCAGGCTAACATCAGTTGAGGATCCGTGAGTCGGATGTTCCGCGGACTGCTTTTATTCCCGATACTGTCACTTTGAATTCTTGGTGATGTCCTTTGGGTTGACTAATGCACCCTCTGCTTTTATGGATATGATGAACAGAGTATTCAAGGATTATCTGGACCGGTTTGTGGTTGTATTCATTGATGATATGCTGGTGTATTCTCGGAAGGCTTCAGAGCATGCTCTGCATTTGCATTTGGTGTTGTCTACCTTGAAGGAACACAAGTTGAAGATGAGCAAGTGCGAATTTTGGTTTCTCAAGTGTCTTTTCTGGGCCACGTTGTGAGCAAAGATGGAATATTTGTGGACCCAGCAAAGATGTCTGTTGTTCTGATGCAAGAAGGCAGAGTGATTGCTTATGGGTCCAGACAACTAAAGGTTCATGAAAGGAATTACCCTATACATGATTTGGAGTTCGCAGCCGTGATTTATGCCTTAAAGCTTTGGAGACATCTGTTGTATGGAGTGTCGTGCAAGATTTATTTGGACCACAAGTGTTTGATATATGTCTTCTCTCAGAAGGAGCTTAACTTGCGTCAGCGCAGATGGATGGAATATATTGCAGATTATGAAGTTGATATCCATTATCATCCAGGCAAAGCTAATGTAGTGGCTGATGCCTTGAGTAAAAAGTCTGCTTATGTCTTCAACCTTTCCGTACAGTCTTTGGTGGAGGAGTTTTATTTGATGAATATAGCGGTGAAGTCTAATGTTGGGCCATCTAGTGTTGATGCCAAAGAGCCTTCATGGATTACCTTACGTGGTTGCATTAGAAGGATGATCCGAATTTGCAGCACCTTCGAGGCAGGACCAAGAAGGGTGAGTTGTTGGATTTCTATATCGATGAAGAAGGTACCTTGAAGTACCGTAGTACGTTCTGCATTCCCGCTGTTGAAGAGATTCAGGCAAAGATTTGTGATGAAGCTCATGATTCTAGCCTTGCCTACCACCCTGGTTCTACGAAGATGTACCGCGATCTGAAGCAAATCGTTTGGTGGTCAGGTATGAAGGGTGATATCGCGAAGTTCGTGTCTAAATATTATACCTGTCAGCGCGTCAAGGCAAATCATAAGAGACCTGGAGGTAAGTTGACGCCTTTGGATATTCCGACTTGGAAGTGGGAGAGTATTTCTATGGATTTCATTACCGGTCTACCAAAGTCCGCCCGAGGGCACGATGCTACGTGGGTGATCGTTGATAGGTTGACCAAGTGTACTCAATTTGTGCCTTATAAGATTAGCTATTCTATGGAAAAGTTTGCATCGCTTTATTTGTAAGAAGTTATTAGATTGCATGGTGTGTCGGTGAGCACTGTGTCAGATCGAGATTCCAGATATATGTCTCGCTTTTGGCAGAGTTTGCAAGGAGCCTTAGGCACCAATCTCAGATATTCTACCGCTTATCATCCGCATACTAATGGGCAGACAGAAAGGGTAAATCAAATCGTGGAGGATATGATTAGATGTTATGTTCTGGATCATGGAGGGGCTTGGGATGAACGACTTCAACTCATGGAATTTGCTTACAATAAGAGTTACCATGAGAGATTGCAGATGGCCCCCTTCGAAGCCTTGTATGGCAGGCGTTGCCGGACTCCCCTGTGTTTGGGCCGATGTTGGAGAGAGGTCGTTGTTAGGTCCAGAGGCCCTGGAGCAGATGAGCATGACTGTGTCTCAGATTCGTGAGAAGCTTCGTCTGGCTCAGGAGCATTATGAGAAGTATGCAAATCGGCGGAGGGTTGATCTGGAGTTCGCAGTTGGGGACATGGTGTTCTGGAAGGTAACTCCGATGCCTGGTGTCAAAAGATTTGGGAAGAACCATAAGTTGGATCCCAGGTATGTGGGACCTTTCCAGATTGTTGAGCGCATCAGAGTGTCTGCTTATAGGATGGAATTATCTGCTTCTTTCCCTGGTGTTCACGATGTGTTTCATGTGAGCCAGTTGTGAAAGTGTGTGCTTAGTGACCGGCATTTCCTAGACTATGTGCCCCAGTTGCAGCCCAATTTGTCGTATGTTGAGGAGCTTGTTCGTATTTTGGAGACGCAAGATCGGGTTTTGTGCATGAAGTTGATTCCTATGGTTAAAATTCTCTGGAGAAATCATGATGTCAGGAGCGCAACCTGGGAGCTGGAATATGTAATGAGGGAATTTTATCCTCATCTGTTCGTCTGATTCACTTCGGTGAGTGTTCCTCCTTTGTGAATTCTAATTTATTCCTTTTGCCTTATTTCGGTTTGTGTTGCGAAGTTTCGGGGCAAAACTTTCTTTTAGGAGGGGTGGTAGTAACGCCCCTGAATTTTCGATAATTGATTTTATATTTTCTTATCGGCGTATTAATGTCGTAAGGGCGTTACGTTAACGCAGAGTTAACAGTGCGCGGTCGTTAGTACATTTTCAAGTCTGTTTGGTCAAGTCGACCAAATTTCGTTCTTGCTAGAAATTAGGTTTTTGTCCCTTTTTGACCTTAGGAAATTTAATTCAATCAAAAGCTTTGTTTATTTAACAGGCTTGTCTAGACCCTTGTTTTTTCTAATTTCATTGCATAATTAGTGGCTTTCTTGAAATATGACCCTACTATCTTAGAGACTTAAGTGGCCAGCTATTAATTTTTTCTTTTTCAAAGCTTGTCTCTTTTTTCCAAGAAACCCCAACCAGAGAGTCGTGAGAGGAGGAGAACTATTGTCCGTGATCCTTTTGGCCGCCATCTCGAGAGCTCCGATGCTCTTTTTTCTTCGTCGGAGCTTAGATTTGGAAGCTCTCGGCGAGCTCTTCGCATTCGTGTTCTTCTTGTCGCGCCTCTGTTTGGAGTCTGGAGGAATTTGAGGAAAGTGGTGTTTTGTTTTCCCCTGTTTGATCTTTTCTTGATCTTCTTATTTTCCTTCTTCTTTCATTTCCTTCAGTTTTAGACAAATAGTTCCGGTTAAGATATATAAATTTTGTGCCTAAATCCTAAGGCTGAGTTTAGAAGTTTACTCTCAGAAATTTCTGCTGACCTGTAGTTAAAAGCCCTTGATTTATGTCCTCTTAGAGTCCAATTTTTTTCCAAATTTGCTTATCTTCATTCATAACTTTAGTATCAAGACTATTCTCCCTGAAATTGTCTAAATTCTTGTTCGGGAGTTTATTTTTTTGTTCGGGTGTGTTTGCTGTCAGGTGTCTTGTATTTTTCTGTTGAAATAGGATGTTGTGGGCAATGTCGTCGTGTAGGTGTTGTATCGTCGTGTAATCACGACGATATCATCGAGTGTGGGGCAATGTCATCGTCTAGGTGTTGTATCGTCGTGTAGTCACGGCGATATCGTCGAGTGTGGGGCAATGTCGTCATGTAGGTGTTGTATCATCGTGTAGTCACGATAATATCGTCGAGTGTGGGGCAATGTCGTCGTGTAGGTGTTGTATCGTCGTGTAATCACGACGATATCGTCGAGTGTGGGTCAAATGTCATCGTGTAGGTGTTGTATCGTCGTGTAGTCACTACGATATCGTCGAGTGTGGTCAAGTGTCATCGTGTGGCTTGCTGATAGCAATTTTTTTCCTTTTTTCTTATCCTGTCATCAGGATGTCCTAATATCAAGGCTGGCATGATGCCAGTAGGCTATTTATATATATTTTTAAAAGACTAATGCCTATTTATGATATTTTGGGCTGTGGGTGTTAGTGGAAAGAGCCGCCGCCATAGTGTCTGTTTGTGAATCATTACATCCGGTGGCTCTATTATAGTCTAGTGGTTTGTGTTGGAAAGAGAGCCACCGCATCAATACTGCTTTGTGCCCGGTGTTAATGATGCACTCTTTTTGAGCTGATCAGTCTCTTTTATTTATTATTATTAGTATAATGATTATTATTGTTTTTCTTTGCCAAATCTATGGCTATGAGATAGAATTTTAGCACACTCGGTGTAAGGTTTCTCCTTATTGTCATTCTTGATCAATTATGCATGTTGTGTATATGTTTCTTTTTTGTTTTAGCTGCCACTTGCGCATCTTCTTACTGAGGCATTCTTTTCATCTGAGTGCCTCAGGCTAGGAGCAGTAGCAGTTAGAGAGCTTGGGCTGGTGACTCCAGGCTGTGGTTGTTGCAGCAGGTGAGGTAGCTGATGTGTTGTCTCAGTTAGGCTTGTATTTTGTTTCTATGGGTTTGTATCAGTTGGTTGATGCCCATAGCTGATGTTAGACTACTTGCTGCTTTTTCTGCTGATATTTGCTAGCTAGTCATTTATATGCTTGCTCCCTGAGAATGTTTTATGATAGAATGCATGTTAGATATTTTAAATATAAAAGCTGCATTCTAGCTTAAACTCATAATATCTCTTTCAATTAAACGTCATTCTATTTTAAGGCTTATAAAACTCCTTTCTTTACTTATACTAAACTTCGAAACTTGTGTATCATTAGCATGCATTGTTGGGTCCTCGTGCTCATGTAGGATGAAAAGAAGGGAATTAAGTATTTTTCCGCTACATATATATATATCTTCTTATTGGTGGACTAGTTGATCCACTGAAATCGAGGGACACGGTTTCTTAAGCTCTAAATTTAAATTAAGTTTCCAAACATAAAATGAATGTTTTTCTACAAAAATAAGTGAAGGGTTGGTTCTGCCTGAACGTCTGCAGTTATCCCCTACACGACGTGGCATCACGTCACGTAGTTTTTCTTATTCTCATATTATGCAAATATTGAGAAATTGCGGGTTGTGACATCCTCTGCGATGACGAAAGTGAACGGCGAGTAGCTCTCCATTCCATCCACATCCTCTGGATCGTCGAAAACCAAAGCCTGACCTCGATATTCGGTCGCGGTTTCCCTAGAAAACTTTTGGCGAGTGCTCGCTTCCTCGCCGTGCGGTGGGGGTGGGAGAGGACACCCTGGCGGAGGCGGCAACATGTTCATGGTAGCGCCCTCTTGCGGGAATGCCTCTCTTGCTTTGAACTCTTTATATTGCACAAGGGTCTATTACAAGCTATTACAAGAGTAATGAAAGCACCTGTGAGCTTAGAACTCAGAGACCACACCAATCGCCCCTAGCCCTCTATTTATACAAGAGGGTAGGCCGCATGGACGGTGCGGGCATTTAATGTTGTATTAAATGTCTTGTCGCGTGAGGGAACTGAAGCATCGGTTGCGGAAGAGAAGAAAGAGGGTGCGCGGGCACGACAGGCCGTGGCCGCACTGACTCGCTCGCCAAGAGGGACCCAGGCGGATTCCGGAGAGGGCCCTCCGCGACTCCTTTGGGAGGCTGGTGATGCTGACTGGGTGGACGTGGGCTCCTTGGCGAGTAACTCTGCCCGCGCCGCTGCTGGTACAGGGAGAGAGTCCGCAGACACTCTAGAAGTCTCTGTTGGATCTTGTGGCGCCCTTAGAGGGGGGGGGTGAATAAGGGCAATTTAAAACTTTGATAATTTTTGTAACAAACGAAACAATATATGAATATAGAGATAAATAATTGAATTTAAAAACAAGATTTTATTTCATCAAAGATAATGAGTAGAAATAATTCCAATAAAGCTTGGAATCAAAGGCTTACAATTAATAAAATCTCTTGTCTCTTTTCACCGGTCCTTCTCCTAAGGACCGGTTGGTTATAGCCTATATCTCCCAGATATAGACACTAGCCTCTCCCTAAATCAAATCTTGATCTAGACGCAGCACACACGGCGGTGATTTTCTCCCAAGCCACACAAGGACTTCACACCGCACACAAGACGATGATTTACCCTAGACCACACAAGGATCTAACACCACACACAAGGTGATGATTTCCCCTAAGCCTCACACGGACTTAGACGTCGCACGCAAGACGACGATTTCTACAACGATTACAAGATGAATGTAAATATAAATGAAATACAAATTAAAAACCCCCTTTAGAATTTCTGGACCAAAGCAGCAAAGAATCCTTGAGAAAGTCTCCTTGGAACGCGTGTACAATCTTCGGCTTCGATCTCTCTTTTCTTCTTCAAGGATGGGGATTTTCGTTCTCTGGAGCTCTCTGGACGATAACACTCAGGAAGAAGGCTTGAAAGTCTGAAGGCATTAAATCCACGAAGTTCTGAACCCTTTTAATAAAAAGGAGTTGTCTCCGTCCGTTAGCTAGGTATCGCCAGAATCCGATATCTCCAGAGGCTGCCACGTGTCCCACTAATTCGACGTTTCTGCATGGAGTTGAGGTCGTGGTTGAGACGTGGGCTGTCGGATATCCGATATCACTATCGGAAATCCGTTAGCTTGCGTAACTGCTGCACGTTGTATTGTTGCGGGAAGATCGTGTACTGTCGGATATCCGATACCTAGCTATCGGAAATCCGTTATCTTGCGTAACTGCTGCTCATCGTATTGTTGCGGGAAGATCGGAGAATGGACGAAATCGTGGGCGGTCGGAAATCCGATACTGCTGTCGGAAATCCGATAGCTCTAATTTCTGGAAAATCGTTATTTTGCTCCAATTGAAAACATGTTATTCTTGCACCTGTTATCTGCACACCATTAATCAAATATAGGATCAAATACATTCGGGATTTGTTATTCTCAAACCGGATGAGTGCGGAACGCATGCTCCAACAATCTCCCCCTTTTGATAATAACAAATCCTTATAAAAAGAAATCGAATAAATCCTATAGAGATATTGAAAAGTATATCATGTGTGTACAAGTGTGAACTTTTGATCTCCATGATCTCCCCCTTAATATGATATGATCTCCCCAAAATATTCTCCCCCGACATATAAACTCCCCCTACATATAAACTCCCCCTACATGAATGCTCACTTAATTAATTAAGTATTTTAAGTGATGTAAGTGATTTCTTAGTATCTTCTCCCCCTTTGATATTATCAAAAGTAATGAATATAGAGACGAGGAAGGAGTATTATAGATATATGGTAGAAAATTAAAAAGAATATAGGGAAAGTTGGAGTACACTAGCGGAAGCTTTGTAAGTGATATGATAGTGAGATAGGAAACCTTAGAGATTAGGCTAAGCATTCTAACAATGTGTTATAATGTTTTGAAGCAAATATACTTAACCATTAGGAGATGCAATTCCAATTATCAGAGAAAGACACATAAGAATATAGAATATTGAATTATTTCGGTCCAAATCTCATAAGAAGAAATTTTATAAATAACAATGAAGTGTAGTAGTGATACTTTGAGAAAGAATACATATGAATATATTTAAAATATACATAATCATGGAATTATTAAACATAACATAAATATACATAAAGCTAAACTTATGAACTTATAGAAACTTTGCAAGTATACATAAAAGGACCATTTTGTTTCTGCATAACAAGACACTTTACAATTCTTTCCAAGGTGCTTAACCTCACAATGCTCATTAAGACTTATCAGGAGGCTAAGTAGTGCTTGGTGGAGGATCCTTTTCAATTTTATTTATTTTTTTTTAAATATTTTTGGCAAAATATATGTTTTGCATTTGAATTTGCCTCTTTTTGTTTTGAATATTCGTATATGAAAAGGATCTCCGAATTCACTTGCATGCAAATAAATGGTATAATTTGAATAAGTGCAAAGTAGCAAAGTTGAAGGTAGCATTTATGAAATGTATTTTGTTATGTTCGATCAATCATGATGAATGTATAAAATAAATGTTATTAACATGTATTAGCAAAGTAAGTGTTTGTGATTGCTCATTGTCATAGATAAAAGATTTCTTATACTTAGAGGCATGCGAAAACAATTCTTAATGACTATATGAAAGTGTCATTACAACGATAACATAAGATTGAACATCATAATCATGTGTTAAGCTATTTTAACGAAAAAAATAACACATGAAGAATCATTTATGCAAGATTAAAAATTTCTCATATGAACATTTAGAGATATAGGGAATGAAAAACTAGTGAAGAAATTCAATGTTCGGGAGCTGTCGGAAATCCGACAGCTGGATGTCGCCATCCGATACCTCGAAAAATATAAAAGGACGCGTTTCGTCTTTCCACCGACACCTCACTTCAGTTTTAGGAAAATTGCCGAGATCTAGAGCTCCAGGTCGCCGAAAACCTTCGGATCTAAGGTGAGAAATTTGGATTTTTTAAGTTTTGTTTAGAATTTCTCAAATAGTTTTGTGATTTTGATATTCCTCTTGGTTTTCATGGAGTTTTGTGAAGAAAAAAAAATGTAGAAGTTTTAGAAGATCTAGACATGTTAGATGTTGGTGTTTTAAAAGAAGGTTTAGATCTTGTGATTTTGAGAAAGAGATTAAAAATTAGAACTTTTTGTTTTTGAAACATGATTTTCCTCTTTTTGTTGTAATTTGTAGATCTAGAAGTTTATATGAAGAAGGTGTATAGGAAGAAGATGATGAATAGTGTTTTTCACCAAAGTTTTGATTTTTCAAAAATTATATAGATGTGGAAGAACATTTTCTTTGTGAAAAATTTGTGAATTTGTGAGAGTAAGAATGTTTGTGAAATGGTTTTTCGTTAGCATAATTTTTTAGCTATCGGATATCCGACAGAGGGGTATCGGATTTCCGACAGGTCCATATATTTTTTTTTAAATTCTTTTATCTCTCATGCAGATATGTCATCCAGTTGGAGATCGCGAAGGAGTGAGTCAGGAGACGCTCACTCGTCTTATCAAAGCTATCCGGGCATAGAGAAAGCTCAAATCGGAATTTCAAAAGTTGTGGAATTTGATCTCCCCTGACATGAACGTGTCTATTATATGCTTGCTGAGGCAGGTATACTTTCGGTCATTATCCAAGATATCTTCTCCTCCTATTTAGTACGAGAATTTTATAATCATCTTGAGGATCCTTAATATACTGATTTGAATGGAGGAGTTAGATCCAAAATTCCAGGACAATATGTGGAGATCACTCCCATTGATTTAAGAAGTGAATTTGGAATAATGGAAAGTGAGAATGTTTTGGACATAGTGGAGAATTATAGACTTGAGAGAGATTGGACCTTAATGAATATGTCTTTGCATGGAAATTCGACAAAGAACCTCATAACCACCATGACGACATTTACAGACGATGCTCGTCTTGTTCAAGATATACTAAGGCACACGATTATGTTGAAGTCCGGTGATACTCATAGTATTACGGCTTAACTTAGTCTTGTGACTTATTTTATAGTGGAGAACGAATTATTTGATGTGGCCGATCTTCTTTTGTCTATGATTCGTTATACATTCCGCCTCAAAAATCCTGAGTGGAAAAAGGCACACACCCTCCCGTTGGGTGCGATTATCCAGCATATTCTATTCAAGAAATACACATGGATAGATCAAAGCTTTTATGTTGGAGATTGTGTCCCCGAAATATATCAAACGACGTGTATAAAGGGTAAGAAAAATCAAAGGAAGCCGCTTACTATGGAAATGAGAGAGCCTCCTATTGCACGTGGAGGGTCTATGCGGGAGGCGCTCGATTCTTTCCAAACAAAGTTGTATAGACATATAGATGATTTTCAAGAGCATAGAAGGTCCTTTGAGGAACACAAAATGGAGGTGAAGAAGGACCAGACACGGATGCAGAAGTTTATGAAATTCCTTGTCAAGGGACTTAAATTAAAGCCTACGCCTGCCGAAGCCGCGGAATGGGAAGTGCCAACGGAGGAGGAGCCGCGACGCCAATCGGTTAGTCAGGCTCGACGGAAGAAGACAGTGATAAGGAGATCAGATTATGATATTCCAGAAAGTAGTGGGGCAGGAAGTTGAAATGAGGAGGATTCGGATTGAACAAGACTTCTGGGAGCTATCGCCATCCGACATCCTGCTATCGCCATCCGACAGCTGCCCAGCCCAGATCTCTCTCTAATTTTGTGAATTTTTGTTATGAGACATTTTAAGTACCCTTTTATTAAAGTTCGGTAATAATTTTTGATATTTGGACATGTTATATGATGGCGAATGTCTATGTTAAGATTTAGTTTTTTTTTTAAATGTAAGGCTATTTTGATGTTTTTTTGTTTAATTTTATAGATAATAAGTAGTGATATAATCAGTGTGAAATGTCTAGGATTCTCAATTCTAGCCTAAGCATAGAAAAACGGGAATCCTATAACGGTTTAGTGAATATATCTGCTAGTTGTGAATCTGTTCCTATGAAGTTGATTTTTATATTACCTTTCTTAATATGATCCCTTATAAAATGATGTCGGACATCTATATGCTTAGATCTAGAGTGTAATACGGGATTATTAGTTAAGTCTATATCACTTTTATTATCACACTTTAATTCTACACTACTTTGTTGCATGTCAAAGTCTTCTAATGTTTGTGACATCCAAAGAGCTTGGGCACAACAACTACCTAGTGCAATATATTCGGCCTCGGTAGTAGAGAGGGAAACAGAATTCTGTTTCCTACTCGACCAAGAAATAAGTGAGGGGCCGATAAATTGACAAGTGCCACTAGTGCTTTTTCTATCTAAAGAACATCCCGCATAATCTGAATCCGAAAAGCCATGTAAAATAAAGGAATCATTATGAGGATACCATAATCCTAATTTAGATGTTCCTATAAGATATCGAAAGATGCGTTTCACCGCTTTTAAATGTGACTCTTTAGGATTAGCTTGAAATCTAGCACATAAACAAACGGCAAACATAATGTCAGGTCTAGATGGGGTTAAATATAATAAAGATCCTATCATGCTTCTATAAAGGGTTTGGTCAATTGAAACTCCACTTTCATCTTTTCCTAATTTTAGTGAAGCACTCATAGGAGTGTTTGAATGCTTAAGATTTTCAAATCCAAATCTTTTTAACATATCATGAATATATTTGGATTGACATATAAAAATACCATCATGTTGTTGTGTAATTTGAAAACCTAGAAAATATGAAAGTTCTCCTACCATGCTTATTTCAAATTCATTTTTCATAATTTGAACTACTTCATTACACAACTCTTCATTAGTGGCCCCAAAAATAATATCATCAACATAAATTTGCAAAATAACTAAATCATGATCAATTTGCTTAATGAAGAGTGTAGAATCGGCACTTCCTATTTTATAATCGTGCTTTAACAAATATTGAGTTAATCGATCATACCAAGCACGAGGCGCTTGTTTTAATCCATAAAGCGCTTTATCTAATTTATAAACATAATTTGGATATTTCTCATTTATAAAGCCAGGGGGTTGTTCTACATAAACCTCTTCTTTTATATACCCATTTAAAAATGCGGTTTTGACATCCATTTGATATAATTTAAATCTTTTAAAACAAGCAAATGCAAGAAATATCCTAACCGCTTCTAATCTTGCTACGGGTGCAAAAGTTTCATCAAAATCTACCCCTTCAATTTGTGCATTACCTTTTGCAACTAACCTGGCTCTATTTCTAACAATTCTAGATTCATTATCCAATTTATTTTTAAAAATCCACTTAACTCCAACGACAGGATGATTTTTGGGTCGTTCTACAAGATTCCAAACCTTATTATGTTCAAATTGATTAAGTTTGTCATTCATAGCTAAAAACCAAAATTCATCATTTAAAGCGGTGGAAACATCTTTTGGTTCTATTTCAGAGACAAAGCAAAGATTTGAAAATAAGACATGTAACGATGAACGAGTACTAACCCCTTTTTGCGGATCTCCAATGATAAGCTCCTTTGGATGATCCTTTGAAAATCTCAATTCACTTGGAGGCACATATTCTTCTCTTCCTTCTCCTTCTCTATCTTCTTCTCTTTCTCCTTCTCTTTCTTCTTCTTTTTCTTCTTCATTTTCTCCAAGTTCTTCATCATCATTCTCCACCGAAGGAAGGGGTTCATCTTCTTTTCCTGTAATTTTCTTTTCTACACATGAAACAAACTCATCAAACCTAACATGAATAGATTCTTCAACTATTTTTATTTTTTTATTAAAAATCATATAAGCTTTACTAGTTGAAGAATAGCCAATAAAAATACCTTCATCACATTTTTCATCAAATTTTCCTAAGGAATCTTTAGAATTCAAAATAAAACATTTACAACCAAAAATTTTGAAATAGGAAACATTTGGTTTTTTACTAAAAATTAATTCATAAGGAGTTAATTTTAAAATAGGGCGAAGCATTACTCTATTAATTACATAACATGCCGTACTAATCGCTTCAGCCCAAAAAGATTTTGGTAATTTAAATTTAGATAGCATCGTACGGGCTAACTCTTGAAGAGTTCTATTTTTCCTCTCCACTACACCATTTTGTTGTGGTGTGCGTGGAGCGGAAAATTCGTGTTTAATTCCTAACTCCGTACAAAAAAAAATAAACTTTTCATTTTCAAATTCTCCTCCATGATCCGACCGTATGCGTTTAATTTTTAACTCAAATTCATTTTGAATACGCAAACATAATTTTGAAAATTCTGAAAATGCATCGGATTTGGAGGTTAGAAATAAAGTCCAACAAAAATGAGAATAATCATCAATCAATACAAATGTGTATTTTCTACCTCCTAAGCTGGAAATTCTAATTGGCCCAAATAAATCCATATGTATTAATTGAAGTGGCCTAGTGGTAGAAATAATATTTTTACTTTTGAAAGATGATTTTGAAAATTTTCCTTTTTGGCAAGGCACACATAATGAAGAAGATAAATTTCCATTTAACAATGGTAAACCTTTAATTAATTTATCTTTTGAAAGTTTTGTAATTAACTTGGCACTTGTATGTCCAAGTCGCCTATACCATAATTCTAATTCATCATTTTTTGATAAAAAACATTTTAAAGTAGAATTTGAAAAATCAAGAAATTTAATCATATATACATTATGACATCTAGGTGCGGTAAAAACAATTTCTTTTGTTTTAGAATTAATAATTTTGTACAAATTTGTAGAAGATTCAAATTAAAAATCTAAACCCTTATCACATAATTGACTAATAGAAATCAAATTATGCTTTAATCCTTCTACAAATAAAACATTTGAAATTGAAAAATTTTTGTTACCCACAACTCCGATGCCGGTGATTTTTCCTTTTCCATTATCTCCGAATGTAACAACTCCTCCTTTCTTCATCTCCAGGCTAAGGAACTTCTCTTTATTGCCTGTCATGTGCTTTGAACAACCCGACTCCAAGTACCACACGTCTTCTTTGTCCTTAGCCTGCCAACACACCTAGAAAGAAGAGGTGAGTAAAGATCTGGTTACCCAAGTGGTTCCACCCATAGTATAGGTAGAAGCCTTAGGCACCCAGATTTGTTTAATTTTACTTTTTCTTTTCCTCCAGCAAGAGTCCGTAGTGTGACCAAATCTATTGCATTTGGCACATGTAATGTATTGAGAAGAGTATAATTTTTCTGGACTTTTACTGGATGAGGATGCTGTATTAGACAGTTTATTAACTTCAGAATTTTTAAAAACAAAATTTCTGGACTTTTTGCTGTCGCCGGCGACAGTGGGTATCGCCGGGCGATAGCTTCCTGACGTGTATCCGAGTTCAAACCTTCCAGATCCATGGCGTTGGTATCCTAAGATCATATCCAGTGATCTTCGGCCCATTCAAAAAAATTTCATGGCTAGCGTTAAGTCATGAATCTGGTTTCTCATTTCTGTATTCTCGGATACTAGATTTACACATCTACGTTCAAAAGATTTCTTTCCCTCATGGACTTTGGAAATTGAAGATTTCAGATCTCTCTCTAAAATCTCATTCTTTTTGGTAAGAATTTTTATCGTAGAATGAGATTTGGAAAGAGATTCTTCAAATTCTTTAATTCTTCCCAAAAAGTGATCACACTCTTGGCAAGAAATTTCTCTTTTTCCAACAGTCTTAATTTCATTTAACAATTTTTTGTTTTCTTTAAGCAAAATTTCATTTTCAGATTTAAGAAGATCATTATCTTTTAAACTCTTTTCAAGAAATTTGCAAGTCTTTAAAAATTCAGAAAATAATTCATCGTAGGTTGGAGGTGTTACCTCAGTGTCACTTTGGACACTGCATTCGTCATCAGATATGATGCTCTTTCCCATTAATCACATGTTGGCCTCCTCTTCTTTACTTGAGCTTGAACTGCTTGCATCCTCAGAAGTAGTATCATCCCATGTTTCCGCCTTCAGTACCTTCTTCGTCCCTTTGTGCTTCTTTTCTTTTAGTTCTTTTAAGTACTTTGGACACTTGCTTCAGATGTGTCCTAACTTCTTGCAGTGATAGCACTCCGGTGGCGGTCTCTCTTCCTCCTCATCGTCTTCCTTCCCTTTTTTCTTTCTAAACGTCTCCTTCTTAAAATACTTCTTAAATGAATTCCTCCTCTCTGGATTTTTCATAAATTTTCTAAACTTTCTAACAAATAAACTTTCCTCATCTTCTTCTTCCTCCTCGGAATCACTACTTTCCTCCTTCTTAGATCTTAGAGCCAATCCCTTCTTCTTTGGCTCCATATACTCTTGTTGTTGAATTTTCAATTCAACTTCATGAGTTTTCAAGTTCCCAATCAGGCTTTCAATATTAAGAGCTTTAAGATCATGAGATTCAGAAATAGCCGTCACTTTGGGATTGAATTTAGGGGGGAGAGATCTAAGAAGTTTTCTCACCAAATCACCATTTGAAAAAAAAAATCCTAAAACTTTTGAGTCATTTACCAACTTAGTGAATCTTATGTACATGGTATCCACATCCTCATCTACCTCCATCCTGAACTTTTCGAATTCTGACTCCAATTGGAAAAGCTTTGAATCCTTCACCTGCGAGGTACCTTCATGAGTAATTTCCAATAAATTCCAAATTTCATATGCAGTTTGACATGCGCAGGTTCTATTAAATTCAGTTTTATCAAGAGCACAAAATAATGCGTTCATTGCTTTTGCATTATTTTTGCATTTTAATTTGTCCTGGTCATCCCATTTATCTTTGGGTTTCTCCATGACAATATCACCAATTGTAAAAGTAGGATGAGTATAATTTGTTTCTATCATATTCCATACTTCAATATCTAATGATATTAAAAAACAACTAGATACTTCAGTACGTATATCTCTAGGTGATTTAGGTAGGCAACTAGATACTTCAGTACGTATATCTAGTTCTACAATAAGAACATAGTACATTTAAAAATTATTAGGAGCACCTACACAGAGTTATCATAGGTTCTACATCAGAATCCATTATTGGTTTCCAAAGAAACGATTTAAGGACTTCTGGACACTGCAACTATACTTGTGCTCCAATACGGAATGTCACGGTTACTGTTCTTCTAAAGTTAACTGAAAATCATCATGTTTGGAATGAAGCCAATTAACAGAAGAAGAGTCAAACCGAGTCAGATCGTGTTATCAAGTTTGGAATAACACTCTCCTCCAAGGAAAGAAAGACGAATCCGGGTCATGTTATTAACATCATATTTTGAATGAAATAACTCACCAGATTCGTGCTCAGCAACCAAGAGCATCAACGGAGCACATCAGCTTGTTTTGACAAAGGAAATCAGATAAATCAAAACATTGGTTTTGGACTAAGTTAATCTAAATAGCCTTCAGTCTCATTTCCCCCACTATTTTGATAATCGAACTTTGAGCATTTCTTTCGTCAATGGATCAGCTAGATTATCTTTCGATCGCACATCAATCAAAGAGATGATTCCTTGTTCCTTCAGATAATTCAGTAGAGCGTGTCTCAGTCGTACATGTCTCCTCTTAGTATTATAGAGAGCATTTTTAACGACTTGAGCTGTTGCTTGATTATCGCAATATTAGCTCAAAGAATTGACTTGTAGCCTCGATAAGGGAATATCTAGTATCATATTTTTGTTTTAGTTTGCCTCTTCACCAGTCGAAGCTTGGGCAAACAATTCAGCTTCCATAGATGACAAAACTATACAAGTCTGTCTTTTGAATTTCCAAGTGAAGGAAGCTCCACCCAAAGTGAATATATATCAACTGGTAGACTTGTTGTACCAACTTCTGAACACCAGGTGGCGCCAGAGTATCCATCCACAGTAGGAGGGTAACCAGTGTAGCACAGAGCGTGACCTGTAGTACCTCAGGTATCTTATCATCCCGTCAAGGGCATCCCAATGCTCTTTGCTTGGACTACCAATTATCCGAGAATAATTGACTTGATCAACGTTGGTCCCTACATTAGGACTCAACTTAATGTTGTGATCAAATGGTGTCTCTACTAGCCAAAAGTTTTTATATCCCCAGGTAGATTGAAGTTGCTCTACATAATGAGGCTGGCTAAGAGTAACACGACCCTTGTAAATTCTAACTTTCATACATAATAGGGTATCAACTGGACCGACGTCCTTCATGTCAAATGCTTGTGCTAGAGTGCATTTAATATCCTACACTGCAACAAGATCCGATCCCAGAATCAACATGTCACCCACATAAAGACATATGATGACTGTCTTATTTGACATTGAGTGGTGATAAAGACATTTATCAGAGAGACTGGACTGACATCCAAAGCTCTTTACCACTTGGTCAAATTTCATGTGCTACATCTTAGACACTTGTTTGAGCCCATAGATTGATTTGTCTAATTTGCACACTTTATCTTTTAGATCTTTATGTACATAACCTTCATGTTGTGTCATGTAGATCTCTTCCTCAAGCTCTCCATTTAAGAAGCCTGTTTTACGGCCATCTGATGAACTATAAAGTTATCGATAAAGGCCAAGGTGTGAAGAATCCTAATAGTGGATAGGTGGCACACAGGTGAATAGACATCAAAGTAGTCAATTACCCCTGTTACTTATAGCCTTTAGCGACTAAAAGTGCTTTGTATATAGCCTTTAGCGACTAAAAGTGCTTTGAAGAATCCTAATAGTGGATAGGTGGCACACAGGTGAATAGACATCAAAGTAGTCAATTACCCCTGTTACTTATAGCCTTTAGCGATAAAGACCTCTAAATGTTGGGGAGCAGTGCTAAAGAGGCCAACTTCAGGTTCTACAGTAGATTCTGAAATCATGTCAGTAGACCCGAAGACGGTTAAGCCGTGATCTTTGAGAAATTTATTTTCAAAGAATATATCATCTTTAGATTCTACCACTGAGTTAGTAGATAGATCCTGAAACCTGTCAGCCACACTTTCTTCTACACAACCTAGATAGACACATGTTGTCATTTTATGTCCCACCTTAGGTCTCTTAAGGTCTTGTATTCTAACAAGCAATACAACCCCAAGTCTTTAGATAATCATATCTACAATGATGACCATGCCACAACTCATATGGAGTGGAAGTGAGCTTATCATAAGGCAATCTATTCATAATATGATTTGCAGTTATGACATCTTCTCCCCAAAAAGATTTACGCATGCCAGTCGTGAGTAGCATAGAGTTCAACATTTCTGTTAAAGTTCTATTCTTCCGCTCAGCGATACCATTTAATTGGGGTGAGTAAGGAGCAGTGGTTTCAAGGATTGTACCCTCAGAGACACAAAATTCCTTAAATCATGTTACATTATACTCTCCTCCTCGGTCACTTCTAAATCTTTTAATCTTTAAGTTTAATTGATTTTCTACCCGAAATTTGATGATCTTAAAGTCTCGAATGCTTCATATTTCGATTTCAATAAGTATACATGACAATATCTAGAATAATCGTCGATGAAAGAAATGAGATATTTCCTTCCCCCTCTAGTGTCATGACTACGAATCACAAAGGTCGGTATGTATCAATTCAAGAAGTTGTGTGTTTCTAGAGACTGACTTGAAAGATTTTCTAGTGATCTTGGTTTGTGCACACACATCACACTTATCAAATCAAATAGATAAATATAGAGGGATGTTATGACTCTTAGCTAGATCTTGCATTTTTCCTGTAGTTGACATGTCCTAATCTGTTATGTAACAACTTATGATCTATTAGAGTTGAACTAACTTGGTTTATGCCATCATTATTAAGGCTAAGTCTATACGTTTCGTTGATCAAATAGACATACCCAAAGTAGTGAGAATTAACTGTAAGGGTTATTCTATCATTAGAGCTCATGAAAGACATTCCTGCTTTATCTAACAAACTCATTGAAATCAAATTCTTAGCTAAACTTTGAACTACTCAAACATGTTGTAAAGTTAGAGTTTTACATGAAGAGAGGGCCAGTTGTGTTGTCCCAGCATGCGTAACTTCGGTTGCAGTTTTCTACTTTGTCTCTGACCTCAGTGACCTCAGAAAGCAGAGCTTTATCATTTGTCACATGACAGGTAGCACCGCTGTCCAGCCACCACTAAGAAGACGCATTGCGGTGACTGCTCCCAATCATAGTTGTTGGAACATGGTCTTCCGCATCTCCTAGTTTTGAGAATAACAAATCCTATGTGTATTTGATCTTGTGTGTTTAAGTGTGCATGAAACAAATCCATATGACTCAAGGATAACTTATGAAGGTTTCCCCCCAAGTTTGAAGCCAGAATTCCAACATGTTCACTAGCGCCGGCGGTAGCACCTAGCGCAGGCGCTAGCTCTGATTAGAGCAATTTCAGGAGGCAAATATAGAAGGAGATAACGCCAAGCGATAACATCTAACACATTTTATAACACAGGCGGTATCGGGTAGCGCAGGCGGTAGCCCAAAGCACAAGAGGAAGGAGGTCGGCTTGCTTAAAATGAAAGATTCTCACGCGGAGAATATTTCCTAAACCGGGATAGCGCCGACAGTAGCGATAGCTCAGGCGCTAGCTCCAAGACTATAAAAAGGACCCCTTGGATCCATCTTCTTCATTCTCTTATGATCCTAAATTCTAGAGCTTCGTGTCATAACATATAGAGGAAGATTCGGGGAGAGACTCCCACAAATCCACGAAGGCTTAAGGATATTATTGGAGAAGATTTTAACATGCTTCATCGTCATGACAAAAGATCACATCGACTAAGATCATACTCTGCGGGTCTTCGTCTACTTCTCCAAGAGATCCATATAGGGAGTTTTTATATTGTTGTTATTTGTTTCATCTCTTTTAAATCGTGTAGTAAATTTGCCTCGTGTTGGCGACTAGGTCTGGGTATGACTTAGGGCAGAAATTCAACTCGTGTTGGTGACTAGTTCTAGGGTGTAGATCTAGGGGGTCCTCGAGGCCATATCCGGGGAAGGATTGGCTAGAGCGGCTTGAGGCCGTATCCGGAGAAGGATTGGCTAGAGCGGCTTGAGGCCGTATCCCGGGAAGGAAAGGCTAAAGCCACCGGTTCGAGGGGATACAAGTCGAGATAGAAAACAAAAAAGATTTTATTATTCGCTTTCGATTTCTAGCGTCATAGAAATCTAGTTCTGTAATCAATTTTATTAATAGTAATCATGTCTCTCTTTGGGTAATAAAATTGATTTATTTTTTATTTCTCTAAATTGATAATTATTTTCTCTTTCATTATAAATCAATTTAGATCTTCATTCTAAATCTCTATTTTAATCTCTCATTATTTCAAGTCATTCAAAATATAATATATGTTTTTAAAACCCTTATTCCTCCCCCCCTCTAAGGGCGCCTACAGATCCAACAAGTGGTATCAGAGCTAGGTTATTCCAAATTGACTTAACAATCGGGAATAATGGCGTCACATGATCTCGCTTCTATTAGTGGGGGAAATTTTTATGAAGAAGGAAAATCACTAGCACCACCTTTATTTGAAGGAAGAAATTATAATGGGTGGAAATTTTTAATGGAAAAGTTTATTAAAAATTTAGATATCGAAGCATGGAATATAGCAATAGTAAGACCAACGGATGAAACAAATAAAAAGAACGTCACCTATATGCAAAGGCTTTGAACTGTATCTTTTGTGCTTTATTTCAAGAAAATTTTAAATTAATATATTGTTTTTCTAGTGCATACAAAGTGTGGAAATTTCTTGAAGAAATGTATGATTTTCCTCTCACAGTTATGGAACAAACACAAAAAGTGGAGAACATACAAGCTTGCACAAATGGTCAAAAAAGCCCTGCTCATGATGGATCAATGGAGTGCACATCAAGTAGAAAAGAAGAAATCTTATCTTTGGAAGAGGGGTGCCAAAAAGATGAAGATAACAAAGAAACTTTATGCTCAAATCTCACCGCATCCAAAAGTACTGTAAGGAAATCAAATTCTCTTATTGTTAGTAATTCTATTTCTACTTTACAATTGCTACAAATTATAAATCGCAAAATTAAGAAATTGAAAAATGCGAATTGCAAATTGCGCTTAGAAAAAAAGATTTAAAAGCAAAAGTTAAAGTAGAATCAAATTCTGATTTATCTAGCTTTACCCATGTCTCTTTAATTGAAAATACAAAACCTTGCTTTGATTGTAATGATATTAAAGAAAAATTCAAGGAACTTGAAAAAGAACTTATATTTGTAAAAGAGCATAACGGAAAATTATGTTTAGAAAATTCATCTTTGAAAAGTGATTGTGCTACGTGCCAAAATTATAAAATTGAAATCAAAGAGATGGACAAAACATTTGAGGAATTTAGAAATGAATATCAAAATCATATTGACTCTATTATTTCCACTCTTAAAAATAACACAATAGCTTATAATAAAGCTAGGCATAATCTAAAGATCAAGAATGATGAATTAAAATCAAAAATCAACTTGCTTATAAAAATTATAAATAAAAATTCACAATATCAAGAAATATCTAAAAGCACGTTGAATATGAATATGAATATGAATATCTTAACTAAGCCAAATAATGGGAGTAAAAAACACAAAGTATTTGTAAATCAAAGTCAAAATCACCATTATTTACAAAATCATGTTTCTCCCAACTTAAAATTAACATTACACAAATTTCCTATGAACAATACTTTCAATAATCATTACAATCATAATCTTTAATATAGAGATTATCACAATGGAAATTTTATGCATAAGAATAACATTAAACCAAGGTTTGAATGGACACCCAAAATTAAAAATGAAACATTAACTTCACATGATAGGACCCATTCATCAATATATACCCACAAACCTACACGGTATATTTGGGTACCCAAGGAACCACCATACTTGGTCCCCTTTTTGTTTTCTTATTTTTGTAAGCTATCATGTTATGATCATCTTATATATTATTGGAAATATGATTTTATCTCTTAAAACTTAATGAGTTTATAAATCAAATTGATCAAAATTCAAAATCATATTTTATTTTGATGACATATCTATCTTTCTTATATTTATTGCCTATAAATATCTTATATTATCCATATAAATCAAACTCTAAATTTGTTATAAGATATTTATCTAAATTAATAAAATCATGAACTTCACATTTTCTCTTTCAAAAATTTTGAGGGATGACCATAGTTCATAAATCATTCTTAAACCTATTTTTATGCATGAACATCATTTCACATTAAAATCATTTAAATCGTGCTTATTTGGATTATTCGAACATGATATCTTGTGTCTTCATTTCCTATCTTTTTCAAGTTATACTATTTTGATAAACACAAGCCTTTAGAAAAGTCAAAATGAAGGTATAATAAAATATATCTCATGCAATCTTTATTTGGTAAAGTCATATACAAAATCGCTAATGTTTCTTGCAATTTGCACAATCTAGACATCTCCAAAAATTCTGAAATTTCTGCATGAAACTACTCTTTGGACACTTAATCAAGATTAATAATCAGAATTTCCAAAATCTTGGAAAATAGTGTACTGTTTGCCGCGCTAGCGTTGGCGCTAGCTCGAGTGTCTGATTTTCTATATTTTTAAAATTTTGAAAAATCCCTAAAAATATGCTCTATTATATGTACTACTTATTTTTGCATTTATGTCTTTAATTAATTTTTGAAAAATTAAAATACAAAATTACAAAAGCCAAATTACAAAAAAAATTCTTACTTCCTTTCTTTGGTTATTTGTTTGATTTCTTTTTCTATATGCAAAAATCAAATACAAAAAATATAAAACAAAAAAAATATCAAAAATTATTTTTTGAACTTAACTTTTCTATTTATATGTATCTTGCGAAAGAGAGATTTGGTATATCATTCCATCACATCTCCTAGTACCGGGTGAACCCCTCACAGGGTAGACCTCGGGAAGTCCAAGATCAATTATAAGAGTTCAAACTTTAAATCAAAATTATTTTTCAAAATATCAATAAAACCTTATGGACTTTATTGTTAATATCAAGCATGGTCTAATCTATCATTTTGACCTTCAACAATGTTGCAATTTATCAAACTACTTTGAACATTGTTTTTATCATGTTTTGATATATCTAATCAAATGTGCATCAATTGTATTGTAAAAGTTATGTAGAATCAAACTTAGCATGCCTCTAAGTATGAGTAAATGTTTTATGATTGATAGTGATATTTATTCACTCACTTATTTTGACAAAGTCTAAATGTGTTTTTAATCTAAGAATGTTTGCTTGTGTATTGTAATCGTACAACAAATTAAATTTTCACAAGTATCTTACCTACACTACATTTATTTGCACTCTTAAAAATTAAGAAAAGTGGTTGTGCTTTTAAAATTACATTGGTTTGCAAAACAAGTATTTTCGGAGAACTTTGTACAAAAATTATCATGAAATAAATTGACAAAGATAACTCCACCAAGCACTACTTGAACCTCCTGATAAGTTTTAATAAGCATTGTGAGGTTGAGCACCTTGGAAAGAATTGTAAAGTGTCTTGTGCAAACCTTCATTTTTACACCACTTATTCTTAAGTACACCGGATCACAATATATATATATATATATTGAAAAATAAAGTGTGTGATCCCCCAAGCACTACTTTGCACCCTGATAAGTCTTAATGAGTATTGTGTGTGCAAAGCACCTTGGTAGTTGTACATTTTTTTATGTGCATTGAAGTTTGTTGAAGTAAAATTATTTGTGTTTTATTGTGCACTTTATTCTACATATGTCTTGTATTTTTTGATTAAATCATTTGTTTATTCTATTCAAAATATATTTATGTGCACATCATTATCTTCCATAACACTTCTTCTCATGAGTATTGGATCATAATGCTAAATTGTATACTACTCTTTATATATATATGCACTAGATAACCAACCTAGCATGTTCTCTACAATGTTTTGTATGTTTTTAATTTGTGAATTAAAATAACATTGTTGTAATCTCTTTTTGATAACATTATTTCATGCTTGATTACTTTATTGTCAAACTTAAAGATTTTAAATGCAAATTGATTTACAAAAACATCTTCCTTTTTGGAATTTAACTCATATATCTTCTTATGAATAGACATGATTACAAAAAGATGTTTCTTGTATTTCTACCAGTCTTCCGCATCATAACTATATATTTTTTACCTTGCGCTTTCATGCTTATATCAAAGTCTTAAATCTCAAAATTCCTTTTTCAACAGGTGGTAGACTTGTTTGGTAGAATTTATATTGGTTGTTCTAACACGAATATCATTTCTATGCTAAAAACTCTAATTCATTAATGGATTTCAAAATAGCTATGTGAGTTTTTTAAAAATTCAAATAAAAATATAAACTCATAGGCTATGAACTTATCATTAGATTCAAATGCTTAATGTTTCCAATGATTATTATTAAGTTTGTTATTAAGTCTCTTATTATTAAGTTGCATTATTATTAAGTCTCTTATTATTAAGTTTGTTTTAATATTTATTATATTGCCATATTTTAATTCAGTTGCATTATTTGACAAGATTTATAAAAAAAAATTCTCCTTACAATAGTTTAATTCTTGCGCTAGCTATCTTCCCAGCTTTAAACGCAATATTGCTGATGCTTTTGTACTCTTTGAATTTACATACACCAGATTGCTTCTATTTAGGAGCTATTTTTTTAATCAATATATTACCGTGTTGTTTCTTATTTATAAAAGATAGAGAAGCATTAGATATCCTAACCTCTAAGTCATGTCTTGTCCTTAACCGGGGAGGGTTCCAGTGGGGCCTTGCGAGGCACTGGGGAAAGAGTGCTAGGTTAAGTATTTTCTAGTGTTTTCATATGTGACTAACACCCCAACCTACGACATGTATGCAGCTCCTTATGACCATCCGTCACTTAGTATGGGGCTAGGGTGTAGACATATTGTCTGGGTAGATTGGTTACTTGGAAATCATTACCTTATTATGCTTAAAACTCCTTATCATTTCGTTTCCTCTAAAAAAACTCGATCATGCCTTATCTTTTATCAAAAATCCTCTTTTTATGTCTCTTGCTTCCTTACCCACTTTTGCTAATAATAAAAGGGGGAGAACTAACATGATAAATAATAATCGCTATCAAATGGGAAAACTAACATGACTAAGGATTAAGATGATAGCTTACATATTAGGGAGCATTCACATAGGGGGAGCATGTATTTAGGGGGAGCAATTCTAAATACCAAAATCGATAATTATCCTAAGTCATCTCTCTCACACACACAAGTAGGTTTCATCATGCTTATATATTAATGCTCTGATTTATCATTAATAAATTTGTTATTATCAAAATGAGGAGTTTGTTGGAGCATGGTCTTTCGTATCTCCTAGGTTTGAGAATAACAAATCCTATGTGTCTAAGTGTGCAGGAAACATATCCATATGACTCAAGGATAACTTATGAAGGTTGCCCCCAAGTTTGAAGCCAAAATTCCAACATGTCCACTAGCGCCGACGGTAGCACCTAGCGCAGTCACTAGCTCTAATTAGAGCAATTTCAGGAGGCAAATATAGAAGGAGATAGCGTCAGGCGATAACATTTAACGCAGGTGGTAGCATCTAGCGCAGGTGGTATCGGGTAGCGCAGGAGGTAGCACAAAGCACAAGAGGAAGGCAGACGACTTGCTTAAAATGAAAGATTCTCACGCGGAGAACATTTCCTAAACCGGGATAGCGCAGGCGCTAGCTCCAAAGATATAAAAGTACCACTTGGATCTGTCTTCTTCATCCTCTTATGAACATAAATTCCAGAGCTTCGTGACATAGCATACAGAGGAAGATTTGGAGAGAGACTCCCACAAATCCATGAAGGCGTAAGGATATCATTGGAGAAGATTTCAACGCGCTTCATCGTTATGACGAAAGATCGCATCGACTACGATCATAATCTGCGGGTCTTCGTCTACTTCTCCAAGAGATCCATATAGGGAGTTTTTATATTGTTGTTATTTGTTTCATCTCTTTTAAATCGTGTAGTAGATTCGCCTCGTGTTGGCGACTAGGTCTGGGAAGGACTTAAGGCAGAAATTCGCCTCGTGTTGGCGACTAGTTCTAGGGTGTAGATCTAGGGGGTGCTCGAGGCCATATCCGGGGAAGGATTGACTAGAGCGGCTTGAGGCCGTATCCGGGGAAGGATTGGCTAAAGCCACTGGTTCGTTGGGATACGAGTCGGGATAGAAAACAAAAAGGATTTTATTATTCGCTTTCGATTTCTAGCGTCATAGAAATCTAGTTTTGTAATCAATTTTATTAATAGTAATCATGTCTCTCTTTGGGTAATAAAATTGATTTGTTTTCCATTTCTCTAAATTGATAATTATTTTCTCTTTCATTATAAATCAATTTAGGTCTTCATTCCAAATCTCTATTTTAATCTCTCATTATTTCAAGTCATTCAAAATATAATATAAGTTTTTAAAACCCTTATTCACCCCCCTCTAAGGGCGCCTACTGATCCAACAATAGCCACAAAAGACTTTGGATCGGAGATATCGAGCAGCATGTTCATTGCATTCTGTAGAGCTTCCTCCTTCTTCTTCTTCGGACCATTGCATTCTGCGGCCCAGTGTCCCTACTTGTCGCAGTTATGTCACTTGCCCTTCTTCCTTTTGAAAGAAGGCTTCTTGGTCGATAGATGTGCAGAGGCTTCACCTTTAGGTGCCCGGGGCTTCCAGGAAGGCTTGCTGGATCGAGAAACGAAGTTGACAACCTATGAGGATTGACCAGCTTGCTCCAAGCTTTTGCCAAAAGCATTCTGATCTTCAATGTGAATGAACTTTTTGAGTTCATCCAAGGCAATCCTCTCCTTTTGTCTGTGCATGTCAATCTTAAAGGAGTTCCACTCAGAAGGCAGCTTGCTCATAATCAGGCACACAAAGACGTTGTTTGACATTTCAGATTGTTTCTCTTCCAGCTTAAGACACAAGTTTTCCAAGTCTATCAGTTGAGAGGTGATTGACAAATTCGAATTGAATTTGAAATTAAAAAATTTCTCTCCCAGTAGGGTTTTCGACAGTCCCTCTTCCTTTTGGAAGTGTGCATTCAGACGGTCTCAGATTTCTTTGGCGATCTTATACGCTCTGTAAGTCATGGCAAGACGAGGGTTCATGGAGTTCAGGAGGTAGTCTATGCAGAAATCATCATCCTTGCTCTAGTGGTATTCATCCACATCCTCATGGGTAGTGGAGAAATCGCTGAGAACCGTGTAGAAAATTTCACGCTCTTTCATGCCCAATTGGACATGGATCTTCCACACATAAAAGTCTGTGGCGTCAAACGACTGCAACTTATCGATGTCGTGGGTGCTACGCTTCGACATCTCAGTTGTGCTTTGGAAACAGAAAACACAAAAATTGAAAAGAAGTCACCTGATCCGAGTGGAGACAAGACAAACTACTTCAGATCCAATCTAGAGTCATGTCTGATCCGTCAACTAGCAGAGAGTAAGCACTCGACGAGAAGCTCGGCAGAAATTGACTGGAAGCACTGGCTGCGTCGACTAGAAGCGTCGACAAGACCTGCGTCGAATAGGTCTGCATTGAGTAGAGAGGCGTTGTCTGGACTTGCGTCGAGTAAAGAGCCGTCGACTAGACCCGCGTCAACTGGATCGGCGTCGACTGGATCGGCATCGAGAAGAGAAACGTCGATTTGAGAAGCGACGTCGACTCGACTTGCGTCAAATAGACCTGCGTCAACAAGACTGCGCCGAACAAGCCCGCGTCGACTAGACTGCGTCGAGTAGACTGTGCCGACAAGCCCACGTCGACCAAATTGCGTCGAGTAGACTGCGTCGACAAGCCCACGTCGCCAAACTGTGTCGAATAGATTTAGGGCAAAGATCTTCTCCTCCAGCGGCAGCGACGACCACTCTTACTTGGAAAGAAGCTCCTCATGCAGCGGCATCGAAAGCAACAACGAATGGGAGCAGAGGATTAAAAGACCTTCTCCTTGCAGAACCACGAACGGAAAACGACGGTGGAAACCTCCAGCGACAGGAAAGCTTCGCGACCGAGATCCCTTCTGCTAGGCGGCGAACCGATCAACAAGAGCGTCGTTTTCTTCCTCCTTCGCGATCAAGGAGTGTCAGAGAGAGAAACACTGATGGGCTTGAACTTCTTCTCGGCCCATAGCGGCGGAGAAGACAACACGAGCGTCCGAAATCGCGAACGACGGCAGAGAACAGAGAACGAGCGAGAGCGGAAAAAACTCGAAGGCTATCTGGAGAATGTTGGGCATGCTCTCGCTCAAGATAGTCTACGTAACACTATCAAGTTTGAAATAAGGTTATGTAGTATCTCCAGCTTAGAGCAGGACCCTAAAATGACACTAAACTTATTAAGGCTACCGATCGGTTCCGACACGTGCGGACATAATATTAAAATATTCAACATTCATGACCTCTAATGCCTGACTGCATTTGGGTAGTTGTGAAATTTTGGCACAAAGCATTGTTTTAAGGAAATAACATTAGTAACAGTATCTACCCAAACGTTATCCATGATTTTCATCACTATGTTCACAACCATTGCCACTCTTTCCCGCTATCCCAAACAGAGCTTTCAACTAACACACTCTTCAACCAAACTGACATCAACTATCTTGAGCATCTAAAGAACGTTGTATACAATGAGAAAAAAGATGTCATCTTTCAGAACATATCAAAATGTGACATATATTCAGCATTCATGCTAATTTTCCATTGGCATTATACTTGCAAACTAGTGTTTACATGGTCAAATACAGCTGATAGCCTGATAGTGTAACAGATTCAGATAATACAATCCGACAATATACTCAAAGAAGGCAAAAACAGCACTGTTATAACAAATTCGCTCGTTGGTGATCTCTGCTCCAGCAGTCACCAAACTCAGTACAGAAACAAAACCTTGCAAGAATTTACAAACGGTCCACAAACTCCTTGTCGAATCTGAGACTGCTTCCGACAAATAACCGGAGCCTTAAATCTAAACCTGTCAGGATGACCGAGACAATTTGACTTCATAACATTTTGCGTGCCATCAGAAATGTTATCGGCATTTTTCATCAACATTTTCCTCGCATGTGTTCCAGTGACCTCATTTAATGTACTTAAACTCTTGGATGGGCGTTTATTTGGAAAACTCAGCTGTTGAGTGGATTCCAGTAACCTATTTGCTTCATTCTGTAACCCAGCAGCTCTCCAGGCTTGAGCAACTAGACAAATGCTGCTAATTTGTGGCACCAAGCCAACTTCTCTCATAATATGAAGCATCTCCTCAGCTTTCCATGGCTGCTTCACCTCTCCATAACCCCATATAAGTGTTTCGAAGGTCTTCATATTGGAAGAGACTCCGTAATCTTGCATTTTTGAAAAGACGGCCATTGCATTATCCATTTTACCGGCACTACACCAGCCACTGATGATTGTTGTGAAGGTCACAACATTAGGCTGAAACCCGACTTTCACCATTTTGGTTACAAGGGCCTCGGCTTTATCGGGTTCCCGCGCACGAACATAGCCTTTAACGAGAATGCTGTAAACCTGAGCATCAGGAGCCACTCCTGCCTTCACCATTTCAAGAAAAATATGCATGCATTTAGTCATGATTCCCATTGCTCCCCAAGCATTCATCTGATGACTGTATGTTATTACATCTGGTTGCACTCCAGCTGATTCCATCAATGTTAGAACCTGCTCAAATATAAGTGGTAAACATTTTATTCATATATACTTTCATTGACAAGTATACAGATATATAATAATGCTTAAAACAGTAAGTAATCCTTTAAAATCGACATCAAATACGAGTAAACAAAATTTACAGAAAAAAGAACTTCAATGATAATATGTTTAACTAGTTTAGAGTTAGGACCATTCAATTTTCAATCGCCACACAACAAGGGTATTGTTCTTGTGGTTGATGACATTGTGATAACAAGTGAGGACAATAAGTGGAATTTCAGTGCTAAAAATACATCTTCATGATTACTTTCAACCTAAGAATCTGGGAATGCTTTAGTACCCCCTGAGTATAGAAGTTGTACCCATACCTCTTCAGACATATACCACGAGAAAATATAATACGGGTCCCTTATCTGAAGCAAGGAATGCTTCAATAAAATACCATTCAAAATCCAATGGATCCAAACACTAAATTAATGAAGATTAAGGGGACTTCCGGCAATATATAAATTTTATTTGGAGGGTTGGCATGTCTAAAGTGTCGTACCCGAATATCTAAATATTACTATATTACTATAATGCGCGCGCGCGCGCGCGCGCACACACACACACACACACACACACACACGAATAATTACCAAAATTTCCCCTGGAAGATAGCATAATTACAGACTGCACCCCTCTTATTATTGAAATTACAAAAACCTCCCCTGAATGTTGTAAAACATAACATTTTCCTCCCCTGAAGTTCATATTTCATAACACACATGCACAAAATACCCCCCTCCCCTGAAAATGTACTCTTAAGGAGGTATTTTTGTGCATGAATGCCCATATATTTAACTACTAAATGCAAGAAGTTGCCTTTGGTGTAACATTCAAAATTGCCCAAATATAACCTCATTCTTTTACTCCAATGACTTAACGTATATGATAAAAAAATGGAAATTTATAAAATATAAGGGCTATTTGTGTAATAACACTATATCCCAATAATAAAAAAAATTATACAAATTCAGAAAATCAAAAAGTTTTTACTAGACCTCCTAAACCTACTATGATAGCTTATCATTACCTACTAAAATCTACTTTAAAATGATTTTTTGTTAAAATATATATTTTTTTTGAATTTGTTTTTATAAAATAGTAATTAAAATTTTTTTGCGGTCATTTTGAGTACTCATATGTATATGTTTTGGGCCCAGCCGCCTGAGACGAAGCCTATCCGCACCCCAGCCTGCCAGTCCAACCGACGAAGCCTATCCGCACGCAGCCTGACCGTTCGTCGAACGCAGGTGGGCCGCCGTTCGTCGAACGCAGGCATGCCGCCGTTCGTCGAACGGCGACACGCGTTCGTCGAACGACGGCACGCGTTCGTCGAACGGCGGAACACGTTCGTCGAACGGCGACACGCGTTCGTCGAACGCAAGAGGCACCCCTGCATTCGGTTCGTTGAACGCAGGAGAGCCGTCGTTCGTCGAATGCAGGAGAGCCGTCGTTCGTCGAACGCAGGGGTCCCGCCGTTCGACGAGCGGCGGCACGCGTTCGTCGAACGCAGGCGTGACGCGTTCGTCGAACGCAGGCGTGACGCTTCGTCGAACGCAGGCGTGCCCCGTTCGTCGAACGGCGGCACGCGTTCGTCGAACGCAGGAGGCACTCCTGCGTTCGACAAACGGTTGGGTCTCAGCGTTCGTCGAACGCAGGAGTGCCGCCGTTCGTCGAACGCAGGGGTCCCGCCGTTCGACGAATGGCGGCACGCGTTCGTCAAACGCAGGCGTCTCAGCAGGTTGGCAATAGAGTCTCAGCGGGGGTTGGGCTCCGGGCCGGCTTGGCGGGCCGCTTTGGCGTAGCCTGTGTGGAGGCGGCCGAAGGCCGCCGTCGCGGCGGCCGAAGGCCGTCATGGAGCAGCGAGCACGGGCGAAGCCCGTGCGGAGCTGCTAGTATATATATATATGGGCCATTTGCCGGGACCTCCCCTCTAACTTTGCTAAATTACTGAGAGCACCCCTCTTAGTTTCGAAATTATAAAAACCTCCCCTTAAGTTTTCATTTCATTACAGAAACCTCCCCTGAAGTTTTCATTTCATAACATCCATGCACAAAAATACCCCCCTCGGTGAACAATGTCCAAGGGGGTATTTTTGTTCAGGATGCAATGCAATGAAAACTTAAGGGGAGGTTTTTGTAATGCAATGAAAATTTAAGGGAAAGTTTTTGTAATTTCGAAACTAAGAGGGGTGCACTCAGTAATTATGCTAACTTACAGGGGAGGTTTGGGTAATTATTTCTATATATATATGTTATTACTCTAGAAACATTAATGACCAAAACTAAATTCATGCAATAAATATTTCTACTTCTATGTAACCAAACAAATTATAAAGTTTTTTTTGATATTAAGTTCTATAACTGCAACCGCTAGCGCTAAATATTTTAAAGTATGAGTTCCACTGAATTTCAACTATCTTACTACTACAACACTTGATATTATTTTTCCAATCAACGTGGATTGTCAGTTTATGGCAATACAACGAACACATGGATGAGGTTATCCGTGTTTTGAGATACTTGAAAGGGACTCCAGGAGTATTATATGCAACAAGGATAAGGGGAACTCTGAGATAAAAAGTTTTTGAAGCAGATTTAGCTAGCTCTCCATTTGATAGGAGATCAACGACGAAGAAATTTAATATCCTGACGCGTAGGCTGTGAAGGTGGATTGACACTAATGCGACCTTATGCAAGTGGTGCCGGGTTGACTCAACTAAATCTAATTTATATGATGCATGTACAAAGGGGTTTTACAGAGGTTGCGGCGGCACTAGGGTTGAGACCGATGGGTGCGCAAATGTTGGGACTAGGCAGTAAGCACAGAGAAGGTACTGTTGGGGTTGGAATCAGGGCGGCGACAACCTGCAGTTATGGTCATCGATCTCGCAGCAGAAACAGGAGCGTAGGAGCTCGTGGCAAGCGAACGCGTGTGGCGGGAGCGAAAGAATTGCGGTTATCAGAGGGAAATGTACGTAAAATTAAAGGAAATCGGGACATCGCACCACGGGATGTCCCGGTGTCGCACCACGATATGATTGTCGGGTCTGGATTTCTTCACAACGCTAACAATAATCCACAATGACGTCATAACCCCTAATTATAATGAAAGGGACATGGGCACCCGACGTGAACGGCTATGATTGGCCGTTAGGCCCAGTCTCCAATTAATACTAAATAAAGTCCAAAAAAATACATATGAACTAAAAAAAACGGCGCCCCGAACGCACTCGTGGTCTCAGATCGCCGATCCGATCAATGCCTCCTGCGTGAGTACACAAATGCGGTCCCCGCCAAGTGGTAATCTGATCTCCACTGTTGATCTTGCGCCTGATCCCCATCATCTCTCCACCCCCCCCCCCCCCCCGCGGACTGAACAACATTCATCTCTGATGAAAGGAGATGATCATATTGTCGTCGAAGATCAAGGGCAAGTCTATCAAGCTCTGTCAATGATATCCAAGTCTTCAATGGTGGGGCGTCCACTTCAATGCACCAAGTAATGACAAGATAGGTCGTCTGGAGCTTTAGTGCACTCGTGCGCCACAATGTCAATAATACTCCCAGCTCTCACCTCTAATGTTAGTGGATCCAAAAGAACTTGTGGAATCATAGGGGGTGCGGGTAAGCCCGTAGGTGTTCATCCAAGTTGGCCAGGGTAAGGGTCAGGCTGTAACTAAGAAGGTGCAAGAGGTGGCTTAAGGTAGGGGTCCCTATGCTCGAGAGGCTCAAAATAATGTGTCAAATCTTCCATAGTAAATACAGGATGAATACTCATATCTACCGGGAGATCAATCTCTTAGGCATTTGTTCCAATTTTCTTTATAATCCTATAAGGACTCATTCGTTTAGGTTGTAGCTTTTTAGCAAGCTCCTTTTGGGAGCTTTTCCATGTGAATTCAAACCATCATCTGCTTACCCACCTGAAAATGTTGCACACGCATGTGCTTGCCTACATGTGCCTTATATAATTCATTATTGCTAGCAATTTTAATCTGAATTAATTCATGCAATTCATGTATGTGATGGATGAAGAACTCAGTAGACTCACTAGAACGCGACTCTAGGGAAAAAAGGGTGAGTTCAATAGGCTTCCTAGGCTCATATCCTAACACTGTATGAAATGAACACATACCAGTAGACCAATTGATGGAGTTATTATATGCGAACTCAACTACGGCAACACAAAATCCCAAACCGAAGGATGCTCACCAACTAGACACAGTAACAGATTCCCTAAACTCCTATTCACAACCTTGATCAGGTCGTCAGTTTGAGGGTGGTAAGCAGTCAAAAACTTCAAGGTCGTACTTATCTTATGTCATAACGTCCTTTAGAAATAACTCATGAAGCGCACGTCACGGTCAGACACTATGGACTTGGGTAAGCCGTGTAACCGAAAGATGTCTCTCAGGAAGAGGATCACCACGTGGGCCGCATCTGCGATCTTGCGGCAGGCAATAAATGGAGCCATCTTCGAAAACCAGTCTACCACCACGAAAATGGAGTCATGCTTCCTCAAAGTGCCAGGACTAGTACTAAATCCATGTTGATGTTGACCCAAGGCTGATGTGGGACCGAACGGGGGGTATAAAGTTTAGCGTTTAGATTTGAACCCATCGTAATCTAGCAAGTGCCACAGTGACGTACGACTTGTGCCACATCCTTCTTGAAGGCGGGCCAATATAAGTGATCCTCAACCAAAGCAATTGTCTTGTCTCTACCGAAGTGGCTAGCAGCGCCACCCGCGTGCATCTCACAAATCAGAAAGTCCCGGAAGAAGGTCCGAGGAATACAGAGATGAGACCCATCATATAAGTATCCTCGACGATATCGAACCCTTCAGTGGACTCAGGGGGGATCCCTCAAGAATCCAGAATAAATCTCGTCAAAGTCAGTGCAAGTACGGTAATCCCTAGGCAGGTAGTCAAAGCTATCCGTGTTAACACTCACTGTATGGAGGAGGGTGATACGATAACTAAGGGCATCAACAGGCTTGTTCTCAACACCAGTGCAGTGTTTAAGAAAGTAGCGAAAATCCTGCAAGTATTTGACCCACTTGGCTGTATTAAGTCCTAAATTTTAACATTTCTTACACCACTTTATAAGCGGGCAGCCCGTATTAAAGAGAGATACTCGCGGGTAATCCCTCTGGGCCTATAAATAGACCCGGTGTTGTAGCTTAAAAGGGATCTCCGACCTGACCCAAAGGTCCTAAAGTACTCGCTCCTCTTAATCATCAAGCTCGCGAGTACCCCCATAAAGAACTCTTTAATCACATGTAATAAGCAGTAACCGCTTACTTCAATCAATACAATCACGCATAATTAAGGTTCGCGTTGTGCGAAGCCTGACCTAGCCGTCCGCGGCACCATCCTTCTCGCTTCCGCTACTCGCAACTGAAGTAAACGATCACTCGCAATCCCCCTTACCTCACCTCTTTTTAGTTGTGTGGAGCTGGGATAGAAAAAACCCAACAAAATGAACACGCGGCCTTCAGATCCGAGTGATCGAAAAAAGCTATTGATATGATTAGGCGAGATTCCGCCAAGATGTCACATGAGGGTTCTCGCAAACCATATGAGATGGTTACTAGAGCCGAATTTGATCGGATGATGAGCATCCTCGTCCATATTGTAGAAAAGGTCGAAGGACCAACCGCAGGAGCAGCGACTCCTAGCAATCATCCTCTAGTCCTCGAAAGTGCCCCCAGCTACGAACCGAAGATATAGATAGCGCGAACAAGAGGCGAGAAAATTTCAGGGTGGCGGCGAAAAGAAGAATGCGAGTGCTCGACTATGATGTACTCACCGGACCCCAGAGGAAGAAGAGGAGCTCTCTCCTTTCTCCAATTATATTTGAAGGGAACCTGTCCCGAACGAATTCAGAGAGTCGCACCACCCTCGTTTTTTGGGAGGGAGGATCTCTTCTGCCACTTGCAGGCTTTCGAGTCTGCTGCTTCTATGCGGACTCTGACCGACGGAGTTCACTGCAAGCTGCTTGCCACATCTTTTGATGACAAGGCAAGGGAGTGGTTCTACAAGCTACCCTCCCAATCACTGAATTCCTTCTGAGATCTGCGGAGAGAACTTCTCCTATGGTTTGCTACCTCGAGGAAAATGAAAAGTGGCCATCGCGCCCTCTTCCAGAAAAGCAAGGACCGACTGAAACCCTAGGACACTATATTGATAGGTTCTAGGAGGATATCCTCGGGAACCATGACGTGGATCCAGCAATGTATCAAGTCACCTTGACATGTGACCTTCAGGAATGCCTATTCAAATTCAAGGTGAGTAAGAAGCAGCCAACATCTTACGGAGACCTCATTGACATGACAAATCACTTCATTGAGGGCGAGATGACTAATCCTGATCTCCTCTCCTCCCTCACCCACCATATCCGCCATCGGCGAGGGGAGAACTCCTCCACCGGCCCCATGCCGTTCCTCATCGCGCCCCAAAATATCGTCAAGAGTTCTTTCCGCCTATGCTACAACGTGAGAAAAACTTCCATCATCCGCAACCACCTCCACATCCACATAAATTCCAGCAAATAAGGCCGCAACATCCTCGTTCCCCTCCGAGGAACAGGCACATCCTCCCCCTCCGGCTAATCCATCATCATCACGGGCTTGTCCCATACAATATGACGATGCCCAGGGAGAATATATGGATCTAATTCTTCAGATGGAGAAGGTTGTTCAAATCCTCCAGGAGCAACCTGGTTTTATAATATAATGAAATGGTAGGTCGCGACTATCATCTTCATATAAGTTACATAATAACTTCGGTCATATGTTTTGTGTATTGTTGTTATATTTGATCATACATTTGGATAAAAAAGATAGGTTGATTTCCTGAAAGAATAGAAAACCTTATTCTTCTGTCTAGGACGTTGCAAAACCTAGTGACTGGGTTCACAGTACAATAAGACAATCTTTAGAGCCTCTATTCATAGTTCAAATCTCAGGTAGACCACTCTAAAATCAATGTTTCGATTGTCCCGCCCAAGGAAGCCGGAGTGGCATGGAACCCCATCGGTCTAGATGAAGAGAGATAAGAGAAAATACATCTTTAAATTAAAATAAAGAAATCTATATTTTTTACAACATAAAAATAATTATTACAAAACTATTATATGTTAATCAATATTTTCTTACTTTGGAAAGTTAAATCAATGCATCAAAACCCATCATAGTCTAAGACAATCATATCCTGGAATATGAATTTATCTTATAAAAATTAAACATAATAACAGAAGGAGAGATGAAGTACGATATTTATAAAGACCCTGTGGAATACGGCCTTGATATAATGAATCAACTACTACAAACGATAGGAGCGTTTGCCTAAAAATACGCACGATATCTATATACTCTAGAAGCAACCTGAGTTTATAATACAATATGACGATGCCCAGCATCAATTGTGTTTCTGAGTGTGTGGAAGTGGAGGACGATGGCTCTTTGGGCCTCATTCACTGCATCCATGGAGGAGTCGACCTCGAATCCTCCAAAAATTCCAGCACTAAGAGGATCCACCAACAGGAAGTAGCATCCACCTCCCTGACCGTATTCTCCATGGGGGTACTTTCAGGGACGAAGATCTCCCCAACACTGCCAATCCTTTCCACGACGCAGTTGTCGTAAAGGCGCTGCTTGATAACCACACGATGTCGAGAATCTTGATCGACACCGGTCGTTCGGTGAATGACCTCTTCAAGCCTGCGTTCGATGACATGAAGACGGAGAAACATCTTTGGGCTTGTGATGGCCCCCTGTATGGATTCGCAGGGGAGAAGAAAGAAATTAAGGGGAGCATTAGCCATTCCGTCACACTTTGAGGAATTACAAGGCAAGAGACCTTCCTGGTGGTCGACGCCCCATTAGTTATAACGCAATCTTCGGCAGGCCATTATTAAATGAATACCAGGTCATCGTCTCAACTTTCCACCAAGTGCTGAAATTCCCCTAGAGGAGAAGCACAGGGTCGGGAGTGATCCTAGCGCGGTCAACATGATCAACACATATATTCCCCCAAGGGTATATGAAGCCATGGAGGTGGAAGGTCCTCAAGCTGAAGAAGACCAGGAACCTGCGACGGAACTTGCCAAGGTGGAAATGGCAAGGGACGATGCTCATTTGGAGGCCGCACAGGAGGTTCAAATCATTCCGGTTATAGGAGGAGATGGGGAAAGAACACTCTCAATAAATGCTGATGTAGAAGAAAACGATAAACATGTTGATCCAATGACTTCTCAAAAATCTGGATATCTTTGTTTGGTCTGCCACTAACATGCTTGGGGTATGCCGAGATGTCGCGTGCCATCATCTCAATATCAATCCCTGCTTCAGACCCATCGAGCAGAAGATGAGAGCGGTGAAAACAACTTTGGCAAAACCCATTCGGGAGAAGGTGCAAAAGCTTCCCAAGGTCAACTTCATCAAAAAAATTCAATATCCCGATTGGGTGTCAAACGTTATAATGGTCAAGAAGACCAATAATAAGTGGCGTATGCGCGTTGAATTTACCAAATTTAATAAAGCGTGCCCAAAATATTATTACCCCTTGCCTCGGATAGATTCCCATGTTGATTCTGCTGTTGGGTTTTTTATCATGAGTTTTCTCGATGCTTTTTCGGGGTATCATCAAATACGTATGCACACACCAGACCCTCACAATTCGTTTATCACAAACGATGAGTGTTATTGTTATCGCTTCATGCCTTTTGGTTTAAAGAACGCAGATGCTACATATCAAAGGATGATTGAATACGTGTTCAAACATCAGAAGGGACACAATCTAGAAGTGTACGTCGATGATCTTCGAATCAAAAGTCATGAATTCGCAGATCACATTTGAGATCTGAAGGGAAACATTTTCCACTTTGCAGAAGTTCAATATGAGATTGAATCCGACTAAGTGCGTATTTGGGGCAAGCGAAGGGAAATTCCTTGGTCATCTTCTTACACCCTAAGGACTCGAGCCTAATCCAGATAAGGTCAAAGTTATCCTAGTCATGTCTGTTGGGTTTTCCTTAAGAGTAGACACATCAAAATGTGCGCAGTGGAAATTCAAGAACAACCCAAAAGAAAGCATATAGGATCTAGCTCAAACCATGAATCAAGAAATCAAAGCAATAAATCAGAATACCTGTGCTGAATCGAGTAGAGACTCGATTGGACTGCTCCAGAAATTAGATTACCTAAATCGGATTCTCAATCCGAGTCTTCTTCCTCGTTCTGCGCCTCTGTCGAGATCAGTGTCCAGGTCTGATGGAGTTAGCGCAAAAGTAGATCTGCGCCTCTACAGTGGTCCACACGAGCGCCGGAGAACCCCAATGTCTTGTCGAACAAGATCTGGGTCAGAGAAGGAGTGCACTCAGCGTCTCCACAAATTACTAGATCTGTTTAAGGAGTGGTGGTGACGGCGGCGATGGTCGAGCGGGTCTTCTGGAACAAGCGGAGGGATCTCAGGAAAGCTTCCGTGTCGATCTTCTATCTCAGGCCTACTGATAAACCTAATCACCTGGCTATTTATACCCAGGGGTATAAAAGCTGACAAAGGCTTCCGCTATCCGCAGACCCAGACTTTAATAGAGTGTACAATGAGTATTGTCATGATGACAGAAATATCGTCGAGACAATCTCGACGATTTCACCGTGATGACCCATGTCGTCGAGACAACTCGACGATGTCACGCAGCAATCTCGACGATCCATATCGTCGTGATGATCTACATCGTCGAGACAATCTCGACGATATCACGCAGCATCTCAACGATCCATATTGTCGAGACGACTGAAATATTGTCGAAACTATCTCGACGATATCATAGTGAAGATCCACAGCTTCGAGACAATCTCGACGCTATCGTCGTGAAGATCCATATCTTCAAGACGATAAACTCAATGTTAACAGTTGGTTCAATTCGCCTTGACATCGTCGTGATGATCTCAACGATATTCACAATATCGTTTGATCGTCCAGACTCTGTCGGCCAGTCATCCTGACTACACGACGACATTCATAATGTCGTCTTCAAGTCTTCTAGACGATGTTCACAATATCGTCTTGAAGTCACGCCGACATGCCCCATATAATATTAACAATATCTAACGAGCATTTTGCTGAACCAACTCAACTCCAATTAGTCATAGGATTGTTCCCTACACTCATATCTAATATAAGCAAGACCAACACAATCCTTCCTCCAACTTCTGCAAAAGCTCTTATGTGCGATCCTATAGGCTCATATCGTGTTGGCAGTGAGACTAACTGCTTGATTACTTTCGGATCACCATAAAAGCACCAACAGTCTCTCACTTGATCTAGAACGTATTCAACAAAAGTCTCACAAACAATGAGCGGCATCTAACAATGAATTATTGTTACCCAAGCAATAAGAGTTCATAACTCACACAAGCCTGTCTGTGAGCAATGTATCAGTGTTGTCATGTCCCTTTGTCTCTTACAACCAGATTGAAGTCGAGGCATGAACCGTGTCACCCTCTTAATAATTCAATCTCAATTTCTTGATCTACAATGAACTTCCAGAAATTGGTGAGCTCAATATCATATATTGACTCTACCAAGAATGGTCATGCATTTCTCAGTCTTATTCCATCAAGGGGCACATGGATGCAACTCATGTCATATAGGAGGTCAAATCTCATTTCTGTCCACAAACAAACACACAAATGATTCAAAACGTACCCAATAACCATTCTTATCATCAACCTTTCTCAAGGAAGACTTTAGATGGTATTAAAGTATGTTCTTCCTCACTTAATGAATGTTGTGACTTCAGGTTAAAGAACCACAAACACCATTGTCACTTGAGATCTACTTGTGACACATTCACATAACAATCCACAAAGTAGTCTTAGGGTGGGTCTCTCCAGTACAACTTGTTCGTACAAGTACCTATGTGATGACTTGATATCCAATATGATGACCTGTGAGAACCGGTCATCAGTCAACCCACATACTACTCTCAATGTATCATCATCGCACTAATTTCTAAGATGATACCTCGAGCAGAGACCATTTAAGAATAATGCTTCTTATAAACATAGGTTCTTACATTCAAAGTCACATACTTGAATTCCTATGAAAGCAAATATTCTTAGGACATTTATTATATTAATTAATCTATCACATAGTGTTAGCATAGTTTATTTTATTTTTCTCCTAGTGTGTTATTAAGCACATTTGTTCTCCTATATATGTATTGGGTTCTCCTCCTAATGAATTATTATTCTCCCAATTATTATTCCAAAACGGTATCAGAGCTACCCGTGACCTAACCCTCCCGTCGCTCCTGTCGCTCGCTCGCTCGTCTTCGGCCCGTCGCGTCCCGTAGCTCACTCACTCGGCTTTCGCTCTCCAGCGTCCCCGTCGCTCCCGTCTGCTCTACCTTCCGCCTTCTTGCCCGCTCCCGCGCCCGCCAGCGCCTCTCCTCTGCCCGCTCCCGCGCCAGCCCGTGCCTCTCCTCCGCCCCCGCCAGCACTCCCTCTTCTACCCTCTTCTAATGGCGCCGGCGTTTTGCTCTTGAGATGTTTTTTCTCCGGCGCCACCTGCCCTCGTGATGTTTGGCTGGATGGATATCTTTGCCTCTTGATGCCCTAATTTTGTGGGCTTTCCCCTTATCCAGATTTCTATTCCGGTTTGTTCTCCTCCTCAGGATTTTTTTTCCTGAGCCATGGGGTCTAGCGGATCAGATTCTCCCTCTCCCTCCACCGGTGTTACTCCGGCCTCCCTCTCTACCGGTGTTACTCCACCTCCTCTTTCTGGTGGTCCTCCTTTGTCGGTCTTCTACCGTGGAACCACTGATCACAATACCTCTCAGATCACTACTATCCGGCTTGATGAATCCAATTACCTCTCATGGTCTAGTTCTATCACCCTGGCGCTCAAAAGTCGGCACCTCTTTGGCTATGTCTCCGGCCTCATGAGGGAACCGGATGGGACTTCTCCTGAGTGTCCCCAGTGGGAGTCCGAGAATTCCTTGGCCATGTCTTGGCTCACCAACTCGATGCAAGAGTCCATTGCTCGCAACTATCTCTTTCTAGACAATGCCACTGATATTTGACGTCGTGCGGAGTCTACCTACTCTCGCCGTGGCAATGCTGCTCAGATCTTTCAGTTGCGCCGCCGGATCAGTTTACTCCGGCAGGGTGACCGTTCTCCTTCAGCGTACTACTTGGAGTTCACACAGCTTTATCAAGAGTATGATCATTTTGATCCCCTTGTCTTTGTTAGTGCTATTGATGAGGCGATGGTTCGGGCCAGGGATGACCGCAATCGCATATTTGAGTTTCTTCATGGATTGCATAGCAACTTCGATCAGATCAGTGTTCAGATTCTCGGACGACCACAGATCCCTTCACTTTCTGAAGTCTACAGCATCGTGCAGCAGGAATTCGATCATCGTTGCTCCACGTGCGGCCACACTCGCGATACCTGCTTCAGGCTTCATGGGTTCCCTACCCCAAGAGGAGGTGCTCCGCCTCGGGGAGGTCGTGGTTCTGGCTGCTCCTCGGGTCGTCATGTTGCTCCACGTGCGGCCCATCTTACTGATGTTACTGCCGATATTGAATTTTGGCGCAGAGAACAAGCTCATCATCCCAATCGATCATTTCGATTGCGGTCTGATGTTCCCCCTTCCCTGGGGGTTTCTGGAGGTTATGGATTATTATAGAATTGTGTTCGGGCAGCTACCGTCCAATTCCATCGGTCTCATGTCGATCTTCATCAGCTATATGAGATCGGCAAAGATCAAGTTCACAATGACTTTGTTCTGCGCTACCTTTACAATGAAATCGCTGAAGGAAGGAAGAAAGAAGAGTTTAAAGGGCCGATGTACTTCTCTTGCAACGACATCAAAGTTCTAAACCTCCCCAATAAGATTCCTTTCTGGACAGAAAGGTTCTTGGTGTTCGATGGCGATCTCGTTGATCTCAAGACTTTGCCGTCACGCCGGGGAGAAGGGGTGTTCCGAAAACCCAAGGTGATCTCAGAAGACGAGCTCAACCTCTTGGCCTTCCTGGCTGACAAGCGCCTCAACCTCTTCCATTACCTGGCGATCTGGCCCGTGGTCGTTGCAGTCACTCCCAAAGAGAGTAAGCAGCTTTCCGCGGTCTCCTGCGATCTATCTATCATTTCCCTTTGCCTTTCTTTCTAACTATTCTGTTTCCTTTTAGCGACCTTTGCGGTCCCCACAGTTGATCCTGTGGCGCCGGATGAGGAAGTCCTCATTCAAAGGGAGATGCGGCAGAAGCGAGACCGCGAGAGGGGGACGAATGAGACCGCCAAAGAATCAGAGTCCGCCAGTGAGCCCTTTCCTTTGACAGGGTTTTGTGAAAAGCTGAACGACATCAAAGGCAAGCCCCTTCTTAAATTGAATAAGAAGGGAAAGAGTGTGAAGGTGTCCACCGCCCTTCCTCTTTAGAGCGGGAAGCTGACTCGCCACACCCACGCGGTCACTTCTGTGCTCTATGGCGAAAGCAACAACAAAGAAGCGTATAATATTGAGGTCGAGATGCTCCATGATATGGCCGCGCAAGCAGTCGCTAGGAGCGTGGTCTTGAACCATCATATGGGGCGGTCTCTCCGCATGGCCCTAAAAGACATTGATACCGTACAAGAAAGGTTACATGTAAAGAGATTTTACCTGCGGTCTTCAACTCTTTTTATTGTGACCATGCGGTCCAATATGTTTTCTTTTGCAGAGATCGAATAAAGAGGCTTATAACATTGAAAACTCTGCCTTTCAAAAGGCAATGATGAAGCACATGAAAAGCGCGTCAGACACGACGATTCTGCGGCTTCGCGAACGTGGCGGTCTCTCCTCTGAATTTCAAGAAGTAGAGTTCGTTGATCTCTTTCCAGAAATGACAAAGATGATTGATGAAGCGTCGGTCACAATCTCTGAGACCGACGAAGAAGGTGAAGAGGCAAAGACCGCTAGGGATGTGGATAGAGGAAATGAACATACTCCTTTAAGAGAGAGTCAATATGTCGCTGGCAATGAGTTAAGCTCAGTAGCGGCCTCAAGATCAGGGTCTGGAATTCCTCGAAAAAGCTCGAAAGAATCTTCAGAAGAGACCGCTTCTTCATCATCAGAGGAGCGATCTCCGAAAAGACCGAAGAGCAACCAAGAAGATTGAAGACCATATCTAGCTGTTTTTTCTTTGTTTGTTCAAAATGTAACAGCCGGTTTTGAGACCGCGCGAACCCTGTACTTAGAAAAAATGAAATGAAAGAAAACATTTTGTGTACCTTTGTTTGTCTTCTGTGAATGAATATATTTTATATTGAATATGCTTATGTCGATCTCACATTTGATGATTTGTGATCTTTATTATAATTCCCAGAAGAAGAAGAGTCGATCTCAATAAATATCAATCGATTTCTAGACTTGCAACATGAGAATAACTGTCTTCATTATGCGCGATCTCGTATTTCAAAGAAGTATCATTCACATTCGATCTCAAGCCTTAAATATTGTTGAGCTAGAATTGGCAGCTGCATAAGAGTGATTGATAATATTTCAAACATAACAAATTATTTTTGATTTGAAGAGTAACTGATAATCAAGAATGACGTTCTCTTGGATGTTAGACCGCCTTATAATAATATAGAAGATATTAATTTTTGAACATTCGAGATCGCCCCTTTATAAAATACAGGTGATTCCAACAATAACTATGATGCCAACCGTCCGCAAATGGCGATCTCCAGTATTTGAAAAACTTCTGTAGCAAGCTTAAATCATTATAACTATAGATGAAGACCTTAGATGCTCCAGTCCTCTTAGAAGAATCATGGAGTAGGAAAAGCAGACGGCAATCTCAAATATTCCAGGCCGCCCTTTTGTGAATGATATAACTAAAATACCTTGATAGATTTATATCAGAGATAGATAAGTGGCGATCTCAACCTCCCTAGACCGCTCTTTAATAGAAAAGATAGAAAAAAGACTTTAGAACAATTTGAACACAATAACATTTGTAAACTTGTAGAAAGACCATTTAATCAACAGGTAGTAGGAGTAAAATGCATTTTCAAAAATAAATTAGATAGTGAATCTAGGGTTACTAGGAACAAAACTCGCTTAGTAGCACAAGGGTATTCTCAAATCGAGGGGGTAGACTTTGATGAAACATTTGCACCCGTTGCTCGCTTAGAATCCATTAGAATTTTTCTTGATTTGCAAGTTTCAAAAGATTTAAATTGTTTCAAATGGATGTTAAAAGTGCTTTTCTAAACGGGATTATTAAGGAAGAGGTCTATATCGAACAACCCCCCGGTTTCATAAATGAAAATTTTCCAAATCATGTATTCAAACTAGAAAAAGTGTTTTATGGTTTAAAACAAGCATCACATGCTTGGTATGAAAGATTAACTTCATTTTTATTAAAGCACGATTATGTAATGAGAAGTGCCGATAACACACTCTTCATTAAGCATGTTAATAATGATTTAATCATATTACAAATTTATGTAGATGGCATAATTTTTGGAGCCACTAATGAAGAGTTGTGTTTGTAATGCAAAAAGAATTTGAAATGAGCTTGGTAGGAGAACTTACATATTTTCTAGGTTTTCAAATCAAACAAAGAAATGATGGAATATTTATTAGTCAATCTAAATATGTTCATGATATGTTAAAAATATTTGGATTCGAAAACTTAAAACAAGTCTCTACTCCTATGAGTGCATCTCTAAAATTAAGAAAAGATAAAGCTGGAATTTCTATTGATCAAACGTTATATAGAGGAATGACTGGTTCATTATTATATATAAGTGCTTCTAGACCCGATATTATGTTTGTCGTTTGCTTATGTGCTAAATTTTAAGCTAATCCTAAAGAATCTCATTTAAAAACGGTTAAACGAATTTTTAGATATTTAATCGGATCATCTAGTCAAGGCTTATGGTACCTTTATAATGATTTCTTTATATTGAATGGATATTCCGACTCTGATTATGCGGGGTGTTCACTAGATCGTAAGAGCGCAAGTGACACATGTCACTTCTTAGGCCCGTCACTTGTAGCATGGTCGAGTAGGAAACAGAATTCTGTTACCCTCAATGCAACCGAGGCCGAATATGTCGCACTAGGAAGTTGTTGTGCACAAGCCCTTTGGATGAGTCAAACACTAGAAGACTTTGGGGGTTCATTTAAATAATACAACAACAACAACAACAGAACCCATATAGTCCCCAATCATTGGGGGTATGGGCGGGGGAAGATTGGAAACAGAACTAACCTTTGGCACTATGCACAAAGTGGCTTCTCTCAGAGGAGAAAGACCTAACCTTTGACAATAAATGCACAAAGTGGCTGCTCACAGAGTACCACTGAAATAGTGGCCCCCTATACAGTTGCGTTTGCTGCGGAATCATGCCCTCAAATCAAAGCCAAAGACATCAGAGAGGGCAGACCCAAGAATCCATTTTGATTTATGTGCACATACCCATGCTTCCTTCATTCAGCATCCAGAGCATTGGTGAAGCACAAAGGGTTCATTTAAATAATATTGAATTAAAATGTGACAACAAAAATACAATCGATCTAACCAACAACCTCGTTCATCATTCAAGGTCTAAACACATAGATGTGCGTCATCACTTCATTAGGAATCACATCAAGAAAGAACATGTAAGAGTTAGCTTCATAGGCACGAAATCCCAACTTGCAGACATCTTTACCAAACCTCTCCTTGATGCTCGTTTCAACATGCTTAGGTTAGAATTGGTGTCTTAGATATATCCCTTTAAAACCTACACAACTACTTCTCCTAAAAATAAAATTCTCAGTTATTTTATCATTCATGCATCTTATTTTTTTAAGCAAAAAACATTACCCCATAAAAATGTAAAACCATTTTTAGTCAAACAAAAACATACATAAAGAGCCTTCTAATGTTCTCTAAAATGTCTGAAATTTCTACAATAAGAAGGTCTCTATACAACAATTCTAAATCAAAGATTTTTTTTTTCAAAAACTCAAGAAATCTTTGACTGTTTGGGCGTTAACTCCTAACACCAGTGTTGGGCTTCAACGCCAGCGTTAGAACTCAACGCCTGGCGTTAGCCTTCTGTGCTCCAAATTCAATTTTTTAATGCTGCAAAATCTCTAGTATTCTATCATGCATATTTTCACATCTGTGTCTCAGTATTTTTTTTGAAAAATATTAAAATCCTTTAATTCTTGTTCTTTATTCAAAAATCAAACAAAAAAATTCAAATAATCAAAAATGCTCAAAAACATCTTTTTGCCTTTGTTTTATATTCTCAAAAATTTAGGGACATGTTTCTCCTTATTTTTTTATTATTCTCTTTTTTATTCAAAAATCCACAAACAAAAAACAAATAATCAAAAGTCTTCAAAAATATGTTGTGTTTTTTTTTTTTTTCAAAATATACTCTTAAAGATTCTCTTCATTTTTTATTCTCTTCATTTTCAAAAAACAAATACTCTTAAAGATTCTCTGCATCTCACATGAGTAACTATCTTGTCATTTTTTTTCAAATTTTGTCAAAAGTGTTTAGGCATACACTTAAAGATTCTCTTCAATGTCTAATTTTAATTTCAAGATTCCTAAACATTGTTTTATCTTGTTATGCCGTGACCTTAATCTTGCTATGTGCAAAAAAATAGACTACAGAAAATTGTGTAAGATTGGCTAGCATGTCTTTAAGTATGAGTAATGTATTTATGTTAAATAATGATTCATTCACCCACTCTTTTAGTAATCTACATGTGCTTATAATCTTAGTCTTGCATGATTGTGTAGTGCAATAGTTTAACATGTTAAGTTGTTGGTCTAAATTACCTACACCTTCTTTTCAAACATCAATTTCTTGCACAAATAGAAGTGTGTTTTCAAAAATTTTGTTGTTTACAAAAAACAAGTGAATTTGGAGACCTTTGTCCAAAAATAATAATAAGAATAAAATGACAAAGATAACTCCACAAAGCATTACTTAGCCTCATGATAAATCTTAATGAGCATTGTGAGATTGAGCACCTTGACAAGGATTGTAAATTGTCTTGTGCAAACACATCTTTTTGTCGTTTCTATTTGTACACCGGATCACTCAAAATAAAAATATATATATCAAATGCTTATGTGATCCCCCAAGCAATACTTCGCTCTTTGATAAGTCTTAATGAGCATTGTGTGGGCGAAGCACCTTGGTAGTTGTACTCTTTTTCATGCTTTGAAATATAATTCTAGAATTGATGTGTGGAAGTAATTCTAAAACTACCTTTTTGATCATGTTTTACTACTTCATTACATATGTCATGTGTTTTGATTATATCACTTGTATACTCTTATCAAAACACTATTTGCACACATCATTGTCTTTCATAAAGTTTCTACTCATGAGAATTGGATCCTAATGCATATCTACATAATTCACTAAAAAGCTTAAGTAAAAGCACTAGATTGCAATGCATGATCTTTACAATGTTTTCTTTACTTGAAATATGAATTAGTTACATTGTAGCTATTATCTCTTTGACTATGTCCAATCATGCTTGTCTTTAGTTGTTGAAAATTTTTCAAGGTTAATGCTTATTACATGTGAAAATTCTAGAAAAATTATTTACATTTTCTTTTCAAAATCCCAAAAAAAAATCAAGAAATTTTCTCTAAAAATTCAAATGCTTATCTTGATTACTTTGTTTTTCGCACCATTACTATGATCATGTATTTTTACCAAGCTTTATCATGCTTATATCAAATCTTAATTTTGAAGTCTTTCATCACTTGTGTTTTAAAACTCTTTTTCATTTAAAAAAACAGGTGGTAGACTTGCTTGGTAAAATACAAGGAATTTTGTTACTTACACGCTTATCATATATTTTTTCGCTGCATTAATCTATCTAAGCTCGATAATGACTTCTTCTATTTTACAACAAAACTCTGAACCCTCTCTTGGTAGTCCCAACTTCACCTTTTTACCTGATTCTAGTCTTGTTTTATTTCACTCCACCCACTTTTGCTAATAACAAAAGGGGGAGAATAAAATGACATCTTAAATGATTAAGGAGTAGGATTCACTAGATTAAGGGGAAGTGTAAATTTATTCTATAGGATCATACACTAAGGGAGAGCACTTAAATAGGGGGAGCACATTTCTATAAAAATAATATTTGTCATAACAATCTCTAAAAATCATAAGTGACATATCTCTTATAAAAACACACTATTTACCTTTTGAAATCTGATTTATCTTAATGAGATTTGTTATTATCAAAAAGGGAGATTGTTGGAACACAGTTTTTCACATCCCTTTGGTTTGAGAATAACAAATCCTATTTGTATTTGATCTAGTTTGTCATTGTATTTTTAGTATGCAGAATTGAACAAAGATGACACTAGGATGCTATGTGTTGGTCTGGACTAGCTCAAGTGCTGGAAAAAAAGGATGTGGTCTAACGTCAGACGATAGACCCAACGTCGGCGTTGACCCTCGATCTCACCAGCATGAAAATGATATGGAGGGAAGCTGACGTGATTAAAGATGCATTTTGGGAATGATTTGACCTAACGTCAGCGTTAGCCTTAACACCAATGTTAGGGTTGTCTAAAATGAGATGTTTCCAAAGATGCAATATCACATTCCCTGAATGTGGATTCGAGCCATCAAAACATTTCTATACAGAGTCAACGGCAGGCGTTAGCCCTAATATCGGCGTTAGCTTGCTCTCCTATAAATAGGTGGCATTCGTTCTATTCAAGTTAACACAACTTAAGGAGCGCTATTCCAGTACTATACAGACCACAAAAGATCTCACTCAATTTCAAGAGAAGAAATCAAAGGAGACTTGGATCAACGCTAACTCAACGCGAAGAACGCACGCTTTGACTTCAACGATCTTCAGCGATTCTTCGTCATCTCTTTCAGATTTCCTCATAGGGAGTTTTAAATTTGTATTTCATATTTTGTATTACTTTTATCCTTGTGATCGGTTCGTGAATTCACCGCGGTTGTTGGCGACTAGGTCCGTATGTGCCTTAGGGGGAATTCGCCACAAGGTGACTAGGTCCAGGGCTTAGATCTAGGGGGTGCTCAAGGCCTTTCTCGGGAAAGAGAGGCTAGAGCGGCTTGAGGCCGGATCTGGGGATAGATCGGCTAAAGCCAACCGGTTATTAGGAGAAGAGTCGGTATAGAAAATAAAAAGAGTTTTTATATTCTCGCTTTGATTTCTAATGTCATAGAAATCCAATTTTGTAATCAATTTTAAGAATGATAATCATGTCTTTTCTTGTTCAATAAAATTGATTTGATTTTTAAATTTCTAACACTTTACTTTTGATTCAATCTATTTATATAAAATATCAAAAGTTTTCCATTAAATCTTAAAGTTTTCTAAAACCCTTATCCCCCCTCCCTCTAAGGGCGCCTTAAGATCCAACAAACTGATGGTCTTAAATACCCCAGACCATTTCTTAAAAGAAAAATGTATAGAGAAGACCCAGGCGGCGGTCTTAAATGCTCCAGACCGCCCCTTAATAAGACAGAGAAAACCCGAGCTGGCGATCTCAAATATTTTCTGACCGACCCTTATATGTATATATAATGAAAAACATAGGCGGCGGTCTTAAATGCTCCAGACCGCCCCATATTAGAATAGACAGAAATCCCGAACCTGTCGGTCTTAAATGCTCCAGACCGCCCCTTTACTGAAGAGATAGAAAATTGAGAAGGTGACCTTGTTGGTCAAGAGGTGTACAAACCAAAATGATTAAAAGGGCATGTGTGGTTTTGCTGAAGAGCCACCGACATTGTTTTCCTCAAGAGATCATCAAGATTGTAACACCCTAAGAAGAGAAGGGACCTTGACGGTCAGAAGAAGAAGAGAGGTGTACAGATCAAAATGATCAAAAGGGCAGGTGTTGTTGTTGAAGAGCTACCGACATTGTTTTCCTCAAGAGATCATTAAGATTGTATCACCCTAGCCACTCCAGGGCTCAGGAGAAGGTCATAGATGCTCCTGACAGCCCCTTGGCTATCCTTAAACCAATGAGTATTCGAGGGTCACAGAGCAAGATGATCAGTAGGACAGGTGTGGTTTTGCTGAAAAGCTACCGACATTGCTTTCCTCTAGGGATCATCAAGACTGTAACGATGTCATGTAATGCATGACAGAGATGGAATATTCACCTAAACCTCCCTTGATGCAGAGGTTTGTCAGATGTCAGCAAGGACCCGATATCCTAAAGATCCTCCGCACGAGCTTGGCGAGCTACTACTACACAGATGCGAAATCTCCCCGTTATATGTGGTCATGGTAGATTTACATCTCAAGCTTCAAGTCGAGGGGGGCAACAAGTAGGATCCGTCAATGTCGCGCTTGGTAGAATTTTAGCCTTGTCGATAATCTATCTTGATACTTCTTTTTCAATATATAGAGTACAAGAGGTTACATCATCATCAGAAAACTTGCAAGAAGAATGGAAAGAAATGAAAATACAAGTTTTTCAAGAAAAGAAACGCTTCAAATTGTCCCCGCTCCAGGTGTGCGACAACTCTTCCCCTTCATAAGTCTGGAGACGATAAGCGTCGTTCTTGAGCACCTCTTTGACGATGAATGGTCCTACCCAATTCGGATTGAGCTTTCCAACTGAGCTAGATCTTGCTGCTGCATCTACCTTCTTTAAGACTATATCTTCAACAGCGAATTCCTTTATCCTGACATTCTTGTCAAAATATTTAGTCATTCTTCTTTTTATTTCTTCTTGCCTGATTGCTGTTGTATCTCTCAGCTTTTCAATAAGATCAAAACTGCATTTCAGCTCTTCATCGTTCTCTTCCATCCAGCTATCTTCATTTTGCTTAGATAGAAGCACTCTTGAGCATCTCACCTCGAACTCAACTGAAATAAGAGCTTCTGAAACATGAGACAGCTTGAAAGGAGTCTCTCTAGTAGTTGAGGTTGGAGTTGTTCTCAAAGCCCAAAGTACCGATGATAATTTTTCTGCCCAATTGCCTCGAAGATTTTCTACTGTCTTCTTTGAGAGATTTATGATTAGCTTGTTAGCAGCCTCCACTTGCTCATTACTCTTTGGATGGTGTACTGAAGCAAACCGCAGCTCGGTGCCAATTTGATCACAAAAATTTATCAAGTCAGAGTTGTTGAACTGAGGACCATTATCTGTAATGATTGTCATTGGGATTCCATGCATGCATACGATTTCTCCCCGAATAAAATTCTTCACGATTTAAGTAATGGTTTTAGCCAATGCATTCGCCTCGATCCACCTGCTGAAGTAGTCGATCATTACCAAAATAAATCGGCGTTGTCCACTAGCCAAAGGGAAAGGCCCAACAAATCCATTCCCCAAACTGCAAACGGTCAAGTAGTTATTAATTTGAGCTGTTGAGCTGGTTGATGCTGAAGAGGAGCAAACTTTTGGCACTGAACACATTTCTTCGCAAATTTCTCGGCATCCTTTCTCATTTGAGGCCAGAAATAGCCTTGCCTCGGAATCTTTTTTTCCAAAGATCTAGCTCCCGAGTGGCTGTCGCACTCTCCAGAATGAACCTCCCGAAGTACAATTGGAATTTCTTCCTCAGAGACGCATCTTACAAATATATTGTCTAGAGCTATTAGAGCTCTGATTCAAGTAATTTCTTAGGAGAAGTCGACGTTCTGTAACTTATGCGTTGAAAAACTTTCTCGATGTACGTCAAAATGTTTTGAAGAGAAGGTTTCGACGTAAGCTGAGTATTTGTGTTCATAGCAGACTTTCCTTTGAAGAAGAACTCGGCGTAAGGAATGAATATAACCCTCAACATGCGTTGAATACTTTTCGGCGCATATAGTTAACTTCTCAACGTACGTCCAATATTTCTCTAAGCACAGAAGGCTAACTTTGTTGAATTCCCTCTTGCGTGCACACTAAATCTTTGGCAGATTGTATCTGTTTATGATTCATGCTTCTACAACATTATGTCTTTCTATATACATAATAAGACAGTTCTTAAATCACTTATAATAATCTAATATACCAAATCAAGAGGTTTTTCCCGAAATATCTCTTACAAATCAATGATTAAAGAGTCTTTCAAAGTACTTGTTTGCATCTCCGTGGAATTATTTTCTCAATGTCTAATCTTACAGCAAGCCTCAGGCATCAATATTTTTATCAAAAGGGTTCACTAGAACCCCGCCCCCCCCCCCCCCCCTCCTGTATTGAGATCTCCGAATCCAATCTTGTGGAGGGCTCTAAACGACTATATTGCAATCTAGAATGCTTACTTGAGCCCCCTTAAATTGAGATCTCCGAATCCAATCTTGCATAGGGCTATAAGCAAGGGTAATCGATGGAACTTACTTGAACCCCATTGAATTTAGATGGCTGGAGTAACACCCGCATTGACGACAACAGACTCGAAAGTTCTCATAGTTGTGTAGTTGTTGGTGCCAAAAATGGTACCAACTCCACACTCGCTCGAGCTGAAGGATGGGGGGTGAAACTGTTGGATGGCCGGTTACTTTGAGCTGGAGGAAAGACTATTTTATTGATACAAAGCTTGAGTTACAGCTGAGGTTACAATAGAGAAGTATGAAAGAAACAGCATAAAACATGAAGAAAAAGGGGCCTGAAGGGAGATCGGAGAGGTCTCAGCGGTCACTCAAAGTTGAGACCGCTCAAACCACTGGCTGGGACTGGAAGCTCTCCAAAAGTCCCGAAACTGGTACCCCTACCCCTCTATTTATAGACGCAGGGGCCTGCCCGAACGGGCAGATCTGGAAGGTAACGGGCTGCCCGGAACTGCTGAGACCGCCTGAGACCGCTATTGAGACCGCTGAGATCGTCTGGACCTGTTGAGATCGTCTGGACCTGCTGAGATCGTCTGGACCTGCTGAGATCGTCTGGACCTGCTGAGATCGTCTGGACCTGCTGAGATCGTCTGGACCTGGTGCACCTGAACAAATCACACAAACAGGGATTTCAGAGGGGAGACTTCACAGGGGAGATCGCCCAAAGGGCGATCTCACGGGGGGAGATCGCCCAAGGGGCGATCTCCTCCTCGCGGAGGCGAGGTCGCCCAAGGGGGCGACCTCCTCACAGGGGAGATCGCCCAAAGGGCGATCTCACGGGGGGAGATCGCCCAAGGGGCGATCTCCTCCTCGCGGAGGCGAGGTCGCCCAAGGGGGAGACCTCCTCACAGGGGAGATCACCCAAAGGGCGATCTCACGGGGGGAGATCGCCCAAGGGGCGATCTCCTCCTCGCGGAGGCGAGGTCGCCCAAGGGGGCGACCTCCTCACAGGGGAGATCGCCCAAGGGGCAATCTCACAGGGGAGATCGCCCAAGGGGCGATCTCCTCCTCGCGGAGGCGAGGTCGCCCAAGGGGGCGACCCTCCGGGGGAAAAGTCGTGCGGGGCACGATGCTCGACCTTTACGAGGAAAGAAAAAGCGAGACCACTCGGGCGATGAGGGACCGCCAGGGCTCGGACAGCTAATTTGAGATGATCGCCGATTTCTGGGTAAACAGTAGTGGTATCCTGATCCAATCTCTTGCGGAGGTCTTTAAGTTTCCGGATTTCTCTTCCTGCATCTGTCACACTCTTCAATCGTTGTTGTAAAATCCACTATCATTGCTCTCACTGGAATTGTCCGCAACTGCATACGTGATATGCTGATTAGAGGGAAAGTGCCGCTCTGTCATGTATCAACAAAGATATCGCTACTACTAAGGTGTCTTTCTGAAGACAAACTTTTGGAAACGGATGACTTAAGCCCAACTGGTACACCTTAACAGATAGCTTTCGAGATCGCCTAGAACCATTGTAAATTATATTCAGAAGATTAGAATTCGCACGAACATATTCGTGAAATCATCTATAAAGGTATTCGTTGAATATATACTCAGTATTCGTTGGTCATATATTTCGTATTCATTAGCCATATATTCGGCACTCGCTGACCATAAAGATGGAATTCGTTGGTCATATATTCCGTATTCATTGGCCATATATTCCGAATTTGCTAACCTTATATTCGGCATTCGTTGTCCATATAAGTGGTATTTGTTGGACATGCAATTGGTATTCGCATGCCATAAAATTGTTGTTCGCGGAATGCGTATTCATGATCTGCTGAGGTTTTTTTTATTCTAGCAAGTTGTTACTATCCAACATGTTATGTTCACAAGTCATATTTTTTTAGCATTCGCAATTTGAATCTCTCGGCACGGTATTATCATCTTGAAGAGGAATTCGCAAAATCTCTCAGACTTCGATATCATAAAGGATATCAGGGGACTTCGGTATTTGGTAGTTTTGTATAAACATGGTATTCGCGGAACGCATGCTTATCATATTCGTCACATAACACGGGAATCATACGTCTCGTATTCGCGCGCCCTACCTGAGATATTTTGTAAATATATTATGTGAAGAACTCACCAAAAGAAGAAAGGGTGTTATTCGCTGACGATTAAACTATATTAAGAGTGTTCGTTGAAACATAATCGCAAGAGTATTCACAAAACAAAAATAAGGTAAAAGATTTCTCATTGAGAAGTTCAAAACTATTACATGATTTCTATGACACAGGTACTCGCAGTTACAGAAGACGGGTGCAAGTCCTTACACAGAAAAGTAAAGGAAAATACATCACTCAGCTATGATCTCGTGATATCTTCCTCTTGAAGTCTTGCAACCATGGATAGTAAGAGGTTGAACTCGCACCTCGTGATAAGTGTTTCTGAGTTATCACAAGCAAACCAGCGCTAAATCTACTACATCCTTGAATTCACGACTCCCCTGCTAGATCACTTGACTTCAAGTGACTCAAGGAAATGCGAGAACTTTCCAGAAGGAGACTTGGACACCAGGTCATCAATCAGATCCAGTGTATCTTCATAATGACCTAAACAGTCTCCGAATTTGCGGCCTCCTGATCTCCTAGAAAATCCCCAGGGCAGCCGCTCCAAACCCCAAACCCTGACTTTCCAAAGATAGAACTTCTCTTTCTCATTTTCCATATTTCTCTCCCTAATAGGTCTCGCAACCACCCAGGCATCTTCTTGCAGAGGTATTCGCTCGAGTTACAAGAAAGGTTTGAGTACTCAAAAATCATGCCGAAAACAACCGGAAACCCATGCTATTTATAGAGCCACGAGGGATTTATGACGCAACCACCCGACATTTATGACCTACCGACCTGAATTTATGATGGCAAGGTATCGCGAGATCAATTACAGAAGATTCGCGACGTCTTGCACCTGTGCAGAAATTACTCTTGTTTAATATATATAGGAGGAACGACGAGATCATCCTCTTCGATATCGCGACACCCTGAATCTGAACAGAAATATCTATTATAATAACACTATAAGGTATTCTTTATTATGCTTCAACGGGGATTCGACACAACTATATTACATTGTTACGGGGATAAAAGCGAAATTCGCAACATACTAACCTTCAACGTTAATGTTATACACAACATTTGTGTATTCACAGGATATAGATTATCTTCGGTTCTCTATTATTAATTAACAACAGCGGTTTCTGCGCACTCTTATTCGCATGTCATATTCATCGGAAGTTCACCAGCTAAATACATGGATATTCGCATGTCTTGATTAAGTGTATTCGCATATCATGATTTTATCGTTAGATTCGGGGATTATTTATTGGATTTCACGAGTGGTTTACCCGATCAAAGGAAATAGAATTCGTCAGCAAATATATTCATTATTAGAAGAGTATACGTAGACATCCAAGTAACAAACGTTCCCACGGAATATCGACAAACGCACAAGGACAAAAGGTAACTTTCATTCATAATAATTACATTTCCTATAAATATAAGTACTCGTGGTTACATAAGCATTCTCGCGAGTCCTAAAAGCAAGCTTGCAGATGTCAGATGTCGGACTCATGTCGGTTTGGGTTTTTTATGTCGGATGTCGGATTGCGGGGGATATATCGGGGACATTTCAAAATGTCGGATTGTAATATTATATGTATATATATATTATATATCATAATATTTTTTTAATTAGATGTAATTATTTTATTTAATGAAGTATACACTAAAATTCATATTAGAAAATGAAACTACTAACAAGTGTTTAATCAATTTGTAATAAATAAGAAATGTTGCATACTTTCTAAATGTCGAAGTGTAACCAAAGGAGGGCTGCGAAGAAGACGAGAGCCAAAGGCGGAGATTAGGGCAAGCGAAGAAGACGAGAGCCCAGAGCGTCGTGAGGACACGAGAGAGATGAGGAGTCGTCGTGAGGGGCAAACATAGTATAACTATACAAGTATATAATAAAACTGATTTAATTGTAAAATTTAATAAAATAACTTATTAATTTCTAATGACCGTCATAACCCGCCATAACCTGCCATAACGGGCCGACATGTCCGACATGTCGGCCGCAATACTGGAAAACGCCAGTTTCGTGATATGTGGCGGGAACGTGTCGATTCCCCCTCAAAAATGACATGTCGGACATGTCGGCCGACATCTACAAGCTTGCCTAAAAGAAAGAGAAAGTACTCTGTGCTCCGAGTATAGCCGGAAAAACTCGATCTGATAGCAGAACCCGAGCTTTCCGAGTCTGAAGAATTTACTGAATTACTTGAACTCTGAGTCTGGGAACTTGTCGAACTTTGTTCCTCCGGAATCACCGCTTCAGAAAACAAGGCGATGTAAGTTCGGCGAATTCAGGTTATAATTTTTCTTGCTCCTTTAGCCTTGAAAGTGTTTCCTCCCCGGCAAACCGCGAGACCCTGCACAACTCAATAAAATACTCTGGATTATCTACATTGAAGGGGTTCTTCAACTTCTTCACTTTCTCATCGAGGGTGTGCAAAAGGGAGATTACCCGGCAAGAAGAAGGTCGCCTGTCAATGGAGAAAATGGTTAGGACTCGCAAAACACAGTTCGGCAAATATTTCCCAGGTATGAACTTATACCAATAGCTGGGCCAAGGAGGGTGGCTTCTCCCATTTTGCCAGTGTAATAATCTACATCGAGCGGATTGTGGGCGATGAAAGACACCACCTCTTTCTCTACTCCTTCGAGTGTTGGGGAGATGAAATCTTCTTCCTCCCTTGAAGTAGGAGACGTCCCCAAGGGGCCCATGACCCCCCCCCCCCCCCCCCCCGAGTACATGACAAAGTGTTGATGCCAGTCATGAACCTTAATGGGAAGGTTCATAACACGTACTCGCGAACCTACAAAAAAAAGGTCCCATCCTTCTATGACCTCATAAAAAACAAACTGCGGAACACTCGCATATTCCACGGTACCCCCCTCCAAACGAAGGTACGTGCCAAAGGACGCGAGTGTTAAGTAGGAGACAGGAACAACCTGTCCGGAAGATGTTGGATTTCTCAGGCATCACATGCGCAGTGAAATATTTGCAAGAAACTCATAGAAACAACAATGCAAAAACCAATAGATAAGGAATAGTTCATACCTACGTCATAATCAAATTCCGAGAAGGATAACTGTCGTGGGAAAACCACAACGTAGAATACGAATCACGTCTCTACGAGTATCCACACGAATGATGGAAACTCAACGCTGTCCGTCCAAAGAACTCGGGATGGAAGATGATCGTCCTCCTTTGTCTTCACGAAATACTAGTTTCGTTTTCAGGAGAGTATGCGACTGCAGGTCCTTCAATTGTCGTAAGAGTCGCACTCAAAAGGCGTAAAAGAAAAACCTTAAAAGACGCTAATTATAGCAGTTTCACAAATTGTCTATTTGTGCGTCGAGAGGGCGAAATTAGTGTCGAGTTCTAATTCACAGGTCGACGTACGTCGACTTCACAAGTTGACATACGCCGACTACAATCTCATAACATAGGTATCAGATCTCTAATTCACTCGTCGACGTGCGTGGACTTCACAAGTTGGCATACGTAGACTACTACTCATAGTATAGATAACGGTTAGCCGCTCACCAACTCGATGTACGTCGACTTCATAAGTCATTATACTTCAAGTACTATCTGGTTACTCACAACTCGACATACGTCGACTTCACAAGTCGACATACGTCGAATAATGTATCCAGAAATGTGTGTATTGATGTTAAACATGCACCAAGTCGATTTAAGTCCACTTCACAAGTCAACATACGTCGAGTAGTCGTTTAACATCCTCATTTCGAATCCAATTCGCCATACAGTTACTCACAATCATTATTTAATTAATTCCTAATTAATTAAATATCATTTTAGGATTGGTTCTTCACTTATATCAAATGTAAGTAAAAACCAACACAATCATTTATCTATTTTATGTACGTTCTTATGTGCGACCTCATATGCTCTTATTACGTTGGCAGTAAAACTAAATCTTTGACTACTTCTAGATCACAAAAGATTCCAACATGAACAATACCATAATGATCGAATATGGTAGCGAGTTCCGGCCACAGGGGAAGTTGTAGACCATAGTGAAACATGTCAAAAGGAATCGCGACTGACCCCTCTTGAACCTCATTGATACGCTCGTCCTCTATAGGATTTCTCGATACCACTCCCGGGAGAAATGGGTAATTACTGCAACAGTTCGCAAGTTTGGCAGTAGTAACCTTAGGATGAGGAAAAGTTTTGCAGTTAATAAAGCGTTTGGAGACTTTCGTCCATTCGGGCGATTTCCCGGAACGTGACTTCCTTTTCCCAGTCATTGCAGGAACTCGCAACTTTTCAAAAACAGAGCGAATGGAATGTCAAAAACTGGTCATTATTTATAGACCAACTATAAAGAAAGCCAAAGCAGCTGAAACGACACTTGCAGACCAGATCTCTAAGGTTTTGCGAAAACATACCGAAGTCAAATCAGATCCAAACGATCAAAATCGAAAGCTGAAGCGTCAAAAATAAATCATTCGCACATCCAACCTATAGCAAGCGGCGAATACACGCTCCATTGCATATAAAGGAAAAAAAGAAACATGAAAAGACAAAGCAAGTGTTCGTCAACAACAAACAGAAACAAAGATACAAGAGTCCGGTAACAACGTCGAATACATTTTTTGAAAAACATTATCTCTCAATGCCAAAATTGGCAACAATCTCGCAAATATCAGAAATAACGACGTCCTGTTGGGCCTTCAAGTGCTGGTATCGAGCAATGATCGAGTGCATCTTGTCCGGATCTTTCTCGACGCGAGCCTTCCCTCTGAGCTTCCTGGGTTTGCTTGCGGCAAGACCAGGTACACACGTTTCCATCACAAATTGAAGCTGACCAGAAAGTCGATTTATCTCCGTGACCAGCTCCGTCTACACCCGTTCAAGTCTCTGTATTCTCCAACATAGCGAGTCATTATCATGGATAACTCGCCGATACTCCTCATCGTTATGGCTTGGAGCTCTCGACGATGCCGGCCTAACATCTGCATCATTGAGGAGTATCAGTTCTCACCGACCAACTAAAACAATTCAACTTTTAGAATATACCAGACGAGTCTCATGGAGGCGGAGGGAGCATTTTTCTCGTCTTGGAGGGTTCCGCGGGAACTGTCTTTCTCGGCGCAGTACTCGACGAAGAGAGTTTCCTCCTCTCTGACTCCTCCATCTCTAGGCGCCGCCTCTTCAGCTCCACCGGAGACAACTTTGTTCCCCTCCAGGAAAGCGTTGGACCTCTTCTTCAGGGGCTTCTACTTGGAAGTGAGAGATCGGCGTTGATGCTGCTCTTGAACCCGCACGATCTGCTCCCACTTAACCATGGTCCCGCTCGCTTCGATCAACTCTTTCCCATTCGATTGAGGAACAGAGAATTCGCAGCCACTGGTGTCAAACCTTGTTATGGGGGTATCCATGAGTGTCGTCGCGACATCTGGGACAAATGCGAGATCCTCCCTGGCTGAACCTTCTGGTTAAAGAGACCACCGAGTTGTCGGTGAACCCCTCGACCAGGGCACCTGTTCCCTGGGCAGAAGAAGACCTCGTCGACCCATTGGTCAAAAGGACGGTCAATTTCTTAGGAAGTAATCCCACTTTCTCCTTTTCCACCTCTCCCTCCTCGACCTCTTTTGTCTTCTCTTTCTCCGCTTCCGCAACATCCGCCGCTACAACTTTCTAGTGTCTTGCGGAATCTTCCGTCGTCGTCTTCTTCGTTCTCGCAGCCTCCGTTGCTGCATCTTTCTCACGTTTCACGGTGTCATCCGCAGCCTCTTTCTCCTTCAACTTTGCGGCATCATCTGCGTCTTTCTTCTCTTTCGCCTCTCTTTTTCTTCTCCTCCTTCCTTGCGGTCTCTTTAGCCTCTTTAGACGCCTTTTTTCTCACGACCTCTTTCTCCTTTTTCGAAGCATCCAGTTTTGTCGTTTCAGCTCTCGCCAACATCTCGATTTCCTTCATAGCTTTTGCCAAATCACTATCCGCCTTAGCCAGAGTCTAATAGCTGCCTCCTAAAATCCTCTATCTAGCCAGAGTCTTGCGATTTTTCGGGCGCTGATAAAATGGCCTCGCGGCATGCAACATCGGAGTTGAGATCATCCAAAGTGATGGCCTGCCGAAGTTGCTCTTCCAATCCCGCCAACTTAAGCGCCACTTCGGGATCCAGATTTGCAGCTGCATCATCAACATCTTTGTCATCGTCGTCAAGCTCATTCAAATAATCCTGCACATTATTATGGTCAACGTATCTCACAAAGGTACCTTTGGAAGGATCCGAGGAACTCGTGGGCAGTGCAAAAACCGCGGGAGCGTTATATATGCTCACCTCAACTGAAAGTGTGTGAGCAGGTTCCTGAGCAGGAACTTTGGGCTTCTCAGGAGACTCCATAATGTTCACAATCGGAGACGAAAACGAAGGAGTTTTCGCCTTCCCCGAAGATTCCATGATCTTCACATGTGGGGACGGAACTTGAGGAGTTTTCGCCTTCTGCATCTTTTTCCTCGCCGCTCCTGCCGATCCACTAGCAGCAGGAGAAGCACTTGTTTGCATTGCCTTCGCCCGAGTCATGATGTAGCTGAAGCCTGACATCTTGCCCATCTCTCTTTTTTGATGGTACTCGCACTTCGCAATCAGGAGCTCGCACAATGAGAAAATCACTCCAAATTGCTGGACAGCTGGAATATATATAGGTGTTGGCGAAAGTGAGAAATCTAATACATTCAATAAGCCCACTTCTTAATATATAGGAGTGGTAAACCCAGGGCTACAACCGTAATTAAGCTAAAAAGATAAAATACATAAAAATACTCGCATAATTCCAACACTCTCCCTCAAGTTGGGCATGTAATATCAGTCATGTCAAACTTGCCCAATATTTTGTCAAAGGAACACTGACGTAAGCCCTTAGTGAACACATGTCAGTTGTTGGTTGGATGGAACGAAAGGAGTGCTCACAATCCCCCTCACTATGTTTTCCTTGATAAAGTGTCTGTTCACTTCTACGTGCTTTGTACGGTCATGTTGGACCAGGTTGTGGGCAATGCTGATAGCAGTTGTGTTATCACAATAAATCCTAATTGGTCTCCTGCACACAATACCAAAATCACGCATAATCAACTGGCTCCATAATCTTTCACATATCTCATGTGTCATTGCTCTGAACTCAGCTTCTGCATTGGATCTGGCGACAACATGTTTCTTACTCCTCCAGGTCACCAGATTACCCCAAACTAGGGAGCAATATCCTGATGTAGATCTCCGGTCATCAATAGAACCAGCCCAGTCTGCATCCGTGTAGATTTCTATGGTTAATGCTTTGTTGGGGAAGAACAGAACACCCTTTTCAGGAGAGGATTTGATGTATCGCAAGAACCTGTGGGCAGCCTCAAGGTGATGTGATCTTGGTGAGTGCATGTATTGACTGAGAACCCCCACATCGTACGAGATGTCTGGACGGGTATGAGAGAAATAGATAAGTTTCCTCACCAGACGATGGAAACCCGATATGTCATCAACCACCTCTCCACCATATCTCCCAAGCTTATGATTGGCCTCAATATGGGTGTCAGCTGGTCTACACCCAATCATCCCAGATGTTTCTAACAAATCTAGGATATACCTCCGCTGTGATATAAAGATGTCATGCCTAGATCTGGCCACTTCAATGCCATGAAAGTACTTGAGGGATCCAAGGTCCTTCACTTCAAACTCCCTGGCCAATTGGGATTTCAGATGGTTAATCTCCCATGTGTCATCGTCAGTTATAACTATATCATCCACGTAGACGATAAGGGCGGTCATTTTGCCTTGTTGGTGTTTTACAAACAAGGTATGGTTAGCATTACTCTGTTTGTATCCAAAAGTCATCATTGCCCGGTGAAACCTTCCAAACCAAACACGCGGGGACTATTTTAAGCCATATAGAGCTTTCTTCAACCTGCAAACCTTTCCTGCAGACTCTCTGGGGAGGAAACCAGGTGGCAGTGACATGTAGACTTCCTCCTCTAAGTCCCCATGAAGGAAGGCATTCTTCACGTCCAACTGGCTGAGATTCCACCCTTCACATACCGCACATGAGAGCTTGAGTTGATTTTTGCAACAGGAGCAAAAGCTTCCTAATAGTCGATACCTGCAGTTTGAGTATAGCCTCTAGCAACCAATCGAGCTTTGCGCCGTTCAACGACACCTTAGGGGTTTTGCTTCACAGAGAAGACCCACTTACATCCCACAATGGTTTTCCTTTGAGGCAAGTGCACAAGATCCCACGTATGATTTTTATCTAGGGCCACCATTTCCTCCAACATGTTTGTCTTCCACTCATTGTGCTCAAGAGCTTCCTGCCAAGAGCAAGGAATGGGAATGGAAGACAAGGAGGTGACAAATGCTTTATGTGCAGGAGACAAAGAGTCATAGGTCACAAAGTGAGAGAGAGGATGATGGGTGGAAAAAACATTACCTCTATCAGTATCAGAAGACGGATCAAGTGTTGACTGTCACGACCCGTCTAAAAGCAAAAGTCAGAGTGTACTTCGGGTGGGTTGTGATGCAATAGACATGGGGGAAAGAAACACCATGTCTGCTAGGCGGGAGCTGAATTAGTATTATTAGATTTAAAATAAATAATTTGAAGAGAAATACAATTTCTTTATGCGGAAGCTTTAGAATATAATAGTGAAAAGTAAAATACTCATGCATTTCAATAAAAGTCATGATACAGAGTTTCTGATACCAATTCATGGAATAAAAATCCCAAAGAAAAAAAATGAATATGCAATAATATCAAATTCCAATACATAATTTATAGCATAGCAGTTGTCCATGATACAAGAGAAAATGTCTGATCATAATTATTACAGGAAAGAAAACATTGTTCCGACAGTACAGGAAATAAAACGTAAAACCTGACACAGCAATAAATAAGATAAACCTCCAGGAACACGGGAACTTGACACGATAAGTAAAGTAATGATCGGGCCCATATAACATGATCGGGCCCATATAGTAAGTAAATAAGATAAAGTCATGATCGGGCCCATATAGCAGGCGGCGCAATCACGGACGCTAAGGCAAATTCCAAAACAAACAAGGAAAAAACCTCAGAACATTGGTAAAAGTAAGTAAAGTGCAACTAGTAAGGGGTCAGAAATGTACGTGTACTAATTTTCATGAAGCGAAGCTAGCAAAACAGGCAAGTAAATGAGTCAAGCAGAAACGACTAGAATTATTAGCCTACTCCAGAGTGTAGCATATGTTTGTTCATATAATAACATAAACTGTAACAAATGAAAGGTGTAGGTGTCTTTATTTGATGTACAAGATTCATGATTCAGAAGGATTGAAATTCAGATTCGAGACTTATCAGAGATTCATAATCTATGCCCGTGATCTCTAAGGGGTGGCTCTTACGAACCCTCACCCTTGAGCCAGGGAGTTCATGCTCCCTATTACCAGTCCTTTGTTCCCGATAGGGATTCAAGAGGGAACCCAGTTCAAGGAGTTTCATCAATTAGACACTACCTTTCAATGTTTGCTTATGATATTAATGAATGAAATCATTCATAGTTTAGTGATTCCTAGTGTATTAAGACAAGCTAACAATTTGATGATTCTGGTATTCAAAAGTAAAATTCATGATATAGGAAAAGGTGCAGCAAGCTAAGATCAATGTTTGCAAGCGAGAGATTTCTCTACTTGCCTTAAGGCCGAATCTGACAGTGGCGGCTACGCGGCGCAAGCAAAATTAACAATCATATTTCAAACCTGTCCAAGAACCATTATGGATGATATTTGAATTTAACGGAAAACCCTACACTAGCACATGCAATTAATATCACAAAACCTAAACATGAGAGGGTTTAGTAATTTAACTCCCTCAAAAGTGAGGGGAGGGGAGATTATCACGTAGAAATCAGAATTTGGCGGCACCTAGGTATAGAGGAAAAATTTAGGTAATTTACAAAATTGTCATTATTATTATTTTTTTCTGTTTAGACATGGGTTGTTACATTGACCCAGGAAGTGTGGGCAAGGCCTGTGTAATCGTAGCCCTCCTTCGAGTGTAGACCTGCAATGGAAGAGGTGGTGGAACAACTGGATCCCCAGGGATAGAAGGCATCACCAGATCGCAATGCAACGGAGTAAAAGAAGCAAAGGAAGGAACAATATGCAATGGAAGAGAAGGGGGACTCACTTCACTAGTAATCGACTCCCCCTGAAGTGAGGTCCCATAGTAAGCTACAGATTCCCGGAAGGTGACATCCATAGTAACGAACGTCCGTTTAGTAACAGGATGGAAACACGTGTAACCTTTCTGAATTGGAGAATAACCGATGCAGACACATCGCAGAGCTCAAGGTTCAAGTTTGGATTTAGGGTGTATATGGACAAAACACACACCCAAAGATACGAGGCAAGAGGTGAGTGGGACGGACACTTATGGTAGCCAGAGGAGTCTGATGCCCAAGAACCTGGGTAGGGAGGCGATTGATGAGGTAGGAAGCAGTTAAAACTGAATCACCCCAATAATATTTAGGTAGGTTCATGCGAATAAGAAGACACCGAGCCTCCTCAAGGAGATGGCGATTCTTGCACTCAGCAACTCCATTCTGTACGGGGGTGTAGACACAGGAGGTTTGATGGATGATACCAAGGTCACTCAGGTACCTCTCAAAGCGGGAGTCAATATACTCACGGTCATTGTCACTGCGTAAAATTTTAAATGTAGCACTAAATTGGGTAGTAATCATCTTATGGAAACACTGAAAGAGAGGAAACACTTCGTTTTTACTCTTCATCAAATACACATGTACAACGAGAATAATAGTCAATAAAGGAAACAAATCAAAGTAACCAGATATAGATGCAGTGGGACAAGGGCCCCAAACATCAGTATGAATAAGAGCAAACTGAGCAGAGTTCCAATGAGACATTAAAGGAAGGGAAGTACGGTGATGTTTACCAAGTTCACATACATCACAATTAAAACCATTAAACAAAGCATTAGAAATAGTAGAAAGCAAAAGTTTTATAGTAGAGATAGGAGGATGTCCAAGGCGACAGTGCCAGGAATCCAGATCGGAGGACAAATCCGCACGGAGAGCCTTTGGAGACGATGTAATACCCCACCTTAGTTTTACCACAAATCAGCAGTCCGGCCGGGCCCCGTGATAAGAAGCAAACCAAGAAACGGTAATAAAAATTGGTACATGGCTGGTATAAATTAAAAGTGCTAAAGAGTACTTACAGCGGAAGCAGTAAAAGAAACTAAGGGGTAAATGTGTACCTCAAAAATCTGATTTCAGAGAGCCACTAATAATGGAAAGAGACCAAATGCTTGATATACTGAAATTTTAAACATAGTCTGATACAAGAACCATTAGAGAGATTCCGATACAAGTCCAAGAACACAGAACAGAACTATAAGAACAACTACATCATGAAAACGAACAAAAAGAAGGGCAAACTGCAGGCAAGCTCATCCTAGGCGCAACACCCCACCTGTGACTCCTGTAATGAGAAGCCCAAAAATGGGTCAGCCCAACTGAAGAGTAAGAAAGACCATTCTTCTTAGTGAAATTAAAAACATTTGGAAAAAACATGTGTGCATGCTTTTTAAAATAATAATTTCATGCTACGAAAATTTTTTCTGTTATACTATGCATACTTTTCTAAAATAAGACTGGAAAATAAATGCTTGTTCTAGTATAATCATGTCATGCATTTTTATTCAAGTTTCGAACATATTTAACGACAGGGATTTTCTATATTCCGGCATGTACTTGAATTCTATTTGATTTAAGCTTGTCACCCTTCACAACTTAACTGGAGTAGTTTCTTATGCGCATTCTAACGATCCGAGTCCCAACTAATGAACGCAGAGATTCTAATGTCCCACGGACACAGACTCGCATCTTCTGAATGGAGAAAAACGTCTCCCTGCATTTGAGGCTCATAAGGTCTACTATGCCCTATGAGTAAGATAGTGCGCCTCTATCTATCACGAAGGAGAGAGTCTCAATCATGCCTCCTATTAAAATTCTCCGTTAACCGTTGGACTTCAAGTTTACTAATCTGACTAATTATATATCGTATTTCCCTAACATGTTGAACATTAATGTTTGAATAAGCGCGGTAGAACAATATTACAATTTATCCTCCTACTATCCGAGGAATACAATCTGTGCATATAATTATTTGATATGTCTAACTAAAAAGAATAGAATTTCTTACCGCGGTGTTACGACGCTCGTACACAAGACGCGGCGGCATAGTTCCTTCCGGATTATACTGAATTTACACGGTTATATTCTTCTTCTCACCTAGAGTTCCCATGAACATAACACAGTATCATATATGCTAACAAAAAGAATGAATGTAAGTAACGGCTTGAAGTAAGATGGGTAAGGGTTCTTTACCTCTTCCCAAACGTACGAACAAAGACGAGCCGACGGATCAACAAGTAAATAGATTGGGGTCTACTGATTTGGACGGGTAGAGAGTTAAGTGTCACGACCCGTCTCGACAAGAGTCAGAGCGCACTTCGGGCGGGCCGTGATGCCACAGGCATGGGCGGAAGGAAAACCATGTCTGCTAAGGCGCAAGCAGAGATACAAAATAATAGTTTAAAAATAGATACTTTGGAGTAAAACAGATTGTTTTTATGCGGAAGCTTATAAATATGATAAATTTGAAACAGGTGCACATGCATTTTTGCAGAAAAACTTATGATACAAGTTTTGAAACAGATTTTTATGCAGTGATCATCTCAGATGAATGAACATGCAAACATGTCAAATTCTAGTACATATAATATTTATCCTAGCAGTTGTACATGAAACAGGAGAAAATGGTTGATCGTAATTATTACATAAAAGAAATATCCAACAGATAATGAAATGAAACATAAACATAGAACCTGAAACTTGACGCAGAACGGCCTCAGAGAGCCGGCGGCGCAGGCACAAACACTAAGGCAAATCCAAAACAAGAAGGAAAAAGCCTCAGAACATTGATAACATTAGCAAAGTAAATTACAAACTAGCAAGGGAAATAACAATGTATAAGTACCAGTTTTATCAGAAGCAAAGCTAGCAAGGCAGACAGTAAGCAAGACGAGTAGAAATAATTAGAATTATTAGGCTATTCCGAAACACAACAAAGATTCAGTCATGTAATGTCATTAGTTGTAATCATTGAAAGGCGCAAGTGTTTCTTTCTGATGCACGAGATTCTAACAGGAGTCTAAATGCAAGGCTTATCAAAATAATTGGGCTTGCTATGACATTATTGATTCCCGTTACAAGGTAAGCGGAAACTCGATTCAAGGCGTCACATCAATTTAACACTACCTTTCAATGATTGTTTATCACATTAATGAACTGAAGGATTCAAGATTCAAAAGGATTTAAATTCAGATTTCGAGACTTGTCAGAGATTCAGGAGTAAGACATACAAAGATGATCATGTAATAACATAAGTTGTAACAAGTGAAAATGTAGGGTTTTTGTTTGACGCGCGGGATTCATGATTCAGACAGATTCAAGTACGGATTCAGGAGATTCAGAAATTTAAGCTCGCTATGACCGGTCCTTTGTTCCCATTAGGGATTCAAGAGGGAACCCAAGTCAAGGAGATGCGTCAGTTAAACCCTACCTTTCAATGTTTACTTGTGTTATTTACGAGATTACAAGATTCATATTTTTGGTGATTCCTAGCATATCAAGGCAGGTTACTAATTAATCGTCCTAGATACACGAGAGGAGAATCCATAGACACGAAAAAAGGGGAATCGAGCAAGGGAGTAGAATATACCCCAATCTTAGAACCAGACAGACGTAAAAGACAAGACTTGATGACACTGAAAACTAGGAAGTAAGTTTTGAACTTTGCGGTTCGAGAGATTAAGATTCCAATAACAAGAAGATACTTTAAGTAAAAAGACGCAGGAGCAAGTTTGACATGCATCGATTCTGGGATAACAAGTACTCATTTACATTAAGCCACTTTATGGCACGATTAACTTCCAAATAAGGAGTGTACGATACAAGCATGATAGAGAGACATCGATCATATATTTGCTAGCCATAAACCATTACTATTATTATCATGATGCTTAATACTCATGTTCAACAATCTATCATTTCTCGAATTATTCATCAAATAAGAAATTTATTCATCTAGGTCTATCCAAATAAAATCATTCATGTTCACAGATTCGTATCATCTCAAATGCGTAAAACCTCAAACTACTAACAAGTCATTTCAACGTTCGAGATCTAAGCTTATATGATGAAACAAGCATTCAAAAGTGAAGTCATAAATTCATAAGAGCAGACAAGGTAATCTACGATCAATGTTTGCAAAAGAGGATGATCTCTACTTGCCTTAAATGAGGCTGAAGCTGACGGCCGCGGCGAAGCGGCGCAAGCAAAAGTCAGAAATCATATTTTCGAACCTGTTCAGGGAAAACGAAAGCGATGTAGCATAATTCACTACGCTACAAATGCATCCTACGACGCGGAAATTAAACAACGAGAGTTTAGCGGATTTTACCTCCCTCAGAAAAAGGGGAGAAGAGATACCACGAAGGAATCAACGATTTGGCGGCACTTTAGGCTAGGGAAACCCTAAATCGGAGAGGGTTTTGCGTGATCCCACCAATTAAATCGAGGGGCGACACCGGAAATCACGAACAAACCACGGTTAGACGATTATAGGAGAGCAAAAATCTGAAATAGGAGGGGAGGGAGGAATTTCTTACCAATATTCCCCAAATCTGAGCCCAAGGAGGAGAGGGGAGGAAACCCTAGCTGCATATCTCGCAAATCCCCGGCCAAATCGAAGAAGAAACGGAGAAATAAGGGCTGCCGGAGGAAGGTGGCTACTGCCTCCCCCCTAGGAGGAGGAAGAGGGAACCACTGGCCGGCCCTATGGAGGAGAAGCCTAGCTACTGCGACTTGGAGATGACTGCCGACACTTGGAGAGGAGGAAGGAGCCGCTGAGGCTGCCGGCTAGGGCAGGAGGAGGCGCAGGGGGCGTCGACGGGAGGAGCAGGAGGAGGCGACGGCCATGGCAGGAGGAGAAGCAGCAGTCAGCGCCGGCAGAAGGAGCAGCAGACGGCGGAGGCGCTGCGCGCGGGAGACGGGGGCGAGAGCGGGATCGGGACTGGAGCGGGAATCGGGATCGGGAGACAGGGGGGTGCGGCTTGCCGGAAATAAAATAGAAGGGCTGGAGTTGCGGCTAGGTTTAAAGAGGGGGGCTGCGGTTAGCAGAAATCAAATATATATATATATAAGATTATATAAATAAGTAGGGTTGTTACATTCTCCTCTACTTAGGAAGATTTGTCCCGAAACTTTCTGAGAATTCTCTGAATGGGGCCTCTTATGGCGAAGATTCAGATGTCATTTATTCCAAACAAGATTTGCAGATCAGGACATGGAAGCTAACTATGAGCATGCTGAAACAGAAGGGAAAACAAGCGCGGAGACTTACCAAGATCAAGAGAAAGAAAATTTGCGGATAATTGCTTCGCATATCAGATTCAAGTTCTCGAGGGAACTCTTCAAACATTAGCGGGTTCGGAGGAACACGTAGGATTGATTTCAGGGATCACAGAGTTTTCTTCAAATAGCTCAAAATTGAGAGGCAAGACTCGAGAATTCGGGAGCGAAAAATCTTTGCACGAAGGGGATAACTTACTTGCGATGCTGACGCTTAAGAGCTAACTAGAAGGATATACTGGAGAATCAGATGAGATCGATAGACAAGCAGAACAGGAAGCACTGATTACGAATATCAGAGATTTGAATTTAGAGATTCTAACACATTTCCTACTGTCAGGTACATAAATTATGTAATAATTACAACATTTCCATTGGACAACTCTAGGTAATGATCATGCAAGTGCAAAATTGGAATCATGTGCGATGTCAAGCAAATAGTAAAATCATGCGTGTACAATCATTATTGTTGTTCTTGGCTTCACACTTGTGCAATGATTTATGATATGAATGCAAATGAATGGATACACATGCCATGTTAAGCGCCCATATCACTTAACATGTCATGCATATTAAGACTCTAATGCCAACGCACTTGAAAATATTAAACTGCCCATAACCATTTAATATTCGCAAGCGGTGTATATCCTAGTGGAATTCATATGCACAAAAATGTTAAGTTTGCCCATACTCCCTTAACATTCGTGTGCATACTACTCATGCTTATGAGTGAGTGTGTGCGTGTTTCAGCCGCGAACAACACATAATGACAAGGTGCGTGAAGTAATGATGCATGCATAAATATTTATAAAATAAGATTCAAAATATTTGGTAATTGTAAAATACTTTATCTTTAGAAACAAACCTGGCTCTGATACCAACTGTCACGACCGGTCTCGACAAGAGTCAGAGCGCACTTCGGGCGGGCCGTGATGCCACAGGCATGGGCGGAAGGAAAACCATGTCTGCTAAGGCGCAAGCAGAGATACAAAATAATAGTTTAAAAATAGATACGTTGGAGTAAAACAGATTGTTTTTATGCGGAAACTTATAAATATGATAAATTTGAAACAGGTGCACATGCATTTTTGCAGAAAAACTTATGATACAAGTTTTGAAACAGATTTTTATGCAGTGATCATCTCAGATGAATGAACATGCAAACATGTCAAATTCTAGTACATATAATATTTATCCTAGCAGTTGTCCATGAAACAGGAGAAAATGGCTGATCGTAATTATTACATAAAAGAAATATCCAACAGATAATGAAATGAAACATAAACATAGAACCTGAAACTTGACGCAGAACGGCCTCAGAGAGCAGGCGGCGCAGGCACAAACACTAGGCAAATCCAAAACAAGAAGGAAAAAGCATCAGAACATTGATAACATTAGCAAAGTAAATTACAAACTAGCAAGGGAAATAACAATGTATAAGTACCAGTTTTATCAGAAGCAAAGCTAGCAAGGCAGACAGTAAGCAAGACGAGTAGAAATAATTAGAATTATTAGGCTATTCCGAAACACAACAAAGATTCAGTCATGTAATGTCATTAGTTGTAATCATTGAAAGGCGCAAGTGTTTCTTTCTGATGCACGAGATTCTAACAGGAGTCTAAATGCAAGGCTTATCAAAATAATTGGGCTTGCTATGACATTATTGATTCCCGTTACAAGGTAAGCGGAAACTCGATTCAAGGCGTCACATCAATTTAACACTACCTTTCAATGATTGTTTATCACATTAATGAACTGAAGGATTCATGATTCAAAAGGATTCAAATTCAGATTCATGACTTGTCAGAGATTCAGGAGTAAGACATACAAAGATGATCATGTAATAACATAAGTTGTAACAAGTGAAAATGTAGGGTTTTTGTTTGACGCGCAGGATTCATGATTCAGACAGATTCAAGTACGGATTCAGGAGATTCAGAAATTAAGCTCGCTATGACCGGTCCTTTGTTCCCATTAGGGATTCAAGAGGGAACCCAAGTCAAGGAGATGCGTCAGTTAAACCCTACCTTTCAATGTTTACTTGTGTTATTTACGAGATTACAAGATTCATATTTTTGGTGATTCCTAGCATATCAAGGCAGGTTACTAATTAATCGTCCTAGATACACGAGAGGAGAATCCATAGACACGGAAAAAGGGGAATCGAGCTAGGGAGTAGAATATACCCCAATCTTAGAACCAGACAGACGTAAAAGACAAGACTTGATGACACTGAAAACTAGGAAGTAAGTTTTGAACTTTGCGGGTTCGAGAGATTAAGATTCCATAACAAGAAGATACTTTAAGTAAAAAGACGTAAGAGCAAGTTTGACATGCATCAATTCTGGGATAACAAGTACTCATTTACATTAAGCCACTTTATGGCACGATTAACTTCCAAATAAGGAGTGTACGATACAAGCAAGATAGAGAGACATCGATCATATATTTGCTAGTCATAAACCATTACTATTATTATCATGATGCTTAATACTCATGTTCAACAATCTATCATTTCTCGAATTATTCATCAAATAAGAAATTTATTCATCTAGGTCTATCCAAATAAAATCAGTCATGTTCACAGATTCGTATCATCTCAAATGCGTACAACCTCAAACTACTAACAAGTCATTTCAACGTTCGAGATCTAAGCTTATATGATGAAACAAGCATTCAAAAGTGAAGTCATAAATTCATAAGAGCAGACAAGGTAATCTACGATCAATGTTTGCAAGAGAGGATAATCTCTACTTGCCTTAAATGAGGCTGAAGCTGACGGCGGCGGTGAAGCGGCGCAAGCAAAAGTCAGAAATCATATTTTCGAACCTGTTCAGGGAAAACGAAAACGATGTAGCATAATTCACTATGCTACAAATGCATCCTACGACGCGGAAATTAAACAACGAGAGTTTAGCGGATTTTACCTCCCTCAGAAAGAGGGGAGAAGAGATACCACGAAGGAATCAACGATTAGGCGGCGCTTTAGGCTAGGGAAACCCTAAATCGGAGAGGGTTTTGCGTGATCCCACCAATTAAATCGAGGGGCGACACCGGAAATCACGAACAAACCACGGTTAGACGATTATAGGAGAGCAAAAATCTGAAATAGGAGGGGAAGGAGGAATTTCTTACCAATATTCCCCAAATCTGAGCCCAAGGAGGAGAGGGAAGGAAACCCTAGCGGCATATCTCGCAAATCCCCGGCCAAATCGAAGAAAAAACGGAGAAATAAGGGCTGCCGGAGGAAGGTGGCTGCTGCCGGCCCCCTAGGAGGAGGAAGAGGGAACCACTGGCCGGCCCTATGGAGGAGAAGCCTGGCTACTGCGACTTGGAGATGACTGCCGACACTTGGAGAGGAGGAAGGAGCCGCTGAGGCTGCCGGCTAGGGCAGGAGGAGGCGCAGGGAGCGTTGACGGGAGGAGCGGGAGGAGGCGACGGTCATGGCAGGAGGAGAAGCAGCAGTCGGCGCCGACAGAAGGAGCAGCAGACGGCGGAGGCGCTGCGCGCGGGAGACGGGGGCGAGAGCGGGATCGGGACTGGAGCGGGAATCGGGATCGGGAGACAGGGGGGTGCGGCTTGCGGGAAATAAAATAGGAGGGCTGGAGTTGCGGCTAGGTTTAAAGAGGGGGGTTGCGGTTAGCAGAAATCAAATATATATATATATAATATTATATAAATAAGTAGGGTTGTTACATTAAGTGTCCTTCTGCGAGAGATCCTAGGCATTACTGATCGTAAAAAAAACGACGAAGATGAGTAACGACGATGACTTACAGGATTTCGGCTTCGACTGCTCCCCCTATCGACAGAGGAGGAGGGTTGGATCTTTCCAAGGTTGCTGCCTGCGAACTCCCTTACGAGGAAGACGATACGTCGGCGGCTTAGAAGGCGCAGACGAGTACTCACGAGGGGAAGCAACAGCGGTTTCCTCACGCGCCTAATCAGGAAGCCCTAAATCCTATCTCACGGGGTCGGGGAGTCGAGAGGGAGAGGGAATGAGAACGTGAACTTGAAAAACAAACGTCTACGCGATTTAAGGGGCACGTGCTCCGTGCTGTTACGCAAAAGGGTAGAGGGCTGGGGTTACTTAAATTGAACCGACCATTAAAAGGGGGTAGAACGGGGCATCATTTACCTTAATTTCTTGGGGCCAAAATTTAACATTGTATTTTACGAGAATACGGTTGTCAAACCTTAATGATTATTATGTCTACGTGTTACGCACTCGCATAAGTATTGAGACGCGTCGAGAACAAATGCCCAAAACTTCCTTAAAACTAATTAACTGGCACACATCAATTTATGGTGGAGAAATTATACCTCGATCCGACGTAGGCTTGGTCACTCTTGCTCGAGATCGGGCCCTGCGACCAAAATTAATATTGCGTATTAATTTACGGTTGTTACAAATCTCCCCTCCTAATAAAATTTTCGTCCTCGAAAATTACAAACATACCTGAGTCGAACAGGAAAGCATAGTCTTCAATGCTCCGGAGTTCATCTTCTCTTTCCCATGAGTACTCTGGTCAGCCACAGTTCATCCAAAGGACCTTTACAAAACGGATCTCTCTGTTTCGGAGCTTCTGTACTCTTGAGTCCACTATCCTGACTGGCTTGATATTGATACTAAGATTTGATTCGATTGGTACTTCTTCAGTACTGATTATCTGTCTGGGATCTCTGACCGCTCTCCTCAGATAGGAGACGTGGAATACGTCGTGTAAACCACTCATTTCCTCAGGTAAGGCCAACCTATATGCAACCTCACCTACGCGTTCCAGTACCTTGAAAGGACCAACGAACCTTGGACTCAATTTCTTCATCCGCTTGATTCGAGAGACACCCTTGACTGGTTTGACCTTCAGATAAACATAGTCTCCTATGCTGAACTCCACTGATCTATGCCTCTGATCATAGTACTTGGCCTGACGATCTTGTGTCATCTTCATGCGCTCCTGAATGAGTTTGATTCGAGCTGTGGTTTTGTCAACCCATGATTCTTTGTTGGAAGACCTCTCTTCACTTTCAGCCCAACACAGCGGCGTACGACACCGTCTGCCATAGAGAGCCTCAAAAGGCGCCATTCCAATGCTTGCCTGAAAACTATTATTGTAGGAGAACTCTACTAAGGTGACATACTTCTCCCACTTACCTCCAAAGTCCAGTATGCACATACGGAGCATGTCCTCCATAGTTCTATTTGTGCGTTCGGTCTGCCCATCTGTCTGGGGGTGGAAGGTCGTACTGAAAAGTAGCTTAGTGCCCAGACGCTCCTGAACGTACTTCCATTCCTTGGAGGTAAATCTGCCATCTCTATCAGAAATAATAGTCTTGGGAACACCATGGAGTCGGACTATCTCATCTACATATAACTGAGCCAATTCCGGTCCCTGGTCCGTTTTCTTATTGGGAATGAAATGGGCAACTTTGGAAAGACGATCAACTATAACCCATAATGAATCATTCCCACTCTGCGATCGGGAAAGGCCGTGAACAAAATCCATAGATATATCTTCAAAATTCCACTCCGGAATAGGTAGGGGCTTCAACTTGCCCCCTGGTCTCTGGCACTCGGCTTTAACCAACTTACAGGTTTCACACTTGCCAACATACTCTGCCACATCATTCTTCAGACCTGGCCACCAGACTAACTTTTTAAGATCTGCATACATCTTTGTGCTACCATGATGTATCGAATATCTTGAGTTTTGAGCTTCAAACAATATGTCCTCACGAAGGTGACCCACGTCTGGAATGCATATTCTTCTATCAAAAAGAAGTAAGCCCTCCTGAATGATGAACCTCTCCTTCTGACCAGCCTGAGTCAAGTCCCAAACCTCTACCATTTTCGGATCTAGGGGTAACGTCGTTCTGATCCTATCTTTAATATCGCAAGTGACTTCCATCCAACTTAACCTTGCAGAACCAAGACTGGAGCGTGGTATGATACTGATCTCCAACCTCTCCAGAGCTCGCACAAGCTCTTCCTGCTGAGTAATGAGGGCATAACTCGAACCTCTTCTACTAAGCGCGTCAGCCACCACGTTTGCTTTCCGCGGGTGGTATTGGATACCAATATCATAATCTGAGAGGAATTCCACCCACCTTCGTTGTCTCATATTAAGTTGTTGCTGATCAAATATATAACTGAGACTCTTATGACCCGTAAAGACCTATATACGCTAAGAGCGCAAGGTATTCTAGGAAAAGGGCAATTTGACACGTTACTTACCAGCAGGATCGCCACACCACAGGTTTGCCTCACCTTTCAGGAGAAAGGCAGCTAGAGGAACCTTCTTGTTCTCTGGGCACTGCATCACTTCGAGCAGGTCGCGAGTCTTTATCAGCCAATCATCGGTCTCCATCGGTGATTCTTCTCCATTGAAATTTGAGGGTTGAAGATCCCGGAAATTCCTTAGATAACGATCCATTCCTAATTCTCCGGCAGGTACGGGAACTGCTGCTGGATCTGCTGCAGGAAGTCCATTTCTGAACTCCAGCAAAGCTAAGGCCACTGCCCTGGCAATAACGACTGCTAAGTCGGTAGGGTCTGGTACTGCTGGTGCTGCTGGTGCTGCTGCTGGTGCACCACCGTCATCCATGACTATCTTAGGAGTGGTATTCTGCCGCGAAGGCTCGCCCGCTTCGTTGGTACGCGGTGCCTACACGTTGGGAGAAAAAAATGATTATTGATGTACGGATCACCATGAAGGATCTACTAGAAAGATATATCTATGCAACGCATAACTAAGTTAGATGATATTTGATGACTCTAACGTCGAAAGAATGATTCAGTTGAAATCATAAGGCTCTGTGAACTTTCTGGGTCGTGGGATCCTAAACCTGGCTCTGATACCAATTGTAAATCCCACCTTAGTTTTACCATAAATCAGCAGTCCGGCCGGGCCCAGTGATAAGAAGCAAACCAAGAAATGGTAATAAAAATTGGTACATAGCTGGTATAAATTAAAAGTGCTAAAGAGTGCTTACACCGTAAGCAGCAAAAGAAACTAAGGGGTAAATGTGTACCTCAAAAATCTGATTTCACAGAGCCACTAATAATGGAAAGAGACCAAATGCTTGAAATACTAAAATTTTAAACATAGTCTGATACAAGAACCATTAGAGAGATTCCGATACAAGTCCAAAAACACAGAACAGAACTATAAGAACAACTACATCATGAAAACGAACTAAAAGAAGGGCAAACTGCAGGCAAGCTCATCCTAGGCGCAACACCCCACCTGTGACTCCTGTAATGAGAAGCCCAAAAATGGGTCAGCCCAACTGAAGAGTAAGAAAGATCATTCGTCTTAGTGACATTAAAAACATTTGGAAGAAACATGTGTGCATGCTTTTTAAAATAATAATTTCATGCTACGAAAAATATTTTCTGTTATACTATGCATACTTTTCTAAAATAAGGCTGGAAAATAAATGCTTGTTCTAGTATAATCATGTCATGCATTTTTATTCAAGTTTCGAACATATTTAACGACAGGGATTTTCTATATTCCGGCATGTACTTGAATTCTATTTGATTTAAGCTTGTCACCCTTCACAACTTAACTGGAGTAGTTTCTTATGCGCATTCTAACGATCCGAGTCCCAACTAATGAACGCAGAGATTCTAATGTCCCACGGACACAGACTCGCATCTTCTGAATGGAGAAAAACGTCTCCCTGCATTTGAGGCTCATAAGGTCTACTATGCCCTATGAGTAAGATAGTGCGCCTCTATCTATCACGAAGGAGAGAGTCTCAATCATGCCTCCTATTAAAATTCTCCGTTAACCGTTGGACTTCAAGCTTACTAATCTGACTAATTATATATCGTATTTCCCTAACATGTTGAACATTAATGTTTGAATAAACGCGGTAGAACAATATTACAATTTATCCTCCTACTATCCGAGGAATACAATCTGTGCATATAATTATTTGATATGTCTAACTAAAAAGAATAGAATTTCTTACCGCGGTGTTACGACGCTCGTACACAAGACGCGCCGGCATAGTTCCTTCCGGATTATACTGAATTTACACGGTTATGTTCTTCTTCTCACCTAGGGTTCCCATGAACATAACACAGTATCATATATGCTAACAAAAAGAATGAACGTAAGTAACGGCTTGAAGTAAGATGGGTAAGGGTTCTTTACCTCTTCCCAAACGTACGAACAAAGACGAGCCGACGGATCAACAAGTAAATAGATTGGGGTCTACTGATTTGGACGGGTAGAGAGTTAAGCATCCTTCTGCGAGAGATCCTAGGCATTACTGATCGTAAAAAAAACGACGAAGATGAGTAACGACGATGACTTACAGGATTTCGGCTTCGACTGCTCCCCTATCGACATAGGAGGAGGGCTGGATCTTTCCAAGGTTGCTGCCTGCGAACTCCCCGACGAGGAAGACGATACGTCGGCGGCTTAGAAGGCGCAGACGAGTACTCACGAGGGGAAGCAACAGCGGTTTCCGCACGCGCCTAATCGGGAAGCCCTAAATCCTATCTCACGGGGTCGGGGAGTCGAGAGGGAGAGGGAATGAGAACGTGAACTTGAAAAACAAACGTCTACGCGATTTAAGGGGCGCGTGCTCCATGCGGTTACGCAAAAGGGTAGAGGGCTGCGGTTACTTAAATTGAACCGACCATTAAAAGGGGGTAGAACGGGGCATCATTTACCTTAATTTCTTGGGGCCAAAATTTAACATTGTATTTTACGAGAATACGGTTGTCAAACCTTAATGACTATTATGTCTACGCGCTACGCACTCGCATAAGTATTGAGACGCGTCGAGAACAAATGCCCAAAACTTCCATAAAACTAATTAACTAGCACGCATCAATTGATGGTGGAGAAATTATACATCGATCCGACGTAGGCTTGGTCACTCTTGCTCGAGATCGGGCCCTGCGACCAAAATTAATTTTGCGTATTAATTTACGGTTGTTACAGACGAAGTGGAACTTGAGGATGTGGAGCTGGAAGGGTCGAACACATAGAGCCCATTGCACAGTCTACCAGATCCAATCACTGTCCCCGTCTTCAGGTCCTGAAAAATACACGAGGTAGGAAAGAAAGTCACTGAGCAATTAATAGAGTTAGTCAAATGACTAATAGAAAGAAGATTTTGAGTGAAAGTAGGAACGTGAAGGACAGAAGAGAGAGTAAGAGAAGAGCAGGGAATGGATCCTTTCCCCGCAATAGAAGAGAGCGACCCATCAGCGATGCTCAGTTTGTCACGACCATACAAGGGGAGTAGGATACGAAACCTGAAGCAGGCCCTGTCATGTGATCTGTGGCACCCGAGTCACTGATCCACTGAGAGGAAAGGTGGGTGGAGGCAGAATGAGCACCTGGAGGTCCCTGGTGAGCATAAGAGGAAGACGACGACCCGAGCTGCTCGGCAGGAGAGCCTTGCATCAACTGGCGAAAAGCCTGAATTTCTTCAGCAGAGAGAGCAGGGGGCACAAGTGGAGTCCGGCCTCACCGACATCATAAAGATGTGCAGACCTGGAGAGACGACTCTGGGGACGTCCAGATCCGCGTCCCCCACGAGGAGTCGGTCCTCCTCTGGGAGGAGGGAAGCCATGGAGTTTGAAGCATGTGTCCCTGGTGTGGCGAGACTTCCCGCAATAATCACAAACGAGATGATCTTTCTCCGTAGACCTGGGACGACCGTCACAAGCAGGACGAGCCCCAGGGTGGGACTGGGAAGCAAGAGTAGAACCCTCTGGGTAGAGTCAGGAAGCAAAGTCTGCCGACGATCAAATTCCTACTGCACCAGACAGTAAACCTCTGATAAGGAAGGAAGAGGAGAGCGCCCAAGAATCTGAATACTGATCGGATCAAAATCACGATGCAACTCATGCAGGAATTCAAAGATGTGATTGCGTTCTTCTCTCGCTCGCACCAACACCTCATCTTCATGGGACACCAGGGACAGATAATCAAAGTGATCATGCTCCTGATAGAGTTGGGTGAACTCCCAATAGTAGACAGAAGGAGGACAATCTCCCTGATGCAAAAGGAATATCATGCGCCACAGCTGGTAAATCTAAGTAGCATTTCCTCGACAGGAATAGGTAGTCTCTGCACGCTTCCAAATATCAGCAGCAGAATCCAAGAACAGGTAGTTCCGTGCAATGGGTTCCAGCATGGAATTAAGAAGTCAGGACATCATCAAAGTTTTCTCGGACTCCCACTGAGGCCACTCACTACAACAAAAATGTCATTTAGGAATGAAAATTAGTAAGACATTATAATTTGTTGCCAATTAGGAACAAATTTATCTAGGTATATTATTTTTATGTTTTGATACAAAATTATCAACGAAATAATTTTGTTGAAGATTTAGAATCAAATAATTTTATTGCAAAATATTCCTAGTTGATTTGAAAGGAAATATTTTGTATCTAAAATTTGATGATGATTAATCTATCTCTCCCCTCCCAAATAAATGGAGGGAAAATAAAAAATCTCCCCCCAAATATTATTTTATTTCTCCTTCTCTTAAAATCCCTACCTAAAATTTCTCCTGACTCCAGCTTTTCCCGTATCCAGCTTTTCCCTCCCGTCTCCAGCTTTTCCCGCACTCCACTTCTTCCCGTCGCCATGGAATAAATGTGGGAAAAAAAGCGTAAACCTATACCATTTAAACAATTGAGTTATTTACCACTTACGTCAAGGCTGCAAAGGTTGTATATGTCTAAAGTCACTGCAGAACATATGAGATGGCACAAGGAAAGCATTAGTGAGGAGGGGAAATTATGTCATCCAAGAAATGGCGAAGTTTGGAAGCACTTTGATCGAACTGAAGCTATATTTTCAGCCGAGCCACGAAATGTTAGACTTGGACTTTCAACTGATGGTTTTAATCCACATAATCAAGGATCTAGACCGTATTCTTGTTGGCCAGTTATTCTCACACCTTATAATTTGCCTCCATGGATGTGTATGGATAGACCTTATTTGTTTCTTACCTTACTCGTGCCAGGTCCAAAGAGTCCAGGTAATAGCCTGGATGTATATTTACAACCCTTGATAGATGAGTTGAAGACACTATGGAGTGTTGGGGTTGAGACTTACGACATCTCTACAAAACAAAATTTTTTGATGAGGGCAGCACTAATGTGGACCATCAGTGACTTTCCTGCATATGGAATGTTGTCAGGTTGGAGTACACATGGTAAACTAGCATGTCCATATTGCATGAATTTTATTAGGCATTTAAACTCAAACATGGTGGGAAACCATTTTTTTTATTGTCATCGTTCATTTTTGCCTCTAGATCATCCTTATAGATATCAAAAAGACAACTTCACTAAGGGAAGGATCGAGGCAGATACACCTCTCATTCAGCTAACTGGTCAAGAGCTCGAGCCTATAGTTTCATCATTACCATGCATTGATTTTGGTAAAACAAAGGACAAGTGTAGATTAGAAGGGTTTGGTGAATCTCATAATTGGTTGAAAAGAAGTATTTTTTGGGATTTGCCATATTGGAAAACAAATTTAATACCCCATAATCTTGATGTAATGCACATTGAAAAAATGTGTTTGATAATGTATTAAACACTATCATGGATGTAAAAGGAAAGACCAAGGATAATGTTAAAGCTCGTCTCGACCTCCAAAGCATATGTAAGCGTCGAGAACTTGAGCTCAAAGAGGTGAATGGGAAATATTTTAAACCTAAGGAAAATTATACATTATCTAAGGATGAACGAGAGATTGTTTTGAGGTGGATAAAAAATTTGAGACTTTCGGATAGGTATGCATCCAAATTGGGTAGTTGTGTTAATTTGGATGATTGTAGTATGCATGGAATGAAGAGTCATGACTGCCATGTTTTTATGGAGAGATTACTTCCTCTTGCATTTCGAGATTTATTACCAGAATTTATATGGAATGGCTTAACTGAATTAAGCCAATTTTTTAGAGACCTGTGTTCAACTATTCTGTATGAATCAAATATGAAAAAATTGGAGGAGAACATAGTCATAATATTATGCAAGCTTGAGAAGATATTTCCTCCAGCTTTTTTTGATTCTATGGAGCATTTGCCAATACATTTGGCATATGAAGCAAGAGTTGGTGGGCCTGTTCAGTATCGATGGATGTATCCTTTTGAGAGGTAAAATCATTGAACCTATTTTTTTATTTCATATTATATATATGTGTATATTAATTTTGATATCCACAGGTGTTTGAACACGTTGAAACGTAAGGTAAAGAACAAAGCACGTATAGAAGGATCAATTATTGAAGTTTACTTGATCGAAGAAACTTCAACCTTTTGCTCTCATTTCTTTGCTCCCGATGCGAAAACACGATCTATAATTATTGGGCGTAATGATAATTTGATTAATCAAGTTGAACCATGTAGTTTTTTATCTGTGTTTAATTCTACTAGTAGACTCTTTAGCCCAAAAGATCACAAGTGCATTTTAACTTCAGCTGAAAAGGCCGCAAGCACAATCTATATTATGTTGAACTGTACAGAGATAACTGAATATGTTGAGTAAGTAATATCATAATTAATATTTCTTTACTACCTTCATTGTTATTCAAAAGTGATCGCAAAGTATGCTTGCAGACTTTATGACGTTGAACAACGAGCTCAAGTACCGAATCTAACTCCTAAGGCATTAGGAGTTATGCGCGATAATGAGTTTGCCAAATGGTTTGAATAAGTAATGTGATTATTTACTATATATTGCTCGTGCTAAGATTAAAAAATCTTTTTTTTTGCTTAATAGGTTGAAAATCCAGCCAACCAAATAACGAACAACAAGATCAAAGTCCTTGCACACGGATTTAGTAGCCTTGTTAAAACTTGGAATGGATGTATAGTGAATGGATATAGATTCCACACACTCGAGTACGGAGAAACAAAATCTACAATGAATAGCGGAGTATGTGTTAATGGAAGTTATTATGATGATTCAAGTGAAGACTATTATGGAGAATTGATAGAAATCCTTGAGCTAAGTTTTTTAGGGCTTGCTGCCAATACTATAGTGATGTTCAAGATTAAATGGTTTGATACTGGGAAAAGGGGAACAAAGGTTCATCCAAGATATAAGATTATTGATATTAATAATGATCGTAGCATGGCCGAAGATAACCCTTTTGTGCTTGCTTCTCAATGTCATCAAGTATATTACACACCATATCCTTGGAGAAAGAAAACACTTGATCGTCGTTGGCGCACTGTTTTTAAGGTTAAATCTAGAAGCACATATGAGATAAATTATACTCCCATTCATTGTCAACAAACACCGCTAGAGGAATTTTATCAAGAGGCATCTAATACTAACCCAACCGATGTTGTATTAGATGATGCTCTTATTCTAACTGATACTCATTGTCAAGTGGAAGAAGTAACCCCGATGAATTACAACAATCAAGGAGGGAAGTTTAAAAAAATGTTTTTTTTATGAATTAAATGATGTGGACTCTTTAAATGATGAAGACATTTGATATTTTGTGTTTGATCCAAGTTGTCTTGTATGCTAGTGCGGGTAAATAGCTTTTGATGTTTATGTTGTGCTTTTGTTTCATTTAGTATTATTATCATGTTACCTAACTTTAAGTTTCTTTTTCTGTTTTTTGCACCTTGCCTTTGCTACACCTTGCGCATAGGCTCCACAACCCTTTTGCGCTTTGGTGTATTTTGCGCATTTAATAACATAGATTATGTCACGCCCGGAATGTTGCCCCAATCAAACGTTGTCGTTAAATTTTCATGTTTTCAATAAATTTTTTTTTAGTTTTCTTTTCAGGTTGATCTTGACAATTTTGATGCAAAAGAGTTTCTTAGAGCAGCAAATGTACAGTTTTTTGATTACATTCTAGAGGAAGGAGAACCGCTCTATATTCCTCCTGAATAGTGGCACTATGTGAGATTCCTTTATACAAGTTTTTCTGTCATCTTTTAGTATAAATAGATTCTGTTCTATAATAGTTCTGTTGGCACTAATAGTTCTGTTCTTTAGTATGATGGGCTGATTCTTCTCATGGTGCATTTAAGAATTAAAATAATGGTTTTCTAACAACATGTGTATATATTTATTTATCTATTAACTGTGCAAAATGAACTATACCTCATAATTTTTATTATCTGCTAATAGACAATGTGCTTTGATTCCACACCATAGAGATGAGAATCTATTGTTCTATTTCAAACACTTTTTTGCTCTAAATGTTGTTGTCAATTATTTCTAGCATCTTAAAGAAGATTTACACCAAACTTCGAGCACGATGAGGACTAGAGGAAGGGGAGCTAGGTAGATTATTATCTAAAAGAAGTCGCGAAGATCCTTTTCTAAATCTTTTAATGCAAGATGTGAATCATCACTCAACCTCAGATTCTGACTCGCAAAATGATATTGATGAGGAGCATGATATGTCTGAACATATGAATATTGAACATCCCATATCTGAAGAGGTGAATATTGCTCAACATGATTGCATGGATCCTCCTTTGGACCATCTAGAGTCAATTAATTCAGATAGCAAAGATGATGTTGAGCATGATGAAGATGGGCGAGAGATATTGACCGTCGTTGGAAAATGGTATAGTTTTCTCTTATAATTCAAATTTTTTTTCTATTCATAATATTCTAATATGTTTTTATATTTGTTGCTTCATTAGTATCGCTGCACCTAGGTCCATGTTGAATTGTTTAAGAGGTTGGTTCAATGGAGTTTGGCCCACCTTTAGTAAAATTCCAGATGATGTAAAACAAAATTTCTTCAATATGTTCAAGGTAAAAAAATCTTCCAATTGTTTCTTGATTTATTTGTTAAATTAAAATTCTTAACTTTAAATCTTATGATAATTATAGGAGAAATTTACTTGGCGTGCTCCATCAACAGAACAACAAATCTATAAAATTTGGAAGAGTTATTTTAGTAGAATAATGACTTCAGAGATGAGACGCATCCGAAAAGTTACAAAGTCAAAATCTGCACATCCGCCGACATGGATGCGTCGAGAAATTTTTGAAGAATTATGGAATATATGGGAAGCAGATAAATACAAAGATCTTCAAGAAAATAATTGCAAAAATAGGATCTCCGATAGAGATGGCCTTGGAGTAGTTAAAAGTACAGCAAGATCTATTTCCATTCCTCATCATGCTTATAGAATGGTAAACTATTAAACATTTGGACATTGCAACTTATTTGAACTTTTAATATTGATGTTCAAACTGATCTTCTATTTCATATTTTATGGGTTGGTGGGGTGTTTATGGCGTTTAACGGTGATTATGGAGGCAGTTTAATCAAGTTGATTTCAAGACAAACAATTGAATATGGGCAAGAAAAACATGTGTCGGGACTGTTGTTGGTGGCTTATCGAAGTCTGGGAGGACAAGTCGTGATTTATTTCATGTTTCCATTCCAACAAATACTTAAATAATATAAGAAATTCAGGAAGTAAATTGCAAATTGGATTATTGCCTGCACTAATAAAACCACTTCTAGTAACCATTCCAAAAATCTGCATATCTCGATAGTTTCTTGTTATTATTAAATGGTTGTCATATTTAAAAATGATGATGATTTTCCCGTCTTTCTTCTTAACATAAATAGATGCTTCATTGGCGAAGTCATACAATGCTTTAGAGAGTTTGTATACCTTCTTTTTTTCTCCTTATTTCCCATAGCTAAGGGGTTGGTGGATGAATTCATCCTCGGTTAGATATTCGTTGAAGATGTGTTTTTTGATGTCTAGATGATGTTGGAAAGAAAATGCTTTGATTAATATGATAATATCCATCCTGGATACAAGGGCGAATGTCTCAGTGTAGTCCCTTCTATGAAATTGAGAGAAACATTTGTATGCAATGCGTGCCTTGAATTTGATTGTGTCTCCATCTTTTCTGAGTGCATCATCATTTCTTCATCATTTCTGAGTGCATCTATTAAACACTTGGAAGTTTGTGAACAAGTTTCCAAGTTTTATTCTTAAAATCATCATCATTTCTAAGTGCATCTATTAAACTCCTTTTCCAAGTTTGATGGAGAACATATTAACTAAACTGTTTGAACTCCTTGTTTAAACTTCTTGGATGGAGAACATAGTAATTAAACTCCTTGTTTGATTTTAGTTAAGGTAATGCAAATAGAATGTACATATTTATTTATAAAAATAAAATGAAACTTGAGTTCTATGAATTAAACGTGGAAAGGTTAAAATGTCATATCATATTATGGCCCAATTGGGGCAATATATAGAGAATACAAGGTAGGATTGTGACACCTCATCAATCCGTGTGCCTCATACAATAAAAGATAAACCACTAAAAATAAACCCAATAAACCCAATACTCCCCCTCAAGCTGGGGCGAAGATATCAAGCAAGCCCAGCTTGCCATAAGTAGAAAGAAGACGGGAAGGCCCAACAGCTTTGGTAAAGGCATCAGCAATCTGGTCGGCGGAAGGGACGTAGGATGCTGCAAGAGTCCCAGAGCGAATGTGCTCCCTGAGAAAGTGGATATCCACCTCAATATGTTTGGTTCTCTCGTGTAGGACAAAGTCAGAAGCAAGCAGGAGAGCTGACTGGTTGTCACAAACCAATGTCGAGGAACAAGTCGGAGGAAAACCAAGCTCGGTCAAGAGAGTCCGCATCCAGAGGAGCTCGGTGGCGCCATGGGCCATAGCCCGGTACTCAGCCTCGGAGGAGGAGCGGGACACAACACTTTGCTTCTTGCTCTTCCAGGAAACAAGATTACCTCCATAGAAGGTGCACATCCCTGAAGTCGAACGCCGGTCTGTGAGAGAGCCAGCATAATCAGAATCAGTGTAGCAGGTAAGATCGGCAGATGGTGATGAACGATAGAAGAGCCCGAGACCTGGGGAGCCTTTTAAGTAATGAAGGATCCGAAGAGCAGCATCAAGGTGAGAAGTTCGGGGAGCATGCATGAACTGACTGACCATACTCACAGCAAAGCTAATATCAGGACGAGTATTAGTCAAGTAGATAAGTCTTCCAACCAGTCGCTGGTATGTGCCAGGATCAGGGAGAGGTTCACCAGACTCAGCGTGTAAGCGGTGTTTGGGATCCATGGGAGTAGAGACTGGAGAGCACCCAAGAAGACCAGTATCACTCAAAAGGTCAAGTGTGTACTTTCGCTGAGACAAAGAGATCCCTTGATGAGATCTGGCAACCTCAATCCCGAGAAAGTACTTCAGAGGTCCTAAATCTTTAACCTCAAAGGCCTTTTTAAGTACTTCCTTAATCTGAATTATACCTGAACTGTCGTCTCCAGTAAGGATGATGTCGTCCACATAGACAAGGATAATCACCTTACGGCCATCCACAGCAGCCCGAATAAAGCATGTATGGTCGGCATGACACCTGGTGAAACCACTCTGAAGAACAACAGCGCCGAACCGCTCAAACCACGCCCGAGGGGACTGCTTCAGCCCATACAATGATTTCTGCAAGAGGCAGACACGATCCAAATACTCCCCCTGAAGCTTGTACCCGGGAGGCGGATCCATATAAATCTCTTCAGCAAGGTTGCCATTGAGGAAGGCGTTCTTCACGTCCAGCTGATGAAGGGGCCACCTGTGGCAGGCAGCGAGGGAAACAAGAAGACGAACGGTGGAGAGCTTGGCGACAGGAGCAAATGTCATCCCGTAATCTGCTGGAGTCTGGGTGAACCCTTTGGCAACAAGCCGGGCTTTGTAGCGATCCAAAGACCCGTCGGCATTATACTTGACGGTGTAGACCCACCGACAACCAACAGTCTTCTTGCCAGCGGGAAGAGGAACTAACCGCCAGGTATTAGCCTTCTGTAAAGCAGACATCTCAGCCTCCATAGCTGTCACCCACTCGGGGTGCTGAAAAGCCTCCGTCGTCGACCTCGGAAGCCGGATCTGGTCAGTGGCGGTGAGGAAAGCTTGGTACTCTGGTGAAAGGCGCTGGTAGGACACAACACTAGCCACCGGGTGATCAGTAACACAAGAACGCTTACCCTTGCGAATGGCAATAGGTAAGTCGGAAGAGCAAGAAACATCACCTGCCTGAGGAAGTGGCACCGGGTCCGGTGAGCTGGGCTCGATCAGTGGATCACCAAGAATAGGGTGGACACGGGAAGGCCCACGGGGGCCACGAGTATAGACCTGGAGGGGAGCAGAGCCTGGCTCGGAGATCAGAGGCACTGGTGATGGAATGGGTGGAGGAGAGGAAGGAGCAGAGGTAGGAGAGTCACAAGAGAAGGGGACATCCTCAAAGAATGTGACATCCATAGTATGGTAGGTCCGACGAGAGGAGGGGTCATAACATCTATACCCCTTGGAAGAGGAGGAGTATCCCAAAAATAAGCAACGGATGGCTTTGTCATCCAGTTTAGTCCGAGTCAGACGGCGATCTTGGACAAAACACACACACCCGAAGACTCGGAGAGGAACTGGAAACAACGGGCGGCTGGGAGAAAGAAGGCTCAAGGGAACACGACCTGCCAGAGGTTGGCAGGGGAGACGGTTGACCAGGAAGGTCCCCGTAAGAAGGGCAGCGCTCCAAAAGGGCTTGGGAACATTAGTCCCACGAAGAAGGCAACGGGTCACATTTAGGAGATGGCGGTTCTTGTGTTCCGCCACTCCATTCTGCTCCGAAGTATAGGGACAGGAGAACTGGTGGAGAGTCCCCTGGCTAGCAAGGAAAGCAGTAAACGAAGAAGAGGTGTATTCCCCTCCATTATCAGAGCGTAGGATCCGAATAGGAGACGAAAACTGGGTGCGAACCATACTAGAGAACTGAATATAGATGTCAAATACTTCAGACTTAGCACGCATCAAATAAACCCAACAGCAGCGCGTAAAGTCATCGATAAAGGAAACAAAATAACTAAAGCCATCATAAGATACAACCGGGGCAGGACCTCAAACATCAGAATGAATAATATCAAAAGGTGCAGAAGTACGAGAAGAAGAAACAGGATATGAAGTGCGTGTGTGTTTACTCAGCTGACACACATCGCACTGAAAAGAGTGCTCAAATGAGACACTCGGAAAAATAGAGGACACAACCTTAGGACTAGCATGTCCCATCCGGGCATGCCAAATAGCAGGTGTGGTGGTGGTAGCAGCAGTAATACTGGATGGAGGTGATAGTAAAGGAGGTGGAAGATCCAACAGATAAAGCCCGTCACGCTCACGGCCGTAGCCAAAAATCTTCCTCGTGGTCAGGTCCTGAAAAACACAACCAGAAGGATCAAAAGTTATTGAGCAATGTAAATCCAGAGTCAATCGAGTTACAGACATAAGATTTAAAGCTAGTTTGGGAACATACAGAACCGCTTTCAAGGGAAAAGAGTGTGAAAGAGAGACTGTGCCCTGGTGAAGAATGGGGGTCACAGAACCATCGGCAAGGCGGACCTGCTGATGGACAGTCGGAGAGACAAGGGAGGAGAACAAGTGTGGCTCACCCGTCATATGATCAGTGGCCCCAGTGTTTATCACCCAGGGAGAGGAAGATCCCCCACGAGTGACGTGAAATGCCGTCGGAGTACCTGACGCAGCGGCAGAAGTCGACGACGAGGGTCTAGGTGCAGAATCCGTCTGCGGCTGAGGTGGCAGAGCATAGTGCTGAATCTGTGTCTGAAGCTCCAGAACCTGAGCCATAAGATGGCTCCAGTCAGCTGAAGGGCCCCCAGAGGGGGTACTGTAACTAGGCTGGCCCCCAAAGTCAGAAGTAGCAACGGCAGCAGCACGAGGAGCAGACGACTGCTGGCGAAGGTGGGGAAAAAGCTGCCAGCATCGGGACTTCTCATGACCAACCCGAAGACAGTGCTGACACTGAACAGAGGCAAATGGGCTCCCGCGGCCACCTCCGCGACCCCTGGAAGAACGCCCCCCACGCCCAGAAGAAGTACGGCCAGAAGCAAGGGCCATCTGATCTGGAAGAGGAACAAGAGGTGCAGTCAGGCGGGCACGACGCTCATGCTCCTCCACCATAGAGTAAGCGTCGAGAATATCTGGAAGTGGGTTCATGCTGACAATCTGAACCCTAACCTGCTCAAACTCAGGGCGTAATCCCATCAGAAATTGGTAGGTCTCACGCTGCTCCTGTCTTGTCTTGGCAACAAGCATATCCTCAGAATGTGTAAATGCAGTCAGTGGCTCGAGATCAGAAAGCTCCAGGAAACGCCCAGAGAGAAAGGTAAAATAGTCATGGACCGAATGATCCCCCTGTCGAGCAGTCGAGATCTCCTGGAAGATAGAGTAAATCCGTGTATCAACACGAGTGTGCCCATAGGTGCGGGTAAGGCCAGCCCAAAGGGTCTGAACAGTATCGAAACGCATGAACTGCTCGTAGATACGAGGCTCCATGGAGCATTGGAGCCACCCAAGGATCTTGTAGTTCTTCGTTTTCCAGGTACGGAGACCTTTTTCATCGGTAGGCTTGGGAACCCCATTGGGTTCAACCCAATCGAGCTTGTCATGGCCGGCGAGGTGCACACGCACGGAGGTGGACCAGGCAATGAAATTCTTCTCATTAAGGAGAGTGGTAGTAATCCGCCTAGCAAAGCCATCACCCGAAGAATCCATAGAAGACAGAGAAAGAAAGGTGGCTCCAACGGAAGAAAAGAAAGAAAGGTGGTCTCCAACGGAAGAGGGAAGAAAAGTGGCTCCAACGGAAAAAGAAAGAAGAAACAGAAACCCTAAAAAGGAGGAGTTTCCATCCGAAGAACACAACGGACCATAGATCAAAGATCTAGGTCAAAGAAAGAAAGAAGGAAGGAAGATGAAGGGCATCAAAGCTCCATCCCTCACATCTGCCTAAAACATCGGGAAAGGCGGCGAAGGAGAGGTCGCTGGAGGTCGGCGAGCACGAGAAGAGGGGTTGGAGGGGTCGGCGACCTCGGGCGAGCAGATCAGGGGTGGTGAAATGTTGGCCGGGATCGGGAGAAGCAGGTCGGCACGTGAGAAGTAGGCGGCGGTCGACGCATGCGGGAAGTGGCGGACGACGCAAGGCCCTCACATCCCGGCGAGAGAGACGCCTCACCAGGCGGGATCGGGAAGAGGGATCGACGAGCGACGAGCTAGGCGGGAGCGGGATTTGCGAGAGGCGAGATGTTGGCCGGGATCGGCGGGATCGGGATTTGCGAGAGGCGAGACGTTGGCTGGGATCGGGATTTCTTCTGCTTTGATACCAAATTAAACGTGGAAAGGTTAAAATGTCATATCATATTATGGCCCAATTGGGGCAATATATAGAGAATACAAGAAGGTAGGATTGTGACACCTCATCAATCCGTGTGCCTCATACAATAAAAGATAAACTACTAAAAATAAACCCAATAAACCCAATACTATGTGGTTATATATGCAATCGTATTGGACAATTAATTGAACCCTTAAGAATTCATGTATCATCCATCGTGTATTTGATTCATAATGCACTATATGTTGGCTCGACAATTTATTAAATGCTGTTTTTTCCTTCTTAACCTGCAGTTGCATCATATTGCTAGTCCATCTAGGAATGGCTGAAGGAAAACTGCGGCAGTTTCTTGCTTAAAATTGCATGCACAATTAATTCCTGTATATGTTATTTTGAACAAAAACTGCAGCAGTTTAAGGTAGTTATTAGTATGGTGCTGCACAGCTGTAGTAAATGAGTTGCGATTTTGTATGTTCTTTCAAAATTAATCTTTTATGTCTCTATCTGAAATTATTTGGATTAACATGGTGATGATTTTTTTATTTATGTATTTTCTATTGGCTCCCAAATCTGGGTTATTTTGTATCTATATATTTTGTGATAAAAGTCAAAGTTTCATGTTTTTCTGTCAATTTGAAATGGTTGTTTATTTTGTCCAATCTTTTCTCCATATCAATATGACAGAGCTGTTATATTAGCATTATATTTCTTTTTGAAGATTTTCTATTAGAAATTAAGCTCACGTAGCATGTTTGCACTTCACTAGCTTGGATATATTACTTGTTTTCTCCACCATCTAATTGTCATTTATGCTAAATACAATGCAGGATCATGCTAATGCGGGGTTACTGATTCCTCATGAAAATGTTTTCAACAGAACTCATAGAACCAATAAAGGACGAGGACCATTTGTCGATAAGAAATCAAAGAAAACATTTGTAAGTCTTTTTTTTTCAATGTTAGTGTTTAATAGAACAACAAAATGTTATTTATTAATGTCATTAATTATTAATTACAGCTTTTAATTTACTTTATAGGAGTCTTACACCCTGAAGTTACATGAAAAGCAATCTCAAAGTAATGATACAATCATATTGCCTTCTACCAATGTTTCTTGGACATATTATCCCGATTTATGGATTGAAGCTTCCGGCGGTCTTAAAAATGGTCGTTGCTATGGATTTGGCAATTCATACAATGAGAGTGTCATCTCTGGTACTAGTTCAAGAACCAATACACAAATTGTAATTGAGAAGTACAAGGATCGTGTTGAAGAGTTAGAGAAACTTCAAATGGAGATGAATAATAATTTTGAACAGAGAGTGGATAATGTTGTTAAAGATATTGTTAAAAATGTTGTTTCTACTGCCTTAAAGGTGCATGGAATTCATCAAGGTCATCACTTTTCTCCTGGACATTACTCTTCTCCTGGATCATATACTTCTACTCAATTCTCCGCTCCAGGTTCTAGTTATTTTTCAGCTCCAGCTCCAGGCTACTATGCAACTCCCAACTATTTTCGAATACCAAGTCATCATCCGCTTGCTCAATATCAAGCTCCAAACCAAGATTCTTCTCCAGTTCAACGTCAATTTTCTGACAACGGACATTATCCAGATCAGCTGATTGCACGCCCATAGTTGTCACATTTTGTTTTGTTTAAAATTTTGATACATGTTATCGTATTTTGGTGGGCTTACTTTTGATAATGTATTGCAATTTGGCTATGCATCTAAATTGGTTGTGTTTCAAAGTTTGTTGCTATGTCAACTTTTGTGTATATATATATCAATGATACTCTATGTATGACATTTGAACGAACGAGAGAAGCAGGCGAGCGGAACGAACGAGAGGCGAGACGGATCACGCGAGCGGCGGGGACTTGTTCGCCCTAAGGTTCCTTTGATACCATGTTGGCAAAAGTGTGAAATCTAATACATTCAACAAGCCCACTCCTTAATATATAGGAGTGGTAAGCACAGGGCTACCACCGTAATTAAGCTAAAAAGACAAAATACATAAAAATACTGGCATAATTCCAACAATAGGCACGAGGTAGCTAAGGCGGAATAGTTCTTGCAAAGTCTATTTTTCCGAAATCTCTTGAAGATTTAGAAAAATGCGGGGATTTCTATCTGCCCTTTTCCGCCATACTCGTTGATCCCCAACGGTCCATTTACTCCGGGAGAGTCCTACCAGGGAGCTGAATGGTATTTGCCTCCCAAGAGCAGGCCTCAACAATCATGAGCAAGTACTCTCCTGCCACACAGAAGTACTCGTCGAACAACATCTCGCCTACTCGCCAACTAATGTTCTGGACGTATTCAAGTCCTGTATTTTAACATTTATTACTCCACTTTATAAGCGGGCAACCCATATTAAAGAGAGTGCTCGCGGGTAATCCCCTCGAGACTATAAATAGACTCGATGTTGTAGCTTAAAAGGGATCTCTAACCCGACCCAAAGGTCCTGAAGTACTCGCTTCTCCTAATCATCGAGCTCGCAAGTACCCCAATAAAGAACTTTGTAATCTCTTGTAATAAGTTGTAACCGCTCATTTCAATCAACACAATCACGCACAACTAAGGTTCGCGTTGTGCGAAGACTGCCTAGCTGTCCGCGACACCATCCTTCTCGCTTCCGCTACTCGTAACTGAAATAAACGAACATTCACAATCCCCCTTCCCTCCCCTTTTTTAGTTGTGTGGAGCTGGGACGGGAAAACCCCCAACATTGCCCTTACGGAGAATCCCAAACAGGAGCCTCGGATGGCTCAAGTGGTCGACGGGAGAATGGCTGTAAATCAAGATGTCATCAAAATAGACGACCAGGAATTTGCCCATAGAAGGCCGCAGGATCTGGGTCATGACCCGCACGAAAGTGCTCAGGGTGTTGGACAGCCCAAATGGAATGACCAACACTCACACAGACCGTCTTTGGTCTTAAACGTCGTCTTCCACTCGTCTCCCTCGTAAGCCCTAATATGGCGGTATCTCAGCAGCTAGTCAACCTGTCTCTTGAGCTCAACATGCTCGTCCGAGTTCATTCGGTAATGTGGTAGGTTCCGGAGCGAAGCTCTCGGTGTCAGATCTATGGCGTGTTGGATGTCACGCAATAGGGGTAACTCGTCGGGTAAATCATCTAGCATAATATCAACATACTCATCGAGAAGACACCGGACCTCAGGGGATGGCTCAGGAATCTCTAAAGGGCTCTCAGGAGCCATGGTGGCGGCCACTTTGTAGAATATATCAGCATCAGTCTCTCCCTCATAAACTCGCTGCAACGCAGGATGTGCAGTAGCCTGGATGAACTCATGTTAGTGGAAGAGGCAACTTTACCCTTGGATTTCTCCTTGGGTTGGGTTGGTGTCAATGTAATCTTACAACCCTTGTCGTAAAATACGCACGTATTCAAGATACTGAAGCATGTGACATCACGATCGAATAGCCAAAATCTCCCAAGAAGGACATTGGCAACATCCATCGGGATAACTTCACACCAAACACGACCCTCAAACAAGGCAAGAAAAATCAGAACCAAGCGCCTCTAGGTAACCTGTATGGTCGTCTTATCGACCCAGATCACTCGATGGGGATGGGGCGCAGGAGTCACCTGTCTAAGACCACCTCCCGGAACCTGAGCACGGTCAAGGGAAAATTATGCCCAGAGTAACCGCCCTGCGGTAGTGCTAGCTTACAGACCAATCCCCACTGCATGACGCTTACCCTATCAGGAAAACACCACAACATCATCACCAATACATATGTATATAAGCGGAAATAAAAGAAAGCACAAGTCACAGACATAAGATCATATAACATAAGTCAAATAAGTGTCCATAGAGTCTAAGCGGAAATATGGACTAAGACATGCCCTATATCAATCGATAGCTAAATCATATTGATAAATCATCACAACCCTCTCAACCGTCTCTGAAGTAGCAGATGAAGAAGCGAAGTCAAGTACCGTCGTAGTAGTCGATATGGTCTCAGGGTGGTCCTCCATCGGGTGCTGGTGCTGTTGGTGCCCCTGCTGCACCTGGGGTGGTGACAACTAAAGGATTAGTCAAACGACTAAGTGGTGCCCTCCCTCTCCCCCCCCCCCCCCCCCCCCCAATGCATCCTAGAGCACCGGATGAAAGAAAGGAATGTGGAGTTGCAAGGTTAACAAAAGATAAAGAGAGGGAAGTGATAATATCCATACAATAAGAATTGCAGTAATAGCAAACTGAACAGGAAATAGTAACTTATCATATAAAAGCTCTCATACGAATTTATACGATAAGGATTCATGTGTAAGTATATAAATAAGTACTTATCATATGTCCACACATATTTATATGATAAGGCTTTGCACTATGCAATGCAATGCATGCTAAATTTTATACAAAGTTACAACATTAGAACTCACATCTACTAACACAATCTCTACATCGATATAGACCTGACCATTCTTAAGTGGGTAGCGATCCTCACGGGTCTCATTGTCGTGGCAAGAAGTTAACAGCATAATGGTCATCTTCACTTCTAGGAAAGTGACAGGCTACGAACATAGGCCCTCCTCGTACAGATATTACATGTACTACTTGTTGGAATGGAACATCCACCCTGCCAGTGAAGTTCCCCAGAAACTAGGGCCCACAAGGCTAACATCTAGGATAAACCTAGACTCCTACAAGACCACCCCCCGAGGAGCCTAAGAGTCTGTCATCTCAACTCCCCCGTCACTGTGCTCTGTTCGGAGGAGCCAGTATGACCGGTCACAACAATCACAACTCATCAACTAATCATAATTATGAATAGTGACACCTCACGTTACATTATGGATTTCCTAGCGGTGCAATGAGCTACACACACATAGTTAACTATATTACCTGACTGACAATCTAGCTCTACAACAACGCAAACACGCACTAACACCAACAATTAGACTATATCCGCAACTTCTGAACCTCCTAAAGGCCTAAGCCCTACGTGTGTTGGAGCTCAATTAGTGAAGAGGTGTTGAATGTTATCCAACTTAAAGCCCTAACCCTAGCCCAAAGCATTGGCTAACACAAATAGGGCAAACCTCAACCTAGGTCCTTACTAAGGCTACCACAAGCAATGATCTTGTCATAAGCTTCTCACCAAGCCTCTCATGACCTCAGTATGATGCCTAACCAATACACCCACACCATTAGTTTTAATGTTAATCCAACTATATTGAAGCTAAAATGATAGTTTATCACAATTGACCTTGAACTCTACAGGAGCAGGGATGGCAAGTGTTTATAATGAGATAAGAACTCATTAAATCAAATAAACCCTTAAGGTAAACTGATTATCAATAAGATTATTTACCAAATAGGCATCCACTACTACTATAGAACATGGTGATGTGCCATGGTATGATCAACATTAGTACACATTAATTTAAGCTCTACTACAGTGACCAAAAGTTGACCTAAACATCCAATTAAATGTCCCATCAACATTACTCTATCAAAAATTATCATCAAGCGCTGATGGAGACATGGTGGTGTGTACATACAAGCCTAATAAGATTAAACATCAATTAATGTTCGAATGTGATTATTAAGACCTAAGTTAAGGAACTATGAATCAAGGTGATCAACCAAATGTCTAAAACAACATTATAAATCTCTTGAGATCACTGATTAGTCATAAATCTCTTGAGATCACTTATTAGTCATAGTAATTATATAATCAATTCCTAAATTAATCACCAAAATAATATGATTCATATTTAAAGCAGGTGACATCTCATAACTTTAATCAATTTAATAGCCGAAATTACTATGTCCACCAAACTTCTGCCATACATAGATATTATGATAACACAAGTAGTCCCAAAAATTTGTCATTTAAAATTAATTAATTAACATATGTTTTTTGGCATATTATTCAAAATACTTTAAGACATAGGTAGCCTAAAAATCATAACAGTTTTTATGAAGGTATCCCTGACCCTAGAGCATGCAAAACAGCAAGTGGTACTACAAAATAATTCATAAAACCAGAGATATTAATTTTCCAAAACTGCCCTAGGTCAAACTAGCGCATGCTCACTGACTTAGGTTTACAGGGACCTACAGAGCTCCTCAGAAAATGTGCCACACCTTTTTGTTAAGGGGAAGAGCCCTACAACTTTCATATTGGGCACTTCCTCTGGAAATGACTAGAAGGCCCTAATAAATCCATTTGGACAAGACTTATTTAAATTGTTAAATGCACAGCACTTTTATTTAATTAAAATCCCTATTATTAATCTGCAGTCAGCATCTTAGCGCAATCTGACGGCTTCAGATGAAGCCGCACCATAAATATCATTCCCCCACGGTGGATCCACCATTAGATTTCGTTGGGGACAGCCAATGGTCAATTCGATATATTTAAGAAAATCAGCGGCCATGATTTCATCATCACGCCTATATCCAATGGCTATTACAGCTCGCTGTTGAAACAAAAAATTGGTGATTTACGGAAACTCTGCACTCCGCACTGATGACCGCTACGAGATCTAGCAGAGGAGTGATCGAAAACTCACAAAGGAAGGGTTGAACCTTCCAGAATGCATGCGGGGAGGCATTGCCAGATTTGAAGAAGACGGTGGCTCGTTCTTGCTCCAATTGCCGCCAACGAGGGGTATGTTCGGGTTCGCTCAGATCAAATAAGGCTGGAGAAGACGGTTTCATGGAATTATATCAAGTGAGGGAGGCTGTAAAGATCCCCCCCCCCCCCTAAGCCGACGTCCAACACCCTTCTAGCTCCTCATGTCGTCAGTTCGTGCTCTAGATGCTTCAAGGATCGTGCCCCTTAACTTCTCGGAGGACACCAAAAGTTTCCGGCCATTAAACCCCAAGTAGATACCTGAATGTGGCTGGTCAATGTCCAAGGGGGTCGAGTTTGAGCTCTTTAGCCAGGTTTGACACCTGTGATGATGTGGCAGGTGAGATGGAGATCATGGGAGGTGGGGTAATCCACTATCAAGTGAAGGCGGGTCAAAGCTAGCCTAAAAAGGGCTTGGGTGCACCTAAATCTCATTTTAAGGCTAGGGTTGACTTGGTCAACCTACTATGGTTGACTTTCCTAGTCAATGAGTTGGACCGCAAGGGTCACTGTGGATCCACTTCAAGTCTACTAGGGCTGACTAAATCCTCTTAAAGCAAGGGGATCCCATTAGGGTTATACTTGAGCTGATTAAACCCTCTTGGGTGGGGTGGATCCTACCTAGCCTAGGTCAACTCAATTAGGGCTTAAGGAGTGTAGCTAGGGTACCTACATCCACTAGGGTCATCCTAGAGTCCCGCCAAGGTCTCCACAAGGTCTAAGGCACTCTAGGGTCTCTAGGGGCCCACGGATGGTCTCATGAGGGCATTGGACCATCCTAAGGCCCATTAGCTCTCCTAAATGAGGCACAAAACACTTAGGGTCCTCTTTGAAAGATGGGATGTTACAACTTGCATTCGCTCTAAGGCTCTTTGGACCATAATGTTCACACAACTCCCGTTATTGATGGACAGCTTGCAGGGACCGCCTGCACTGGAAAAGAAGGTATAGAAGATCGTTGTGCGACGACAATCCACTTCGGTACGCAGGGTGTAGAGAAAATGTCGAATAACACCGATCTCAAAGGAGCGCTCAGCATCGCTCTCCCAACAGTGCTCGACAATGGCAACAATCTCCTTCTCAGTGACCTCCTCAACATCAGCACTAAGCTCGTCTTCTTCAACCAATAAATTTTTCGTGGGGCACTGGGCTGCCATATAGCCCCTGCCAGAGCAACGATAACATTGAATGTTCCCTGGTTAGGTGGCCTCGAGAGGCCCCGGTGGCAACAACCTTACCCTTCGTGTCCACGGGAGCACGAGGGGTCCTGCAGGAGTGATAGTGGCTGGAAGTGGTTTTCTACATATGGACACGTCCGGTCTGGAGGGGTCCTAGCAGGCACCTGCTAATTGAAGGTACTGCTCATACTCGAGTGTCATTTGGTAAACATGCTCTAGAGTATCCATACAATTAGGAATCACTGTGTAACTCAGTCCTCAGTCTGGAATGGAACCAGGAAGCGGTGGCACTAGCACCTCACACAGATCACTGCCCGCGGTCAACTCGTCAAATCGAGACATGCACACTACTACAGTGTATCCTGGCGCAACGCATAAAGCTGGTACAATAACTAGTACCGATAAAATACGAGAAGATATTTATCCGTTAATCGACACTTCATGTCTTCCCAACGGATGATAGGGTGGTATCCTTCTCGATGGAGTGATCTCTCCATGCTGCTCCAGAAGATCATCGTTAGGCCTATAAGCTTCATCCTCGCAAATCTTCGCTCGTCTGTCATATCGTACCACTCAAAATAGTGGTCCTCCTGGAGCCTGTCGCTAAAGGCCTTCGGATCTAGGTGATCGTCGAAGGTAGGAGCGTCAATACGTATGCAGCGAGTGATTTCATCCTCCGCATGTACTACTCTACGCGGATCGGGATAACCGTCATAGTAGTCGTCCTGCCCATAGTCAAAACGTCCATGAACTAGATCACAAGGGGTTAGGTTCCGAGGCGGATAGTCCTCCTGAGGATGGAACTGCCTATCCTGGGCGTGTCATGATTGACGGTCATGAGTGTGATCCAAAGGTCATCTCATAGGTGGGGCTGACTCTCGATGTGCTTGATTCCTACCACGCCAATCCTGAGGCAGGCGGCTGTCTCGTTCATCCTCAAAATAATCGTTAAGTGGGATGGTCGTGTCCTCCCTCCTCTAAGGAGTGGCTTGATCCATCTGATCCTCGAGGATATTCATGCGAGCGCGTAGATCGTCGAATTAAGCATTCATTTAATTGAACCGATCTAGCATCAGTCATTGGAACTTTGCAGGTGTTATTTTGGAGTTGGAGTTGGAGTTGGAGTTGGTGGTCCACTCGCCAGTTAGGTTCGGGTCTGAGATGTGTTGACGATAAGGCCTACCACTATATTGTCGTCACGGATGAGGAGGGGGGTTGTTGGTGGACTGGCGGGTGGAAGGAAAAGGGGGGATGTTAGGGTTTGGCGTTTGGTTAGAGAAAGGGATTACAGCGGGGAGAAAAGAACTGGGCTGCGAATACAGAGTTTACAGAGGTTGTGGTGGCACTAGGGCTGAGCCTGAGGGGGCGCAGATGCTGGAACAAGACACGGAAAAGGAATGGGCTGCTGGGGTTAAAATCAGGGAGGAGACAGCGTGCGGCTTTGGTCGTCGATTTCGCAGCAGGAATGGGAGGCAGAGGCTCGCGGCTAGTGGGGGCGTGTAGCAGGAGCGGAAGAGTTGAGGTTAGAGGAGGGTGCGACGTGCGGGAGAGGCGAGGTTGCGGGAAAGGGAAATAGACGAAAAATTGAAAATAATTGGGACGGCGCACCCCGGGATCTCGCGGCGTCGCACCAAGATATGATTGTCGGCTCTGGATTTCTTCACAAGGCTAACAATAATCCACAATGACAGTCATTGTTGGAACATGGGTTTTGTATCTCTTGGTTTGAGAATAACAAATTCTGATATGTATTTGATCTACTTTGTTTGTGTTCATAGTGCGCAGGTACTACAAGTACAATTGAGAGAAGTACACGGGGGATTTGAACTGAATTGTAAACTATCGTGCGGTGATAAGTATAACCACAGGTAATAACTTTCGTTCTAGATGGACAGCTGGCAAGGAGCATTTCAAAAAGGACTTGACGGGAGATCAAATCCTATTATGTAAGACATTACCACGACGCAATAACCTTATCTCACAGCGGTAACATTAAGGCAACCTCGGCAATCACAAGGAGCCAATTGAAGAAGAAGATCACATTTTGGTGGGATGCAATATTGTACTACCGCAGAGCGATAGTTCTTACCGCGTTGTGATAATTGTTGCCTAAGATACGATGTTTTGCTTCCAAAACAGGATGGCCAGAATGCGAAAATTCAATTATTGAGCTACCGCCAGCGATAGCAGGCAGTGCTCTATTTAAAGGGCATTTCGCTCCATCTCTCGTGCGCAAAACGAATTAATTTCAAGGGAGTCTTCGTGCATGGCGTCCAGAGGAGCTCCAAGAGGCCATTCCAGCAACAGGAAAAGATTTCGAAGGAGAACGTGTTGAAACGAAGAGGAGAGGAGAAACGAACCTTAGGGTTCTGACGTCGTTTCATTTCATCCCCCTCTCGCATTCAACCATCCTCTTATATCTGGAAGGAAAACCGTTGGGCTTAGGCTTAGCCACCCTTATTCTCACCACCCGGTGAGGGGGTTACTTGACATTTAACACCCCCCCTCAAGCTAACCCCATAAGCATCCAGCATTCCGAGCTTAAGAGAGTAAGAATGAAGGGATTTGCCAGAGACTGCTTTAGTGAGCATGTCAGCCAGTTGATCTTCAGAGGGCACGAACACCATAGTCACAGTTTGATCCTGAATTTTGTCCCGCACAAAATGACAATCAATTTCAATATGCTTTGTTCTCTCGTGAAAGACAGGGTTGTTAGATATATGAATTGCAGCTTGATTATCACAATGGAGTTGCATAGCCTCAATGACAGGAAATCTCATTTCCCCCAAGATAGATTTAACCCAAACCAGTTCACACGCAGTAACAACAATGGCACGGTACTCTGCTTCAGTGGAGGAACGAGCCAGAACATTTTGTTTTTTACTTCTCCAGGAAATAAGGTTGCCACCAACAAAGATGGTATATCCACTAGTAGATCTTCTGTCCACGAAAGAGCCTGCCCAATCAGCATCACAGTACCCGTGGACCTTAAGATGGCCATGATTTTGATAGATAATGCCTTTTCCAGGGTCCTTTTTTAAATATTTTAGAATCCGCAGAACAGCTTGATAGTGATGAACTTTTGGGTTGTGCATGAATTGACTAACCAACCCAACAGCGAAGGAGATATCAGGTCTGGTGATTGTCAAATAAATCAATTTCCCCACAATTCGTTGAAAATCAGACTTCCTCTCAAGATCTGGAGAGGTCTCCTTATGAATGTCATAACAAGGGTCCACAGGACTATCCACAGGTTTGACTCCCAAATATCCAACATCATTGAGAAGGTCCAAGACATATTTCCGCTGGGAGATCATAATCTTCCCGGCAGAACGCGCAATCTCAATTCCAAGAAAGTACCGAAGGAGACCCAGATCTTTTATTTCAAAAGCGGACGCTAATTCCTCCTTAACCCGAACAATGTGGAGGTCATCCGTTCCTGTAATAATGATATCATCCACATAGACTATGAGAATAGTAGTGCATCCCTCCCCTTTGTAGACAAAGACAGAATGATCTGAAGTACAGCGATTGAAATTCAGATGAACAAGTTTATCACTTAGCTTGGCAAACCAGGCACGTGGAGACTGTTTGAGGCCATATAGGGCTTTCTTGAGGCGACACACATGTCCTTTAGGAACATCCATACCAGGAGGTGGAGTCATATAGATTTCTTCCTCCAATTCACCATGTAGGAAAGCGTTTTTAACATCGAGTTGATGTAGAGTCCAAGACTTATGAGCAGCAATAGATAGGAGAATTCTGACGGAGTTCAATTTAGCAACTGGAGCAAAGGTCTCTCGGAAGTCTACACCATCAACCTGAGTAAAACCTTTAGCTACCAATCTCGCTTTGTACCTATCAAGAGTACCATCTTGTAGAAATTTAGTAGTATAAATCCATTTGCATCCGACTAGATGGCGCCCATGAGGAATAGGAACAATTTCCCAAGTCTTTTGTCGTTGGAGAGCGTTCATCTCCTCCTCCATAGCCTTTACCCAGTGGAAATTTGAGCTAGCTTCTAAAAAACTGTTAGGAATAGAGGAAACAGAAGCAAGATATACTTGTAATGAGTGAGAGATAGAGTGATACCCAACATATTTATCCATAGGATATCTAGTACGGCCACTCTGAAAATGAAGAGCAGAAGGGATCTCTGAAGTGGTGTTGTAGCTTGGATCTGGCGGAGTGGTGGTAGGTGGTGGAGCATGAGTGTGACATTCTTGTCCAGTCTTGATGTTTTTCCTTCTTTGATATACTTGAAGATTCCCTTTTCTTCTGTAAACACGAAGATCACTTGTTGGGGTTTCCTTTATAACAGGAATATCAACACTTTCTGGAGCAGTCACATCAACAAGAACAGGAAGAGGTGGCAACATGTCACTTTCCTCTTTGTTTTCCTTCTGAAACGAGATGAGTTTGCCCTCATTGGAATAATAAGGAGTGTTCTCGAAAAAGGTAACATCTTTTGATATAAACCTTTTCCGGAGAGTAGGAGAATAACACTTATATCCCTTTTGGTTGGCAGCATATCCCACAAAGACACATTTTACTGATTGTGACCCTAATTTGTCCTTATGAGGCCCCACGATGTGAACAAAGGCGATGCACCCAAACACCTTAGGAGGAAGGTTGAATAGAGGCATATTTGGGCAGAGAATCTGAAGGGGGTACTTTCCTCCCAAAGTACCGGTAGCCATCCTATTAATAAGATAGACGGATGTGAGAACTCCTTCATCCCATAGTCCCTTAGGGACAAACATCTCTTGCAACAAGCATCGAGTGGTCTCCAAGATATGACGATTCTTTCTTTCGGCAACCCCATTCTGTTGAGGAGTCCCCGGACAGGAAGATTGGAAAATAATCCCATGATCTCTCAGAAACAACTGAAGGTCACTGCACGTATATTCGCCTCCATTGTCACTCCTAAGAATTTTAATTGCAGTTCCAAATTGAGTCTGCACATAATGATAGAACAACTGAAATATTTTTGAGACTTCATCCTTCTTTTTCATGAGGTACACCCAGGTAAAGCGTGAGTGATCATCAATAAAAGAAACAAAATATTAAAAACCATTCACAGAACAAATAGGGGATGTCCAGACATCGGAATGTATCAAATCAAAACATTTCAAACTTCGACTCAAACTAGGAGCATAGTTGGTCCCACAATGCTTAGAAAATTCACAAGACTGACAATCAAAAGTAACAGTTTAACATTAAGCAAATGCGGAAAAATAGCTTTCAAGGTCTTCAACCGAGCATACCCAAATCTCTTGTGCCACAGCCTCAACTGATCCTGGTCGGTAATTTTCTGAGAACAAAAAGCCTGACAGTTGTCCATGACATACACTCCACCTGACTCATGTCCACCACCAATCGTCTTCCCACTCGCCAGATCCTGAAACACACAATGAGAGGAGAAAAAGGTGATAGAGCAGTTAAGTTGTTTAGTTAAACTGCTAACAGACAAGAGATTCGTAGGAAATGAGGGAACAATAATCACAGACTTGAGAGAGACAGAGGGAGAAAGATGAATATCCCTTTTACCAGTCACAGACGCCGAGGATCCATCAGTGAGTTTCACACTGCCAGAGGTAGGAAAAATAGAGGAGACTCCCATAGAAGATCCGGTCATGTGATCGGAAGCCCCCGAGTCAATAATCCAAGGGGTGGATAGATCTTTAGAGGACACAGTAGTAGAGCGAACATGAGCGGCCGTACCTGCCAAATCACCAGCAGAGTTGGGTTTCAGAGCCTTGAGTTCTCTAATCAACCTCTCATTTTCTGCCTGAAGATGCCCAGAATTATCAAGGTGGCCATACATAGCAGTAGGAGGCCTCACATATTTCCCATCAGAACCCCGAATCCATCCTGGAGAGATTAAATGAGGATGAAGATCCCAACATTTCTCTTTCCCATGGCCTTTCTTCCCACAGTGAGGGCACTTCATTTTACTCTTGTCTTCTTGCCTCATATTTCTAGGATGTCATTTCTTCTGTTCAGCAGCAAGGGCAGACACCTCATGACCCACATGAGTACCTGAACGAAGGGAGTTTATACGACTAGCTTCTCCCCTAATATAGTGAGCCACAGTCTCTAGATCAGGCACAGAGTCACGTCCCAACATCTGAACCCTCTGGAATTCAAGTTCAGGAGGGAGACCAGAGAGCATCTCAAATACCCTCCGTTGCATGAGTTCAGTCGTGTAGTCTTCAATAGTCTGAATAGCAGAATACTGATCAATTTCAGCCCACTTATGGGTCAACTTGTCATAATATTCTTCGAAGTCCCCCATTCCAGCCATGTGGATCTGTTCAGTTTGGAGTTGATATATTCTCGCTAAGTCCTTCTTTTTTGAGTAATTTCGTTCGATCTGTTCCCACATTTCTTTTACAGTTTCACAGAATAGAAAGTGGTTTGCAATCTTGGGTTCCATAGAATTGACAAGTCAATTAATCACTGTGAGATTCTCACCTTCCCATTCCTCGTATTTGGGATCGGTCTTGTTTGGAGCCGGCTTGGATCCTGTGAGAAAACCCAGTTTTCGACGGCTCCCAATGAAGATCCTCATGGACTGAGCCCATAGAAGGTAATTCCTTCCATTGAGTTTAATGTGAGTAACACCTTGACTGAAGTCCATGTTAGGACTCCCTCCACTGTAGTGTTTGGGTTGGTTAGCGGCCCCTTCAGAGGCATTTGCACTTTTCAAGTTGTCATCCATACGGGCACACAAGTCGGGGGACCTTCAGGAAGCAGACGGAATACCAACAGCAGCAGCAGGGGGACCTTCAGGTCAGAACGGCGGCAGCAGGACCACGGCAGGGCCGAACCTTCAGGTCACGGCAGCAGCAGGCGCAGCGGAATCACGGCAGAAGCACGGCAGCAGGAGCAGGAACGATCGACGGGATCGGCAGCAGCGGCAGGAACGATCGACGGGATCGGCAGCAGCGGCACAAGCGACGATCGGCAGCAGCGGCAGGAACGATCGACGGGATCGGCAGCAGCGGCACGAGCGACGATCGGCAGCAGCGGCAGGAACGATCGACGGGATCGGCAGCAGCGGCTCGAGCGACGATCGGCAGCAGCGGCTCGAGCGATGACGGAAACAGCAGCAGGAACGATCGACGGGATCGGCACGACGGGCCTTCAGGTCGACGGGAAGAACCGCTCTGATACCATGTTGAAACGAAGAGGAGAGGAGAAACGAACCTTAGGGTTCTGACGTCGTTTCATTTCATCCCCCTCTCGCATTCAACCATCCTCTTATATCTGGAAGGAAAACCGCTGGGCTTAGGCTTAGCCACCCTTATTCTCACCACCCGGTGAGGGGGTTACTTGACATTTAACAGAACGACATCAAAGCTCATTCAACGCGAAGAACGGACGCATCTACGACGACAATCACGAGAGTCTCTTCATCATCGCCTTCAGAAGATCTTTAGAAAGTTTTTATTCCAGAATATTTAATTCATCCATCTCTTGCATTTTTCTTAATCTTTTTTAGATTTTTATTGTGCGTAGAGGAATTCGTCATTGTGTTGGCGACTACGTCTTTGTACAGCTTATGGGAAAATTGGCCTCGTATGTTAGGCGACTAGCCTGAGTTTTAGGTCTAAGGGCATCTTGAGGTCTATCTAAGGAGAGATATGCTAAGGCCAACTAGTTCGAAGTTCGAGTCGGTATAGAAAACAAAATGTGTTTTTTTTATTTCATCATCTTGATCTTTAGTGTTATGAAGATCAATTTTGAATGCAATAAAATCATCTCTCTTTTTTTGTTTTCAAGAATGTTTCATTGTAAAATTTAAAGTCATAATATTCAAAGTTTAATTATTTCAAAATGATCATTAATCATTATAAAGATTTAATTGAAAATTAATAATCTCTTATTCACCCCTCCCCCCTCTAAGGGCGTTTCACGATCTAACAAGTGGTATCAGAGGGAGGTTACTCAGTATTTAGGTTTTATATCCTAGAGTATATTATGACTACCTTTAGAGAGGAATTAAATCTTACAGATGAGTCTTTGTTAGCACCTCCACTTTTCACTGAAATGAATTATTTTGCATGGAAAATATTAATGAAAAAAAATATTATCTCCATAAGATTAGATGTTTGGAATATAACTATTAATTAATATGTTAGACCCTCTGTTTTTATGAATAATAGTTATATTCCTAAACCTACATGTGATTTAAATATGCTTGAAAAAAGAGAAATGTGTTTTAATCGCTAAGGCAATGAATAGCTTATTGTGTGCTCTTGATAAAGACATTTTCAAACTTATTTATATTTTTCTTACTGCTTATGAGATTTAGAGATTTTTTGAAGAAACCTATGATTGTCCATCTACATGTACCGAACAATTACAAGAATTTGAGAGTCTACAATCTTGTGCAAGTATTCAAGATGTTTCTTGTTTGGACGACACTATGATGTGCACATCAATGAAATTCTCCCTTATTGAATCTAAGTCTTTGTCTACATCTCGTGTGCTTGATATTGCCAAACGCAAAATTGAAAAATATTATTTCTATATTGTGCTTAGAAAATAAAATTTTAAAAGAAAAACTTGATGTAAAATCAAATATTGATGTAAAATCAAATATTGATGTGCACATTGTTGATTATCATTCATGCTCTTTAGTTGATAAATCTATATCGTGTATTTAGTATAATGAACTTAAAAAAAATTTAAGGTTTTTGAAGAAGAGTTCTCTATTACAAAAGAGCATAATGAACTATTGATAAATGAAAATAATGCTCTCACAAATAAACTAGATTTATTAAAATTATTTGTTCAAAAAATTTCAAATGATAAAAAATTTTTTATATCTTGTTTATCTAGTGATTTTGTAAGGTCTCTACTTGTATAGTTGTATTATAAAAATCTTACAAAAACACACCTAGTAGAACACTTAGTCATGTAAGCGCACCTTGCATCAAGCGTTCTGTATATTCCAAATTTGGACATACATCATCTTGTTATAAGGGTAAATCTAAACCCTGCACATCTCACTAAATTTGGGTTCCCAAAATCTCAATATCCAAAACATTTGGATACATATGGGTTCCCAAATCTTGCCATCATGTACCTTGAACTTAGTGATTGGTTAGGGATGTTTTTATCATGCTATGGTTTGATTGCATCAAAATGATAACAAATTCATCAAACCCACTTTGCTCCCTAGTCAAATATAATAATAAAAATAGGTATTTTCTTTCTTTATGTTTGTTTATTTTGTGTGATCAATCTTCCATTTATTAAGCATTTTTGTATACTCCTTTATGCTCACATCTGCATGTGGTGACACATTTATTTTAACTCTATTGCGTATTGTTTTGATTAGAGTTCTATTTTTTCAACGATGAAATCGGCGATAGCCCTTTAAAATAGCTACACTACCTTTATGTGTCTCCTTATTGTTATAGTTCTTATTGTTGAGCAAATATGTTTATCTTCACATTTGATGCACGTTGTTTTATTGATCATCCATTACACCACATATATCATTGTAGGTTATCAATCACATTTTTATGAATGTTTGATGTTTTATGTTTGCACGTCACTCATCATGGATCATGATTCTAGAATTATCATGTAATTATTGTAATAAACTAAAAGACATTATTTTTACCACTCTTAGTTTTATGAAAATTATGTTGGAACTCTATCTTGAATACATGCAATATAAACTCTATTTAATAGCATGTATTGAAACTGAATTAGACCATAAAATGTCTTATCATTGCATGTTGTCATCTCGTCTGATTGATTCTAGCACGACTATGTAGTAACTATGTATTTCATTGTCTATGGTAGTTTTTCATTCTTGATGGCATGCTATATTATATCATTATTTGAATGTTTATCATGTTTTAAAATAATTATATCTATATTCTGAAAATACGTATGAGTAATTTTTTTAAATGGCTTCAAAATCAACTGTTTCTAATATAACATGTTTAAATTCATCATGCATCAAAGTCATAGTTTGTGTGTCATGGACTGGTTAATGACTATTATGGTTGTGATCATTTCCACATGTTATGTATGTCACAATAGCGGGAGCATAGGGTTGTGACCATTTGAGTTGTTCACCTGTAAGTCATGTCTTGTCCTAAACTGGAGAGAGTTTTAGTGGGCCTTGCGAGGCACTGGGGAGAGTGATAGGTTGAGCGATCTCTTGTGTATGCATATTTGTAACAACCCGCATTTCCATTCCGCTTTTGTCTAGCCGCAACCCATGTCTCATTTAAAAAGAAAAGAAAAGAAAGAGGATTTTCTGCTAACCGCAGACCACCCCCTCTTTATTACCTAACGAGACAGCCCCCCCCCCCCCCTTTAATTTCCCTAGCCGCACCCCAACTCCCCTATTTTAAATCCCGCAAACCATCGGTCTAGGTCTCCTGTTTCCGCCTCCCGCCTGTCTCCCGATCTCGCTCCCGCGCTCTGGATCGCAAGCCGCAGCGCAAACCGCCGTCGACTCCTCCCCCTCCTGATCCCGATTCCGGCTCCTGCTCCTGCTGACGCCGCCCCTTGGTCCTTCCTCCTCGCCTCCTTCTTCCTGGAGGCCGACAACTTCCTCCAGCAGCCGACAACCTCAGCTCCTCCTTCCAGCTTCCTCCTCTCCTCCAGGAAGCCCTTCTCCTCCTCCTGCTTAGGGCCGACAGTCCTCTGGCCGACCTCCAGCAGCCGGACTCCGTCAGTCGGCAACATTTTTCTTCCCCCGGCAGCACTCTTCCCTTCCGATTGGGTTGGCTTTGCAAGAAGAATGCCTAGGGTTCGCTCGTTTTCCCCTCTACTTGGATTTAGAGCCCGGATATGACTTCCTATGGGTAAGATTCTCCACCCAAACCCTCGTATTCAGATTTTCATAACCACTAATGAATTATTAGTGCCCCGTTTTGCGTTCAATTTGTGATTTCAGATTTATGCCATCTTATAATCGTCTAACCGTGGTTTGTTCGTGATTTCCGGTGTCGCCCCTCGATTTAATTGGTGGGATCACGCAAAACCCTCTCCGATTTAGGGTTTCCCTAGCCTAAAGCGCCGCCAAATCGTTGTTTCCTTCGTGGTATCTCTTCTCCCCTCTTTCTGAGGGAGGTAAAATTTGTTAAATCCTCGTTGTTTAATTTCCTCGTCGTAGAAATGCTTGTATTAGCGTAGTAATTTGTGATGCATGCCTGCATCGCTTTCGTTGTTCCTGAACAGGTTCGAAAGCATGATTTCTGATTTTTGCTCGCGCTATTTGGCCGCCCCCGTCAGCTTCAGCTTATTTAAGGCAAGTAGAGATCATCCTCTCTTGCAAACATTGAACTTAATTGCCTTGTCTGTTCTTATGTTTATATTAATTCACCCTTGAATGTTGGTTTCATCAAATAAGCTCGGTTCTTGAATGCCTGAATTGATTGTTAGTAGTTTGAGGTTTCACGCGTTTGAAAAGACACGAATTTGTGAACTTGAATGATTTTATTTGGATAGTCACCTAGATGAATGAGTTTCTTAATTGATGAATAATTCGAGGAATGAAAGGTCGTTGAGCATGAGTAAGAAGCGTCATGATAATAATAGTAATAATTTCTGGTTAGCAAATAAATGATCGGTGTTTTTCTATCATGTTCGTATCGTACACATCTTATTTGGGAGTTAATTGTGCCATAAAATGTCTTAATGTAAATGCGTACTTATCCCAGAATCGATGCTTGTCAACTTACTCCTGTGCATTTTACTTGAATAATCTCTTGTTAATAAAACCTTCAGCCTCTTGAATCCGCAAGCTTCAAAACTCTCTATCGAGTTCTCTGAGTTATCGAATCTTGTTTCTTATGCCTGTCTGGTTCCAAGACTTAGTTAAATAACGTTCTATAACTTGATTCCTCCCGTTTCACGTTTGTAAAATATACTATCGTATATTTGAATCAAAATTTGGTTACATATCTTGATATGTTTGAATCACTCAATCATGAATTGCTTCATTAATAAGTTAAGTAAACAATGAAAGGTGGTGTTTAATCGATGCAACTCCTCGACTTGGGTTCCCTCTTGAATCCCTAACGGGAACAAAGGACCGGTCATAGCAAGCATGAACTCCCTGGCTCAAGGGTGAGAGTTCGAAAGAGCCGCCCCTTAGAGGTTACGGGTAGAAATCCTGAATTTCCGATAAGACTTGCATCTGAATCTGAATCTGTCTGAATCACGAATCCTGTGCGTCAACCAAAAATACCCACACTTTCACTTGTTAGAACTTAAGTTATTACTTGATCATCTATGTATGCTATACTTCGGAGTAGTCTAATAACTCTAGATATTTCTGCTGGTCTCACTTGCTTGCCTGTTTTGTTAGCTCAACTTCATGAAAAGCGGTACTCAAATATTCTGTCTCTTCTGCTCGTATTTTATTTTGCTTGTTCTTGTGTATTTCAATGTTCTGAGGCTTTTCCTTCTTGTTTTGAATTTGCCTTAGTGTTCGTGTCTGCGCTGCCTGCTCTCTGAGGCCGTTCTGCGTCAAGTTTCAGGTTCTATATTTATGTTTCATTTCTTTTATTGTCAGACATTTCTATTATGTAGTAATTACGATCAGCCATTTTCTCTTGTTTCATGGACAACTGCTAGGCTAAATATTATATGTACTAGAATTTATCATGTTTTGCATGTTCATTCATCTGAGATGATCACTGCATAAAAATCTGTTTCAAAACTTGTATCATAAGTTTTTCTGCAAAAATGCATGTGCACCTGTTTCAAATTATCATGTTTTAAAGCTTCCGCAATAAATCAAACTGTTTTTCTTCAAAAGTAACTCTTTTAAATCTATTTATCAGTATCACTGCTTGCGCCTTAGCAGACATGGTTTTCCTTCCGCCCATGCCTGTGGCATCACGGCCCGCCCGAAGCGCACTCTGACTCTTGGACGGGTCGTGACAGTTGGTATCAGAGGTAGGTTATGCTCTATAGATAAAGTATTTTACAATTATCAAATATTTTGAATCTTATTTTATAAATATTCATACATGCATCATTTCTCCACGCACCTTGTCATTATCTGTTGTTCGCGGCTGAAACACGCACACACTCACTCATAAACATGAGTAGTATGCACACGAATGTTAAGGGGTTATGGGCAAACTTAACATTTTTGTGCATATGAATTCCACTAGGATATACACCGCTTGCGAATATTAAATGGTTATGGGCAGTTTAATATTTTCAAGTGCGTTGGCATTAGAGTCTTAATATGCATGACATATTAAGTGATATGGGCGCTTAACATGGCATGTGTATCCATTCATTTGCATTCATATCATAAGCATTGCACAAGTGTCCAGCTAAGAACAACAATAATGATTGTACACGCATGGTTTTACTACTTGCTTGACATGGCACATGATTTCAATTTTGCACTTGCATGATCATTACCTAGAGTTGTCCAATGGAAATGCTGTAATTATTACATAATTTATGTACCTGACAGTAGGAAATGTGTTAGAATCTCTAGTTTCAAATCTCTGATATTCGTAATCAGTGCTTCTTGTTCTGCTTGTTTATCGATCTCATCTGATTCTCCAGTATCTCCTTCTAGTTAGCTCTTGAGCGTCAGCATCGCAAGTAAGTTATCCCCTTCGTGCAAAGATTTTTCGCTCCCGAATTCTCGAGTCTTGCCTCTAAATTTTGAGCTATTTGAAGAAAACTTTGTGATCCCTGAAATCAATCCTACGTGTTCCTCCGAACCCGCTAATGTTTGAAGAGTTCCCTCGAGAATTTGAATCTGATATGCGAAGCAATTATCGGCAAATTTTCTCTTGATCTCGGTTAGTCTCCGCGCTTGTTTTCCTTTCTGTTCCAGCATATTCATAGTTAGCTTCCATGTCTTGATCTGCAAATCATGTTTGGAATGAATGACATCTGAATCTTCGCCATGAGAGGTCCCATCCAGGGAATCCTCAGAAAGTTTCAGGACGAAACTTCTTAAGTAGGGGAGAATGTAACAACCCGTATTTCCCTTCCGCTTTTGTCTAGCCGCAACCCATGTCTCATTTAAAAAGAAAAGAAAAGAAAGAGGATTTTCTGCTAACCGCAGACCACCCCCTCTTTATTACCTAACAAGACAGCCCCCCCCCTTTTAATTTCCCTAGTCGCACCCCAACTCCCCTATTTTAAATCCAGCAAACCATCGGTCTAGGTCTCCCGTTTCCGCCTCCCGCCTGTCTCCCGATCTCGCTCCCACGCGCTGGATCGCAAGCCGCAGCGCAAGCCGCAGCGTAAACCGCCGTCGACTCCTCCCCCTCCTGATCCCGATTCCGCCTCCTGCTCCTGCCGACGCAGCCCCCTGGTCCTTCCTCCTCGCCTCCTTCTTCCTGGAGGCCGACAACTTCCTCCAGCAGCCGACAACCTCAGCTCCTCCTTCCAGCTTCCTCCTCTCCTCCAGGAAGCCCTTCTCCTCCTCCTGCTTAGGGCCGACAGTCCTCTGGCCGACCTCCAGCAGCCGGACTCCGTCAGTCGGCAACATCTTTCTTCCCCCGGCAGCACTCTTCCCTTCCGATTGGGTTGGCTTTGCAAGAAGAATGCCTAGGGTTCGCTCGTTTTCCCCTCTACTTGGATTTAGAGCCCGGATATGACTTCCCATGGGTAAGATTCTCCACCCAAACCCTCATATTCAGATTTTCATAACCACTAATGATTTATTAGTGCCCCGTTTTGCGTTCAATTTGTGATTTCAGATTTATGTCATCTTATAATCGTCTAACCGTGGTTTGTTCGTGATTTCTGGTGTCGCCCCTCGATTTAATTGGTGGGATCACGCAAAACCCTCTCCGATTTAGGGTTTCCCTAGCCTAAAGCGCCGCCAAATCGTTGTTTCCTTCGTGGTATCTCTTCTCCCCTCTTTCTGAGGGAGGTAAAATTTGCTAAATCCTCGTTGTTTAACTTCCTCGTCGTAGAAATGTTTGTATTAGCGTAGTAATTTGTGCTGCATCGCTTTCGTTGTTCCTGAACAGGTTCGAAAGCATGATTTCTGATTTTTGCTCGCGCTATTTGGCCGCCCCCGTCAGCTTCAGCTTATTTAAGGCAAGTAGAGATCATCCTCTCTTGCAAACATTGAACTTAATTGCCTTGTCTGTTCTGATGTTTATATTAATTCACCATTGAATGCTGGTTTCATCAAATAAGCTCAGTTCTTGAATGCCTGAATTGATTGTTAGTAGTTTGAGGTTTCACGCGTTTGAAAAGACACGAATTTGTGAACTTGAATGATTTTATTTGGATAGTCACCTAGATGAATAAGTTTCTTAATTGATGAATAATTCGAGAAATGAAAGGTCGTTGAGCATGAGTAAGAAGCGTCATGATAATAATAGTAATAATTTCTGGTTAGCAAATAAATGATCGGTGTTTTTCTATCATGCTCGTATCGTGCACATCTTATTTGGGAGTTAATTGTGCCATAAAATGTCTTAATGTAAATGCGTATTTATCCCAGAATCGATGTTTGTCAACTTACTCATGTGCATTTTACTTGAATAATCTCTTGTTAATAAAACCTTCAGCCTCTTGAATCCGCAAGCTTCAAAACTCTCTATCGAGTTCTCTGAGTTATCGAATCTTGTTTCTTATGCCTGTCTGGTTCCAAGACTTGGTTAAATAACGTTCTATAACTTGATTCCTCCCGTTTCACGTTTGTAAAATATACTATCGTATATCTGAATCAAAATTTGGTTACATGTCTTGATATGTTTGAATCACTCAATCATGAATTGCTTCATTAATAAGTTAAGTAAACAATGAAAGGTGGTGTTTAATCGATGCAACTCCTCGACTTGGGTTCCCTCTTGAATCCCTAACGGGAACAAAGGACCGGTCATAGCAAGCATGAACTCCCTGGCTCAAGGGTGAGAGTTCGAAAGAGCCGCCCCTTAGAGGTTACGGGTAGAAATCCTGAATTTCCGATAAGACTTGCATCTGAATCTGAATCTGTCTGAATCACGAATCTTGTGCGTCAACCAAAAATACCCACACTTTCACTTGTTACAACTTAAGTTATTACTTGATCATCTATGTATGCTATACTTCGGAGTAGTCAAATAACTCTAGATATTTCTGCTGGTTTCACTTGCTTGCTTGTTTTGTTAGCTCAGTTTCATGAAAAGCGGTACTCAAATATTCTGTCTCTTCTGCTCGTATTTTATTTTGCTTGTTCTTGTGTATTTCAATGTTCTGAGGCTTTTCCTTCTTGTTTTGGATTTGCCTTAGTGTTCGTGCCTGCGCTGCCTGCTCTCTGAGGCCGTTCTGCGTCAAGTTTCAAGTTCTATATTTATGTTTCATTTCTTTTGCTGTCAGACATTTCTATTATGTAGTAATTACGATCAGCCATTTTCTCTTGTTTCATGGACAACTGCTAGACTAAATATTATATGTACTAGAATTTATCATGTTTTGCATGTTCATTCATCTGAGATGATCACTGCATAAAAATCTGTTTCAAAACTTGTATTATAAGTTTTTCTGCAAAAATGCATGTGCACCTGTTTCAAATTATCATGTTTTAAAGCTTCCGCAATAAATCAAACTGTTTTTCTTCAAAAGTAACTCTTTTAAATCTATTTATCAGTATCCCTGCTTGCGCCTTAGCAGACATGGCTTTCCTTCCGCCCATGCTTGTGGCATCACGGCCCGCCCGAAGCGCACTCTGACTCTTGTCGAGTCGGGTCGTGACAATATTGGTCTCACATCCCAACCTATGACATGTGTACAGTTCCTCATGTCCATCCTTCACTTAGTACAGGGTTATTATGTTGACGTATATTTGTGATATTTTGGTCTTGGTCATACTTAGTTCATATTTGTTGCATGCACGCTTTTTTACGCTTCATGATTATTTATTTCATGTTTTTTGATATGATTAAGAGATTAATATATTTGCATGTGCATTTGGTGGAACAGTTTCCTTTAATTATATTTTTTTATCTCTTATCATATCTTTTCCAACTCATATGTTTTATCTTATTGTCCTTAGAGTTAGTGGTATTGTATTGTATTTGTTATTTATTTTTGTTTGACTATTTTCTTTTTGAGCTTTCATGGACATGAAAAACACAAAAAGATTTGATTTACTTGTTTGTTCATAATATTATAAAAATCAAAATATATGTGGTTTCTTGCTTTAACTCCCAGATTCACGATTCAATCTACTTTGGAGTTGAGTGTTCTAGAGCTTCATTGGTTAAAATTTTAAAATCCGCAACTTTTTGCTATTTTCCTATTTTCTTATTTGTATTGGTTGCTCCTTATGAAATACTTATAAAATCCATAAAAATTGAAAAAGAAAAATTTCCAGAAACATGTTTTCTACACGAACTCTGTTTACTATCGCCGCGCGATAACCCCTAGTGCCGGCGATAGGTGCTGTTTTCGTTTTTCTTGCTTTGCTTGCTTTTTCTTTATATTTTTGCTGTTATGGGATATTCTATTAACTGATTTGCACGTTAATGCTCTATGTGCCCAGCAAAATTATTATGTCTTCATCACTATTTTTTTTCTTTATAAAAAATCAAACTAAATAGAAAATTACAAAACAAGTTAAAATTGCAAAAATATGTTTTGATACTTCTATTCATTTGTGCTCATTTTCAAAAATATAAATCATATAAGAAATTGCTAAACTAATATGCCATGAATAGCATATTATGTATAAATCCTTAAAATTTTCTACAATGTTTGCTTTGTCATGCTTAAATCATTGTTTACATTGTAGTGTACTTTCATTCTAAGCAAAAAACTATTTATGTATCTTGAAAATAAAGTGTGGATGATTGTGACATGATGTTTATATATGTCTCTATGTATGTGTGAGGATTTATTTGAAATAATGTTTATACAATTCCACTCATCATGCTAAATATTTATGCTTAGTCTTGTTTACATGCATGTGCAGTGTCTATGTCATAACTAATTGTTATGCACAGATAAATTACCTACACTCCATCAGATTGCCTTCATGCGATCCATGTATATTCATGCACTACATCAAGACAAGTGTGGTTTACATATGTACGTTTGCTAAACAAGTGAATTGGGAGTCCTTGTTCATTCAAAATAAAATAAATAAATGATAAAGATAACTCCCCCTAAACACTACTTCTCCTCCTGATAAGTCTTAATGAGCATTGTGAGGTTAAGCACCTTAGGAAGAATTGTAAAGTGTCTTGTGCAAACTTAAAACTATCAAAATACCACTCTCTACTTCTCTTTGGTACATTAGATCACCAATAATAAAAATAAAAATAATATTATGTGATTCGCCAAACAATATTTCATATCCTTGATAAGTCTTAATGAGCATTATGTGAACGAAACACCTTGGTAGTTGTACTTGTTTGTGCTTAGAAGTTGTAGAAGTAATTTTACCTTGCATGATGATGATGTTAGTGTACAATTCGTTACGTATTAACATGTTTCTTCGTTATTACATATGGTATAAACTATTGATGTTACACTCTAGTACACTTCATTGTTTTATTTAACACTTCCATGCATAGGAATTGGACTCTAACCGTCATTGAATATCCCTTACATGATAAATAAAGTACTAAATTGTTTTGCATGATCTCTATAATGTTTATTTGATTATCTTACAAATCTCTTAGCATTATAATGTTTAATCTTTTGACTTTATATAATTTATGTTATTTATCATTCTTATACAACTTGATGCCTCAAAGATGATCCTCTCAATCTTCAGATAAACTTCAAGCCTTAATTTTTAAAAAACATTTGATATGATTTTTTTTAAGTATATATGCTTATTCTGCTAATTTTTTTAATATCATAATCTATCTTGTGACCACTAAAGAGTTATTACATATTAGAAGAGGAATATAAATATTCAAAATGCAAATTTCAGCTTCTGCATACCGTCGGGCGATAGTCGATACCGCCGGCGGTAGAAATCTTTTATTTGTAGCTTTAATTTTATGATGTACCTTTTGTTGCTACAATTGAATTCTTGCTGGTTTGGGTCTGTATTCATCTCTGTAGTAGTACATGCTTTTTTTTAAAGATGGGTGCAACACGAGGACTTCCCAGGAGGCCACCCATCCCAGTACTACCATCGCCCAAGCATGCTTAATTGCAGAATTATGTAGTAGTACATGCTTACTCATATACATGTTCATTTTCCATTACGAGTATTAATTATCCTATTATGTTTCTCATGCTTATCATTTACTTCATGATTTCCAATGATTATATTATGCTTGATCTTTGGTTTATCACACGCTTATATCTTATGTATTGACTCTTTGCACGTTTCTCTTTCATGTTTATCTGCTTTGCACTTTGCTTGCCGCACATTCATGATCATCTTACTCGAAGTATATTGGTTTATAACGCTAATCTTTTATGATTTATAAATTTTAACTCTAATCTTTTATGCTTTATGACTTCTAACGCTAATCTTTTATGATTTTCAGTTTATCATGCTTATCTTTTTATGAAGTTGTGTTCGTATGCTTTCATGATAATCTTATGTGTATTTCCTTCAGTATGCATTATTTCGATTGTTTCTTCTGCTGCATACACTCTTAGCTCGATCATGATTATCTTCTTTAATAAGTGATTCACTATTTCATGAAATATCTCACATTCAACTTCTTTTGATAATACCAAAAGGGGGAGAATAAACTGAGAAATCTAGAAATTTGAGGGGAGAATAAATTTTGAGAAATCTAGAAATCTACGGGAGAATAAATTGAGAAATCTAGGGGAAGATGAATTATAAAACCACTAAGTGTAGAAGGAGCATATATTTAGGGGAAGCACACACTTAGGAAGAATTTTATATTAGTGTACTTGCATACATTTATATGATCATTCTAATACCTGTTTTCACGATTATCATTTACCACACACTGTCATAAACAAAGCACTTACATAAGTGATTAAATTCTTATTATGGAATTTGTTATTATCAAAATGGGGAGTTTGTTGGAACATGGGTTCCACATCTCTTGATTTGAGAATAACAAATCATAATTTGTATTTGATCTACTTTTCTTATGTTTATAGTGTGCAGATCCTACAGAAACAATTGAGAGAAGTGCATGGGAGATTTGGACTGAATTGTCAACTACCACGCGGCGATAGGTACTACCGCAAGCGGTAACTTTAGTTCCATATGGACAGTTGGCAAGCAACATTTTAAAAGGGACTTAACGAGAGCTCAAAGCCTATTATGTAAAGCATTATCGTGCAGCGATAACCTTATCGCGCAACTGTAACATTAAGACAACCCCGACAATCATAAAATGATTGGGGAGCCAAATGAAGCAGATAATATTTTGGTGGGATGCAATATTGTACTACCGCGGAGCGATAGATCTTACCGCGCTGCGATAATTGTTCCCTAAGATACGATGCTTTGCTTCCAAATCAGGCTGGCCGGGTGACACAGGACGGTCCTATGTGATGTGAAAACACATGAATGAACTCCTACATGCAACCATACATATCCGACAATTTTTTAACTTGCAATAACTTTTCTTTATAAAATCAAATATATATGATAACCACAGTAATTAAAGCATACACAGAAAGAAACAAGAGAGATAGTACAAGCGCGAGAGTGCGCGAAATCAAATATCTAATTGAACAAGCAAATACAAAGACCAAAACAATTGAAACCAAAGTCTATAAACCACTATCTCTCAAGTAGAGAAAAAACACATGATCCAACAGTAAAGAAATCAACAAACAAACCTTGAACTTTGCAAACAATGTAGAGGGGAGGGCTGTCGGTGTGGTAAGAGCACAATCCGAGGCTGATTTCAGACTTTAAAATGTAGCCCCAACTGCTGGACAGCGAAGGTGAATGCTGGAACGAAGTTGTAATACCGGGAACAGAATCCAAAGTTGCAGCAATCAGCAACAGAAACAGTTTTTTGACTGTCCAGGGACCTGGACAGCAAATCTGACTATGCAGGGGGTGTTTTGGGTGACTGGCAGCAGGCTTCAGGCGGTTGGTGGTTGAGGGAGAGGTGTGGGATGCTTGGGCAAGATTGCTGGGCTGTTTGGGATGTCTAGATAGCAGCAGTTGATTAGGAGAGGTGGAAAATGAGTAGAGAAGTGACTGGTTGGGGAGTTCTGAATGTGGTAGGGGACGGGTATGAAGGGGAGGTGGGGTTAGTGGGTGCTGGAAATGAGTGGGATGTGGTTCAACGTGTGGTTAGGAGGTGGGGGAAGAAGGGGCCGGTTGAGGTGGATATGTTGGCTGGAATTTAGGAGGGAGAAGTGGGAGGGGGCCTGCTGTCAAGGAGAGTCGGGGAGTGGGCTTAAATTAAGGAAATGGTTCCTTTAATTTAGGTGGTGTAGTAGTGGGTGGTTATGGTGGTTATGAGTGGTGGTGGAGGTGGCTAATGGCTGGAGATAGCCGGAGGTGGTTGTCGGTGGTGGTGGTGGTCGCCGGAGATGTTTTCCGGTGATCGCCGGAAAACCCCAAATGATGGAAATAGGTGTGGGAGGTGTAGGGGAACCACCGTAGGTGGTCGGTGACGAACTCCGGTGATCGCCGGAGATGTGTTTGTGGGGTATTGGGACTGTTTTTGTGGGGGAAATGAAGGTGGGGGAGGGGGGAGGGGCTTGGGGGCCGGCTATATGGGTTGTAGAGGGGGTGATGGGGGGTGCCGGTGGCTCCACGACAAGGTGCAGGAGAGGAGGGGGCTGACTGTTTTCAGGGGAGGAGGGGGTGGATGGTCGGCTGTAGCTTGTGGTGGAGGAGGAGGGGTGGATGGCCGGCTGTAGCTTGTGGTGGAGGAGGAGGGGTGGTGGATTGGCTGGCCACTAGAAGGGGAGTAATGGCTTGGCCGGCCAAGAGTGAGGAGGGGAGAGCAAGCCCGGGCTTCGCGCCCGGAATCGGCTTCGACACTGAAATGATCAAGGATTGGCTTCTAGACTCCAATCTTCAATGCCTAAAATGAGAGCCCCCACCCTCTATTTATAGATTCCTAGGGGGCAACGGACGGCTATGATTGGCCGAACGTCCCGGCTCAAAAATACATAAAATTACAACTCAAAATAAAAAAATGACAAGAACAAAAACTGCTACGATCGTCGATCCGCATAAAATAAATGGTTCTGATTCCCCATCAATTCCCCACGCCTTGAAATCATTCATCTCCGTGAATGAAGATGAGCGTGCTCTCGTCTGAAGGCAAGGGGAAACCCTGTAGCTCTGAACTCCTAGGTCGCTGAAGCTGATAATGATGATGGAACCGAGGATGGTACTGCTGAAGCTGACGATGGTACTGTAACTGGTGATGCTGCTAAAGAGATGATGTCGAAGATGTCGGGGACGGAGTACTGGGCATCAATGCTGAAGAAGGTGCTGCTACTGTCGTCGACGTCGAACATTGTACTGTACTGCTATGGAAGAAGCTAGATGATGCCTGTACCGAAGAATGTGGTACAGATGAAGACAGTGGAACTACTGGTGACGAACGAGATGTAGGAACTGGAGAAGCCGGATGAGCAGACGGTGTCGAGGGCTCAGGCTGAGGGAAGCTAGGTGGTGGGTGAAGGTTGATGCTGATGCGGCGAGGTGGAAGGCGAGAATGGTGGTAACTGAGGCTGTGGTGGAGTGATGGATGCAGACAGAGGTTGAGAGGATGTGGAAGTAAAAGACGAAGGGTACATGTAGTCATGCGGCTCAAAGTATGAAGTCAAATCTTTAACGTTGAATACAAGTGAAATCCCCATACTCGGCGAGATATCCAGCTCATAAGCATTTGCTCCAATTTGTTTAAGCACGGTGTAATGACCCATTCGCTTAGCATTCAATTTTCGAGCAATTCCTTGGGGAACCTCTCAGCGCATATACAAATCAACACTTGTCCTCCTTCGTTGAAGTTTTGCAATCTCCTGTGGCTATTATCATAAGATTTATAAATAATTTTATTGCAAGTACTCTTACGTCGGATAGACTCAAGCATGTTACACAGTGACAATGAATGATGACCGACAAACATAACAGAACGACTATGTAGAGACTCTGCATCCCTCCATGTGGTCATACTAGAGGGGCACATGATCAGGGGGATCAGTGGGTGGGGTGTAAAAAAATTCATCGCGGGGGCGATGATCATATAAATAAACACCTGAAGTGTCTGCACTAACAATGATAGAACTAAACCCAAGATCATCGAGAGCACTCTCAGACTCGACTAACTCAAAGATAGTGGACACGTATCTAAATAGTGGTGGCTTATCTGGAGGCTCTTTTGGTGGAGTGTAGAAATACTCGTCGAGTGTAAGATAAACACCCAGAAGGCTATGCGAGACTTTGGTATTGAGATGCCATTCCATGATGTGTAGAATGTTTCCATAAAGTAGAAACTCATCAGGTGGCTCACCGGGAGGGGTATAATGAAATTCGTCGCAAATACGACGACTACCAACATATGTTCCTGGAATATCAGGAGTGACCTTAAATATAAGAGGAGTCATCACTGAGTACACAACACTAGGCTCTCAGCTCCCGATAGTAATGTTGAGGATTGGCTTTCTACCCGTAGGGACACTAGGACTAAGTGAGGTGCAGAGAATGGATATACCATCACTGTGTCACTGGGCCGTTCGTCCTCGCTCTCGTGACCATTTTCACTAATCATACTATTGTCGCTCTCCACTGATATCACATGATCAAGATCGGACTCGACCCCAAAATCAAGTGGGCATTGAATCTCCTCAATATGAGAGGAATCAAAATCTAGCGTCGGGTCTCTCATTTCAGTGGGAGCACTACTAGACACATTGGCGGCTTGACCTAAATCCTTAAGTTTTTTCCTACGGGTTCCCTTTGAGGCATTCTTTATGTCATCAAAATGAACATCCAAGCGATCAAATTGATCACTGACCCATCTTTGAAATTCGGCTACCGACATATCCGTTTCGGAATACTATGGAGGCCACTACACGTGATATTATCTTGATGGCGGTGACCTCTATAAGGCTCTTGATATTCTTCAAGGTAATTACCTATAGAAAAATCAAAGTGTGAAAAAGGGTTAGCACGATTTCTACGAGTGATGTATTGGTGATGAGGAAAATCATGATAGTATGAGGGTCCTCCCAAGGGAACTCTATGTGCATGATCAGTGGTGGAATCTGGTTCCTCAAATAGAGGATTAACGAAATGAGTGGACTCATGTTTATCAAATAAAGGATTGGAGTAGCAATTGCTACTATGATATGACATGGTGAAACATATAGGTTCTAGTCCCGCGTATTATAAACTAAGCCCGAACCTGGGCCTCTGATACCAATCTGACGTAGGGTAAGGCGCTAATGAACACCTAAGACTAGATGCACGTGCAAATGCAAATGTCCGGCGAATTCAAACTTGCAAAACGATATTTATAAACCATATAACTAGATTTTTCCAATCTGACGCAGGACGGTCCTATGTGATGTGAAAGCGCATGAATGAACTCCTACATGCAACCATACATATCCGACAATTTTTTAACTTGCAATAACTTTTCTTTATAAAATCAAATATATACGATAACCATAGTAATTAAAGCATACACAGAAAGAAACAAGAGAGATGGTACAAGCGCGAGAGTGCGCGAAATCAAATATCTAATTGAACAAGCAATACAAAGACCAAAACAATTGAAAACAAAGTCTATAAACCACTATCTCTCAAGTAGAGAACAAACACATGATCCAACAGTTAAGAAATCAACAAACAAACCTTGAACTTTGCAAACAATGTAGAGGGGAGGGTTGTCGGGGTGGTAAGAGCACAATCTGAGGCTGATTTCAAACTTTAAAATGTAGCCCCAACTGCTGGACAGCGAAGGTGAATACTGGAACGAAGTTGTAATACCGGGAACAGAACTCAAAATGGCAGCAATCAGCAACAACAGCAGTTTTTTGACTGTCCAGGGACCTGGACAGCAAATTTGACTATGCAGGGGGTGTTTTGGGTGACTGGCAGCAGGCTTCAGGCGGTTGGTAGTTGAGGGAGAGGCGTGGGATGCTTGGGCAAGATTGCTGGGCTGTTTGGGATGTCTAGACAGCAGCAGTTGATTAGGAGAGGTGGGAAATGAGTGGAGAATTGACTGGTTGGGGAGTTCTGGATGTGGTAGGGGACGGGTATGAAGGGGAGGTGGGGTTAGTGGGTGCTGGAAACAAGCTTGCAGATGTCGGATGTAGGACTCATGTCGGTTTGGGTTTTTTATGTCGGATATCGGATTGCGGGGGATATATCGGGGACATTTCAAAATATCGGATTATAATATTATATATATATATATTATATATCATGATATTTTTTTAATTAGATGATAATTATTTTATTTAATAAAGTATACTACTAACAAGTGTTTAATCAATTTGTAATAAATAAGAAATATTGCAGCACAGCATAACAAGCAAAGCATAACAACAAAGAGGAAGTAGCACTAACAGCAAAGAAGAAGAAGAAGCAGGACAGCAGTAAAACAGAGAAGAAGAAGCAGGACAGCAGCAGCAGAATAGATCGCAGCAGAACTCGCAGCAGATCAGATCCTGCAGCAGATAGAAAAATCAGAGGAGAAGAAGAAGAAAAAGAAGAATCGATCGAGCAGAAGGATCGATCGAGCAGCCACGATCGAGCAGCTAGCAGCACGGCAGGAGAAGGATCGATCGAGCAGCCAGCAGTACGGGATCGATCGATCGAGCGAGCAACGACAGTGAACAGCGGGATCGAGGGCAGCGGGAGAGAACAGCGGGATCGAGGGCAGCGGGAGAGAACAGCGGGATCGAGGGCAGCGGGAGAGAACAGCAGGATCAAGGGATTTTAGATTTTACGGGGGTTTTAGTATTTTTTGGGGGGTGCTAATAGCCTAAACCGTCATAAGCCGTCGTAAAGCCGCCATAATCCGACATGTCAGGCTAACATGTCCGACATGTCGGCCGCCATACTGGAAAACGCCATTTTTCCCATTTGTGTCGCTAACGTTGCGATTTCCCCTAAAAAATGACATGTCGGACATGTCGGCCGACATCTACAAGCTTGGCTGGAAATGAGTGGGATGTGGTTCAACGTGTGGTTAGGAGGTGGGGGAAGAAGGGGCCGGTTGAGGTGGATAAGTTGGCTGGAATTTAGGAGGTGGAGTAAGTTGGCATGTTGTCAAGGAGAGTGGGGGAGTGGGCTTAAATTAAGGAAATGGTTCCTTTAATTTAGGTGGAGTAGTGGGTGGTTATGGTGGTTATGAGTGGTGGTGGTGGAGGTGGCTAATGGCTGGAGATGGCCGGAGGTGGTTGTCGGTGGTGGTGGTCGTCGTTGGAGACGTTTTTCGGTGATCGCTGGAAAACCCCAAATGATGGAAATAGGTGTGGGAGGTGTAGGGGAACCACCGTAGGTGGTCGGTGATGAACTCCGGTGATCGCCGGAGATGTGTTTGAGGGGTATTGGGACTGTTTTTGTGGGGGAAATGAAGGTGGTAGAGGGGGGGAGGGGCTTGGGGCCGGCTATATGGGTTGTAGAGGGGGTGATGGGGGGTGGCGGTGGCTCCACGTCAAGGTGCAGGAGAGGAGGGGGCTGACTGTTTTCAGGGGAGGAGGGGGTGGATGGACGGTTGTAGCTTGTGGTGGAGGAGGGGTGGATGGCCGGTTGTAGCTTGTGGTGGAGAAGGAGGAGGGGTGGATGGCCGGCTGTAGCTTGTGGTGGAGGTGGAAGAGGGGTGGTGGATTGGCCGGCCACTAGAAGGGGAGTAATGGCTTGGCCGGCCAAGGAGTGAGGAGGGGAGAGCAAGCCCGGGCTTCGCGCCGGGAATCGGCTTCGGCACCGAAGTGATCAAAGATTGGCTTCTAGACTCCAATCTTCAATGCCTAAAATGAGAGCCCTCACCCTCTATTTATAGATACCTAGGGGGCAACGGACGGCTATGATTGGCCGAATGTCCCGACTCAAAAATACATAAAAGTACAACTCGAAATAAAAAATGACAAGAACAAAAACTGCTACGATCGTCGATCCGCATAAAATGAATGGTTCCGATTCCCCATCACCGGGGAGCGAAAATTCAATTATTGAGCTACCGTCGGCGATAGGTACTACCACAGGCGATAGTAGATAGTGTTCTATTTAAGGACATTTCACTCAGTCTCTCGTGCGCGAAAAGAATTAATTTCAAGGATATCTGACTTCCATAAGAGTTCCAAGAGACCATTCCAGCGACCGGAAGATATTTCGAAAGCGAACGACATCAAAGCTCATTCAATACGAAGAACGGGCGCGTCTACGATGACAATCACGAGCGTCTCTTCGTCATCGCCTTCAGAAATCTCTAGGGAGTTTTTATTCTAGAATATTTTATTCATCCATCTCTTGTATTTCTTATTATCTTTTTGAAATTTTTATTTTGCGTAAAGGAATTTGCTCGTGTTGGCGACTAGGACTTTGTACGGCTTCTGGGGAAATTCGCCTCGTGTGTTAGGAGATTAAACTGAGGTTTAGGTCTAGGGGCGACTTAAGACCTATCACGGTTCCGGTTTGGTTCAGCTTCTACTAAGACCGTGAACCGAACAGCTAAGGTAACGGTTCTTCAAATTAGAACCAAAACCTTATTTTGTTTGACCGATTTCAGTTCCAGCATAATTCTTGGAACCGTTGTGCCAATGGTTCCGGTTCAACAAGAACCATAACCAAACCGACCACTAACGGTTCGGTTTGGTTCTATGTGGTTCGGTCCGATTCTAATTGTTTCTGTGTCATAGTTTTTATCATTTTATAATTCTATAATTTGAGTAATTAAACGAATTCACAAAAATATTTTCTTCAAAAATGCATATTTGAAAAGGAAATTGGAATTCAAATGGTTAGAGCAATAATTACATGGTTTCTTAAGTCTAAATATGTTAAAATTGAACTAATACAGATATGCACGCAAAAATATTTGATTTGGCGCACTAAATAGAAAAACAATGGGTAATATTATATGATTACAATAAACCTGATCGAAAAATGTCAGAATAAATAAGCTCAGCAGGCGGTCATCATAAGCCCCTAAATTTAAAACCCTAACGAGGGAGACAACGAACACTACCGGAAGATCATCTAGGAAAAGCTAGTCGAGGAAGATGTCGATTCCGTATGTAGATATGAAACCCTAGCAGAAAGGTCAGAACGAATATTGCAGGAACAAACACTGTCGGAATGAGGAGAAGAAAGCTTTCAACGATCGACCAAGCAGAGCGAGAAGGAAGCCTTCGGCGTAGAGGAGCGGGGAAATGACCTAATATCGCGCGGCTTGTATATTAGTATTTGAATCCCTTTGTAATCAGATGGCGCTTCAATCGAACGGCTAGTATTGTCGCATAGATAATAAATATATATTAGTAATATATTATAAAATAATAATATAATAATAATAAATAAATATTATAAAGAAGAAGAATAATAATAAACGGATTGCAGTTCGGTCCTGCTTCGGTCCGGATCGGGTCTAAAAATTATGAAACCACTCGAGACATTTATGTTGCGGTTCCGATTCCGGATTCGGTCTGGATAATAAAAAGAAGGAATCGCTCCCGAACCATTGTTGTTTACGGTTCCAAAATTCAAACCTGGACCTGAATAATTCACGAACAGTTCGGTCCGGTTCTTTGCTGTCTGGTTTGGTTCCGATTCGGTTTACGGTTTTCGGTTTTAAGTGACAGCTCTAGAGTCGATATAGAAATCAAAAGTGATTTTCTATATAATCGCTTTTATCTTTAGCATTATGAAGATCAAATTTTGTAATCAATTTTGAATGTAATAAAATCATCTCTTTTTTTATTTCAAGAATCTTTCATCGCAGGCGATAGTAGATAGTGTTATATTTAAAGGAGATTTCACTCCGTCTCTCGTGCGCGAAACAAATTAATTTCAAGGATGTCTGACTTCCATAAGAGTTCCAAGAAACCATTCCAGCGACCGGAAGATATTTCGAAGACGAACGACATCAAAGCTCATTTAATACGAAGAACGGACGCGTCTACGATGACAATCACAAGCGTCTCTTCGTCAACGCCTTCAGAAATCTCTAGGGAGTTTTTATTCTAGAATATTTTATTCATCCATCTCTTGTATTTCTCATTATCTTTTTGAAATTTTTATTTTGCGTAGAGGAATTTGCTCCTGTTGGCGACTAGGTCTTTGTACGGCTTATGGGGAAATCCGCCTCGTGTGTTAGGAGACTAAACTGAGGTTTAGGTCTAGGGGCGACTTAACCTATCACGGTTCCGGTTCGGTTCAGGTTCTACTAAGATCGTGAACCGAACGGCTAAGGTAACGGTTCTTCAAATTATAACCAAAACCTTATTTTGTTTGACCGATTTCGGTTCCAGCATAATTCTTGGAACCGTCGTGCCAATGGTTCCAGTTCAACAAGAACCAAAATCAAACCGACCACTAACGGTTCGGTTTGGTTCTATGCGGTTCGGTCCGATTCTAATTGCTTCTGTGTCATAGTTTTTATCATTTTATAATTCTATAATTTGAGTCATTAAAAGAATTCACAAAAATATTCTCTTTAAAAATGCATATTTGAAAAGGAAATTGGAATTCAAATGGCTAGAGCAATAATTCCATGGTTTCTTAAGTCTAAATATGTTAAAATTGAACTAATACAGTTATGCACGCAATAATATTTGATTTGGCGCACTAAATAGAAAAACAATGGGTAATATTATATGATTACAATAAACCTGATCGAAAAATGTCAGAATAAATAAGCTCTGCAGGCGGACATCATAGGCCCCTAAATTTGAAACCCTAACGAGGGAGAGAACGAACACTACCGGAAGATCGTCTAGGAAAAGCTAGTCGAGGAAGATGTCGATTACATATGTAGATCTGAAACCCTAGCAGAAAGGTCAGAACGAATATTGCAGGAACAAACACTGTCGGAATGAGGAGAAGAAAGATTTCAACGATCGAGCAAACAGAGCGAGAAGGAAGCCTTCGGCGTAGAGGAGCGGTGAAATGACCTAATATCGCGCGGCTTGTTTATTAGTATTTGAATCCCGCTGTAATCAGATGGCGCTTCAATCAGACGGCTAGTATAGTCGTATAGATAATAAATATATATTAGTAATATTATAAAATAATAATATAATAATAATAATAATAATAAATAAATATTATAAAGAAGAAGAAGAAGAATAAATGGATTGCAGTTCGGTCCTGCTTCAGTCCGGATCGAGTCTACAAATTATGAAACCACTCGAGACATTTATGTTGCGGTTCTGATTCCGGATTCGGTCAGGATAATAAAAAGAAGGAATCGCTCCTGAACCATTGTTGTTTACGGTTCCAAAATTCAAACCTAGACCTGAATAATTCACGAACGGTTCGGTCCGGTTCTTTGCTGTCCGGTTTGGTTCCGATTCGGTTTACGGTTTTCGGTTTTAAGTGACAGCTCTAGAGTCGATATAGAAATCAAAAAGTGATTTTCTATTTAATGGCATTTATTTTTAGCGTTATGAAGATCAAATTTTGTAATCAATTTTGAATGTAATAAAATCATCTCTTTTTTTATTTCAAGAATCTTTCATCGCTGAATTTAAAGTCATAATATTCAAATTTAGATTATTTCAAAATTATCATTAATCATTATAAAGATTTAATTGAAAATTAATAATCTTTTATTCACCACCCCCCCCCCTCCCCCTAAGGGCGCTTCACGATCCAACATCCATCACTCATATTTATAATCAAAGGGAGGCTTGGGCACCCAGTGTGAACGACAATGGTTGTTATGTCTGATGTCCGATTAATACTAAATAAGTTGCAAAAAAGGAAATGCATATAAAAAGGGAAACGATGCTCTGGACGCGCTCGTGGTCTCGGATCGCCAATCCGATCAAGGCCTCCTGCGCGAGTACACAAATGTTGTCCCCACCGAGTGGTGGACCAATTTCTACTTTCGATCATGCGACTGATTCCCATCATATCCTAGAAGAGCGAGAAATACAATATCATAACAAGATCAAGTGTTGAATCAGAATATAGAGTTATGGACCATAAAACATACGAACTTGTTTGGCTTAAGCAATTAATAGAGGAATTGGGATATGTTGTGGAGTCTGCTATTGAGATGATGTGTAATGAGAAGGAAACCATGTACTAGCCTCAAACTCTATGTTTCATGAACGTGCATAACTCATTGAGGTGGAATGTCACTTTGTAAGGGAAGAACTTATGCAATGTGATATTTCAACTAAGTATGTGATGACAAATCATCAATTATCAGACATTTTCACCAAGGCATTAAGACAGTTCAATAGTCGTTCTAGATACAGTAACATCGAAATGCTAGGACGTACAGAGGTCTTGATCGAGCCTATCAGGATCCCAATTTCTGCCAAAACGTATTCCTTAGAATCTATCAACATCTCGATGTCCTACACCGGGAGACTATTAGAGTTGGTTTATGTTTGTACTGAATCTATGGAATCTACCAGGATCCTGAAATCTTATTGAGGCCTCCATTGAATTAAATTGCTATAGGTCCTGGATTCTCCAGATCCTATTGAACTCCCAAAAGAGGTTGTGCAGGATGCCTTTAGTGAATGTCTAAATCACAGATACCACCAGCATATAAGATACTTCCACACAACCAAAGTTACCAACGTTTAGTAGTTGTTAGAGAAATTGATGTAAAAGCCCATTTATGAGGCCCATTTATGTAGTTCCTCCTTACTCCCGTTTAGTCCCACATCTTGAGATTGGAGTGACTAGCCTCCTTCTCCTCCTATATATTTGTATTCATACTTGTAATTATGCATTCAAGAAATATAGACAAGGTTTATACCATTTCTCTACATGGTATCAGAGCGTTCGATCTGAAAACCTAAACTTTTTTTTCGCTTTCGGCTCAGCTGCGGTCTCTACCTTTTTCTGACCGCACCTCTCCTGCGATCTACATTCTTGCTGTTTCAAATTTCTAAGACCGCCCCCCCCCCCCCTCGCCGAGCTCTTTCTTTTCCCAATCGTCCCGCTTTGCTCTTCCTCGGCGCCTTTTATAACCTTCTCTTTATCGGGCCCACTCTCCTCTTCGCTCCCGCGCGATCTGCGCCTTCTGTTATCGCGCGATCTGTGCCTTCTGCTCGCGCGGTCTGCACGGCTTGTGCCTTCTCCCAGCGAGCTCCCCTTGCTCGCACGACCTGCGTCGTTTGCGGCATCCGCTCAGGCACTCCTGCGGTCTCTCCCCCTGCGGACTCTACCGTGCTCCCATACGGTCTCCTCTCTCAGACCGCTACTCTCATACGGTCTCTACTGTGCTCTCATACGGTCTCCTCTCTCAGACCGCTGCTCCTCAGCTCGCCGCTCTACCCACTGCTCCCCAAGACCGCTGCTACCCGCTACTTCAGACCGCTGCTACCCGCTGCTACTAAAGACTGTTGCGGTCTCTTCTACCCGCTGCTCTGCTCAGATCGCTGCGGTCTCAGACCCGTTCCTTGCTCCGTTCTCAGTTCGGTCTCATGGGTTCATCAGTCGACTCAACTGAATTGTCGGCTGCTCGTGTAGCTCCTACTCCCGAACTCCGCGATGAGTTGCGGATCACCACGATCTCCTTGTCCGGCAAGAAAAACTTTGTGCCTTGGGTGCATTCTGTTCGCCGGGTCCTTCAGGCCAAAGGATTTTTACATCATATCATGCAGCCATCCCCCTCTCCTTCTACCGATGATTGGATACGGAATGATGGTAGAGTTCAGACATGGATCCTCAACTCTATGGATGGCGAACCCTACCAAATGGCCATGTATCACGAGACGGCCAAGGGCATGTGGGATGAGCTTCATTCCTTGTACTCAGGCAAGGACAGCCTCCAGCACTTCTATGACATTATTACTGATCTACAGGCCTTGGATACGGGCGGGGCTGTGGACATGACCTCCTTTGTTGCTCGTGCTAAGGGTCTTACTGAAGCATGGATCCAGCATCAGCCATCTACCACTGATCTTGCGACTCAACGGGCTCAGAAGGAAGCCGTTTGTATTGCTATGATGATGTGAGGCCCCTTTTCAGACCCCACATAAAATCTGTATCTAAACTTATTTTCAAGTTATTCATGTCAGGATGTTCTAGAAGTAAGCATAGTGAATACAAAATAAAACACATAATAAAAACTTCTCATACCTTAGTTCAATCTTTCTTTTTCTTTTCTTCACTGGACCACTTTGATTTCTTAAGGGTCTTCAGGAAATGAGCATCTTCCTAAAAAAAGTGAAGCCAACGGGTTTAGTCATAACGAATATTTTTTTCTTTTTTATCGTAAGGGGTCTCGGTCCATCCTTTGAACCCACCGCTGCACCCATCGTAAAAATCACCGCCTAACTCTCCAGCATGCTTATTTCCCTCTATTGGCACACCAAAATGCCTATTAGCACCCCAATTTCTTTCTTTCAATATTTCTATTAGCACACCAATTTGTTATTGGCACACCAATTTTACTATTAACTAAGTTTCTTAATACATTCATTTCTCTATTGGCACACATTATTTTTTGAACAAACTTATTTTATAGTTTCATCTCATTACATTTTACTATACGCACACCAACTTCATTTTATTTTAATGCGTATTGACAATTGGGTCGTTACAAACTCTTCCTCTCTTATAGGAATTTTCGTCCTCGAAAATACGGCACTCTATCAGTTCTATTATGACTTCTCATGTATATTCACAATAACTTAGTTTTTACAATTCCAAACACATTAACCAATAATTGACTTAGTCTTTTCTAATCTTTATTCTTGCTTCTTTTATCTTTTGTAACATCTCCTTCAAAACTACATATTGTATAAAGGATCTGGCCAGAATCCCATATACATTATATAGAGCGAAGGTGGAATTACAATTCCGCATACATAATCATATTCTAGTCTTATTCATTCATGTTCATATTCGTTCATTCTTATATTCCTTCTTCGTTCGTACCTCTTATGAGTCACTTTCAATTATCAGAAGTTTTATTCACCTTTCATTATCGAATTCAAATTGCAGTAGATAAACGCATTCAATTAAGGAATGTCATATCAATAACGTCACGATATGTTTACTTTTCAAATTCTTGTATTCATTTCGTTTCTTTGTAACTTCTATTCACATTCAGACTTTATTCGTTCACTTTCGTTTCATTTCTTTTATTCGAAATCTTTTCATCAATTGCAGTGTACAACATGCTATAACGTATCAAACACAATCAATATCAGTAAATACAATGTATGTTCATACTATAGTGGTTTCTATTCTATTCATTAGTTCTTGAAAATCATTTCGTTCATTCTTATCAAACATTTTATCAATTCAGTTTCACTTTCAGAATCAGATTTCATATTTTTTCGAATCATAGCTCATTCAGTTTGTTTTCATTTTCTGAATCAGATTTCTGGTTTATCTTTAGTTTACTTTAATTCGGAAATCATAAGGGTTGCTGTCGATTCATCCCTTCTTGGTCTTCAACGACCTCTTGGCCTTCAACAGCCTCTGGCCTTCAACGGCCTCAAATAATTTCAAAAGACACATTCCGCCGTAGCGTATTCACACCCCCACTACGGCTACTGGGTCAACCCTTATCATTTCAAATTTTCTTATGCATCAATGCAATCTTCATCTTCAATCATATAGTAGTTTGTTTAAAATATTCCCCTCATAATTTATTCATCGTTTAGTTCTTATTATTACCGATTCAACGGGTTCTAGAAATTTTCATATTCATCCGTGATTCATAAATACGATCGGTTTCAATTTCATGTCAATGCACAGTCAATAAGATAATTTCAGTATGAAAACTAATCATGTGTATATTCAAAATAATTCAAAGCTATGCATAATTAAAGAAATAAGTACTCACCTTGCTTTTCTCTTTTCTTTGTCGTTCTCTAAATTCTTGTCAATTCTACCATCTGGTATCACTCTTCTCGATATCTGTTATTACGTGTCGTATGAATTAAACATCTTTTAATAGCTACAACATGGACTCTATCCAATGATTTAAACTCTTTGAAATCATATTCAATAACATTTACACACATCTTTAACTTTTTCATTACGGATTGCTTAACACTTAATCAAATCACCAACACGAGTAAATCTCCAACCACAAAATCTTTTGCTTAGGAATTACCTATAGCTAATTATTCTTAATAAAATCCAACATAAGCATAATTTATAAACATTCAACATAGAGCATATCCCTACACCCAACTTTATATACCACTACTACCCTTCCCTACAAGGTAAATAGAAGGCTAATGAAGTTAGGGTTTGCTGGTCTAACTTCAAACATATGGCATCTACACTATTAAGGTAGGGGATTTTCATAATAAATCCTAAAATACTCAATTGCAGAGATTTGGCATCAAATCCCAAATTTTTGGTGGCTGCCCTAACATGGAGACAAACTAATTTCATAGGCCAGCATCCACTTGACCTAATTTACCCTTAATAGGAACTAGGTAAGTGAAATTAGGAGCATAATATCCAATTTCCAAACTAGGGTTTATGGATTTCCTATCTGAAAGTAAAAAAAAGGCATGAAATAAGCTTACAATCTCTTCTGAAACTCAAGAGGAGTTGAGATATCAAAATTAGAACTCTTAGGGACCTTTTAGGGTTTTCGGCTAAGCAAAAACGGGGCAACCAATCCAAGTAAAACTCAAGATGATTTGAGAGGAAGACCTTACCTTTCTATAGGAAGAAAAACGAAGGAAATCGGAGGAGAATTGAGGCGGCTGGAGGGATCGGCGCCGATCGGCCTTGCTGCGCCTGAGAGCGACTTCTGCGAGACGGGAGGAGGAATTGCGGGATTCTGAATACGCCAGGACTCAATTTTTTTTCTTTTTTTATCGTAAGGGGTCGGTCCATCCTTTGAACCCACCGCTGCACCCATCGTAAAAACCACCGCCTAACTCTCCAGCATGCTTATTTCCCTCTATTGGCACACCAAAATGCCTATTAGCACCCCAATTTCTTTCTTTCAATATTTCTATTAGCACACCAATTTGATATTGGCACACCAATTTTACTATTAACTAAGTTTCTTAATACATTCATTTCTCTATTGGCACACATTATTTTTTGAACAAACTTATTTTATAGTTTCATCTCATTACATTTTACTATACGCACACCAACTTCATTTTATTTTAATGCGTATTGAAAATTGGGTCGTTACAGATGATGGCCCGTGTTCCTCCACATCTGCACAGTGTTCGAGCTCAGATACTCTCCTCCACTACCACCCCCTCCCTCCATGATGTTTGCTCGATGTTACTCAGGGTAACTCCTCCATCTGAGACTCCTGCAGGTCTTTCTCCAGTCCTTCTTCAGCAATCTCTCCTGCCAACTCCTCCTCCTGGTCGTGGCTCTTCCACCAGGGGAGGACGCCACCCGTCTCGGGGACGAGAACGTGGTGGCCGCTCTTCTTTAAAGTGTACTTACTGCTCTCGTGAGGGTCATTTAGAAGCAACATGCTACCGTAAGCATAGTCTACCTCCGCATCTGGCCGCCTCCGCTACTCCAGCTCCTTCTGATGTTCATGACACTTCCAATCGTGGTGCACCTACTCGCCAGGAATATGAAGACCTTCGCACTCAGTGCCAGCACCTCCAAGGCAGTATTAATCAGCCATCTGGTTCGGTTGCCTCTTTTTCTACTCAAGGTATATCCTGTCTTTCTTACAGCTCTCACTGGATCGTTGACTCTGGAGCAACTCATCATATAACATCTCAGATGTCGCCTCGGTATTCGACAACCTGTCACCCGCCATCTATTGTTGTTGCTAATGGCGACACTACACCGGTCTCTGGTGCTGCTGATCTCCGCCTCACTCCTACCTTGCCACTCTCCTCAGTTCTTCACATTTCGGGCTCCCCGTTCAACTTGCTTTCTGTTAGCCAGTTAACACGGGATCTTGACTGTTGCATAACTTTTTCTCCTTCCTCCTTTGTTTTGCAGGATCGTCGTACACGGAGTACCATTGGTAGCGGTCGGCTGACGAATGGGCTATATCTCTTGGATCTCCCACCTATCAGTCTTACTTCCATCTCCACTTCGGATCGGCATCGTCGTCTTGGGCATGCCCCCCTTCAGGTTCTCAAGAAAGCTCTGCCTGGTGTTTTACTCCGAGAGTTCACTTGTGAATCATGTATCTTCGGCAAGCAACATCGTGCCTCTTTCTCTCCTTCTTGTACCCGGAGTGATACTCCGTTATGTTTAGTTCATTCTGATGTATGGGGTCCGTATAGGATCCCCAGTGTATTTGGACATCGTTATTTTATCACTTTTATTGATGACTACTCGCGTGTTACCTGGCTTTATTTTCTTCATGATCGCACTGAGACTACTTCTGTGTTTCGTGCTTTTTTATCTGAAACTCGTACGCAGTTCTCAACGCCTCTTAAAATACTTCGCACCGATAATGCCCGCGAATACACAAGTCGGTCCTTCTCCGCTCTGTGCTCCGAGTTTGGTATTATTCACCAAACCTCCTGTGCCTACACACCTCAACAAAATGGCGTGGCCGAACGAAAAAATCGCCACCTTCTCGATACCGCTCGGTCCCTCATGTTCCAAATGCAGGTTCCAACAGAATTTTGGCACTTTGCTATTGCAACTGCGTGTCACCTCATCAATCACATGCCCTCCTCCGTTCTCAGCTTTGCTACTCCACTAAGCCTTCTTCTTCCATCCACTGCTCCTTTCCCCCTCACACCCCGAGTTTTTGGGTGTGTTTGTTATGTTCACAACCTCGGTCCACCAGCAGACAAACTTGCTGCACGTGCTACCCGACAGATGTTTGTTGGCTACTCTCGCACTCAGAAGGGATATCTATGCTACTCTCCTACAACAGGAAAAGTAACTGTCTCGGCCGATGTCACTTTCTGTGAAGATCAACCATTCCATCTATCCTCCGCTCCCCAATCCATACCTTCTCCTATTACTCGTCCTATCGTTCCAGTCACGCCCTCTTCTCCATCATCACCTCCATCCCTGCCTTTGATTCATCAACCTATTCGCTACGTTTACTCTCGCCGTAAATCCAAGGATATTTCTCCACCGGAGCCGTCGGCTCCAGATGATACACCGCCCGCGGTCGATCCAGCATCTTCTTCTACGGCTCATCCTATGGCTTGCTATGTGTCTCTACACCGGCTTTCTCCACCTCTCCACCAGTTTGCTACTTCTCTTTCCTCCATCTCTATTCCTAACTCTGTGCAGGAGGCGCTTCAGCATCCGGGGTGGCGGGCACCTATAGAAGGGGAGATGAATGCCCTCTGGGCTAATCAAACCTGGGAACTGGTTCTCCTTCCTCCAGGACAACATTCTGTTAGTTGCAAATGGGTCTTTGCGGTCAAACAAAATGCGGATGGGACTGTTGATCGTTTAAAAGCTCGTCTCGTGGCCCGTGGCTTCACTCAGCAACAAGGCTTGGATTATGAGGAAACTTTTTCTCCAGTAGCCAAACTCAACACCGTTCGTGTTCTTATCTCCGTTGTTGTGCACCGGCGTTGGCCCCTTTTTCAGCTCGACATTAAAAATGCATTCCTTAACGGCGATCTGAAGGAAAGTGTCTTTATGAGCCAACCTCCCGGGTTTGAGACCACGGGGGAGTCTCGTGAAGTTCGCGTCTGTCGCCTTCTAAAAGCTCTTTATGGTCTCAAACAGTCACCACGAGCTTGGTTTGATAAGTTCTGCAAGGTTCTCTTAGCACTTGGGTTCACTCGGAGCTCCGCCGACTTCTCTCTAATCACCAAGCATGGACCAACTGGCACTGTGATACTTCTTGTCTACGTTGATGATATCCTGATTACCGGCGATGACCTCTCTGGGATACAACAGCTCAAGGAACATTTGAACTCGGCCTTCCAGACCAAGGATCTTGGAAATCTTAGATACTTCCTTGGGATTGAAGTCGCCCGACGACCCTATGGGTTGGTTATGTCCCAACGAAAGTACTGCATCGACTTACTTCATGAAGCAAGATACTCCGGGTGCAAACCTGCGGATACTCCTATGGATGCTAATCAGAAATTGTGTGCTGCTGGGTCTGACTCTGACCAGCTTCTTGAGAATCCAGAATATTACCGACGATTGGTTGGGAAACTGATCTACTTAACGGTTACTCGACCGGATATCTCGTTTGCTGTTGGTGTTGTGAGTCGCTTCATGCATACTCCGCGCACTTCTCACATTCAAGCTGTTGAGCGTATTCTCAGATATCTAAAGACCGCTCCGGGACAAGGCCTTGTCTACAAAGTCAAACCATCCAACTCACCATCTCTTCTTGCTTACTCAGATGCTGACTATGCAGGGTCCCCTGATGATAGGCGTTCCACGACTGGATTTTGCACTTATTTTGGTGGACACCTCATAACATGGCGAAGCAAGAAACAGACTGTGGTCGCCCGCTCCTCGGCTGAGTCTGAATACAGGGTTATGGCTGCTGTTGTGTCAGAATTAACATGGCTTGAAAGCCTTCTTGGTGACTTGGGTGTTAGACTTCCTTCTCTGACAATACTTCGGTGCGACAGTCAGGCTGCAATCCATATAGCCAACAATCCAGTTTTCCATTAGCGAACAAAGCATATCGAGGTTGACTGTCACTTCATCAGAGAAAAGGTTCAAGCAAAGAAGGTAGAATTGGAGCATGTTCCTGCTGCGAGACAAATTGCTGGCATCCTAACAAAAGCTCTTCCTCGGCCACTATATTTCCAGTTCTTATCCAAGCTGGGTGCCTACGATTTGTACGCTCCAGCTTCGGGGGAGTGTTAGAGAAATTGATGTAAAAGCCCATTTATGAGGCCCATTTATGTAGTTCCTCCTTACTCCTGTTTAGTCCCACATCTTGAGATTGGAGTGACTAGCCTCCTTCTCCTCCTATATATTTGTATTCATACTTGTAATTATGCATTCAAGAAATATAGACAAGGTTTATACCATTTCTCTACAGTAGTGATCAAACACAAAAAAAGTCCAGACGAATGGCTCAACAGTTGGCCTAGGATGACAGGACTTGCTTTGAATTTGTATGAGAAGAAATTATAAGAGAAGTACAAGAAAGGAAACAAACAGACAATATAACTAAAGCTAAGTTTAAAGAACATAATAGAACTGGATTTTGGCAAATGAGTAAACTCAATTTGATAAAACATAAAGCTCTCACAACTATTAGGTTGACTTAAGTTCACCAAAGACAGAAGTAGGCACCAATAACTTGGAAGAAACCATAACTGTACAAAACGTGGCTCATTTTTATTCAAGGTGTATCATAAAAAGGGAAAACAGCAGCAAAAATTGGAATTATCGTAGAAAAAATACACAGAAAAATAGATGTTATACTTACTTCACGAACACCTGCAAAGTCTTCCGCATCCAAGAATCCCTTGATCAAAGTGTTGAAGACAATAATATTTGGGTGAACTTTAAGACTCTTCATTTGGTGCACACACCTCAGAGCATCATTCATATTTCCTTCTTTGCAGTAGCCACCAACAATAATGGCTAGGGAACGTTCATTGGGACGAACCCTGTTAGGCAATTCCATGAAAAGCTCCTCACCTCGGTTTGTTTCTCCATTTTTCGAATAAGCTCTTGCTAAGGTATTGTAGGTAACAACATCTGGTTCAATTCCAGAAGACGACATCTTATACACAGTATTCCAAGCTTCGCTCAGGTTCTGATGGTCACACCATGCTTTGATGAGCATATTATATGTTTTCCTGCTTGGCCTGGTTTTTGCTTCAGAAAACATCATATTCAAGAGCTTCTGTGATTCTTCAGGTCTATGGGCTATACCGTATCCTTTTATGAGGGTGTTAAAGGTACTCCTTGTCAATCTACAACCACTTTTTTTCATCTGGTGTAAAATTTTCAAGGCTTCATCAACCTTTCCGGCTTCAGAGAACGCATTAATGATGGCGTTAAAGAATATAGAATCTGGCTTCAATCCATTCTTTTCAACTTCAGAAATTAGTGATGAAATGGAATCAAACTTCTTCTGATCAGTTAAAGCAGTTAGTAAAGTGGTATATGTCACCAAGGTAGGCCTATGCTTTTCTACTAAGCCATAGAATATGGACTCTGCTACATGAGGATTCTTTTTCCCTATATGAATTGCCATCAGCTTTGTTCTGGTGCGTAGTGTCCGGCAACTCTCCCCACTTGAGCAGATTAGGCAACAATCTTGTGTTGAAGCATTTCCTCGAATTTCTATTTTTCTAGAGTGCTCCTTATATACCAAAAAGTATAATTTCAGCAGTTTCAGAGTGAAAATAATGCATAGCTCTAAAATGAATAGCATATTTATTTTACAAGATAATAATAAAGAGTTCAGGAACTATCCATGGGAGAGGCACGGCAAATGAACCCTTGGAATTTGCAAGAATGAGAGGATGGACCAACAATTGGTTGTACAAAACCAACAAAAAAGCATGTTAACAACAGAAAGAACAGGGAACCACAACTCCTAAAAACTCTCAAGCAATTGTTTTGAAGTAATATGATCAAAACTCATAATATTTTATTCTAAAATCCTCAAACAGACTACTGGATCTCATGAATTTATATTTAGCTCATCTTTTACCTAAACAAGATAGGGATCATCTTTTGTATAATCTCGTTTTTTTATTTTTAATAGAAGACATAAGTTAACATCTAATTTAACTTGTAAACCCTACTTTTATAAACTAGAATACTAGTCATGTGAGTGCGGGAAGCATCATTGTGTATCATATTATATCCTCCCCATGACAATCAAATAGTGGGTACGCAAGGTGAACTTCTTAATAGTAATTTATGAGATCTTTGTAGAATAATAACTTCGTTGAAGAGTTTCTAATTTTCTGTTACATTCACTGGTAATTTCTTCCGCATTACTTACTTTTGTTAGGTAATTGCCTAGATTTATATGTCAAAATCCAAAATAAATTCAACACATAATACGAGCTAGCCACGATGTATCGAGAAAAGCAAACAAACAACAACTTGCATTGCATGAAATTAAAGATACAAACTCGGGAGACGAACTCCCGCCAAACACCCGAAGACTGGGTCCACCAAAGCACTCTTCTTTGCAAAGAGAGCCCAAGAAACTAAGACTTCAAAGATAATCATCACAGTCTAAGGAGGCTCCTTATATAGATTGAGACCCTCACTACAAGACAAGGGCACTACAGGAAAAAATACATAAATGAAGATTCCATAATTAATTGTGAAATATAAGATAATTCATAAAGATCATCGCATCTCCGGGAGAGCTCCCGTTTAGTGAAGACGGTCGTCCGAGCGCGCGTGTGCAAGACTTATAAATATCGACACCCCCGACTTGAAAATTGACCTTGTCCTCAAGGTGGAGCAAGGCGACGCGGATATGCAGGCTGCCATAGTGACCGGAACGCGCCACGGCCTCAGGCAGAGGCAAAACGAGCTGAAAAGCAGCGGAGCAAACATTTTACGGCCTTTTAAGAATTTATGCGCTAGAGTTCGCGCCGTAAAAAATATTGTAGCAGCAGAGGGGAACTGGTGCTCGAGCTGATCCAAAAATGACGATGGAGAGCGGTAGATATCGGAAATTTAAAAAAAAAAAAGTGGTGGGAGGAGTGGCCCCCTCGGAAAGGATTACAGAAGTGGGTTTAAATGAAGGGGAGGTAGGGGATCAATAGAAGGTCGGGTCAACAGCTCGGGGCAGGAGCTGGAGAGGTGTGGGGAGGTCAGGATAGGCGCAGATACCGAGTGAAATGTCACACGGGTGAGCGAAGGAAGAGTGAAAATAGATTGGCAGAGCTTAACCATAGCCTGGCATGGAAGCAGGCACAGCTGCAGCAGTGCGGGGCTCGAGGGATCGGGAAAAAAAGGAAAAGAGAAAAACAGGGAGGAAATAGCGAGAAGCTCCAGGCGGGTAGCCTGCGGTAACATAAAAATGATAAGCCCGAGTTTGACGGGTAAGGGCGGTGTGCGTGAGCATAGGGGTTATGGCCGACGATGGTGTAGAAGGGTGTAGGGAACGACACCGACGGCGTGGACGGCGCCAGGGGATGTCGGCGGGGCTGTCAAAGTCGTCACAATGATGGACGCCAGCGGGGCTGTCAAAGTCATCACAGCGATGGGCGTCGGCGGAGAGCTGCAGCGGAACAGTGTTTGGGTGAGGGAGAGAGCAGCCACCGGAGTTTGGGACTCGGCTTGGTGGGCATGGTCGTGGATGGTAGCTGAAAGTGCGGAATGAAGTACTTGAATACTTCTCTAGAGGGGGAGTAAATAAAGAAGATCACCACTTATGTGGTATTTTAATCCTTCTTCTCTGTTTTCACTTTGTGTTTAGGGCTCCGTTTGGGGGAACTTATTTTCACCGGTCAAGCGGTTATGACCGGATGAACCGGACCATAATTAAGGTCCGGTTCATGCGGTCGTAACCGCCTGACCGGTAAAAATAAGTCCCCCCAAACGGAGCCTAGATTAGGTGATTAAGGCTCTGTTTGGCTCTGCTGCAGTAATGGGAGAATCAGTGGTGGGAAGCAGTGGTGAGAAAATCTGATGTTTTGCAGAATGGTGAGAAAATCAGTGAAATTGTTTGGAAGTGCAGATTTCTCAGTGTTGTTCAGAAACTGAAAATTGTTTTTAACTGTTTGGAAGAAACAGTGGTGGGAAAATTTATGAACACAAATTTGTTGTCATCATAAATTAAACTCCAAAACTCAACATGTACCACAATAATATTTTATAGAATCACAAATATTATTCATACAAAATAAAAACAAAATAGCAAAGATGAATAACTCTTCTTCCAGCATCAACGTACAAAAATTAATTTTAATCAAAACATTTTTGTACTAAAGATCAATATGCATTAACTGTGTGCATTTTGTATTTGCTCCGCTATGGAATCTCTTAACGCTGCCATATTGGTTGACCCAGACCCTTCGGTGTTTAACAAGATCAATGTTAGATCTGCATTACTATGGCTTTCTCCTGCTCTATGCTCGTAAGCCTTCGGGTACACCAAAGTATCATCATCACATGGATCGAACTCTAGATCAACACGTGTTTGATGTCTTCGGATGTAGTTGTGTACAACAGATGTAGCGACCACAATCACACATTGTTTTGATAATTTGCAGTGTGGCATGTAGGATATCCCATCTTTTTTTCCACACCAAATGCGCTTTCAATAAAGCTTCGAAACGAAGAGTGAGCTTTATTGAACATTTCAGGCATCCTTCAATCGGCAATGCACCCCTAGCAAAGTCCGGCAAAATTGTATCTAGTTTCAGGAAATGGCTTCAGTAACCCTTTCTGAAATGGATATCCTGCATCGACTAGATAATATTTCCCTACAAAAAGCAAATAATTTATAGTGTGTGCAATTATTTGTATTAAAAGATAGATTGCCAATTAGAGAAGAACTGAAGTCGCACCTTGAGGAGGATAAGGAAACTTACACCTTGCATCCCTATAGGAGAGATGAAATATGCGACTATCATGAGCTGATCTCTCCCATCCAGGCATGACATATGTGAAACACATTGAAATCACATATAGTCATCAAATTCTGAGTCGGTGTGTCATGGCGTCCAATATGTGGCACCTGTTCTTGCACAGGAACACATGCGTCAACATGTGTACAGTCGATCGCTCCAATATAATCACGGGTAAATGACATATCTCTCGTCATGTACAATATGCAATGGAATTTCTCTAAATAATTGGTCTTCCGGAGTTATGTTTTCCAATGAAAACCGAGTAATTGCTTTGAAACCCATAATGATGAACCGACATATAGTTTCAGCAGAATGTTGAAAGGGTTCACTTGTGTCTCGCATTGAGTCGTTGTGAGCCAAAGTATATAAAGTAATTGCTAACACCTCCCTTGTAGCGGTTCGATGTGAGCCTTTTAAGCCATGAGATTGTTCCAATAAATTTAGCAAGTTTATAAAATCTCTTTTGGCATATAGAACATATTATGAAATCTCACGGGTGACCAGAGAGTGGTTCACATAACCATTTATCTTCTGTTTGTGTAGATGTCATACAAGGCGTCTTGTCACAGTATAATGAAACATATTCATGTAGCACACAGACTGTCGAAGTAACTAAATTGCAATAACGCACATAATGGCGTTGTCGATTCAATTGATGACTCAACATCAAAGAAAATTCCTCATCATCTGTTAACTGTTGCTCAGTTTCCTCATTCATTATGAAAAATTGAATACAGGACAACCAAAAAGTAAATAAACATCCGCAATCCTGCAGTATATAGCAGTAAGAAAGAAAGCTAAAACATAAGTAAAATAAGTAAAATTGAAAGTGCATCATAACATAATCCAGCAATACAAAAGTAAAGAAGTGCAAACAGAAAGTGGATCAAAACATAGTCCAGAAATACAGAAGTAAAAGAAGTGCATCAAAACATAGTCCAGCAATACAGAAGTAACATAGTACAGCCAGGTGACCCTTCTAAGCATTACTCCTAGTGCTTTGATATACCGATTCTTCAGCCAAGTGACTTTTAGGTCGTGGTAGTTTTAAAAACATGGCTTCATTAGCAGTTGTCAATAGAAACACAGTAGCGAAATCGTACAACTCCAGATGACCACAAATCTCCTGATGTTTTTCAAGCTCTTCAATTGCTTCATCCAGAAGAAAAACACTGGGAGGAATGATAAGTGTTGAGACACTGCTCCCAACAGAGCGTGAGGATTCTACTAGGTCATATCCATACGTGATAATATTTCATGTTTTGTGTCGTTTTCTTCTTACTTTAAGGTGATTTTTTAGAAACATGTGAACTTAGTGCAGTATCCTTTGTTCCACTAGAGCCAATGTCATCGTAATTTTGTGGTGGTAAGTTCATATTCTCACAAATATTGTCTTCATCTCGGAACACAACTTCTTCCTCATAAAAAAATGGTAGCATAGACCCAGTTGCAAGAATCCAAACATTGTCACCTGATGCAACAACTTGACTAAACATCCTATCAAGTTTCTCCTCTAACTCGAGAGAAATTATAGCGTAACGAAACTTTTTGGATGTCGGAATTATCTACATTAACGACAAAATTAGTTGTCCTAAAAAGTAAAATCGCAAATTAAGGTAAACACTTGATAGAATATAACCCTTATTCGCTCTTATTACCACTCATCAGAAGCATCAATTGTTCTTTTAATTGGGTACCAATCAAAGCCTGTCTCTCCTTTTTTTAGTTCTCACCATAACTTAAACTACCGTTTTAATTGGTCTCATTTGTTTTTTCAACTGAACATTGTAAGTTAAGGGATGTCTAATCACCTAGAGTGGGGTGAATAGGTGTGTGAGTGTTTTTTGGATATTAAAAATATCAAGCAAAATAATCACAGAGAAGCTAACACATCACAGATTACACAGATGTTTATAGTGGTTCCTCGAGTTGGGTACGTCCACTTCCCCCCTCCACCTATCTAGCAGTGTGCTATACTCGGCTAACTTCTCCAAATACTCAGAACTATCAGACCTTAGAACTCAGAGTCCACGACTCCTACAGCTCAGGAATAACAGCATATTCCCAACCTCAGATCCAATCCCTGGATCCTAACTATGTTATTAAAGGTGCAAGGCGCGCCGAGGCACAAAGGGGCACTGGAGCCTAGGCGCAAGGACAGGCGCGCGCCTGAGGCACGTGAGGCGCAAAAATGGGGAAAAATAAAATCAATGAATTGGGCGCCCAATTCATGGAAAATTGGCGAATTGGGCGCCCAATTCACTGAATTTCTGTGAATTGGGCGCCCAGATCGCCGAATTTCTGCGAATTGGGCGCCCAATTCGCTGAAATTCAGCAATTAGGCGCCTTGGGTGCGCCTTGGGTGCGCCTTGGCGCGCCTTGGCGCGCCTCAGGCACATCGCCCGCCTAAGCCATGTTGGGGCACAACGGGGTGCGCCCGATGCGACCGGCGCCTCAGGCGCGCGCCTTGATAACACAGGATCCTACAACTCAAATTCAAACTTGATTCCTACCTCAGGAACTGTGCAAAGTCCCCTACCTCAGATCCTTAGCAAGGATCCTACAACTCAGGCATGAGAGACCATACACTTAGATTTCCTCAGAAATCCTACAGAAGAATATGTAAAACAATATTATACAAAGAAGTTTTAGACTCAGAAAGTTAACTTGTATAGCTTGAGCCTTCTTGAATCCGGTAGCGGAAATGACTTCTTCAGAAATCTTCTTGCAATAAATGTTGAATCTTTGGATTGGCAAGATAATTTAATCTTTCTTCAGAAGAATAAAATGATAGGCTTCAATGAATATCTTGAAAGTGCACAGTGTGCCCTTAAGATATACTCTAGAAGGGGGTGAATAGAGATTTAAAAATATTTCTATCATATTTGTGCAAATACAATAAAAACACTAAGTGTTATGCTCTACAATTCCACACATAGAATAAAACACAAGCTGTTTAAGTAAAGCAAGAAAAACAGTAATAGAGAAAGTAAACTATATGGGACAGCACAGAAAATAAGCAACCAGAAGACACAGATTTTATAGAGGTTCCCCAAAATGTGGGTCTTTTGACAAAGATTTTATAGTCCTTTTCTACCACCTGGTAGGAATGCACCACCTGTACCTGAGTCTTTTGACAAGGAGACTCTTAGAACCACTGATCTTTTGATAAGAAGATAATGAACCAACCAGATCTTTTGATAAGAAGATCTTGAACCAACCAGATCTTTTGATAAGGAAATCTTGAACCACTGAATCCTTTGAAAGAGGGATTCTTAAAACTCTTTAACAGTTGGGAATGAGAAGGAGAAAGAAGAAGAGGGAGGAAGAAGAATTCTGTTCTCAGAATTCTTATGAAGCCTGTATCAAGAACAGTTTCTATATTCTTTCACTGGATCTGCTGATGATGAACTCATGCTTATGATTGTGATGTTTTGTAGGAGCTATGATTGTCAGATCTTTTCTCTTCTTTCTGATTGAACTCTGCTGCTATGTAATATTGATGATGAGAAGCCTACAGTTGTTCTGCAGTAAGAGAGGGAGAGCAGTTGTTCTTTCTTCTCTGTATTTTCTCTATTAGGGTTCCCGGAGGAAGAAGAAGAAGAGGAAGCCCTAATTCAAAAACTTTAGTTGGTTGTGATGAATGCTCTGAGTTTCTCTTTCTGCTTCTCCCTTTTATTGTCCCTCTTTAATTTGAATTAATTTTTTTTCCTGGTAGGTCCTGAAAAGGTATTTTGCACTGGACAATTTCTCTTCCTTTCCTTCTTTAATTCACGACCCGTCCAACAACTGTAAGCTTGTTTCCAAGAAAGTTTTTCTGTCCTCCTTTAATTCTTCTTTTTATTTGAGGCAATTAATGAGTCGTTGGAGAACGGTCTTCAGTATTGTGGGCCATGAGAGAGGGTCCAAAGTGACAGCTGAAAGGATTTCCTTTTCAGACTGTTTTCGACATAGCATCGAGTTCTATTCCTCTCTTATCGACGCACCTTAGATTCCTTGTAGGAGCAGCTTCGAATTCATTCTTGCTCTGATTCAAGTCTGCTTGTCGACGTTGCGTCGATATCTTATCGACGTAACAGTCGAGTTGAAAGCTTAACTCTGAACTTCATCATCTGCGTCGAATGGTAGTTGACGTTGCGTCGACTTCAGATGGCTTCGACAGATTCTTTCTTCTGCGTTGAGTTGAAGTAGAAGCTGCGTCGACTGCTCTAGGTACTTCGACAAGTCCATGGTCTCTACGTCGATATTTATTCGACGTAGCATCGACTTGATCTACTCTGACAGAAGGAGTGAGTTGCTTGGACTTTTTGTCAGAGTAGCGTCGACAATAACTCGATGTTGCGTCGAATTCCATTCGACGCAACAGTTAACTTTGCCAGAAATTTCACAACACAGAAGACAAAATCTATAGTGGTACCCCAAAATCTATAGTGGTACCCCAAAATCTATAGTGGTACCCCAAAATCTACAGTTAGCATCCAAAATTCCTACCAGAATTTAATCAATCACAGAATAATAAAAGTAGACAAGAGACAATCACAGAAAATTCACAACACAGAAGACAAAATCTATAGTGGTACCCCAAAATCTGGGTAGTCCACTCTTCTACCACCTTGGTAGGAATACACTATCACAGTGTCTGAGTCTTTTGATAATGAGACTCTTAGAATCACTAAGTCTTTTAATATGGAGACTCTTAGAACCAGGGACTGAGTCTTTTGATAAGGAGACTCTTAGAACCAAACCAGATCTTTTGATAAAGAGATCTTGAACTAAACCAGATCTTTTGATAAGGAGATCTTGAACCAAGACTGAATCCTTTGAAGAGGGATTCTTAAAACTCTTTACTCAGTTTACAGAAATCAGAATTAGAGTAAGAAGAAAAAGATGATGAAGTGTAATTTTCTGATTTGAATCCACTTTCAGCAGTCACTGAGAATTATAGGCACTAAGAGTTCTGGATCCTTTTCAGATGATGAATCTTTGCTTAAAAGAAGATGCAACCTTTTCAGATTGATCTATGTATCTTTGATTAGCTCCTTTCAGAGAGGGGGGGAAGAAGAAGCTTTCTGCAGCTTGAGGAAGAAGAACTGTTGTACAGAGATCTGTCGGATAGAGTCAGAGAGAGAGAGAGAACACCCGATATCAATCCCTTTTGAATTCTTTTTGTATATAATCTTCTGTCGAATTACTTTTCCTACTGATCGACTCTTCAATTGGAAAGTATAGAATGAGAATTGTAGTTTTCCATCTATAACTGTTGACAGCCCGTCAATATCTTTAATATATCTTCAAATTATATCACCTCTGAATCTTTAATACCTTTCTTTCTCTTTATATCCAGTTGCTACCCGTTAGGATTCAAATATCTTCGATATATACATTTTGAATAACCTTCATAATTCATTCCAGGAAGTTTCCAATTCTTTGACTGTATTCGACGTTGCGTCGAATTCCTTCTGACTTCATATCGACGTGCCTTTGAATTCTATTAGAAGCTACGTCGAGATCTGCTTCACAGATTTGAAATGAATTCTTCTATCAACGATGTGTCGATTCCTTATCGACGCATCTGTGGACTTCAACTTCTGGCTTCTGCGGCGAATACTAATCGATGTTGTGTCGACTCCATCTTGAAAGAATGTTTGCATCAATTTCTGCCTTCTGCGTCGATATCTAGTAGACGTTGCGTCGACTACCAATGAAATGAAGCGTCGGCATGACTTTTGAAGTTGCGCTGATATCTAGTCGGAGTAACGTCGACTTTCAGTTGACATTGCGTCAACTTCTAGTCGACGCATAATTACTCTGGATAATTTTCTACATGAATTCAGTTTGTCTTTCTCATGACTTTGACTCAACTGACTTCCTAAGACTTCTATGACAAAATTACCCTTACTATACAACATGGGTAATAACCCTAGGGAGTAAAATCACTTATAGTTAATTAGTTAAGTTAACTCAAAAAGAGTTTTTCCCAACAATCTCCTCATATTTATCTTAATAAATTTTACAGATTATTTAAAGTGATTTTGCATAATAAAGGAATAACACAAAAATGTACATCATTTATAAATAAGGAGAAAGAAGAAACAATGAGCAGGCGGATGAAAACTTGTATTAAAGAGTCAGAGAGAGAGAGAACACCGGATATCAATCCCTTTTGAATTCTTTATGTATAAAATATTCTGTCGAATTACTTTTCCTACTGATCGACTCTTCAATTGGAAAGTATAGAATGAGAATTGTAGTTTTCCATCTATATCTGTTGACAGCCCGTCAATATCTTTAATATATCTTCAAATTATATCACCTCTGAATCTTTAATACCTTTCTTTCTCTTTATATCATGTTGCTACCCGTTAGGATTCAAATATCTTCCATATATACATTTTGAATAACCTTCATAATCCATTCCAGGAAGTTTCCAATTCTTTGACTGTATTCGACGTTGCGTCGAATTCCTTCTGACTTCATATCGACGTGCCTTTGAATTCTATTAGAAGCTACGTCGAGATCTGCTTCACAGATTTGAAATGAATTCTTCTATCAACGTTGTGTCGATTCCTTATCGACGCATCGCCTCCAATACGAGAAATAGATTTTGAAATAAAGTTAACTGAAGGAGAAACTCAAGTGGCAAAGACACCATACCGAATGACTCCAAAAGAATTGACAGAATTGAATATTAATTACAAGAACTATTACACCGGAACTTCATCCAACCAAGTTCATCGCCTTAGGGAGCTCCTGTCCATTTTGTGAAAAAGAAAGATGGAACTTTGCATCTATGTATTGATTATCGGGAACTAAACAAACTAACTGTGAAGAATAAATATCCTCTTCCACGCATAGATGATTTATTGGATCAGTTAGTTGGCGCAAATGTATTTTCAAAGATTGATTTGCGACCTGGATATCATCAACTACGAAAAAAAGAAGAAGACATTTATAAGACAGCTTTTAGTAACAGGTACGGTCACTTTGAATTTGTTGTCATGTCGTTTGGTCTAACAAATGCCCCTGCAGCATTCATGGATCTAATGAATCGGGTCTCAAAGAATTTATGGACCGGTTTGTTATTGTATTCATTGATGATATCCTAATCTATTCCAAGAATGAAGAAGACCATGCACAACATTTAAGAATGGCATTACAAACATTGAAAATCAATCGTTTGTATGCCAAATTCTCAAAATGTGAATTTGGCTAAAAGAGGTCTCATTTTTGGGGCATGTAATTAACAAACATGGTGTATCCGTAGATCCTACAAAGGTAGAAGATATATTAAATTGGCCACGACCTACTACCGTAACAGAAGTACGGAGTTTTCTGGGCTTAGCAGGATACTACAAAAATTTATGAAGAATTTCTCTAAAATTGCGTTGCCTCTAACGCAACTAACAAGGAAGAAGGTCTTATTCATATGGAACAATGAATGTCAGCAAGCATTTGAAAATTTGAAAGAGAAGTTGACCTCTGCTCTTGTACTAGTATTACGTTCAGGAATGGAAGGATTTCATATTTACAGCGACGCATCTTATAAGGGTCTTGGTTGCGTCCTAATGCAACATGGAAGAGTTATTGCATATGCTTCCAGACAACTCAAAAATGCAAAAAGAAACTACTCAGCGCACGCTCTGGAATGGGCAGCAGTAGTGTTCGCTTTAAGAATATGGTGCCACTACTTATATGGGGCTCGATGTGAGATCTTTACAGACCACAAAAGTTTACAATACATATTTACCTAAAAAGAAATAAATCTCCGACAACGAAAGTGGTTGGAGTTTATCAAAGATTATGATGTGGATATTCAATACCATCCAGGTAAGACTAATATTGTGGCGGACGCTTTGAGCAGGAAGAATATGGCTTTGTTGTCTGCAATAAAGACATTTACCAAGCAACTGCTAAAAGAGCTAGAGAAGATGGAGATCTTTCTTATGACACTAGGAGAAAAGCAAGCACATATATTTCAATTGCAGATCCAATACTCGATCAAGGATAGAGTCCTGATAGCCTTGCCTCGGGATTCGTTTCTGATAGCATTATTGCAAAAAGTGAAAAATGGGGAATCATTAAAATTTACAGAAACGGACGGCCTGTTATTCATGAATGGACGATTATGTGTTCCAGATGCAGATAATTTAAGAAATGATATTATGTATGAAGCACACAATACACCCTACTCAGTTCATCCTGGGCGAATCAAAATGTATCAAGATCTGAAGCAGAAATTTTGGTGGCCCGGAATGAAGGTGTAATCTCATACATCGCAAAATGTCACACTTGTCAAGTAGTAAAAGCGGAACATATGAAACTTGGTGGTTATTTGAAATCCATACCCATTCCAGAATGGAAATGGGATGATATTGCCATGGATTTCGTTTGGGGTTTACCACGAAGCAAGCCGGGAAACAATGGTATTTGGGTAATCATTGACCGATTAACAAAGAGTGCACATTTTATTGCAGTAAAGAAAGATAAACCAACGGAAAAGCTTGTTGATTTATACATAGATGTTATTGTCAAACTACACGGAATTCCCAGAACTATTATATCAAATAGAGATGGTCGATTCACATCTAATACATGGAAGTTAGTCCTTAAACGTCTAAGCACGAAATTATTATATAGCACGGCATTCCATCCACAGTCTGATGGTCAATCTAAGCGCACAATCCAGATGTTAGAAGATCTGTTACGAATGGTCGTGCTTGGCTTAAAAGGATCATGGGAAAAGTACTTGACATTAATAGAATTTTCATATAATAACAGTTACCAGGCTACAATTGGAATGACACCCTTTGAAGCTTTATATGGTCGAAGGCGTCGCACTCCTCTAAGTTGGGCAAAAGATGGGGAGAGAAAGTTGTATAAAAATGAGGAAATGGATGACCTACATGAAAAAGTCATCATTATTCAAAAGAACATGAAAATTGCTCAAGATCGTCAGCAAAAATACTACAATGCTAGACACCGCCAAGTGGAGTTTCAAGTTAACGATGAAGTATGCTTAAAAATACTATAATGCTAGTCCTCGATATGTCGGTTCATTCCCTATCATTGAACGTGTTGGAGACTTGGCATATCGATTAGAATGCCTGATGAGTTGCAAAACTTACATGATATCTTCCATGTATCAGCACTTCGAAGATACATAGCTGATCCAAATCAGATTGTGGCAAAAAATGAAATACAAATTGAACCAGATCTCTCAAGTCCAATTGAGACGAATCAAATCATAGATTGGCAGAACAAAAAGTTGCGCAATCGAGATGTTAGATTTGTCAAAGTCTGGTGGAAAGGAGAACCTATAAGTCAAGCTACTTGGGAACGTGAAGATGTGATGAGAGATCTTTTTCCACTGCTATTTGAGGTACTGAATGACTGAAAGTTTCGAGGGCGAAACTTTTTATATGGAGGTACGAAATTGTAATGCCTAAAATTTCATAAAATAATTCAATTTAGTTTTTCAAATATTTTGTTTAATATACATATTAAATATCTCTGATGATGAAAATACATAGCAGTGTCAAATGTGCCATCTAAAATTTTTCGTTATTTTATTATGAATATTTTTATGAAAGATTAGTACCTGCGGGTATTTGGGAAAAATGTACGAGGTTAATATAATACAGTTTCACATTTCAAAATTAATATATATTGTACATATATGCATATTTAAAAATAATACTTGATATGATATGGTTGGCTAAGCCTATATAAAAGGCGGCCATTCTTATAAATATCTAATATCTTAAATCTTATATACTATATATTAAATTAGTATAATTAAAAAGAAGGGCTTATTAAATACTTATCAACCGAACCCCAGCCAGTCGTAAGCCACACGCACCTCTCCTTCTTCTCGACTCCTCTAGGGCAGGCGGCAAACAGCACCTCTTCGGTTAGATAATGATGTTCTACTAAAATATTCTCCTATGTCGACACGCCATTCTCCTCTCTCCTTCTCGATGACACCTAGTGTTGAGTCGTGTACTCCCGAGCTCTTATATGGCGGAAGATCATTGCTTTGCCGACTAAGCTGCCGAGCTAGAATCGGCTATATAAAGCCCCGATGGGATCTCGTTTACTTCATATGTTCTCTCCTCTGCCCTAGTTGAGTCAACTGAAGCTTCACCTTCTTCATGTGGATGTGTTGCTCATGCAGTGGCGGTGTGGCTCAACTCCTCGCTCTCCCTCTATTTTTCTCCCTCTGTAAGTGTTGATTTCTTCTGTCTTGGCAAAATGATATCATGGTGGATGTTTAATGGAGAATATAAAAGGCATAATCATAGTATTTCTCAAGGTTTTGAGAACCGGACCGGAGAACGAACCGGTGAGATCAGAGGTTCAAGGTCGGACCGGTTGGATCGGTCGGACCGGGGTTGAACCGTGATGTTAGATAATATAATAAATATTAAAATTTCTATTATAATTTAACTTAGTCTATATATTTTTAATAAAAATAATAGGAATAAAGATAGTCAAAATTATATAAAATATTTTCATAAATAGTAATATATTTTGCTATCATCTAAAATCTCAATATTAGTATTTTATCACGTATAATAAGTTATCAAATTTATTATGAAAATTAAATTTTAACTTTTAATTAAGTAGACGGGCACATCTCGACTATACAAAGAATTTTTTTGATTAAATATGATATATATTAATTAAAAATATAAATTGTATATATTAATTACAAATAATTAAATAATTTCGGTATATCCTTTATATATATAAGTTAAGAAGAATAAATTTATTACAAATATGAATAATAATAATATTCGCCGGTTCGCCGGTTCTTGACCGGTTCTGGGTGGGAGCGGTTTTAGACCCCTGACCGGACCGCATAGTCCACCGGTTCACGGTCCGACCGGTTGAACCGGCCGGTCCGGTCCGGTTTTCAAAACGTTCCTTCCACCCCCTCCTCTTCTTCCTACTTCATATTTTTGAAATAGGGTTATATTTTATACTTAATTGAAGGCATCCTCTGTAACAGCCCCCTTATTGGCTACTGCTACAATTTAGCATATATATTTCCTATATTTCATCAAAGGCGCAACGTAAGAAATATTAAATGCAAAGCATTATAAAAGAGAGTACAAAAAGGAAATTGCATGACAAAATAAACTCATTTTATTTGCAAAGCATTATAAAAGAGAGTACAAAAAGGAAATTGCATGACAAAATAAACTCATTTTATTTCATATAAGAACTGATACAAGGTACACCAGTACAATAGGTAGCCCGATACATACATCAAAAGAGCTTACCAAACACTGTACATATAAACATGACCTACTCATAACGTAGTACTACCATGTACACACATGTCATGAAGAAAAACTACAGACTCTACATAAAGTCGAATTGAAACTCCTCGTGGGCACTCTGGGTCTTTGCACCTCGCCCTGTGAGCGTCCAAGATGCCTAACATTGTTGTAGAAACTTCAACCTATAAACGATACCTCTTCTCCTAGCGAGGAGAATATGGTTGATGCTGACTACTGGTAGCTGGAACCGCCTCTTCCTTGACCTGTTTAGTTTCATTTACTAATTAGTCAAAGGACTTTGTGAATTCTTATTTTTCCTTTCTTTTACCTATGATAGATTCCTTTATCTTGTAGCCTTTCTTGTGTTCATAGACTTGTAATGAATTAACCATCTTATTCTCGTTCTTTTATATCCTTAATTTTTGTATATCAACATTAAAAGATATTACTTAAATCATTTTCAATCATGGGCAATATGAAGAGTAAATTAATATCTCATGAATTCATTACGTGGCTTTGTCTCACGCGTTCATGTTGCAATATTCATCACGTGCCCTTGTCTCGCACGTTCATATTGTTATTCGTGCCCTTGACTCGCACGAATCATAATTATTTTCATTCGCATGTCGGAAGATTATTCTCCCCATCTCCCGGTTTGGGTTAACTCTTAATATAGCCCGTTGAATTGATGTGACTTTTAGCTCTTTAATTTCTTGGAGGAGTAATCGTTCTTTTGTCTTTCTTCGCCTACTTTGATAATTTGTCTTTGGTCAATGTATTTGAGAATTTACCTTTTTAACTCGTTTGAGAATTATATATCGAATTCTATTCGATTATATATATTAAGGTTTCTGTTTACCCAGAAGACCGCTGCCTAAACAGTAAATCTCTCAGACCGGGCGGTTTGATGTGCCAAGTCGCCCAGTCCTAGAACCAACAGGTCTTTCGGCCCAGCATGGACCAAGCCGGGCGGACTGATAGTATCCAGACCGCCCCCAGGATTGAAGACTATCAAGGCTCAAGTCCAGGAGGCAGGTCGCGGTGTCAGGACGCAGACCGCCCGAGCTGCTTCATTGCCTCAACCACAACGCATTTCGATCCCGGCCAGTACAGATCGGACACTCAAGCCTCCAGGCCGCGCGGCTTCTCTCTTTCTCCCTTCTGTATCCCGTCACCCCCTGCCCGATTCTCCTGTATCCGGGCAGGCGGTTATTTTATCCCTGCCTGTTCGGGCAGGCCCCCGAGCCTATAAATAGGGGGCGGCGACGTTCCCAAGACACGCACACTCAAATCCTGGAGCTCGCTTGTTAGAGCTGCGGTCTCGAGTTCATTGTCTTGCGACTTGTCTGACCGGTCGGCTTCTCGCTTCCTGGTCTTGTAACCCGCTGTAACCGCTTCACTTTAATCAAAGGAAAGCCCGTCACAGGAGTGGCATTTGCCGTGACGGGCGAAGTCCGGTCTCGACCGCTGCCAGCGGTCTAATTCTTTCTAATCGAATAGTAACCGACAGCCCGCAACCTCCATTTTCCCTAGCTACTCTAGCGTCGATCGCGGAGGCGCATTTCCGGATTCAACAGTTTCTACCCTAATAGCATAGTACAAATCATATGAAAAGCAAACAATTGAAATTATAGAAAATAAGAACTCACCCCTGTTTTCTCCTTTCCTTTATCCTTGTGCTGCTCATTTCCCCTTTCTCTACCTTGAGAGTCCATGACCTAAATCAATTACTATTATTAGCTGACTATATTGTAATAATATAAAGTGCTAACATAATGATCTTGGCTTACTATGACTGCCCTTACCACTAGTTGTATGGATCATGCTCTAATGTTATGTCATAAGGATATTGATGGACTTGGAACAAAAGGATCCATTCAAAAACACCCCTTTTCTTATTAATAGTTGGCTGCCCTAGCACTTACAAATGAGAGTTTGCCCTGCCTTTAACTAATTCAGAATTATTCACTACTAATCTCCTTCTCTACAAGGTAAAAGGAAGGTTAAATAAGTTAGGGTTTGTTGTTCTAACTCCATACATAAGGGATTTACACTAATTAATCAAGGGAAACTCATAATAGCCCATGTAGCAACCCTAAACAGAGATTTGGCTCCAATCATCAACTATTGTTGGCTGCCCTAACATGGGGACAAGGGGTTTTGCCCTAATTTCGTAAGTTATCATCATCTCAACCTAAATAACACTTTAGATGAACTAGGTAACTGAATTTAGAAGTGCAATAATCATCTACCCAACTAGGGTTTTCGGTTTCCTTGCATGAAACTAAAAGAGAAACATAAAACGTGTATGAAATCCCCTCTGAAACTCAAGAGGAAGAATATCAAAACAAAAGCTTTTAGGGCATGCTTAGGATTATCAAAACTAGAAAACGAAATCTCCAATCCATATAAAAATCAAGAGGATTTGAGAGGAAAAGATTACCTCGCTATAGGAAGAAGAATCGTGGAAATCAGAGGAGTTTTGGGCCTCAGGGAGGCTTCGGCGTCGATCGGCTGTCACCTGGAGAGGGGCTCTCGCGTGCGTAAACTGGGAGAAAAATGAGGGTTATCAGGTTTGACTCTTCTCTTACTCATGCTAACCGACCTCCTTCCTACTTGACACGCACGCAAGACTCGCATGAGTCACGCCTAGACCGGTTTACTCCATATCCAGCCCCCTCCCATCTAATATTTAATTCTTAAATTAATTTTACTTATACTTATTAAATCTTTTGTAACAGATTTTACACTTAGCCACATATGTACTAAATTCAAATTCTTTGTACGTCGTCACATAAATTTTTATGTTGCCTCCTTGGTGTGCACAATAATCACAAAAATGTGTAACTTATTATACATGTGACAACTGACGGCGTCACATCCTCATCGCTGGAAGTTTCAAATATGGTAATATTGAGGGTATCTTTCCACTATGATCCTCTATGATGGCATACTAGTTAGATGTTGTTGCAATAAGGATTGTGTAGCTGCTTAGTACAAATTATTATCTATAAAAATGTTCATTATGGCTATCGATCATTGACAATTTTGGAGGCAGAAAATGAGGGCTTCGGAAATTGGATTTTAATACTCATTTGGCTACCCCTTTTCTATGTTTCTGTTAGTAAATTAATAGTAATTAGTTATGCATGTTAGACGGGGAATTGATCACCCATTTTTAGCTTTGCAAGACTTGAAATTTAGATATAAACTTGAGAGGATGTTTTAGTATAAATTCCCTTCCTTCATTTCTTCTCCATTCTTTTATAATACTAAAAGTCTTTTAATATCATAATGGGACTGCCTTATTCTGGGGATTATTACTCTAAATATTTTATGTAGAAGTCACTCACCTAAATCTTTTCTTCCCTAGGAAAGACTACTCCTGAAAAGTATTATATCACCAAATAGAGTCAAATCGCCTCTAAATATAGATGCAACCTCGATAAAAAGAGTTGCCTAAGAAATGATGCCTAATTACAGAAACTCGAAGGATGGCATCGAACGATAGATGCTACAATGACCTACGACAAGATAAAGGAAAGGAAATTATGCAGGTGAGGATTATTTCTTTAATTTATGCTCTATTTACCATACTTTTAATTATATATATGTTATTTTGAAAAGTTAGGAAATTATTATTGTATGTGCACGCATGATTGAATAAGTTTAATATTTCCAATATCACTGACAAAGTATAAATCGCTAAAGATGGCAAACATTGCAAAAAAATCAATTGCGTTCATAAACTGAGGGGATTAATAGTTGAATACGACTTTTCTCTTTAAATTAAATACAAGTATAAACTACACATGTAAATGCATCGATGCATGAGAAAGGTCGAGTGGGCAAGAAATATACTGAATCATTAAAACAACCAAGCAGTCGGCTGAAAAAGACTAATTATGAATTTAAACACTGATGAACGTACTGACTTGGTGGTTGATGACCTTGAGGGGTCGGGCCCAAATACTGATATTGATACTGTTATACGGATGCCCTCGACATTTTCTCATTATGAATTTAAACAAATAAAGATGATTTCCATTTATATACTGATGATGAACATAATAACTTTAAAACTGGACTATTCTACTGTTTCAAATTACTGCGTTTTAGTTCTGTTTTACTTAAATACAAATACACTAGTACGGTTATTTTTCTTGTACTGTTAATTCCATGAAAAGTATATGCATATTGTTATTGTTCCACTTTGACTGTATGTACAACAGTTAAAGACACAAATTCTCACTTAGTCTTTTTAGATTAACCCTTTTGTGGCAAAAAATTTAGGAGCCGATCAACGTCAATCCAACTACCCCTGAAACTCATAATATTCCTCAAGTCGAAGGGTCAAGAAGAGTAAGAGATCATGTATGTTAATTATTACATATGTAAAATCCATTGTATCTCGGTGTAAAGAAGCATAAATGAAATAAAAGTTTATGTTTTTGTACGTTATGCAATCTCATTGTGATATATTTTGTTGCGCTATATGTGGACTGAAATATTGTTTATGATACTGTATCAATTGTGATGGTCTGCAGACCGTTACAGATTCTGGGCACTTTCTCAAGTTTATCATATCAGTGTCTGGCATGTCTGTTAACCGAACAAGGTTCGTTCCATTGGTGAGTGGTCTATTCCTTCAACTATCACTAAGGCTAAGGCCCATAGCTTTCATGGACTAGCCACCTTCTACCATCATGCCCCCCGTCACGAGCTGCCTGCGGACGGGAGATTTCCTGTGGATGGCATCCGCCGCTCGGGCTTTTGTAGAGATCAAGGAGAAACTGACGGCAACCCACGTTTTGAGATTGCCTGATTTCTTTAAAGTGTTTGAGGTATCCTGCGACGCATCTGGCATTGGCATTGGCGGAGTACTGAGCTAGGAGGGTCATTCAGTTTCTTACAATAGTGAGAAGTTGTATGATGCCCGACAGAAGTGATCAAATCATGATAAAGAGTTTTATGAGTTGTGCAGAAACTTCGATATTGGAGACACTGACTCCTCCCGTGGGAGTTCGTCCTATGCTCAGATCATCAAGCTCTGCGTTATCTTGATTCACAACAGAAATTTGGCATAAACATGCCAAGTGGGAACTTGCAGGATTTTCACTACGTTCTCATACACCGCCCGGGTGTTGAGAATAAGTCTGTTGGTGTCCTTAGTCATCGTGTCACCTTACTCCACACATTGGGCGCTAGCACGACAAGTTTTGATCGACTACCTAGGGAGTACACCACCTGCACTGACTTCGGTGAAATTTACTCTAGATTCATGACATTCCCATGAGCCCACTAAGGGTTCGATATTGTCGAGGAATATTTATATCATGGGTCTCATCTCTAGATTCCCGGGACCTCCTTCCGAGACTTTCTGATTTGGGAAATGCATGCGGGTGGCGCTGCTGGCCACTTCGGCAGAGACAAGACGATTGCTTTGGTTGAGGATCGTTTTTATTGGCCCACCTTGAAGAAGGATGTCGCAAGAGTTATGCGTCACTATGGCACCTGTCAGATTGCGAAGGGTTCAAAATAGAACACTGGGATTTATACCCCCTTTCTAGCCCCGCACTGTTGGAGTTTCTGAGGTGATCTCAAAGCAATCAACAGTTAGTCTTACTGCCAACGCAATATGAGCCTATAGGGTCTCACATAAAAGCGTTTGGAGAAATTGGATAAAGGATTGTGTTGGCCTTACTCATATTGGATATGAGTGGAGGACCAATCATGTGACTGCTTGGAATTAAGTTGAGAATGTCTCAACGGGAAATTGTTTAAAGGGTTTAAACGAATGAGTAATTTACTTGACAAATTCGGCTAAAGGGTTTAACCGAACTGCGTCAAATTCGGTTAAAGGGATCGATCCATTTCGATTCTTGAAGAACTCAAAGGCAGATTTCGGATTTCTCTTGGAGCACCTTGGTTGAGTATTGACTCAATCCCGCGAAGGTATATTGTAGTTGCTTTCTTATTCTCTTGAATCATGAAAACCGCAAGATCTGTTAGTCTCTTTTGGGTTGTTCTTGTTAATTTCCGCTGTGCATATTCGATATGTCATCCTGTTAGGGGTAGAGAAAACCCAACAGTGGTATCAAAGCGAGGTTGCGGTCAAGTGCGTGTAAATTGGGACATGTAGAAGCGTTCTGAATGCCCTAATTTTTTCTTGGAATATCACATTTGATGTGATTTTGTGTGGTTTCTGGTGGTGGGATTTCAAAATTGCCCCTAAGACCCCGCCAGGGGCGTGGCCCCTTGGAACCCCGCCAGGAACGCATGTGATTGCGTTGCGATTTTCATGTTTCAGAGGTTGTTTCTCCTCTGCAGTAACCGTCCCTCAAAATAGTTTGTGAAACCAAATGTTTAGATTATTGAATCTGACATGAGAGACGAGCTTGTCTACTGCACAAGTGGAGTTGTTGTTCATATGTCCAATGCATGTAAATCTGGAGATTTAGAAGTGCTCTAAATGCTCAGATTTAGCCCTGTTTTGTCAAAGTGTTGATAGACTGTTTTTGTGCACATCTGGGATGTATCTGGAATGTGAATGTTGTAATTTTATTTTCTGATTGTGCACTGTGATTAAATGTTAATCATGATTAAAATGTTAATCACTAGAAATAAAAATCTCTTATCTAATATTAAGTATTCGGATGCCTTCCGATGGATGACACTCTTCCTGCCTCGATCGATGAAGTGTGGGCTTGCCAAAGCAAGGTGCATTAATCTATCTTGGTAAGGGTGCGAGCGGATAATTGTGATATCCCACTGTCGACATCGCGTCAAACTTAACTAGGTGACCTCAAAGGTTGAGTGCCTAGAGGCATAGGGTTGGCATGCTCCATATGATGGATGCGAATAAAGAGTTATTCACCAACCATACAAGAGTTGCATAGTGATGCAATTGACAAATGTTGTCTACCTAAATAACCGCATTATGAGAGGAACGCCAAAGCGGACTCGTGGTGTTGGTGAAATACGGATCTTGTCCACTAAGAGAGTATCTCGCATAAACTCTCTGAATCGATATCAAGGGTTATTGATTTGATTAAAATTGTGGGAGCTTTTTAATAAAAGTCCTTATTAAAATATATATATAATGTATTTTGAAATATAGTACTAAAATTTTACTTTGCAAAATTCCTTATAGAATATCCATGGCAAGTGGATCTCACTCCGCCTTGTCCCTAAGAGCGATCCTTGAGAAGGATAAGCTAAATTGGACAAATTTCCTTGACTGGTTCAGGAACCTGAGAATTGTTCTCAGGCAAGAGCGTAAGCTCTATGTCCTTGAAGAAGATCCCCCCGAGGAGCTAGCCGCTAATGCACCACGTGCAGATAAAGATACTTATAAGAAGCATGGAGATGACTCCTTGGATGTTGAATGCCTTATGCTCGCGACTATGAACTCTGAGCTTCAGAAGCAACATGAGAACATGAGTTGTTATGAGATGGTTGAGCACCTGAAGAAAATGTTTCAAGGGCAAGCTCGCCAAGAGAGGTTTGATATATCCAGGGCATTGTTTCAGTGTAAGATGGGAGCTCGGGACCCAGTAAGAACTCATGTACTCAAGATGATTGGGTATATAGAGAACCTTGAAAGACTGGGGTTCCCGTTTGGTCAAGAGTTGGCCACTGATCTGATCCTGCAATCGTTGCCGGACAGTTATGAGCAGTTTGTCTTAAATTACAATATGAATGAAATTGACAAGACACTGCCCGAGCTCCTAGGCATGTTGAGAACTGCCGAGATCAATATGAAGAAGGCCAAGCCTGCCAGCCCCATACTGATGGTGCATAAGAGCAAGGGCAAGGCCAAGGGATTCAAGAAGACGAAGATTGGATCTAAGTCTCCTCTTGATCCCAAGTCTTCTACACTGAAAAAGAAAGGTCTGGCCAAGGAAGGGAAGTGCCACCATTGTGGTAAGGCAGGGCACTGGAGGCGGAACTGTCCCCTCTACATTGAGGATCTGCAAAAGAAGAAAGGAAGTATGACTTCCACTTCAGGTATATTCGTTATAGAAATAAACCTTTCTGCTCCTTCATCATGGGTATTGGATACCGGATGTGGTTCTCACATTTGTATAAATGTGCAGGAACTGACAAGGAGAAGAATGCTGGGTAAAGGAGAGGTAGACCTGCGCGTTGAAAATGGAGGAAGAGTTGCTGCGTTGCCGTAGGATTGTATCGTCTTTCTTTGCCCACAAGGCTTGTAATAGAACTAGATAATTGTTATTATGTTCCGGCCATAACTAGAAATATTATTTCTATTTCATGTTTGGACATGATTGGTTTTTCTTTCGTAATTAAGAACATTTGTTGTTCTATTTATAAGAATGATGTTTGTTATGGCGTTGCCCAAATGTTTAATGGTTTATATGTTTTGAACTTAGACCATCCGATCTATAACATAGAAAATACTAAAAGACTAAAAACAAATTATTCGAATCCTATGTACCTTTGGCATTGTCGTTTAGGCCATATAAACGAGAAACGCATATCCAAGCTCCATAAAGATGGACTACTGGACTCATTTGATTATGAATCATTTGAGAGATGCGAGTCATGTTTGTTGGGCAAGATGACGAAAGCTCCTTTCACTAGTTGTAATGAGAGGGCTAATGATCTCTTGGGTATAATACATAGTGATGTATGCGGACCCATGAGTTTTATGGCTAGAGGTGGGTTCTACTACTTCGTTACATTTACTGATGATTTCAGTAGATTCGGATACGTGTTTCTTATGAAGAACAAATCCGAGACCTTTGAAAAGTTCAAAGTGTTTAAGAATGAAGTAGAAAACCAACTGGGAAAAAGGATAAAAGCACTCCGATCTGATCGAGGTGGCGAATATCTGAGTCATGAGTTTCGTGATCATCTGAAAGAGTGTGGTATTGTATCACAGCTCACTCCACCCGGAACACCTCAACATAATGGTGTTTCTGAGAGGAGGAATCGTACCTTGTTAGACATGGTGCGATCGATGATGAGTCATGCAGATTTGCCCGTTTCCGTTTGGGGTTTTGCTTTAGAGACTGCTGCTTTCATACTAAATCGAGTTCCAACGAAAACGGTTCTAAAGACACCATATGAGATATGGACTGGGAAGCGTCCCAGTATGTCGTTCATCAAGATTTGGGGCTGTGAGGCATACGTGCGACATCAAATGTCTGACAAGTTGGAACCCAAATCGGATAAATGTTATCTAGTGGGGTATCCTAGGGAAACCAAAGGATACTACTTCTACTTACCGTCTGAGGGCAAAGTGTTTGTCGCAAGGACTGGTGTCTTTATGGAAAAAGAGTTCTTATCCAGAAAGACTGCAAAGGTAGAACTTGAAGAAGTTCAAGAGCCACAAACAATGAACGAACCGGAATTGGAACCTGAGCAAGGACTACAAGCAGTTGTAGCTGGAGAGCCTGCTCAAGAAACACAAGTCCTACGTAGATCTGGTAGACCAAGATTTGAGCCTGAGAGATATGGATTTCTCATGACTCAAATAGGTAATGTGTTGCTTATGGATCATGATGATGAGCCTGAAACCTACCAAGAGGCTATGAATGGACCAGACTCCGAGAAGTGGCTTGAGGCCATGAAATCTGAAATGGACTCCATGTACACAAACCAAGTTTGGACCTTGGTGGAACCACCTGAAGGGGTACGACCCAGAGGGTGCAAGTGGGTCTTCAAGAAGAAGACCGACATGGATGGGAATATACAGACATTCAAAGGCCGGCTGGTGGCTAAAGGTTTCAGGCAAATTCATGGTGTTGACTATGATGAAACCTTTTCCCCTGTAGCTATGGTCAAGTCCATCAGAATTCTACTTGCTATTGCTGCGTATTATGACTACGAGATCTGGCAAATGGATGTCAAAACGGCTTTCCTTAATGGAAACCTCCTTGAGGAAGTGTATATGACACAACCCGAGGGTTTTGTATCTCCAGATGAAGCCACTAAAATATGCAAGTTAAATCGATCCATTTATGGATTGAAACAGGCTTCTCGAAGTTGGAATCTACGTTTTGATGAGAAAATCAAAGAGTTTGGTTTCATCAAGAACGAAGATGAGCCTTGTGTTTACAAGAAGATTAGTGGGAGCATTATTGTCTTCCTGATATTGTATGTAGATGACATACTGTTGATCGGGAATGGCATTCCGACCCTGCAAGTTGTTAAGAACAACCTAGGGAAGTGCTTTTCTATGAAAGACTTGGGCGAAGCGACTTACATACTTGGTATTAAGATCTATAGAGATAGATCGAAGAAGTTGTTGGGTTTGACCCAAAGTACATACATTGAGAAGGTGTTGAAACGGTTCAACATGCTTGAGTCCAAGAAGGGATTCTTACCCATGTCTCATGGTGTGAGTCTCTCTAAGGACCAATGTCCAAAATCTTTGGAAGATAAGGACCGCATGAAGTTGATTCCATATGCTTCGACAATTGGATCAATCATGTATGCAATGTTATGTACTCGACCCGATGTCTCATATGCTTTAAGCATGACTAGCAGGTATCAGTCTGATCCTGGTGATGGTCACTGGATAGTTGTCAAGAATATCCTAAAGTACTTGAGAAGGACTAAGGATACATTCTTGGTGTTTGGTGGAGAGGAGGAGCTCGTTGTAAAGGGTTACACGGATGCAAGCTTCCAGACTGACAGAGATGACTCTAGTCACAGTCAGGTTTTGTGTTTTGCCTTAATGGAGGAACTGTAAGCTGGAAGAGTTCCAAGCAAGAAACAGTTGCTGATTCTACGACTGAGGCCGAGTATATCGCTGCAGCGAATGCGGCGAAGGAGGCTGTGTGGATTAGGAAATTCATCAGCGAGCTTGATGTGGTTCCTAGCATTGTTGATCCCGTAGTTCTCTACTGTGACAACAACGGTGCAATTGCACAAGCTAAGGAACCTAGATCTCACCAGCGCTCTAAGCACATGCTTCGGCGCTTCCATCTTATTCGAGAGATTGTCGATCGAGGAGATGTGAGCATATGCAGAGTACCGACTGAAGAAAATATAGCGGATCCACTGACAAAGCCTCTTGCGCAAAAGAAGCATGATGGTCATGTTAGACCAATGGGTATTAGATACCTGAATGATTATCTTTAGTGGGAGCCTTGTGAATTGCATATTTGTTGGTTGTTTGTTCATTGGATGAATTGTAATATGTACTATGTATTTCATTTTATATTTATGGCAAGTTCTTTTATTATGTCATTTATATCTGTCTGATAAGATTAATTAGCATAATAAATGCCCTTAGAGTGTTTGCTTCCATAGGAATTCAAGTACGTGACTTGAATGTGAGATCCTATGTTTATAAGAAGCTTCATTCTTAAATGGTCCCTGGTCGGAGTATCATCTTAGAAGCTAAGGGCGATGATGATACATTGAGACTAGCATGTTCGTTGACTGATGACCGGTTCTCATAGGTCATGATATTGTGATATCAAGTCATCGCATGGGTACTTGTTAGTGAACAAGTTGTACTAGACAGACCCACCATGAGACTACTTTGTGGATTGTTATATGAACGTGTCACAAGTAGGTCTCATCTGACAATGGTGTTTGTAGTTCTTTGACCTGAAATCACAGCATTCATCAAGTGAGGAAGAACATACTTTGATGTCATCTAAAGTCTTCCTTGAGAAAGGTTGATGATAAGGGTGGTTATTGGGTATGTTACGATACATTTGGGTGTTTGTGTGTGGACAGATATGGGATTTGTCCTCCTTTATGACAGGAGTTACATCCATGGGCCCCTTGATGGAATGAGACTGAGAAATGCATGGCCATGCTTGGTAGAGTCAATATGTGATATTGAGCTCACCAATTTTCAGACAGTCTATTCTGGATCAAGAAACTAGGATTGAACAATTATGAGGGTGACACGTTTCATGTCTCTAGTTCTATCCGGGTGTAAAGGACAAAGGGACATGACAACACTGATACATTGGTTAAGACAGGCTTATTGAGTTATGAACTCTTATTGCTTGGGTAGCAATGATGTATTGCTAGATGCCGCTCATTGTTTGTGAAACTTTTGTTGATACTTTGTGATCAAGTGGGAGACTGTTGGAGTTTCTGAGGTGATCTCAAAGCAATCAACAGTTAGTCTTACTGCCAACGCAATATGAGCCTATAGGGTCTCACATAAAAGCGTTTGGAGAAATTGGAGAAAGGATTGTGTTGGCCTTACTCATATTGGATATGAGTGGAAGACCAATCCTGTGACTGCTTGGAATTAAGTTGAGAATGTCTCAACGGGAAATTGTTTAAAGGGTTTAAACGAATGAGTATTTACTTGACAAATTCGGCTAAAGGGTTTAACCGAACTGCGTCAAATTCGGTTAAAGGGTTTAACCGAATTAGCTTGATTCGACTAATGAAATTCGGCTAATATAATTAACCGAAATTATAACAGATTCGACTAAAGGGTTTAGCCGAATCATGTCAGTTCGACGAAAGGGTTTCGACGAATTGATATAGCCGAATTTGAATAGACGAATTCGTCGAAATGGTTTCGCCGAATTTGAGTCGAATTCGGTTAATTTGATTAGTCGAATTCGGCGAATGTAAATCTGGACAGATATTCTGCTTTTCCCTCTGGTCTGCGGATAGCCTTTTCTATACCTTGCGTATAAAAGGGAATGCGATTAGGTCTTCGGCGTACACGGTTTTCAGATCGAGCCTTTTTCCGCGAGAGAGCCGAAGACGGAAGTGTTCCGATCGTTCTCGTTCCGTCCGCCGATCGTTCTTCCGCCGCCGCTGGTCGCCGCCTCCTCTGGATCGGACCTAGCAGTCCGTGGGGACGTTGAGAGCTTCCTTCTCCGACCTAGTTTTTGTACGACAAGAAGCTAGGGTTCTCCTTTTGCTTGTGTGGACTTCTATAGAGGGATCGATCCATTTCGATTCTTGAAGAACTCAAAGGCAGATTTCGGATTTCTCTTGGAGCACCTTGGTTGAGTATTAACTCAATCTTGCGAAGGTATATTGTCTTTGCTTTCTTATTCTCTTGAATCAAGAAAACCGCAAGATCCGTTAGTCTCTTTTGGGTTGTTCTTGTTAATTTCCGCTGCGCATATTCGATATGTCATCCCGTTAGGGGTAGAGAAAACCCAACACGCACCAGTCTTGGGCTGATATCAATATGGATTTCATATCGGGCCTTCCTCGCACTTTGAGGAAGCATGATTCCCTTTTCGTAGTGGTAGACTGGTTCTCGAAGATGGACCATTCTATTGTCTGTAGCAAGACCACAGATGCAGCCCATGTAGCGGCCCTCTTCATTAGAGACATCTTTCGTTTGCATGATTTACCCAAGTCCATGATGTCAGACTATGATATAAGATTCATGAGTTATATTTGGAAGACGTTATAACATAAAATAGGTATGACCCTTAAGTTTTACACAGCTTATCACCCATAGACTAACGGTCAGATAGGTCATAATTAAGAGTTTGGGAAATTTGCTACGGTGTCCAGTTGGTGAGCACTTGTTGGTTTGGGATTTTGTGTTGCTCATAGCTGAGTTCTCGTACAATAGCTCCGTCAATAGGTCTACTGGCATGAGTCTATTTCATATAGTGTTAAGAGCCTAAGAAGCCTAATGGTCTCGCCACGATTCCCTTAGCGCCATGCCCTAGTGAGTCCGCTAAGTCCTTCATCCATCATATTCATGAATTGCATGAATTGAGTCGGAAGAAAATTACTAGCAATAATGAATTATATAAGGCATGGGAAGTCAAACACGGGCGTGAGCAACATTTTCAGGAAGGAGAGCAGGTCATGGTCAGAATTCGCATGGAGAGGCTCCCAAAAGGGGTCATTAAAAGGCTATATCATAAATAAATGGGTCATTATAGGATTATAAAGAAAATTAGAACAAACGCATACCAGATCGACCTCCCGATAGATATGGGTAATCATCATGTATTCAATACGGAAAGTTTGACACTCTACTTTGAGCCTCTCGAGCATAGGGACCCCTACTTTGAGCCACCTCCAGCACCACCCCCCACCACCACTTACAGCCTAACTGATACCCTGACCACCTAGGACGAGCACCTACGGATTTGCACACACCCCATATTATTGCACAGGTTCCTCTGGATCCACCAGCACGAGAGATGAAAGCTGAGAGCATTTCTGACATTGTGGCGCACGAGTGCACCATCACTTCAGACAGCCTATCTTGTCGTTACCTGGTGCACTGGAGTGGACGCCCATCTTTGACGACACTTAGGTCACGGCGACGGAGCTTGATAGACTTGCCCCCGATCTTCGACATCAGTGCGATCATCTCCATTCATCGGAGATGAATGCTTTTCAGTCGAGGAGTTGATGGGGATCAGCCGCAGGATCAACACTGGGCTTCAGACCACAACTCGGCAGGGCCCGCATTTGTTGACTCGCGCAGGAGGCGTTGATCATATCGCCGATCCGAGTCCACGACGCGTCCGGAGCACCGTTTCTACATTTTTATGTATTTTGTTTTTGACATTATTTAGTATGTTTTGGACATCGAGAGTAGCGGTCAATCATAGTCATTCACGTCGGGTGCCTTAGCCCCCCTTTCGCTATAAATAGGGTTGAGGGTTGTCGGTTTGAGGCATTGATAGCCTTGTGAGAGATTTCAGAGCCGACAATCACATCGTGGTCTGACGCCGCGAGATCCCGAGTGTGACGTCCCGGTTAATTTCTTGTTTTCCATTTTTTAAGTCCACCCGTGAAACCCTACCCAAGATACTCACCTCCCACCCCACCCCACCCCCCGCGCCGTCCGCCAATGTCGCTCCTTCCACGCACAGTTTTGGTTCCAGGCGGCATCTTTGAACCCCCATCCACTGCTCTCTCCGCCCCCGTCTCAGCCCTCCACCCTCCAGCGCCTACCTCTTGTCGGCGTCCAGTCACTGTGTTGGCACCCTACCTTGTCCGCAACCCGATCCCCGCCCAACAGAGCCGAAGATCTCCTCTCCCAGTCGCAAATTCCACCTCCCACAGCTGCAGGCTTCTCCTCTCCCAACCGCAGAGTCCACCTCCCACAGTCGTAGGCTTCATCTCAGACTCCACCTCCCACGGTTGCAGGCTTATCCTCTCCCAGTCACAAATTTTGCCTCTCCCTGTCACAGATTTCGCCTCTCCCAGCAGCAGCCCTAGCGCCACCAGCTACTACTAGGCCCCACAACCGGTTATTCATCCTTCCAAGCCGCAAGCTTCAAACGTCAAAGCCGCTTCCGAGTTGCTACAACCGTCCACCGACACCTCCCACCACCAGATTTCCATGCTTGTGAGCACTTAGTTTTGTGTCTTTGTTTTCTTATTAAATATTGGATCAGTATCTTATATGCGTTGGAAGTGTAGATTTGTTAGCGCATGTGTTTCATTTCTTGTCTTCCTATAATTATCCGTGTGTGAAAATTGTAGTTAAAGGCACTTTGTGTGAAAGATGGTCTGTCTTGATTGCTTAACTGATAATTGTTGTGAATGTTGTGTTTGATTGCTTAGCCTATTTAAATTTTACTACTTAATTTGATTCTGGATCGATTCAACCAGTACACGCATCATATAGATTAGAGTTGTTCGAGTAATTCCTGTACAAGTCACATAGGCTTGCATTAGTGTCGGCACATCTTTCACAGCCTACCCTGCGTCATAACTTAATATTTCTCTAGATTTAGTGAATAGAGAGTTAAGGCTTTCTTGCAAGTGACACAAAATCACAGGTAACATATCACAGAAACAGAAAATAAATCTAGTTATCGAGAGGGACATGAGAGATTTTAATATGGGTCCACTCTTCCACAGTCCTTACGGGATTGAACTGCCTATCCAACGCTTTTAGAATCTTTTCCTTCTGGAGACTCAAGAACTCAATCAAAGCCCTTTACACTAGGGACTCACTGACTCAGAACCACACTGAATCTTTGTGATGGAAATTCAAAACTCTTTACAGCAAATTGTTGAAGGCTTTTCCCCAAGGTAAGATCTTCACAGGTGAAATTACTTTACAGTTTGCTTAGTGTGGATTCAAACTTTTGAATATGGAAGAGAATCTTCTATCACACTTGAGAGAGGTGATTCCATCTGTGTCTTAGATAGAAGGAAGACAGATTACACAGCAGAAAATTCAGAGCAGAAGAAGACTTAGAGAGCCAGAAGGGAGGGTGTAAGAGAGGAGGTAAAAGTTCTTTCATGTATTGTGGGGGTCTCTTAAATAGTCTTCACAAATACTGCACATATCATAAAAAGGTTGGCTACAGTAACGACTCTTTCCTTTTCTGGAACAATAACGGTTATATTTGAAATCCCATCAACTTCAAATCTCGATCGACGATTGCAAAGCGCACTGTAGGCGAATGATAATCAAAGATCTATGTTTTGCATAAAAAAGGTTTTCGTTCTGCGAGCATTGATTGAGGAAGAGCTCGGTCAACAGTCGTTGAGGGCATGGTCGACGAACGATAATCGGAGATCTTTGTTCGACTAGCTGTAAAGATTGCTTTGGGATCGTTGATTCTTGAGTCCAGTCGGTGAACATTGGGGGAACGAACTTTAGCTCTGTCAGTGAAGTGTTCGGTCAGCGAACTATCGGTTGGCGTTCAGACAGGCGGTCGGCGTTCGGACAGGCGGTGCGCAACCATCGACTGCCGGTCAGTATTCACGTTTCTATATGTCAACAGCAGTGTCCAGGAAAAGGTAATTTCGAGCAATGGACTCCCGCATGGAATTCGTGAATCATGACATAAGAAGAGAGTTCTCAGGCTTCCATTGAGGTCAACTTGTAGAGTTCCCGCTTGATTCGCTGGTGGAGCTACTGATACAGCCAAAAAGACGCCAACTCTTTAAGGCCAGGGTAATAGAGCGGGACCATGCCAAGTAATTTGTGTCACCCAAGCAAATCGTACTGATCTGGGAGAAATTGTGATCCTGACTAGCCCGGGTAGATCAATGGTGGTCATGGAGGCACTAGAATCAATCACGCCCAACATAAAATTTCTCAAACACAACTCCTTCAAGAGAATAGTTGAAGGCTACAGAGAACAAGTCTTCAAAAAGCAGATGTCAGATAAGGAACCTTTTCGAAGTTAAGAGCCTTCCTATTCCCAGAAAGAAAATACCTAGATTTGATTTTGGGGAGCATCCAACCATTGTAATCGTCTAGAAATCAAGTATGATGATAAGAAGCTCAAAGCGAAACATCCCCCAAATCTAGAGTCAATCGGACTGCCAGAGGATCGTCATAAACTGCATCCTGTCAGTCGGTGCTGATCGGGTAATGGGGTCTATCTCACGAGCCAATCGGTGTTGTGTTTGCAGAAGCGAGGGTCAAAGGTATTGGGTTGGTCGGGAACGGCGAGCAGAAGTGGGACGAGTGGTCTTCGGCGGTGGTCGGTGGAAACGGTGAGCAGAAGGTCAATGGCGCTTATCGCTCTAGACCGAGCTCTGATACCATGTTTGAGAAATAAAAGCTCAATTCATTAATAATGTGAGGACTCATATATAGAGAGAAGTAATATAAGTACAACAAAATTAGCACCAATCGCACTAATTCTTACCGTTTTCAATACATTGAAATCTCAATCCAAACGCACGGGCGTGCCTCCAAACTCACGGGCGTGCACCCAAATGCACGGGCTGCCTCCAAACGCATGGGCTGCCTCCAAGTTTTCTCACAGAATTATAACTGAGAGCCTAAGGGAAGGGCGTGCCTCCAAACACATGGGCATGCGTCCAAATTTTCTCACGGAATTGTAACTGGGAGCCTACAGGAAGGACGTTTGTCACCACGCAGTGGCGTGGGCACATCTTTGTGAGTCTACATGCACGAGCGTGCACCTGGGCGTGCATTCTCCTTTTCTTAAGTGCCTGAAAAATTTAATCCCTGTGAGAGGGCGTGCGTCCAAACGAACGGGCGTGTGCAGCCCAGTTATGCTCGAAACCCTCTATTTCGATTCAGTTTCTCAACAAGGATTTTCGTGGAGTTACATAGTCGATGGCAGTAAACTTGCAGTAGTTAAGGTTAAGAAGAGTTGTCTTTCGGAGGAAGAGGAACAAATGGTGACGCAATGTGGGAGATGGAAAGAAGAAAGTAGTATTCCCATATAAGGTAACATCGGCGATGAAGAACATGCCACGACTAGTGATCACAACATCGATATCCTTTCAAAGTACAAAAATAAGGAAAGAGGCATCGAATAGTATGATAAAAGTTTTTCCAGAGAGTGGAAGGAATGAATAAAATAAACACACACAAAACCCTAGGTGGGAGAAGAAAGGTGGGTTGTTAGAAGAGAAGATTACGTAAATGAGGTGAAGGGACACCATGAGCTAGGAAGTTGTGAGGATGGCATCCCTCAAAACTAAACACTGAACATAAAGTATATGGTGATTCTTGCATGCTGCAATCTCATTTTGTTGATAGGCACAAAGAGACTAAGTTTTATGAATAATACTATGGCCAAAACATAAGGATCAGAGATGAAGTTTAATATATTATAAGATAACAATTCGCAAGGTCTTCATTGTGGCAGAAAAATGAATTGTATTCTTCGATTGTACGGTTACTGATTGAGTCGGTTAATTGTAGATATTAAAATGTGAGTTGATAATAGATACATCGTCTCAACACCACCACCAATTGTATTATTCGAGCTGAGATCTTGAAAGATATATTGATAAAGAAAAATGTTATGGTATAATTAAAGTTTCATTGAGTAGGTTAATAGATAATAAATTGATTGAAAAACTATGGTACAAAAAGAAAAATTGCCAAAGTCATAAAGGGGGATGGGATGAAATACCATTAAGGGGATGGATGAACAACCATTTTCCCAGAGAGGAAAAGGGGTATCATTAGTAATTATGACATTGTCAGCGACTAAGACAGAAGAAATAGAGAGCTTATGAAGGGTGGATAATAGCATGTGGTTACTTATTATACACGGGATGCTAGAAATGTAACATCCAAGACATAATCGCAGCATAATAAATGACATAGGAGGTGGAGAAAGAGGCCAAGTATTGTATTCAACATATCATACTCTTCATGAGAGTAGCATAGATAAAGGCTAGCGGCAGCTAGTCATGGCATGTAGAGCAGTGGAGGAACAATCATATTTGATGTAGTACTGCTCGGAAGGGAGATTCATTTGATTGTAATGTGTGCAAGGTAGAAGGTTATTATTTTCAAAAGCATGTCCACCACTAAACTGTACATCACATCGACGACCCCAATGCCCATCTCAAAGTTTAGTTGACAAAACAAAATGGTCAATAGTTAAGGCTATGTCGGAGAGAGTTTGGAGATTTAAAGGAGTCAGGAGAGCATGGAAAATAGGATAAATGGCAGATAGGAGTGGGAGCTGAAGGCAAGGATGTGAGATGTTCGGGCAGTGGTAGCTGGAGGCGGTAGATGAGCTTATGGAGGTGGGGGGTAGCTATATCAGAAGCAGGCTTGGTAAAAAACAAAAATGAAGATTTAAGACCATAATTTATAGGAAAGTGATCCAACGGTCATTAGAAGACTTCTCTAAGCCTAAAAGAGAATAAGAATATATAAAAAAGAACTTCAGTTAAAGCATTATATAATCTAGAAATCAAACCATTAAAGCTATATTAATAGTTTTTTGGAATCTTCGGAATTTAATCCCCTCATATTGTGATGTATACACTAATGTAATTATAAATCTTTAGAATTTGATTAATATCCGTCTTGATCAATAATGAGCATACAGGTTCTATTAGCTCAGTGGAAAGAGATGGAAGCTATCTCCCTTTAAACTTAGGAGGCAATCATGGACAAAGGATCTAGCCAACTTTTTTACCAGAGAAATATATTATTATTTTTATATCAGCCTAAATAAACCTTTTGGGCAGTCCACCAAAGTCCATCATAAATTAGGCTATCCCTTCCCTGATGAACTTTGCTGGGCATAATGAAATAACCTTAAATGGGCTTGGAGAACCCCTTTAACATTCTTACATCAAAGAGAGAAATCAAGTAAAATTAAAGAGAAAGAAGAAAAAGATCAAGAAGGACAAAAAATTGCATGAATTTTACTTTAATAGCTCAACTGTACCTTGGAAGGCCAATCATAAAGCAATTCTTCCTGATGCACACTTGGCCCCTCTATTTCTCCAATTGCAGGCTTAATTAACTTTTCGTCATGCTCTTCCATGCTACTAGCATAAGTGCTGCTCTGATAAGCTCCACACAAACATTAAAACACCATTATGATCTCACGCATGGACCTAGATAAACAAAACTGAGAAAAATGATGACATCCATTTTTTCTAATATATCAGTCAACACGACCCTTAAGAATATTGTCCTCTATTTACTTTAGATCATGTTAGCATTACATATACTTAAATCACTTATATGTATTGTATTATATATGCTTAAATCAATTAAACTTATTATTTCGTTTTTTTTAGAAGTGTTATTCTCACAAGCAATTTTATACAATCATTCCACATTATATCTTAGTTCATATTAAACAACTATTAAAATATTCAACATATTTATTAGCCGATGATTTTTATAATTTTAACATATTTTTATTAAGCATTGGAAGACTTATTACCAATTGTGAGAGTTTGAAATAAAAGAATTTATTATTCCAAAAAAAACTAAAATATTACATGAGAGTTCCCCTCTTTAAACAAAGTAGAAGAGGAAGAAGTAAATGCATATTAGAGATGTGGGACTAAATACAAGGAAGAAAAATACAATGTGACCTTTTGGGGGCTTTAACACTCTCCCTCAAGTTGAAACATATATATCGATCATTCTCAGCTTGACACAAATTGTCACGACCTGTCTCAACAAGAGTTAGAGTGCGCTTCGGGCGGGACGTGATGCCACAGGCATGGGCGGAAGGAAAATCCATGCATGTTAGGCGGAAGCTGAGATACTGATAAATAGTTTAAAAATAGTTACTTTTGAGTAAAACAGATTGTTTTATTGAGGGAAACATTAAAATATATGGCAGTAAGATTATTAAATGCACATGTACTTTTAATAAAACTCACGATACAAGTTCAGAAACAGATTTCTATACAATGACAAATCCAGAGAAATGAACATGTAAATCATGTCAAATTCTTATACATATATGATTTAGCCTAGCAGTTGTCCATGATAACAGAGAAAATGGCTGATCGTAATTATTACATAAAAGAAATATCCGACAGTTAAATGAAATGAAACATACACATAGAACCTGTCACGGCAAGAAGTTAAACATCCAGAAGCTGGAGCTTGACGCGGATCGAGCTCAGGAAGCAGGCGGCGCAGTCATGGACACTAAGACGAATTCCAAAACAAGAAAGAAAAAGCCTCAGAACATTGAAATGAGCAGGAGCAAAGTAAAAATAAAGCACGAGCAGGAGAAAACAGAAACATTTGTGTACCAGTTTTCATGAAGCAAAACTAACAAGACAGACAAGTAAAAAGTCAAACAGAAATATCTAGAATTATTAGAGTACTTCAAAGTGTAGCAGGTGCTCGTTCATGCAAAGACATAAGTTATAACAAATGAAAGGTGTGGATGTTTTTAGTTGATGCACAAGATTCATGATTCAGAATGATTCAAATTCAGATTCAAGATTTATCAGAGATTCAGAGTTGCTGCTCGTGATCTCTAAGGGGTGGCTCTTGCGAACCCTCACCCTTGAGCCAGGGAGTTCATGCTAGATATGACCGGTCCTTTGTTCCCGTTAGGGATTCAAGAGGGAACCCAAGTCGAGGAGTTGCATCAATTAAACACCACCTTTCATTGTTTGCACAAGTCATGGAGCCAGACAGACATAAGAAACAAGATTCGATGACACAAAAGAAACTAGATAGAGAGTTTTGAAACTTGCGGGTTCAAGTATTCACGGGTGATAAGATTACTACGCAATATTTTCTAGGATACCAAGTATTCATTCAGATTAATCCATTCCAAGACACGATTATCTTCTAAGTAAATATGTGTATGACTCAAACATTTTACATAATACGCAATTCATTTATTCGCTAGCAAGAAACTTTAACATTTGGCGTTATACCAATTAATGTTCATGCTCAAAAAGAATTACTAGTCTTCTAATTATCCATCAACTGAGACGCAATTCATCTAAGTGAAAATTCAACTAAAATCATCATTCACATTCACAACTCATGTTATTCCAAACGTGTGGAACCTCAAACTACTAACAATTTAAGCATTCAAGATCTACGCTTATTTGACGAAACATGTATTCAAAAGTGAAGTCATAAAATCATAAGAGCAGACGAAATAATTAATCTCAATGTTTGCAAGAGAGAGAGATCTCTACTTGCCTTAAGGTGCGGCTGAAACTGACGGCGGCGGCTAAGCGGCGCAAGCAAAAATCAGAAACCCTAATTCGAACCTGTTCATGAACAGCATAATTGATATTTGACCTAGCGAAAATCCATATGCTAGCACGGGCATTCTACGAAGCGAAACTTAAACAAAAGAAGGTTTAGCAAAAATTACCTCCCTCAAAGGTGAGGGGAGAGGAGATCACCACGCAGAAAAAGACACTTGACGGCGTTTAGGTTGCGGAAACCCTAAATCGGAGAGGGTTTTGGAGAGAACCCGCCAATTAGGGCGACGAATGGCATCGGGTAGCACGAAAACCTAGAAATTGGACGATTATAAGATGAGCACAAATCTGAAATGCAATTATACGCAACCACAAATTTGCAAAATAAATCAAGCAAAAATCTGAAAGGAGAAGGGAAAAGCGAGATCCTTACCCAAGGAAGTCGAATCCGATCCCAAGGAGGAGAGGGAAGGAAACCCTAATTGTCCCTCTCGCAAATCCCGGTCTAGACGAAGAAGAAGAAGAGGAGGGACTAGGGCTTTCGACCTTTGGAGGAAGTCGGAGGGGGAGGCTGCCGGCCTTGAGGAAGTCGGAGGAGGGGGCTGCCGCAGCCGGCTAGGGGAGGAGAAGCTGCTGCTGTCCTTGAGGAAGCAAGGGGGCTGCCGGCCCTTTTGGAGAAGGAGAAAAGGAGGCTGGAGGGGGCTGCCGTTGGCCACGAGCGCAGAGGAGCAGGAGGCGTCGGACACGGCAGGAGGAGGCGCCGGCCACGGCAGGAGGAGGCGACTGCCACGGCAGGAGGAGGCGCGGCGGGAGGAGGAGCAGGAGAAGGAGGCGGCGGTGGCGCTGCGTGCGGGAGACGGGAGACGGGCTGAGCGGCAAAACACTGGACCGAATTTTATCGGGAGAGAGGTTATCATTAGATTTTGCAAGGGTTGTTACACAAATAATCATTACACAAATAATCAAAAAAGAGAAAAAAATTGGTTTGGTGAAGACATCGGCCAATTTCTTACCTGAGGGAACAAATAGAGTGCAAATTTGTCGTTTGACAATTTGCTCTCTGATGAACTGACAATTAACTTCAATATATTTTGCTCTATCATGAAATACTGAATTTTTAGATACATAGATTACAGTTTTATTGTCACAAAATATAGGTAGAGGATAATCGTAGATTTCTCCCAAGTTTTTTAAAAGTATTCTTAACCGTTTTAGCTCGCAAGCAGTCTGGGTCATACTTCTGTATTTAGCTTCAGCACTTGACCTGGACATTACCGCTTGTTTCTTGCTTTTTCATGTGACTGAGGGTCTGTTTGGCGCTGCGGTGGCGGTCATGAACGCAGCGGTCGGTGGTGTAGGTCATGAACGCAGTGGTTGGAAACTGCGGGCACGAATGCAGTTGCGTAGTTTGGAGAAATTACGTTTTTTGTGCTATCACGAACGCGGACACGGTTTTATTCTGTTTGATAACACAGAACTGCGGTGGTTGTTGGAGTGAAAAAAAATATGTAGACAAAAATTTGTTAAATATTATAATAGCCAAACACAATTACTAAAAATGTCCACACGAGATTACTAATAAAATGTTCTACATAATTATTTTAGAAATTAAAAACAGTGTTAAATAACTTCAAATCATTTATACATCCATGTGCAAGAGCTTCACCTGAAAATTGAAATAATTAAAAAAATATTAGTAAAAATTAATTTTCAGGCTAATTCTTCAATTAAATAGAATCTGAAATTACCCACGTGCGTTATGTATCTGATTGGTTATTTGATCTCTTAAAATAGCCATGTCATCAGCCCATCTCCCTTCGACAAAGTCAGCTTCAATGTCATCAGGTGCATTTGCCTCATGATATATATAGTTTTCGTCGTCCTCACACTTAGCGAACTTTGGTTCTCACTTGAAGGATGGATATGAATATAGTTATGTATAGTCATTGTAGAAACCACGATTAAAATTTGTTTTTTGAATGACTATTGTCGCATATCGCGAAGTATCCCCCCATTTCTTCTTCCATACACTGAATGTCATTTCAATGACGCTGCAAAGTAATGAGTGTGCTCTATTGAAATGCTTGCATGATCCTTGGATTGGGCGATTTCTGTTAGGTATTTTAATATATATATATATATGTTCGCTCGTGTCAGGACCGACTCAGAACGACCCATCGGGTTACGTGTCACTATGATTAGGGGCTCTACGCTGGAGATACTATATATGACAATTCCACACCGATGAGACTTAGTGGACTATCTTGAGCGGAGCACTAACATTCTCAAGATATTGATTTTAGGGTTTTCCGCTCAAAGCTCTCATTCCCGTCGCTCTCCCGTCTCCAGTTTTCGCTATTTTCCAAAAGCTTTTCTCGTCGTCGATCGCAAGAGGCCTGCTCTCCATCGTTCGCGATTTCCGTCCGTGAAGGAGTGATCCATCGCCGATCTGCTCTTGCGCTGCGCCGACCGCCGATCTCCCTGCGCTGATCGTGGAGAAGCCTTGGCGATCGCGCGAGGGAGTCTTGGGCTAGCTTTCCGTCGCCGATCGCTGGAGAGAAGAGGGCTGCCTTTTCTGTTCTTTTGTTCGCTCTGCTTCCCCGTCCAGATCGCGCGAGGGAGTTAAAGCAGAGCCTATTCTTCCAGATCTTCCTGTCGCCTCAAGATCTTGCCATTTTCGGGCCTTCGTTCGCGATTTTGTTGTTGTAAGAAGGAATGCTCGGCTCTTCCAGATCGTGTCGAGTCGATCTGGGAGAACTCTCTGTCGCCGATCCAGATCCAGATCCATTGCCTCCGGTTGTCTAAAGATCAAGATCTTGGCTCACAAACTGAGGAAGTAGATCTATTTGCTCTTGGCGATCTTGGGCAGTCGTAGGATTTCAGATTTTACTGTCGCCTCCTGTTCGAGGCGGTCCTCCACAGAAAGATCAGACAATTACTGGATTGGATCTGAAGTTCACTTGACGTCTTCCCGTGAATCAGGTGATTTTGTTTCAGTTTTTTCTGTTCTAGAATTCTAGTGCGATGTCAAAGAAAAGCGCGCTCGACGTCGCTAAGCTGCATTCGTTCGGCGCCTCCGATTTTCTCAGTTGGAAAATTCAAGTTCAACTGGGAATGAAGGAGCGCGATATCTTTTACACTGTTCAGAGCAACTTTGCTTCTTCTGGCGAAGGCGTGGATGAATACCAGTGGAACAAGGATGAGGATTTCTGCAGAGATTATCTGTTGAATTCCCTTAATCTTAGTCTCGCACTGACCTACCATGCCTACAAGACTGCAAAGGAGATCTGGGATCGTCTCAACGCGCCTTTTCAGAAGGAAGAAGTGCTGTCAAAGTATGGGATGCATAACGTATGTCGCATACGTGTCCATTAGGTTTTCTTTTTTCGTTACATGTGATAATATGTAGTATGGGATGCATAAGATCGCATGTGTACGTCACTCATAGCATACATTAAGGCCTTCCGTAGACTGCATAGCACTGCATGCATTGGATAACATTGCATAAGCACACGTGTCAAGCTGGAGATCTACATGTTGACACATATACACTCATGGTTTTAAAAGAAAGATGTTAAACCTTCATGCATACGGGAGAGGTGCACGAGGGATTCCGGGGTAATGATTTATCATCCTGAGTATAGCAAAATATCATATATAAAACTTTTTCCAGAGCAAGGTAGTAGCAAGAGAAAGCATTTGTATGTCTTTTTGTATGTCTTCTCTTCCTAGAGGGTTGAGTCCAGTTTTGATAGGCTGTCTGTTCTTGTCTTCCTTAGATATGGCTCCAAAGTGTCAGCCCGTGAGACATGTCCCCCCATCTGAGGGAGAGTCGTCAGGTGCACATATCGAGACTATGTTGGAGGAGTTGCGTCTTAGCAATGAGATGTTGACTCGGCAGTTGGTCGCGATGCAGGAGCAGATGCAAGTATTGTTGACTGCCACTCAGCGGCAGCAACTAGTGACGAATCAGCCGGAGCCCGTCCATCCTGCACCCCTCGTTCCCCCTGTAGCGTTGCAGCCAGAGATGAACTTTATTTCGCACTTCCAGAGGCTAGGACCCCCGACCTACGATGGGAGGGCAGACTTTATGGCACTTGATGATTGGATCCTAGCGATGGAGGAGATGTTCTCATACTCTGGTATTTCTGTTGACTAGAAGGTGATGGTCGCAGCCTTCCAGCTGAACGGTCTGGCGAAGAGTTGGTGTATTAGAGAAAAAGAAGCACTTGCAGAAGGTTGCTCGTGGGAGCAATTTAAGAGGATGTTGTTGAAGAAATTTTTGTCAACAGTTGAGTAGGATCGTCTGATGAATAACTTCCTGCATTTGAAGCAGAGGCTACTCACAGTAGGTGAGTATGAGGTTGAGTTCAGCAAGCTGAGCAGATTCGCCCCAGATTTAGTTGCCACTGAGGAAAACAGGGTGAAGAGGTTTATAGGAGGTCTCCGCAGTGAGATCCAGCAGTTAGCTAGTGCTTACCGGTCCGTGAGCTTTGTAGATGCGATGGAAGCCACGTTGAAGGTCGAGGCGATCGAGAATGCTAAGACTAGAGGAAAGGAATTAAGAAGGGAGAAGAGAAAAGTTGGCGATGGAGGCAGCCTTGCTCCAGGCAAGAAGGGCAAGGTGGTGTGCAGTTTCTATGGTCGTGCGGGCCATCCTTTCGAAAAGTGTTTCAAGAGGCAAAGCGCGCAAAAGCAGCTGCAGGTGATGGCTCTTCAGGGTGATAAGAATCTTCAGTTTTGCACCTTTTGCAATCAGATGGGGCATGACACTGCCCAGTGTTGGAAGAAGGATAAGGTGTGTGGGTATTGTGGGCAGAAGGGTCATGATGCGACTCGATATCGGTTAAAGGATATGACATGCTATCAGTGCGGGCAGAAGGGACATGTGAAGACCAAGTGTCCACAGTTCCAGATGGCCGGCCAGCACATGCTATCAGTTCGATCAGTTGCAGGGTAGCTGCATATTTTCCAAGATTGATCTTCGGTCCGGTTATCATCAGTTGAGGATTCGAGAGTCCGATGTTCCGCGGACTGCTTTCCATACGCGTTATGGGCATTTTGAGTTCTTGGTGATGTCGTTTGGGCTGACGAATACACACTCTGCCTTTATGGATTTGATGAACAGAGTATTTAGAGATTATCTGGATCAGTTCGTGGTGGTCTTTATAGACGACATGCTAGTTTATTCGCCAAATGAGGAGGAGCATGCTCGACATTTGCGCTTAGTATTGTCGACTCTGAGAGCACACAAGTTGTATGCCAAGTTGAGCAAATACGAGTTTTGGCTTTCTCAGGTTTCCTTCTTGGGTCATGTGGTGGGCAAAGATGACATTTCTATAAACCCAGCAAAGGTTGCAGCTGCTTTGGATTGGAAAAAACCGACAACGCCTACGGAAATCAGGAGTTTCTTAGGGTTGGCAGGTTACTATCGAAGGTTTGTGGAGGGATTTTCAGGAATTTCCGCGCCTCTGACCAAGTTGACGCAGAAAGGAGTAGTTTTTATTTGGAGCAAAAAGTGTGAAGAGGTCTTCCAAGAGCTGAAGAGAAGATTATGTTCTGCCCCAGTTTTGGCTCTTCCTGTTGAGGGGATAGAATTCCAAGTCTATGTTGATGCTTCGCGGATTGGTCTTGGATGTGTTCTTATGCAGGATGGGAAGGTGATTGCGTACGGGTCGAGACATCTAAAGGTTCATGAAGGGAACTACCCTACGCATGATTTGGAGTTCCCTGCGGTGATTTATGCCTTAAAGCTGTGGAGGAATTTGTTGTACGGGGTGTCGTGCAAGATCTACTCAAATCATAAGAGTTTGATTTATGTGTTTTCACAGAAGGAGTTGAATTTGCGCCAGCGTCGGTGGATGGAGTATGTTGTAGACTATAATGTGGATATCTTATATCACCCTGGCAAGGCGAATGTAGTGGCGGATGCCCTAAGTAGAAAGTCTGTTTCTGTTTTCAGCCTCTATGTGCAGTCGCTAGTGGAGGAGTTTCATTTGATGAGCATTGTTGTGAAGTCAAAGGATGTACCGTCTAGTATAGAAGTTGAAGAACCTTCCTGGATTGCGTTGACGAGGTGGCATCAGAAGGATGATCCCGATTTGCAGCACTCTTTATAAAATCTTTTTATAATTTATATTTAAGAGAAGTTAGTGGAGTCCAGTTGGAAACCACATTCCTCTTCTTAATTAAGTTTTCTCGTTTCTTCCGAGAGGAATAGTTCCCCTGTTCTTATTTCGCGAGCTCCAGTGAGAGAAAGAGGGAAAGGAAGGGAGAGGAAGCGAGGGTTTCCGTCGGAGAAGGAGGTTTGGAGGTCGATTTCGTCGCCGGAGCGAGGAATCGGAAGACCGACGTCAAGATCATCAAGATCCGACGAGTCGTCATTCAAAATTGAGGCAAGTGTGGTTTTTGTGATCGTATTCTTGTTGATTGATCGTTTCCTAAAAATTTGTTGTATTTCCAGATTTTCTTTTGGGGTATATGTTCAGATTTCTTTATTTATTCTGTTTTCCCCTCTTCCAGGAATTTTTTTCCTTGAGTATTTGACTCTTGCAGGAAATCTGCTTGTGCTTAAGCTCTTAAGTTAATTATTTCTGCTACAGTGAATTTCTTCTTGTTTGAGTAAAATGTTTCCAAGAAAAAATTGAGTGTTAGACCCCTTTCCAGGAAATCTGTAGTTTTTTTACTTTGCCTGTAGCTGTAAAATTCCCTCAAATTTTCTGCCTAAGTTAAAGTCGACGGGTACTCCTATCGATCAACGGGACGACGAGACCGTCCCGTCGATCGGCGGCTTTAGCTGGGGAAATGCTTCCCCTTTTGTTGCTAAGTCATTATTGACGGCTATTCCCGTCGATCGACGAGACCGTCCCGTCGATCGACGACTTTAGCTGGGGAAATGCCTCTCCTTTTGTCGCTAAGTCATTATCGACGGCTATTCCCGTCGATCGACGGGACGACGAGACCGTCCCGTCGATCAGCGGCTTTAGCTGGGGAAATGCTTCCCCTTTTGTCGCTAACTCATTATCGACGGTTATTCCCGTCGATCGACGGGACGACGAGACCGTCCCGTCGATCGGCGGCTTTAGTTGGGGAAGATGCTTCCCCAAGGCGTTTAAGTTAAAATCGACGGGGATTCCCGTCGATCGACGGGACCACCCGTCGATCGGCGGGAGCACCCACCGATTGTTTTTACATAGTGCAGTTTCTTCCTTAATTGCTCATTTTTTAGTCTTTTTGGTTGTATAGTGGGAAGAAATTCCTTTTGATTCCACTTTAATCACTTGAATCCTCTTATACTATTGCAAACTCTTTCAGGATTGTACTGACTTGTCCAACTGTTTGAAAGTATTAGTTTTTGTTTATCCTGCGGTAAGGTTATAAATTGTAGTGATTTGTAGACTGGAGAGTGGGTGGATATGGTAGGCCCCCACCATAGTAGTTTTGTAGGTTGGAGAGTGGGTGGATATGGTAGGCCCCCACCACAGTAGCTTTGTAAACTGGAGAGTGGGTGGATATGGTAGGCCCCCCACCACAGTGATTAGTAGACTGGAGAGTGGGTGGATATGGTAGTCCCCTCACCACAGTGATTAGTAGACTGGAGAGTGGGTGGATATGGTAGGCCCCCCACCACAGTGATTAGTAGACTGGAGAGTGGGTGGATATGATAGGCCTCCACCACAATGGCTTTTATACTGGAGAGTGGATGGGTATAATAGACCTCCACCACAGTTCTTCCTTTTAGCTTATCACATAAGCAACTTGGTATGGTTTTGGCCACTTCTTGGATACCCTTGTTTCTTGGGTTACTTTTTTTTTAATCTTGTCTGAACTTTGTTCGTTGACTTTACTACTTATGTGCCTCACTCCTAATTGCACATTGCTTCTGTTATTTAATACTGTTCTTATTATTACTATTTTTTGCTCCCTTTTGGGCTGAGACATTCTTTTCTTTTGAGTGCCCAAGGTTGAGGTTCGGGTCAGTAGCTGCAGCAAGTGATAGAGCTGTGCTGTCAGGTCCCCGATAGAGAATCTTCCCTTCCGCCTTGGTGAGGAGCAGTCTTGAATGTTGCGTCCTTGTTGTTGCCTTGTGGGCTTTTGTCACTTATAGGAGCCCGTAAGGTTGTTATTTTCAGTGTACTTGCAATTTGCTACTACTTGAACTACTTGAACTACTTTTGATGTAGATAAATGTTGCTCTCTGGTAAAATGTGTACTTTACTACGTTATGTGAAATATTTTGTGTAAAGCATTGCATAGCATAACTTTTCTTATTATATACCACTAATTTTGAAATTGTACTAAGTATTTTCATATATATAGTAAATCTAGACATGTGCTAGCCTTGAAGACCTGTTTGGTCTTCCTGCTTGTGTATGATGGAAGAATCTATATTTTCCACAGCGTATGTATTTTTTTCTCTTATTTGTGGACCAAGTATTCCACAGGACCGAGGGACACGGTCCCAACTTAAAAGAAGCCAAAGTTGTCTTTGATCTAATAATATATATTTTGTATAAATGTTCGTAAAGAGTGCTTTCCTAAGCGTCTGCAGTTGTCTCCTGCATGACGTGGCATCATGACACGTATTTTCCCTTACTCTGATAATACTTAAAATATTTCGGGAAAATGCGGGTTGTGACACTCACCTTCAAGACCGAAATGCACAGGTGGAAGGAGAAGATCACTTTGGATGAACTCAAAAGGTTCATCCACATTGAGGACCAGAACATCATTGGGAAGAGCGCGGAGCAAGTTGTTCAGCCCTCACAGGCTGAAAACTTCGTTTCTCATCCCAGTAGGCCTTCTCGGAAGCCCCCGACACCTAAGGGTGACACTCCTGCACAGTTGGCGGTCAAAAAGCCTTCTCTCAAAAGGAAGAAGGGCAAATGTCACAACTGCGGCAAGTGGGGTCACTGGGCCGCTGAATGCAAGGGTCCGAAGAAGCAGAAAGATGAAGCTCCACAACAAGTGGCAAACATGGTGGTCGACAACTCTGATCCCAAGTCCTTCGTGGCTATGATTGGGAGTAGTCACCATAGTGCGTCTTCTGAGTGGTGGCTGGATAGCGGTGCTACATGTCATGTTACGAATGACAAAGGTTCTCAGAGGTCAGAGCAGTCCGAGACAGAGTTGAGAACTGCAATGGAGGAGAGACTGATGTTACTCATGCTGGGAAGGCAGAGCTAGTCCTCTCTTCAGGTAAAACTTTAATTTTACAAAATGTTAAAGTAGTTCCAAATTTAACTAAGAATTTGATTTCTATGAGTTTGTTTGATAAGCCCGGGATATCTTTCACAACCATAAATGGTAGAATAACACTAACTATTAATTCACACTACTTTAGTTGCGCTTACCTGATCAATGGAATGTATAGGCTTAGCCTAGAAAACGAGCGCATAGATCAAGTGAGTTCGTCTCTGATAGATCCAAAGCTACTACATAATAGACTTGGACACGTTTACTATAAGAAGATGCGCGATCTAGCTAAGAGTCACAACATTCCGTTAGATCTTTCTATTCAATTTGATAGGTGTGAGGTTTGTGCCCAGACCAAAATAACTAGAAACTCTTACAAGGCCGTTTCTAGGAGCACACAACTTCTAGAGTTGATTCATTCTGACCTCTGTGACTTTCGTAGTCATGCCACTAGAGGGGGAAGGAAGTATCTAATCACCTTCATCGACGATTTTTCCAGATTTTGTCATCTTTACCTATTGAAATCGAAAGACGAGACTTTCGAGACCTTCAAGATCTTCAAATCTCGGGTAGAAAACTAGTTAAATTTAAAGATTAAGAGACTTAGAAGTGATCGAGGAGGAGAATACACTACAACTGGGTTGGGGAGGTTTGTGTCACTGAGGGCATAATCCTTGAAACTACAGCTCCTTACTCACCTCAATCGAATGATGTTGCTGAGTGTAAGAATAGAACTTTGACAGAAATGCTAAATTCTATGCTCTTCACCGCTGGCATGCCTAATACCTTTTGGGGGAAAGCAGTCCTTACTGCGAATCATATTCTGAATAGAGTGCCTCACTCAAAGCTCAGTTCTACTCCGTATGAGTTGTGGCACGACCATCCTTGTAGATATGACACTCTTAAGACCTGGGGTTGTATTGTTTATGTGTGAATACAAGACCTTAAAAGACCTAAGGTGGGACCTAGAACGACAATCTGTGTCTATCTAGGAAGTGCAGAAGACAGTGCAGCTGATCGGTTTCTGGATCTATCCACTAATTCAGTGATAGAGTCTAGAGATGTATCTTCTTTGAACATAAATTTATCAAAGATCATGGCCTAACCGTCCCTGAATCTACTGACATGATCTCAGAATCTACTATAGAACCTGAAGCTGACCCCTCTGGCACTGCTTCCCAACCTATAGAGGTGGAACCTGTTCCTCTTAGATTATCTATAAGGATAGAATCCTTAAGGATTTGGGTGAGAATTTCGTCACCTATCACTTATAGGATGATCCATTCTCCTATCAAAAAGCGATGAGATCTAGAGATGCGTTAAGGTAGGCAGAAACCATCGATAATGAGATGAACTCGCTGCTACAGAACAACACTTGACATCTAGTGGACCTACTGAAAGGAGCTAAAGTCCTGGGATGCAAGTGGGTTTTAAAGAAGAAATTGCACAGTGACGGGTCTATAGCCAGATACAAAGCACGACTAATCACTAAGAGTTATAAGCAACAATGGAGAATTGACTATTTTGACGTCTATTCACATGTGTGTCACCTACTATTAGGATTCTTCTTGTCTTGGCCTCTATCGAGAATTTTATAGTTCATCAGATGGATGTGAAAACAGCCTTCTTGAATGGAGAGCTTAATGAAGAGATCTACATGGCACAACCTGAAGGTTATGTACATAGAGATCTAAAGGATAAAGTGTGCAAGCTAGATAAATATATCTATGGGCTTAAACAAGCGCCTAAGATGTGGCACATGAAGTTTGATCAAGTGGTAAAGAGCGTTGGATTTCAGTCCAGTCTCTCAGACAAGTGTCTCTATTACCGCTCGATGTCAAACCAAACTGTCATCATATGCATATATGTGGTTGACATTAAATCCGCTCTCGCAAAAGCATTTGATATGAAGGACCTTGGTCCTGTGGATACCCCATTAGGTATGAAATTTAGAGTAGACAAAGGATATGTCACTCTAAGTCATGCTCATTACATAGAGCAACTTCTCTCTACCTGGGGTTATAAAGATTGTAGGCTTGTTGAAACACCAATTGATCTGAATGTCAAGCTGAGTCTGAATGAAGGGACAAACGTTGATCAAGTGAAGTACTCAAAGATCATTGGAAATCTCATGTACTCCACAAGTTGCACTAGACCAGACATTGCCTTCTTTGTAGGCTTGCTGAGCCGTTTTACCAGTAGTCAAGGCAAAGAGCATTGAGATGCCTTAGACCGGTTGATGAGGTACCTCAAAGATACTAAAGATCACGCCCTGTGCTACACTGGTCACTCTCCTACTTTGGAAGGATACTTTGATGCCTCTTGGTGTTCAGAAGTTGGAAACAGCAAGTCCACAAGTGAATTTATATTCACCTTGGGTGGCGCTGCAGTTACTTGGAAGTCCAAAAGACAGACTTGTATAACCCTGTCGTTTATGGAAGCCGAGTTGTTTGCCTTAGCCTCAGCTGGTGAAGAGGCAGACTGGATCAGGAATTTGATTCTAGACATTCCCTTGTCTAGATTTCAAGTCAATTCTTTAAGCATGTACTGTGATAATCAAGCAGTCGTCCAAGTTGTTAAGAATGTTCCCTTTAATACTAAGAGACGACATGTACGACTGAGACACGCTCTTTTGAATTATCTGAAAGAACAGAGCATTATCACTTTGATCGATGTGCGATCGAAGGATAATCTAGCTGATCCATTGACGAAAGGAATGCCCAGAGACCGTTCAATCAAAACAATGGGGGAAATGAGACTCGAGGTGATTTGAGATCAGCTTTAGTCCAAATTTTTTGATTTCGTCATTTTTCTTTATCAAATCAAGCATGTTGTGCTCCGCTGATGTTTTTGGTTGCTGAGTACGAATTCAGTGAGTTGTTTCATTCCACATTTGATGTTAACAACCTCATCCGGATTCGTCTTCCTTAACATGGAAGAGAGTGTTATTCCACATCTGATAACATAATCCAACTTGTTTTGTACCTTCTCATATTGTTTGGTTCCATTCCACATTTGATGAGTTCCAACCAACTTTAGAAGAACAGTAACCACGACATCACATATAGGAACACAGATATAGCTGCGCTGTCCAGAAGTCTGAAATCGTTTCGTTGGAAACAGTTAATAGATTCTGAGGTTGAACCTAAAATACTCTACATAAATGTCTTCTTAGCTTAATTAAAGTACTACGTTCTTATATATAGAATTAGATACATGTAAATTTTCCATGGTTGAACTTATTCTGAATGAAGTTCTCTGTTAGAAATTACAGGAGCTGCTGCTGTAGGAGGAGCGCTTGCAGCTTGGGATCCTGACAAGGATGATCTGTTGGATGATGACTTCTAGAGTGTTTGCTTGGTTTTTCTCTCTTTGGCTTAGAGCACTGTTTTAGCTCTCTTATATTCACCCGTAGTTTGGATTATTATTTGCTCTTTTGTTGGTCATGAGACATTAGGTGTTATGGTACTTGTTTCTCTGATTGTACTTTTGACTTTGATATGATGCTGCTAAGTTTATGTTTTATTCTTATGTGTGCATACATACCTCTGTTTTCCTTTCAGTCCAATTTGTTATAGCAGGTGCTTGCGGACACGGTTATGTATTGAGTTGAATTGGTTGAACACTACACACACCAACCCTTTTCCGACGTCGGGTTTACCGCAGACATAGGAGGAGATTGTTTGGTATTTTAATACATATATGTCCGCACGTGTCAGGACCGACTCGGAATGACTCATTGGGTTACGTGTCACTAGGGTTAGGGGATCTACGCTGGAGATACTATATAAGACCATTCCACACTGATGAGTCTTAGTGGACTATCTTGAGCGGAGCACTAACAATTTCCACGTACAAAATCTGGTAAATGATATCCGGTGTCTGGGTATGGTTTTAGAAAGGCTCTTTGTAAAGGATATCTGACATCTACCAAATAATATTTACCTGAATATAAAAATCTTCATTAATACTAGATAAAATTATTGCACTGATTAATATTGAGTACAAAGTACAAGTAAATATAAGTAGCATTCAAACCTGGTGGTGGATATGAAAAATTTTCATATCGATCCGTCAACGCACAATGTAATAAGCAGCTATCATGGGCCGATCCCTCCCAGGCTAGCACAACGAAAGTGAAGCACGTGTTGAAATCACAAATAGGCATGACATTTTGTGTTGGTTTCCCTTGACGATCTATATATGATACTTGTCTATCAAATGAAATGTGAGCATCAACATGAGTTCCATCAATCGCACTAATGCAATCTTTGAAGAAAGACATGTAACGATCATCATACTTTATCTTAGATGGAATCTCTCTAAACTGTTTGTCTTGTATAATATCCATTAATAATAGGATTAAAGCCTTAAGACCTTGTGAGAAATAACGTCTGATAGTCTTTGTTGAGTGTTGAAAACATTATGCATGCAGCATTTCGTACTGATGCATTGTGTGCAAAAATATATATTGTAATTGCTAGCACCTCTCTAGTTTTTGTTCGTCCTAACCCTTTGAGGTCATGTAAACATTCTAAATTGTGTAGTAGATCAACAAAAACATCTTGTGACATTCTGAACATTTGATGAAACCTACCTAGATGCCCAACCAAAAATAATGCAGCCATTTTTCACCTATTTGTTTTGATGTTATGCATGGGGTCTTCACAAAGAAACTTGAAATGTACCTCATACGTGATAAATATCACTCCCACAACTTTTTTGAAAAATCTAAAATATGGTCGTTGATAAACAGAACTATTTGATGAATTCTTTGAATCTAAGGACGAGTCATCCGAGCAATAACTAATGCTAGTGTCACTCATTTTTGGAGTTGAACAACAACAATAAAGACAAAATAAGTGTTCAAAAGTACTATTTGATCCAAGATAGGTTCAGAATTACTACATGCTATAAAATTGAAAAAACATACAATAATATATAGTTCTCATAAAGGTACGTAGGAGTATACATGATGCTTAAGACTATATCCCCCCTCCCATATTTCTCCTTACATAAGAGTGTATATGATGCCCAAGAATAAAGTACCCTTCCCGTTCTGGTTCCTTCGCAATTCTGCGAGAGTAGACTCGCATGATTGGCGACACTTCCACATGTGCCCATCTACTCTCCTCACTATCAAGATTCATAGTTGTTTAAGTATATCACGAAGACCCAGAAATATTATCTCTCAGGTGGAAGAGTAATAAGAAAAATGCAAAAAAAGCATAGACAAATGTTCATATCATTCAACTATATCTAAAAGACAACACAAGACTATTTATATAAGAGAATGAGTAGCTTCGAGTCAAGATGAAATGAAGGAATGTCATTAAATAGAAGGATTAGCTTGATGGGACTTTTAAGGATTTGTTTAGTTGAATGGAATTAAAATGGGATTCAAGAATTGATCTGAATTTTCAATTTGGACAATGGAACTTATGCGTAAATGTATTTGAATAATTTTGCTCTTTAGGTGCATGAGAGAATTAAGTCTAGTTATTATTGTTCATAAGAATAAAATACATAACATAAATGTCTGCCCAAATTCCGCCATAATCGCCGCCAACAGTTGGAAGGATAGCTGCTTTCTCACCTCAGCTCAGCAGGTCTCGCTGACCATAAAGTTGATCTCGCCGACCGCTGAGGTCGTACTCGCCGACCGCAACAGCGATCTCTCGGACCACTCCGCCCTTTCAACAAACCGCAGCTATAGATCAACTTCATTCACTTTTATGTTCAAAACTAGTTTTCTTTTCTTGGTAAACGTACATTCTATGATGCCCAGTGTGTGTTTTTGTCTAAACTCACTGGAGCAAAAACCCTGAAGGAGATTTTGTGAATAAACTCACAAAACTTGTAGTATATCCCACGACTTTCATTTCTTTCGAATACGACGTCTGGGAGATTGAATGAGATTCTGTGAATAAATCGACAAACCGTCACTACAGCTCCGTGCCGTAGTGACGCCCGACCGCAGCTATAGAACTTCATTCACTTTTATGTTCAAACCTAGTTTTTTTTCCTGGTAGCGGTCGTAATCGTTATCATGCCAAACATACATTCTATGATGGCAGTGTTTTTGTCTAAACTCACTGGAGCAAGAACGCCCAACCAAACTGAGCCTACGAATGGTCTAGAAATGGAGAGAATAAGCTTCCTCGAGATTTCAAGGATGACTTGACGTCTTCTTTTTTTGGGCGACGGCAATCCGACGAAGATGGTAAGATATCCGGTGAAACAAAATCAATAACATTACGCTACTATATATATATATATATATAAATTCCCAATAATAAGAAGAAATAGAAACGTGGATTCCCTTCCCTGCTCGTTTCCTCTGACCTGCTTCTCCACGGGACTTTTGACTTGAATAAGTTCAATTCGTCATTCCACAAAGCGAGATCAGCTCTTCTTGCTCTCTCCTGGCTGATAAGAACATCCTCCGGGATGAGAACCTTCCCTCCAGTTTATGGAGATAAGCTGGGCCCCGCCCTTCCCTATTTAAGTTGTTCAAAACAGAAACATATTCCTTAAATGTTGTGGATTTTATGGCTCTATGCATATCAATTTTACGTGCAGACTAAAAAAATTATAATCCTGACAATCTTGAGCTATTATGTAATATATCAAATTGTTACGTGCAAACCAAAATAAATTCATTCAAAAACCCGACACTCTTGAGCTATTATATGGTATATCAACTTACATCGCAATTTTGGAGAGATATCTAGCATGTATATAAATTTACACATTATTTCTAGCCTTCCAAATAAGTGACTAGTGGTTTGAATATCATAAAAAAAAGAAGATAAAATTAGTATATGAATATTAATATATGAAATAGCATGTAATTTACAGTTTGCACATAACAATTACCTTTTCTTAAAATCAATCTCTAGATTTTATTTTATTTGAAATTAGTCCCTCAACTTCAAATATTTTAAAATCAATAATATATTATAAAATCTTTTATTTTAGATAAATATATTTCATTGAAATAATATCAGATGCTATGACAACATATAGTTATTTCAAATGAAATTTCATTGTAACCACTTTAAAAGATATTAGAATTAAAAAAAATTAAATGGGTAATAAAAGGGCGCAATAAATAAAAAAAGGATTAATTAACATTAATTAAAAGTCCTGAAATCGTGGTGAGTGAGGGAGTAGCATATTCAAAGGTTTTCATAGGGGCTAAGTGAACCCCCCGTCGTGGTTTAAGGTTTACTTCAACATTGATTTCGCTGCTCCTCCAGTGGCCTGCCTTCAGCATTGTTTTGTTCACGATCAGCTACGCCCTTATGGATTCGATGTCGCAGAAGAGTCAAGATGAGGTTAGTCTGCAAAAGCTCATGGCGAAAGATCGGTCCAGGCATAGGCGGACCAACACAGACACATCGGGCACGTGCCCGGGTGTGTTTTCCTGAACCCGCCTGATATCCCTATTCAGCTCTCGCCTGCCCCGATTTAATCCCGTGGAGGCGTGGATCCATGAGTTCGTGACCTAGCTTTCCTTCGGCTTCTGCGACAACGGGAGAACACAACTGCTCGACAACGAACGCGAGTGCGATGTCGATTGGACGACCGACGATGGAGCAAGCCTGCTGGAGCAGATCTTTCTTCTCCACTCTCGCCATTGTAGTTGTAGTTGATGTGTTCACACTGCTTGGGCTTAATCACCCTCTCCACTCTCTCCATTGTAGTTGTTGTCGAAATAGGATGTCTCTTTCAGCTTCGGTATTGCTTCTCTACTTCTTATCTGCATCAAGAGCTCATTTGTCTGGTATGCTTTTCTTGTTGATTCAATAAACCTAGCTTTTCTTACTTCGTAATAATTGTTTAAATAACATTGCGTAGGAGAACATCAATCCTGATTTTTCTTGGTTCATTGATTTATGTTGTTGCTAGATTCATCAATTTTCTTATTGATCCCGTAAGCCTTACTCTTTTTATTTCTCTACCTCTGTTTTGCATCAAGAACTCCAATACCTGTGTTTGATTCATCAATTTTTTTGTTGATTTTATGGGATTCTGGGTTAGTAAATTAGAATGGGGATGAAATGCTTTACTAGCTATGGATAGTTCATCAAATTTACCGTTTGATTCATCATATTTTGGTTGATGTGAGGTGTTTTGGTTAAATATTTAAATGAGGGGTAATTTTCTTATAAGGTTATATCCCAGAGAAATTTTATTCAAGCTTCTCAACTCTGGCTCTCTCTCAGCTTTACTGCTTGAGTTAGGACGATTAAAGTTCAATATTTTACTAATTGCAAGTGTGCCTTGTGTTGAAGCCTAGAAAATCCTGGCCCCAAAATTCGGATCAATGCGGCCTGAGGCTACTTTCCCAGCGGTTCAGCGAAAAGGTTTTGGTTAGCCACTACGGAAGAAATGAAGAGAAAAGAGACACAATCCCAGGTGCTGCGGCAGGGAGGTCCCACCACGTACCCAGAAGCTCTAGAGAGTCTTCCCCTCCAAAACCACGAATGACCGAGCTCGGTACTAGGTAGGCACTTGCTATCTTGATTGTCAAAGGGGGAGGGGTGCAACTCTAATTTTGACAAGTGCCATTTCTAGTACCCCTGGGGGTCTATTTATAGATAAATCCTGAGGGGGGGTGGAAGCAGATGGCCATCCCTGACCCCCTATAGTAGGTTTTTTGAGACAAGGCAATATGTATGCGAGTAGGTAAGGACCTCAGATCTTACTGGCGAGGTGATTGACTAAGTCGCCTATTGGCGAGTAGGTCCAAGTCCACGGCTTCCTCGTCTGGCCGAGCAGGCCTTCCTTCTCGCAATGGGGCGAGCGAGTACCTTCTCGCACAACGAAAACCCTTGATCTTCTTTCGTCTTCTGAATTGTTGACTCCTGCCTTGACCTCCGCCTACGTGGCCTTTAGTGGGGCCCACCCTCGGAGAATGAGGGTTGTACACAATCTCTGCTCTTTGCGAGCAACAGAGTTGGTCGGAAAGAATCATCCAAACCTTATTCGATGAGCCTCTTCTGGCGGGAAACCCACCTACTCGGCAGGCCTAGGACCCCTGCAAGTTTATAAATAGAGGGGGTGGTCCTTCCTTGGCACGCCACTTTTTTAGAACCGACGAGATGCTGTCCGCCGAGCAGATGCTCGCGAAGACCGAGCTATTGATGAAATTAATGAAGAAGACGAAAAGCTCAGAAACTCGCAAGAGGAAAAGGGGGGCCTCCGATCGTCGCCTTAGCCCCTTGGCCGAGGAGGCTCCTCGGGTGACCCCGGCGACTTCCGCGCCTGAGCCTTCCCTTGCACCGTTGACGGCGGAGAGGTTGGGGGACGAAGTTACTCTATCTGCTGCCGAGGAAGAACCCCAGAACGTTAACCCGGACCCTCTCCGAGAAGGTAAGCGCTTTGTCGAGGTACTGCGATCTTTGTGCAGACTCTTTGTTGATGTCGGCGTTCTTTTGCAGGTGAATCTCCCGTGAGGACGAATACACAGACATCCCCGGTGATAGAGCGTGTAGGTTCTCAGCACCTACCGCCTCCACCGGTCCTTCCCGCAGGGGTCGTCCCCGAGCGAGAACCCCTTCGGCCACCATCCCCTATTCCTGAGCGCGTGACAGGCGGGAATCGCATATTGCTAAAGAACTCCCGGGTTACTATTGTTGGAGGAAGGGGGGAGGGAGGATCTTCCTCGGCTGTCCCCACGGCTCAGCTTCTTCGGCGCTCTGACAGCGGGCCGTCGTCGCACAACGGAAGAGGTGGCCGATCACGGGGCCGGCACACTTCTCGACGCTCACCGTCTCCTCGCCGATCTCCTTGGCGAAGACCCAGTCCACGGCGAACTCCATCCCCTCGTCGGATTGCCTCTCCTCCTCGTCGGGACGTTCCTCGGCGATCTCCTTCGCCTCCTCGTCATCAACCGAGAACGGCACCTGCGCGGGCAGGTATAATTATCGTAGAGCACTATTTTAGGGTGATTCTTCCTCTAACTCGCCATCTTCCAGCCCGTGCCATGTCTCCGGGGTCTGCCTTTATCGACGCGCTTGGACTTCCTACTCGCGAGTACAGGACGAAGATGGCATCCGCCTACCTCAACCTGGAGATAAAGGTATATAGGTTGCTGGCCTACGAGGTTCATCGTCGAATAACCTCGCTTGAAGGGCGCGTCTCGAATATCGAAGAATTCGAGCATCGGCTACAGATGGCAGAGGGAAAGCACTATCTCGTCACGGAGCCGGACAGTCGCATGGTCGGCATAGAACATCGCTATGAGGCGCTGAAGGCCGAAGTGCGCAGCCTTCGAGCGAGTATGGGGTCCCTTGGGACGTTGAATCGTATGGAGGAGCACATCCGGCTTGGCGAGGAGTTCCTGGCGAGAGCGAATGAACAGATGGCCTTCGCGCGTCAGCTGGGGTTCAACGGGCGATTTGGTGCGACCTCGGACAGGCGCGGCGATCCTCATGTCAACTAGGATTGCTTGCTGATTTATATTGCTAGAACATTATTCTGCGAGTGTTGTAATAATCCAGGATTATTTGCGCGCTGCGACTTTCAAATCTTATCGCTTTGCTTTTATCTTAATCTGTCTTCTGCAGGGCTTTCTCGCGTTTCTTGCGATCGTCGCCTAACGGCGAGAAAGGTGTTAACGCGTATGAGATATCTACGCGATTTCTTCGTTAGCGAGTAGGTAGGTACCTCGCACGAATCATTGTCGCGACCCCCCTTTCCCTTTTGCCTATTTCTATAAATAGGGGGGTAGGGGTCCGAAATCGGTGCGCTTTCTCGAATTTCTCCAATCGTCTTTCCTTCTCGTCTCCTTTTTCCTACTCATTACGATGACTCCTTCTTTGGAAGCGGAGACCCGTCGCTTGTCCTATGCCGAGAACTTTGTCGCCCATAAGTTCAAGAAACCCATCACCCGCGCGGACGATCTGGAGAGATTCGTCCATCAACACCTCGCGCAAGGCTTCCGGGTTGGCCTTCCCGCTACCCATGAGCGGATTAATACTTTTTCAGAGGGCAAGCTCGCCTTCTCCTTGTCGCACTTCGAGGTCGGCATGCGCCTTCCTCTCTGGCCCGAGTTCTGCCAGATTCTTCGGTATTACGGCTGGGTCCCCGCCCAGATTAATACGAATGGGGTAGCGATGATCATCGGCTACCTCTGCTTCCTTCGGAGCGAGAAGATCGCTTTTGACTTGGACGTCTTCCGCAAGATCTTCTACATGGGAGCGACCAAGGAGGGGGTGATCTTCTTCGGCAGCCATCACTGTAAGGTGGTCGGGACTTCGGACAAGGTCCACCGGTGGAGCGAGAAGTTCATCTTCATCACGAGTGACTTCTCGCATGTACCAAATCGCCCTCAACAAAGACCTTCCGGGGCGCTCGCCACCCCATCGCTCTGGGGTCGGCGCGAGGAGCTCTTCCTCGCCCTAAAGAACAAGAAACTTGACATCGAATTCTGGCGAAAGGACGTGGACCATCTCGCCTATGTGTCGCCTGCCGAGGGTAACCTTCCTTAGCCGCTGCTAATAATTTTACTTTCGTTTCTCGGTCTAACGACTATATTTAGCTTGTCGGCATCTTCCCACCACGATCCTCCCTGTGGGGGGTCAGACCCCACCTCCTCGGTCTCCCGTGGTCGACCCGACGCAAATGCAACAAGGCGAGGAGGAAGATGGCGAGCAGGGTCTCCTGTCGCGGAGATCCATCCCGGGGTCAGCGCCGAGGCTGAGATCCTTCGCGCAGCTGGATGGCCGGCCGAGGACGAACCTCCCGCGGTTAAGAAAAGGAAGAGGAAGGAAGTTGCCCGGCGTGTGGCGGAGGAGCGGGCTCGCGAGGAGGAAGATAGTGCCCCTGAGAACCATCCCAACTTTGGGCAGGGTTCGCTGAACAGGGGCTTGGACGGCGAGCCTCTGATCGCTTGGAGTCGGGAGCGTAGCGAGGTGACCTTGAGCACTCGCCTACCCTCGTGGAGCGAGGATGAGGTCCCGAACGATGATGCCTTCAGCGTCATGTTCGGCCTCTACGGTCGCGATGATGCGAAGGTTTTGCGGGACGCTTCTCCTCGCTTTCTTGCCGACCAGGGATCGCGCGCAATGCTGCGAGCTTCTGAGCTATTTCACCAGACCGTGCGGAATCTTCTCGGCTCTGAGTTGGAGCTTGCGCTTCATCGGAAGTTAACGCTGGAGGCCGAGAAGCGAGAGAACGAGGCCCTAAAGCGCGCCAAGGTGGCCGAGGACAAAGCCGAGTCCAGCCGGAGTTTCGAGGTGATCTTGGTACTTTACGTGAGCTTGGATTAAAACTCACTGTCTTCGCTTCATATCTTCTAACCTGTCCTTCTCGCATGTTCAGGAAGAGCAGTTGGTGGCGGCGGAGACGATCTCCAAGCTTGAATGCGACCTGCGGGCGAGCCAAGCCTTGCTGGAGGCGTCGCAGGTTCGTAACGCCGAGCTAGAATCGAGGATGGCGGCGTTCTCCTTCTCGGAAGCAGGACCTTCTCGCCGAACTCCTGGCTCGTTCATGACATCGCAGGAGCTTTCGTCCCTTCGGCGAGAAATCGCCCTAGCCGCCGGGGACTTAATTTTTGCGAAGCTTTCAGTGGCCGGCTTGCTGGCACCTGGGGCGGATAGCTTAACGACGGAGGGCCTTCTATCGGACATCCTAAATGCTAGCGACGAGGACGACAACGAGGAAGAGGATGAATCGGATTCGGCCGAGTATGCTCCGCCGTCAAAGTAAACTGTTTATTTTTTGACATTTCTTGTGCTTCTCGCGGCTCTGCGAGTATATATATTTTTGGTAGATCACAATCATTCTGATAGCAATATTTATTTTCTCAGTGAATTTTCCTTGTGCTGATGTGATCTCGCTAGGCTCATAGGCTCGCATATTTCCTCGTCTTTCTCGTTAGGATGGCTTAGTAAGAGATCGGATCGGCCGACCATCTGCCTTACTCGCTCCTTTGACCTACTCGTCGCTAGATTTGCTTCTCGCCTATATACCTACTCGCGTCCCTGCGAGTTGGCATCATGCTCGCACCCTGACTTCTAAGAAATGGCGTTAGATAGGGAAAGACGGTCGGGGCCAAGGGGATTCATATCCTCGATAGTCTTCATTCTAGTGCGAAGCTGGTGCCATTGAGGAGGACAACTTAGTAGGGAATGACTGTCGGGGAGGTTCCAGAGGAGCACCTTCCAAGGGAACACAACATCCCAAGGTCTCCATCCTGCTGTTGAAGGGGTTGACACAGTAGGGAATGACTGTCGGGGAGGTTCCAGAGGAGCACCTTCCAAGGGAACACAACATCCCAAGGTCTCCATCCTGCTGTTGAAGGGGTTGACACAGTAGGGAATGACTGTCGGGGAGGTTCCAGAGGAGCACCTTCCAAGGGAACACAACATCCCAAGGTCTCCATCCTGCTGTTGAAGGGGTTGACACAGTAGGGAATGACTGTCGGGGAGGTTCCAGAGGAGCACCTTCCAAGGGAACACAACATCCCAAGGTCTCCATCCTGCTTTGATGCCGAATGCCGCCACAACCTGTTTCCTGCTGCTCAACAATTGAACGGGGAGTTAAGCACGCTTAAGCACATTAACTTACACGATCGGAGAAGAATAATTGGAAACGAAACACTTCGTGAGGGGTTCTCATCCCTCGGGGGTACATAACACCTTTATTCAAGGGCCCCCTGATCGGTTAAGTCGATCATCTCTTCGTCGAATTGGGAGGTCGGCGCCCAGACTTCTTCCTGATAATCTCCCCAGTCGGATGAGAGATGCGGTCGGAGGGTAACTCGACCAACGTGCAAGGGGGGAGCTGATCTCGACCGTCGATGCAGAGGCTTGGTTTTTAGGAGAACGCACTACCGAGGCACCGTCCCATCATCCGTTCTGGGTTTTACGAGAATCAAGTCGGGGGTCAGTTTCCCCGCCCGACTAGGAGATCGACTTCACCCGCTTTCTTCTTTTACGGCCTGCTATTCTGAAAAATCTTCTTCGTCCCTTGTTTCAGGGGGTTTTATTATTAAGCAATCAGTTTACATAAGAGAAGGGTATACATCCTTACTCAGGGGTAAAACCTCTTTAGATCATCGCCGCTCCATGTGTTCCCCAAGAGCTCCCCTTCCTGATTTTGTAGGCGATACCCTCCTGTCGCGAGTGCTTCATGAACGATGAAAGGTCCCTCCCAATTAGGGTTGAGCTTTCCTACGGCCGCCGATCTCTCGGCTGCATCCACTTTTTTCAGGACTAGGTCACCTACTTGGAAGTGTTTGAGTCGAACGTGCTTGTCAAAGTGTCTTGCCATGCGACGCTTAATCTCCTCCTGCCTAGCCGAGGCTAGATCACGAAGCTCTTCGATGTAGTCGAGGGACAGCTTCTGGGCTTCCTCGTTCTCTAATCTCCATTCTTCATCTCTGTCTTCTGCCGCAATCACCCTAGGACTCCTGACCTCGAACTCTACTGGGATGAGAGCTTCGGACCCGTGAGAGAGTTTGAACGGGGTTTCCCCTGTGGCTGAGCTAGGAGTGGTTCTCAGAGCCCACAACACCGAGGGGAGCTGCTCCGCCCAATTACCTCTTAGGTTCTCGACTTTCTTCTTTAGTAGGTTGATAATTAATTTGTTGGCAGCCTCCACTTGTCCATTGCTCCTGGGATGATGTACTGACGCGAACCTGAGATCAGTCCCGAGCTGTCTGCAAAAATCCTCCAGCTCTAAACTGGCGAACTGCGGACCGTTGTCGGTGACGATGGCGAGGGGAATCCCAAATCTGTAGGCGATTTCCCCCCAAATGAAGTTCTTCACGATTTGAGAGGGGCACTGGAGAGGGGTGCCCCCGAGTGTGACAAGGAGATCTACTCCTCCCTCCACTTCCTGCTTCTCTCCGGAGAAGCCAAAAAGAGGACCATCCGGTGCCCGGATCCTTCCTGCTCCGACGCCCAACCCGTCAAACGTCTTCTTGAAGATGACGTTTACGGAACTACCGTTATCGATCAGGATTCGATCAACGGTAAAGTCTTCTACGGCCGCTTGGACTACGAGGGCGTCATGAAAGGGGTTCTCATTCCCCAGCATGTCTTCTTCGGAGAAGGTGATCTCCTCCAACGGGGGCGGTGCCTGCGAGGTCGAAGCGACGCTCCTTCGATAGATTTGATGGAGACTTCCCTTGCGAGAAGCTCATATTCCCGCACCCCCGTGGATCACCCCCACTCCTCTACCTCCTGGGGCCACTTCTCCTCGACCTCCGTGGTCGACTCGGTCGTCGTTCCTTCTTCGGCCGGCGTCCTGAACCATTGGCTGCTCGATCGGAGCTTCTATTCTTCGCTGCTCTCCTCCTGCCTCTCCTGCTGCCAGCCTCCTTCTGGCTTCCCAAAAGTCCGGGCAGGCCATCGTGCCATGCCCTTCCATCTGGTGGAGTTCACAGTAGAGGGGAACCTCCTCTACTTGTGGCCTTCTCTGCTTCTTATTCTTCCGGCCCTGGCGGTTGCCGCGCCTGACAACCGCCATTGCTTCCTCCCTTCTTCCCTCCTAGCGCCTCTCTGGCCTGTCGTAACGCCTTCTCTCCGGGGATCTCCTTCCCCGCTCCTGACGTTGAGGTCCCCTGGCCGGCTTCCATAGTGGTCGGTTAGCGGGGACTTGGTAGCGTCTTTCTTCCTCCCGACGCTCTGGGGCCACGATGAGCCTCCTTTCCTCGTTCCTTCTCGGCTCCTCTCTCCTGGGCTCTCTTTCTCCCCTTTCCTCTCTGCCTCTTCCTTCCGGCTTCCGCTTCTCCGCCCTCCTGGGCTCTTCCTTCTTCTTTTTCTCGGGGGGACTTTCCTCCTCCTCCTCCTCGTCCTCCTTGGTCACTCGGGTGAGCCTGGCTAGGAAGCCGCGGTTGGAAGCTTCACCCTGGACGAACTGGTTGGCCCTCTCGATGAGGTTGGCGTAGGAGTATGGAGGGTCCCTACTGATCTCCAACTTAAAGAGGCCTTCACGAAGGCCGAAGGTTAGGGCCAACCGCAGGGTGCGACCATCCACCTCTTGGATGTGTAGCACCTCTTCTTGGAAACGATCAATGTAATCCCCCAGTGTTTCTTTTGGCCCCTGGGTCAGATGGAAAAGGGCAGTAGCCTCCTTTTTCAACTTCTTCGCCGTGGCGAATCGCATGTTCAGCCCCCGGCAAAGGTCTTCAAAGCAGTAGATGGAGCCTTCCGGCAACTGGTGAAACCAGTCTCTTGCCTTTCCTCGGAGGGAAATCGCGAACAGCCTACACTTGAAGGCGTTTGACATGGTCCGAAGGGAAGCAACATCCTCGAACCACTGGATATGACGGATAGGGTCCTCTCTTCCCGAGTAATAATTCATCGAGGGATCCCTAAACCCCTCCGGTACTGGTGCGGCGAGGATCTCCTCGCAGAACGGGCTCCTCCCTCCTATCTGGCGACGATCATCATCTGGCCGAGTATCTCCTCCATACTCGCTCACCTGGCGAGTATGATAGAATCTCGCCTGCTCGTCCTCCTCGCGAAAACGAGTTCCTCCAGGTCCTTGAGACGCTTGCAGACCAAACTGCGACTTCCTCGGCCTCTCGAGTTCCTCGATGTGCGCCTTCCCTGCTCGCTGAGTGCGAGCACCTTCCTCGGACGGGCCCGGGCGATGAGGCGAGGTCGCCGTCCCTTCCGTGGGAGGTAGAAGAGCTACTCGCATGACGCCTTCCATCCTTTGCGCGAATGCTTCGAAGACAGCCAACGATACGAACTCGCCTCCCCGAGCCGAGTTTCCCGCCGCCTCCTCGTGGTCGCTAGCTGCTACCATCTCACTTTTCTACCAGACTTTCTTCCTCTGGCCGCGATCCACGCTCACCGCACCAAAGTGTTGAAGCCTAGAAAATCCTGGCCCCAAAATTCGGATCAATGCGGCCTGAGGCTACTTGCCCAGCGGTTCAGCGAAAAGGTTTTGGTTAGCCACTACGGAAGAAATGAAGAGAAAAGAAACACAATCCCAGGTGCTGCGGCAGGGAGGTCCCACCACGTACCCAGAAGCTCTAGAGAGTCTTCCCCTCCAAAACCACGAATGGCTGAGCTCGGTACTAGGTAGGCACTTGCTATCTTGATTGTCAAAGGGGGAGGGGTGCAACTCTAATTTTGACAAGTGCCATTTCTAGTACCCCTGGGGGTCTATTTATAGATAAATCCTGAGGGGGGGGGGTGGAAGCAGATGGCCATCCCTGACCCCCTATAGTAGGTTTTTTGAGACAATGCAATATGTATGCGAGTAGGTAAGGACCTCAGATCTTACTGGCGAGGTGATTGACTAAGTCGCCTATTGGCGAGTAGGTCCAAGTCCACGGCTTCCTCGTCTGGCCGAGCAGGCCTTCCTTCTCGCAATGGGGCGAGCGAGTACCTTCTCGCACAACGAAAACCCTTGATCTTCTTTCGTCTTCTGAATTGTTGACTCCTTCCTTGACCTCCGCCTACGTGGCCTTTAGTGGGGCCCACCCTCGGAGAATGAGGGTTGTACACCTTGGTCAATATCTTTTTAATTGTGATTGTGCATTATTTCAAGTTCGTTTCATTTTAAATTAACTTTTAAACAAAAATTACAAAAAAAACACATTAAGTTCAATTTTCATTTTCTTTCCGCCGCTCGCAATGATTTCTTTGACTTTTGATTAAAAGATTATCATAAATATTTATTTTATACATGGTGCCCGAGTCAGATTAAAATCCTAGTTCTGCCACTGGGTCCAGGTGAACGATGTGCTACTTTGAAGCAAGAGAAAGATCAAAGTGACGAGTCCTTGGGGTGGATGCTGTGATGGTGACAAAAATTGAGGGAGAGACACGCGCTGGGATGGGCATCGGGCTTCCAAATGCGGCAACTCTTGGCCTTCATTGAAAACATCTGAAAAGTTCCGCTAAAGTATTCATTGTAAGTGGATGAATACTTTTGATTCTGAAAATGCTAGTAGATCCGCTGGATTCAAACATTGAATGACCAGATTTGGAAAATGTGGATGCCGAAAACGGAGTATGAATTGATAGACGTTGGGGCGGTTTATTTTCTGGTAATGTTTTCTTCCATGGAAGATCTTCGGTTCTCTTTAGAGGAAGGTCCTTGGATTATATATGTGCATTATTTGACTGTGCGGAAATGATTTCCCAAATTTCTTTCCTTGATGATTATCGACTCCACTTGCGGTGATGATTATTGCTTGGAAGAAGAGCTACATGTTTGTCAATTGTGAAGAGGATGCCCTTATGATGATTCGTCTGATTGAGATGGTGGATATGTCATTCCATTCTTTGGATGCCCTAGCTTAGAATATTTAGAGCTTAAAGAATTGTGATTAGTCTGTCTGTTTCAAAAAAACTTTGAGGGAGAGAAACTTTTGCACTGGTAGTTTGTCAAAGATGGAGTGCACACTTGATGAGGAGTTGTTAATTTTCGACACACCACCTGGAGATGCTCTTCAATACTTGGTGGTTGTTGCTTGGGGCGTCTCATTCTCCTGAAGTTTAGGGATTGATTCAAAAAATCCCTAAAATTTAGGAACTTATTTCCTATTCTTTCCTATAAATAATCGTAATTGTTTAAATGACATCATCAATATATCTATTTGTATTATAAAGCATTTGTGGATCTCAATATCTCATATACATAATATTTAATAATATTAGTATTTTGATCATACAAAATAATCTGTGCATTTAGAAGTGTCACGATTTTCCCTTTTCTATATTTTTCTAACATATTTTTTATTTTATAATATTAATTTATTTTCATTCTCCTTTAATATTCTAATTGAAATTATTTTGTTTTAATTTATTTACTATAATATTTTTATGTATTCATATGATATTTTTTTATTTAATTAAAATATGATTTTAGTTAATAATAATAATAATAATAATAATTAATTTGATGGTACTGTAAGGACTTCCTTTGTTAATAATAATAAATATTGTGGCAACATTATATTTGATGGCGATATTATCAATTTCATCATTGTACGACTCGTGTTTGTCAAAACTCACAAGAAGGCAACTAGAACAACAAGAGGGGACCCCGGGAGGAGCTCTCAGTCACCAAGCAATGGCACCAGGATCACCTTGTCAGTTGATCAATCAACTCGTCGGGAACTTTCTGTTGGATCTTGTGGCGTCCTTAGAGAAGAGTGAATAAGGGCTTTCATAAAGGTTGAAAATTTTGAAATTGAGATAAAAATATTTTTGCAAGAGAAAGTTAATTCAATGTATTTTAGAACATGAAAGTTAAAATCAATTTGATAAATCAAAATGAGACATGATTTTATTTCATAAGATAATGAGTTACAAAAGTGTTGAATTCTATAACGCTAGAAATCAATACGATATATCTATATTTCCCTTTTATTTTCTATACCGTCTCTTCTCCCAAGAACTGGTTGACTTTGGCCTATCTATCTCATGGTAAGGCCTCAAGCCGCTCTAGTCTATCTCTCCCCAAATAAGATCTCAAGCACCCCTAGATCTAATCCCCTAATCCTAGTCGCCAATACCCGCGATGAATTCTCCACCAACGAAAAACAAGATTAAATCAAAGAAAAAGAATACAAGATGAAAATATGAATTCTGAAAATAAAACTCCATATAAAGTATTTTGAAGGAGATGGCGAAGGAACGCTGAAGATCATCGCAGTCGAAGCGTTCGTTCTTCGCATTGAACTAGCGTTGAAGAATCCTCCTTCAAAATCCTCTTTTTGATTTGTGTGGGAGTGCTACGGTCGTCTGGAATAAAGGCCCTCTCAAGTGTCTCAGAGTGGTAGAACAAGGGTTTGCAGATCAATGCTGGGAGAGGAACGAAATTGTTTTTTTATAAAGTTAAACACCTATCGCCGACGTTAGTGCTAACGTTCGACATCAATGCTTAAGGAAATGATTTTGGTGCGCGAATCCTCAAACCGGGAAAGAGATATGTAATTTAGGTAACTTTCATTTTAGGCAACACTAACGCCGAGTGGTAGCGATAATGTCTGGCGTCAGTAACAATCATTCCATCTCTGGTCCTTCGATCTCGTCTATATTCAATTCTGGCAGCTCTATCGCCATGCGGTATGGCTACCGCTGGGCGGAATCATCATTCTAGATTTGCTCTTTTGTTCCCTCCAGAGTTTTCATTTGAATTGCTTTTTGGCATGTCTGCATATTCCAAGCATAACGGCGTTAGCGATTACGCCTCGTGGTAGTGGACAACATTGCTTCTTTTGGTCAAGTGCAATACTTCATTCAATTAGTAGCATCCTAGTGTCATACTTGTTAATTCCTACACATTATAAACACAAGATAAACTTGATCAAATACAATCTGAGATTTATTATTCTCAAACCAAAGAGATGCGGAAAACCATATTCCAATAATCTCCCCTATTTTGATAATAATAAATCCACTCATGAGAAATCAGTCCACTAAGATTAAGTTTGTGTTTATAGAGAAGTGAGTTTTGCGTTCTTAAATTTTGAACCCCCTATATAAGTGCTCCCCTTAGATTTCTAAGATTATTCTCATCGTGTATCCTTAGATTCATTCTCCCCTTAATTTTTAGATTTCTCAATTTACTCTCCCCCTTTGTTATTAGAAAAAGTGAGTGGAGGTGAACATTGACAAGAAAAAAGAAAGTGTGTAATGGAATACTTATTGGAGATTACTTGTTTAAAGAACATATGCATGATTAAGCATGTAAGACCCCCCTCTCGGAACACAAGACACGACCGAGGGGAGTCCTATGCCCAGGACAGCCGCCTTGCGGAAGCGCCAGCACACGATCTAGCCTCTTCCACAAGACGCCTATCCTGCCAGCCAAACCAATATCATCAAGCCAACCCCTCAATAGTATAAAAGACAGAAGCCATAAATTCACATATAAGTAAAGGTATTGTTGGAACAACCCTATTACTGATTTGGGCTAGGATCACTATCTGTTTATTAGGACTAAGTTGACCCCAATGTACAGTCTTAAGGGTCAAGGTTTTAGGCTGTTAGAACTAAGGAAAAGATAAGTTTTCTGCGTTCGACGAACTTCATACTGCGTTCGACGAACTCCATTCTGCGTTCGACGAACGGCATGATCCTGCGTTCGACGAATGACATGATTCTGTGTTCGACGAACTTGCCAAGGTTCTGCGTTCGACGAACTCATTCTGCGTTCAACAAACTCCTCTCCGCGTTGTTCGAAATGCTCTTAGCGGTCGACGAAAGCTCGTCTCAGCGGTTGATGAACCTCAGTCTCAGTGGGTGACCAAGTCTCAACGTTCGACCAAGTCTCAGCGGTCGACGAATTGATTCAGATCGATGAAAGTTCTTCTCAGTTCGATGAACTCAGTTCTTCCAGGCAGATTTAGCAGTTTATCTTTCAGTTCGATGACCTCCAGCTTGAGATCGACGAACTCTAGATTGTGTTCGACAAAATTTGTTCAGATCGATGAAATTTCTATTCAGTTCAGAATTTCAGAAGGATTATTTTTATTTCATTCTCTGAACTCAGATCTTTTATAAGCAACAGATCTATTTCCTCCAGATAAGTCAAGGATTATATCCTTCCTTTTTATTTTATTCCTTTCCATTCTCTTCCCGAGAAAATAGTCGTTTGGCGGAAAATGATACATTAATTAAAAAGGAATATCAGTTTGCAGTTCCAAGGAAACATTCAATTCAGATTATTTTATTCCTTAAATTAAGGGATTTGAATTTCAAATCAGTCAGAGATTTCAAAAGAAAAAGAAAAAAGAAGATATACAGTATTACGACATTATGACAGAATAACAGTACAGGAAAAGAAAAGAGAGAGGAGTATACTGTCGAGAGAAATACAAAAGAAAGAAAGAAAAAGCTTTCAGAGTTCATCTTCCTCAAGCAGCACATCTCATTCTCTGAGAACAATAATACAAATCATCTCTCAATTTTTCTGCTGCAAGTTCAGATCTTAAAAAGAACAACAAACAATCTGAGAAACATTTTTATCTCTCAGATTCATCAGCTATCAAGGAAGATATCTGTTTCAAGTGAAAGCTCCATCCTCAAACTGTCAAGAATTTCAATCAGACAGGGGGAGCTTTACATCATACAATCCACTAGAGTCTTCTCTCAGATTATTGACAGAGAAGAACATCTAAACCCTCTTTATCCCCTCTTGTACAGGGTTATAACTCCCTTAAAAAGTTAAACCATTGGTGGCAGGGCACTTGAACAAAAACCTGTAGTTTGGTTAGAGCACCTGATCAAAAGCTCAAGTGGTGTTTTGGGCACCTGATCAAAACCCCATTGGTGATAGGGCACCTGATCAAAAACCTAGTGGATTCCTACCAAGGGTGGTAAAAGAGTATACGTACCCATGTTTATTGGGGAACTACTATAAAATCCTTGTGTCATCTGTGTTGTGTTTATTTTGTTGTGCTGTGTTGTGTGCTTTGTTTTTATTTTGTTTTATAACTCACTCTGCAATACACATATAAGTATCACTATTTTAATTCCGCTATAAAAATAAGTGAAAAACTTTTTAATGTTCTATCCCCCCCCCCCCCCCTCTAGAGTGACTTTAAGATCCAACCTCACTTTCAATTGGTATCAGAGGTTGGTTGATTGTATACAGGCTAACACCTGAATCAAAAGATCAATTATATCTTAAATTTATTTTTAGAGTTTTATTTTGCTAAAAATCCATGACACAGAACAAAGAATATTCAAGCACAAGACCTCCTATGTGCAATCTAAATAAGTTTGCACTATAGAAGGCAAGGATCAGATTATACATGAATTCTATTGACGAAGAAATTTTCAATGTTATTTTGACAGAATCTCCTGCACCTACAGCATCAACAAGTTCTGATGCAGCAACAACAAACAATGATGTTCCACCACCTGAGTGGACAGATGCTCAAAAGAAGTAAAGAAGTGCACATGCCAAGGCAATGAATATTTTGGCACAAATAATGTCTGATGACATTTTCCAAAAAGTTGTGGAATGCACTTCAGCAAGGGAAATCTGGATCTCACTCAACAATATGGTTGAAGGATCAGCAGATGAAAGAAAAGATAGAAGATCTCACCTTATTTCTCAATATGAAAACTTCAAGAAAGGAGAAACTGAGATAGTGGCTGACATGTACAACAGGCTCAGCCTCATAATTAATGAGCTGAAATCTCTAGACAAAGTGATCTCCATCACTGAAGTCAATGATAAGATCCTTATGTGCTTCCCCAGCAAATGGGACTTTAGGATCTGGCCAATCAAGGAAGCCAGAAGCCTTAATGAGATCTCCACTAAGAGCTTGTTAAGCAAACTTAAATCCTATGAGCAGCTTATCAAAACTAGAGAAGCTAAACAATCTGCCTCATCTTCAGCATCCAAGGAGAGAAGCATAGCTTTCCAAGCTACTGAAGAGGAAGAAAAAGCTCCAGGAGAAGTGGAGTTTATGAGCTTACTAGCCAAAAGGTTCTACAAGATGACTAGAAAAGATTTCAGAAAGAAGGATTCAAAATCCAGATAAAAGCCAAGGTATGACAAATCAAGTTCTAAAGAAATTATTTGTTTTGGCTGCAGGAAACCTGGACACATTCTGCCTGAGTGTCCAGAGAACCAAAAGAAAGAGAAGAGAAAAGAGAAAGAAGAGAAAAGTCACTCCAGCAAGTCTTCCTCCCACAAACACAAGCATAAGGGAAGAGGATTTATAGCTGAAACATGGAGTGAGACAGACTCAGAATCTTCATTCAGCTCTTCTGATGATGAAGAAAATGCAAATGAGAAGGACCAATGCTTGATGGCCATATATGACTCAAGCAGTGAGTCAGAATATGCATCATCATCCAACTCCAGTGATGATGAACAAGATAGAAACTTCTGCATGATGGCTATCAATGCCCCAACAAACAACTCAGATGAGTCAGAGTCTGACAATGAATGCTGATCAGGTAATATCTAATTTTGATTTTAATTCAATTGAATTCAAAGATGAATTCAAAGTTCTTTGCTTAGACTTAATTAAATCTGAGAAGGAAATAATCTCTCTTAGAAATAAGTTGGCTGAAATGAACCAACTAAGTGAAGAAAATGCTATTCTTAAGAAAGATTTGGCTGCCTCTAGAGAACATATTATTCTCATTGAGAACAAACTATCCAAGGCTAGGAAATTTGAAGAATCCCTAAATGGGAGAAGTATCAAACTGATGGACATCACAAGCACAGTGAATGCCAGACTTAGTGGCAAACTGGGCTTGGGTGCATCATCAAGTGAGCCACCTCTTATTAAGAAGAACATACTTTCTACACCAGTAATGTTCATCTCTGCCAAGAGCAAAGTGGTATTAGAAATAAATAAAAACATTTCAAGCAAGGCTGTTAAGAATACAGGAATTCAGCAGAATTCATCGAACGGAGCTCGACGAAATGAATTCACTTCGTCGAACGGAGATCGACGAACTCTGAAGACAGATATTCAGTATAGTATTATTCGAACGGCGATCGACGAACTCGGCCCAGTTCGTCGAACGGAAAATTTACTGAATACCAATAGAATTATTATTCTTCACATACTAAAAATCCTTTCACTGAATGGATAATTCCTCCAAGGAGATATCATCCACAAGGTTATAAGGATCAACCTGAAATGTCTTTTATTTCAGAATTTTGTGGAAAAACAAAAGGACCCAAGGTAGTATGGGTCAAAAACAACTAGTTTATTTTTTCTGTTGTGCAGGTACAGGGCTATCCAAAATTAAAAGAACAATGGTATTTTGGATAGTGGGTGCTTAAAGCACATGACAGGAAACAAGGCCAACCTGAGCAACTACAAGGCAAAGCTTGGACCCAAGGTGATCTTTGGAGACTCCAACTGTGGATAAACCAAAGGATATGGGATGATCAAAGTTGGAGCAGTTACTTTCAAAGAGGTAGCTTATGTCAAGAGTCTGAAGCACAACCTCATCAGCATAAGCCAGTTATGTGATGAAGGTTATCTTGTAACCTTTAACCATTCCTTATGTCTTATTACCAATAAGAAAAACATAAATGTATTATCTGGTATTAGACATGGAAATATTTATTTAGTCAATTTTGACTCTGCCAATTCTGATATTTGCTTATTCAATTCTATAAGTAAAACAAATGAATTATGACATAAAAGGCTAGGACATATTAACCTTAGAACTATATCTAAGCTTTCTAAGGACAATCTTGTTAGAAGACTGCCTTCTGGTTCTTACAAGAAGGAAGGACTCTGCAGGGCTTGTCAATTAGGTAAGCAGACCAAGAGTAGTTTTAAATCTTTATCCAAAAGTGATTCACCTAGGATTTTGTACTTACTGCATTTGGATCTTTTTGGACCCACTGCAATACAAAGTCTAGGAGGGAAGCATTACTCTCTAGTTATTGTAGATGACTTCTCAAGATTCACTTGGGTGTTCTTTCTTAGGAACAAGTCTGACACCTTCAGTGTTCTGACGAACTTTCTCAGGTCCATCAAGATTGAGTACTCTACTCTAGTTGCATTGATCAGAAGTGATCATGACACTGAGTTTGAATCTCTTCTGATGAGAGAATTCTGTGGAAAAGAAGGGATCAGGCAATGTTTCTCTGCTCCTAGAACTCCTCAACAAAATGAGGTAGCTGAAAGGAAAAATAGAACCCTAATTGAATCAGCAACTACATTGCTTGATGATGCAAACTTGCCACTCTTTTTTTGGGCATAGGCAGTGAACACAACCAATTATGTGTTGAACAGAAGCCTGATACATAAGCTTAAGGGTAAAACTCCCTATGAATTACTTAAGAATAAAAAGCCTATGGTTAACTATTTTAAGATATTTGGCTGTAAATTCTATGTGCATTACAATGACAAGAAGTATCTTAGGAAGTTTGAAGCAAAAGCTGCTGAAGGCATATTCCTTGGATATTCTCTTTCTAGTAAAGCATACAGAGTTTACGACAAATCTACTCTTAAGATAGACGAGTCCATGCATGTATCTTTTGATGAAACTACATTTTAAATGAGGAGAGCAACACCACCTCCACCAAAGATATTTTGCAGGTACCAGCTCTATGTGAAGAGCTCAATGGACTAAATCTACAGAATGAAGAATCACTAATTCCATCAAATGAAATAATTGAAGACAATGAAGAAGAGGATAATCCAGATCTTGCTGACAACTCAAATCAAGTGACAGTTGAACAAATCCCTCAAGTGGAAACCATTGCTGAACCAACTCCAACTGTTGACCACATCAGAATTAGAGATCATCCAATATCACAAATCATTGGAGATATTTCAGCAGGTGTTCAAACAAGGCATCAACTACACCAAAATCAGATGCACACTTGTTTCCTATCCCAGATTGAACCTCAATCCATAAAAGATGCAAAACAAGATCCAAATTGGATTCTTGCAATGCAAAAGGAGCTCAATCAATTTGAAAGGAACAAGGTATGGGATTTGGTTCCATGACCAAAAGGCCATCCAGTCATTGGCACCAAGTGGGTCTTCAAGAACAAGCTAGATGATCAAGGCAACATAGTCAGAAACAAGCAAGATTGGTTGCCCAAGGAAATTCACAGGAAGAAGGAATTGACTATGATCAAACCTTTGCTCCTGTTGCAAGACTTGAAGCTATCAGGATTTTTCTGGCCTTTGCTGCATTCAAGAAATTCAAAGTATACCAGATGGATGTGAAGAGTGCATTCTTGAATGGAGACATCAAAAAAGAAGTCTATGTGGAACAACCACCAGGTTTCATCTCTCCAACTCACCCCTCTTATTTATTTAAGCTTAATAAAGCTCTCTATGGTCTCAAGCAAGCTCCCAGAGCATGGTATGCGACCTTAGCTAATTTTCTTTTGGAGAATAATTTCTGTAGAGGCATAGTTGATAAAACTTTATTTTTCAGGATACATAAAAATCAAACTTTACTAGTTCAAATATATGTAGATGATATCATATTTGGCTCTACTGATTCAAATCTATGCAAAAGGTTTTCTAACCTAATGCAATCTAAATTTGAAATGAGTAGTATGGGTGAGTTATCATACTTCCTTGGTATTCAAGTGAAGCAAACTCCAAATGACATATTCATACCACAATCCAAGTATGCTAAGGAATTAGTGAAAAGGTTTAGTATGTCTTATGCTTCCACCATGAAAACACCCATGCCCTCCAATGCTGTTGTTGATAGTGATGAATTAGGGAAACTTGTTGATCAGAAAGTATATAGAGCAATTGTTGGCTCACTACTTTATTTAACAGCAAGTAGGCCTGATATAATGTTTGCTACTTGTATTTGTGCTAGGTTCCAAGTTAACCCCAAAGAATCTCACCTAATTTTACTAAAAAGAATTTTGAGATATATAAAGGGTTGTCCAAATCTAGGACTCTGGTATCCAACAACATCAGAATTTGAATTAACTAGATTCTCAGATTCTAATTATGCTGGATGCAGAGTAGACAGGAAAAACACATCAGGAACTTGTCAATTTTTTGGTGATAGGCTTGTGTCTTGGTTTTGTAAGAAACAAACATCTGTGTCTACATCAACAGCTGAAGCTGAATACATAGTTGCAGGTAGTTGCTGCTCACAAATATTGTGGATACACAATCAACTTCTAGATTATGTTATCAACTTAAATAATTCAATTATATTTTGTGACAATACTAGTGCAATATCTATAGCACAAAATCAAGTTCTCCATAGTAGGACTAAACACATATAAATTAGGCACCACTTTATCAGAGATAATGTGGATAAAAATAAAATTTGCCTACAAGTCATTTCTACTGATTTGCAAAGGGCTGATATTTTCACCAAACCCTTGGATGAAAAGAAACATATCTTCTTTATAAATCAACTAGGAATGATAGATGGATATTCAATCTGCTAAAAATTAAATTTTCTACTTATCTCATCTCTTCATTGAACTGAGATCGACGAAATCTAGTCGTTCGTCGAACGGAGATCGACGAAGTCATCTAGATCGTCGAATTGAGATCGACGAAAATTTATTTTTCGTCGAACGTAGTTTTGATGAAGCCTTTGTTTCTGAATCTTTCATTATAATCAAATCTTTTACTTCATTTTAACTGATTGCCTACAGAAACTGCTTCTCTTTCCAGTTCCTTTGCACTTGATCTCTATTTTATTTTGCAGGAACAATTGCAATATTTCTTCAAAAAGATTGCATCCTTCCCTACCTCCTCATATGTCCCTTCTTCTAGGGGCCTAGCTTCAGGCCTTCCTGAAACTAGGCAGGGGGAGATGTCTTGAAGAAGCTCCTTTTTGTTAGGGAGAGATACTCTCCTTTTGACAAGGGGAGAGGTTTTGAAGAAACTCCTTTATGATAGGGGGAGATGTGTTATGGAGATGCTCAAGTTTCAAGGGGAGATGCTGTATGAAAAAGAAAAATCATTTAGTTGATGAAGAAACATGTTTTCAGTTCTTGATAAAGCTCACATCAGTTTGCAGTTTTAGTTTTGTTCCAGAAATTCAGATATAGCAGATTCCAATGCAGATTGGTAGCAAAGCAGATTCAGATTATAAAGCTACAGTTCAGATCAACAAAAGCAAAAGCTGGAAAATAACAGATACAGCTCAGATATCAAATTCAGAAAGATGAAGGCAATGTCAGAATTCAGAAAGCAAAAGGTTCTGTTTATTTGTATTTATTTATTTGTTTTCAATGTAAATTTTCAAAACTTAGAGTATCATATTTTATATATCCGCTGAAATATTTAAAATCTATCAGATATATATGCTCTGTTGTTTTGTTGTTTGTTTTATTATTCAATTTTTGTCAAATAGTGTCCTAACCCAAATAGGGGGAGATTGTTGGAATAACCCTATTACCGATTTGTGCTAGGATCACTATCTGTTTATTAGGACTAAGTTGACCCCAATGTATAGTCTTAAGGGTCAAGGTTTTAGGCCGTTAGAACTAAGGAAAAGATAAGTTTTTTGCGTTCGACGAACTCCATACTGCGTTCGACGAACTCCATCCTGCGTTCGACGAACGACATGATCCTGGGTTCGACGAACTTGCCAAGGTTCTGCGTTCGACGAACTCATTCTGTGTTCGAGGAACTCATTCTGCATTCATTGAACTCCTCTTTGCGTTCGACGAAATGCTCTTAGCGGTCGACGAAAGCTCGTCTCAGCGGTTGATGAACCTCAGTCTCAGCGGGTGACCAAGTCTCGGCGTTCGACCAAGTCTCAGCAGTCGACGAATTGATTCGGATCGACGAAAGTTCTTCTCAGTTCGACGAAATCAGTTCTTCCAGGCAGATTTAGCAGTTTATCTTTCAGTTCGACGACCTCCAGCTTGAGATCGACGAACTCCAGATTGTGTTCGACAAAATTTGTTCAGATCGACGAAATTTCTATTCAGTTCAGAATTTCAGAAGGATTATTTTTATTTCATTCTCTGAACTCAGATCTTTTATCAGCAACGGATCTATTTCCTCCAGATAAGTCAAGGATTATATCCTTCCTTTTTATTTTATTCCTTTCCATTCTCTTCCCGAGAAAATAGCCGTTTGGCGAAAAAGGATACATTAATTAAAAAGGAATATCAGTTTGCAGTTCCAAGGAAACATTCAATTCAGATTATTTTATTCCTTAAATTAAGGGATTTGAATTTCAAATCAGTCAGAGATTTCAAAGAAAAAGGAAGAAGAAGATATACAGTATTACGACATTATGACAGAATAACAGTACAGGATAAAGAAAAGAGAGAGGAGTATACTTTCGAGAGAAATACAGAAGAAAGAAAGAAAAAAATTTCAGAGTTCATCTTCCTCAAGCAGCACATCTCATTCTCTGAGAACAACAATACAAATCATCTCTCAGTTTTTTTGCTGCAAGTTCAGATCTTAAAAAGAGCAACAAACAATATGAGAAACATTTTTGTCTCTCAAATTCATCAGCTATCAAGGAAGATATTTGTTTCAAGTGAAAGCTCCATCCTCAAACTGTCAAGAATTTCAATCAGACAGGGGGAGCTTTACATCATACAATCCACTAGAGTCTTCTCTCAGATTATTGACAGAGAAGAACATCTAAACCCTCTTTATCCCTTCTTGTACAAGGTTATAACTCCCTTCAAAAGTTAATCCATTGGTGGCAGGGTACCTGAATAAAAACCTGTAGTTTGGTTAGAGCACCTGATCAAAAGCTCTAGTGGTGTTTTGGGCACCTGATCAAAACCCCATTGGTGATAGGGCACCTGATCAAAAACCTAATGGATTCCTACCAAAGGTGGTAGAAGAGTAGACGTACCCAGGTTTATTGGGGAACTACTATAAAATCCTTGTGTCCTCTGTGTTGTGTTTATTTTGTTGTGCTGTGCTTTGTTTTTATTTTGTTTTATAACTCACTCTGCAATACACATATAAGTATCACTATTTTAATTCCGCTATAAAAATAAGTGAAATACTTTTTAATACTCTATTCACCCCCCCCCCCCCCTCTAGAGTGACTTTAAGATCTAACCTCACTTTCAGGTGTCAAAATTATACAAAAGATAGGTAGCTCCTAGAGCTCCTGCAAATATTAGAGTATCAAAAGAAATGCCCCAAGGAATACATCTCAAACTATCGCTCACATCTGTCACTGACGGTATCGACGATATCGTAGTCTCCGGCCCTGTCATCCTGACCTAGCTATCCGCCTCTAGAGCCATGCGCTGCTGCTCCTGGGTGCGCTCCTAAAAAGGGGTGCAACAACCGTTAGTCATAAAGACTAAGTGAATTCACATCCTCTCTCCCGGCGACTCCAAGGCACCGGACGGAAGGGAATGAAGAGAAACTGCAATATAAAAGTAGTAGCAAAAGCAGGTGGCAATGAAAGATGTAATCACAACAGTATATCAAATGTATAAAATATACATCTAACAAGTAGTACGGTCAGCGACAGAGTATAAGCAAACAAAGTATATATAAAGAACTAAATTGAACTTAACTTATAAGGATGCTCATACAAGCTTATAATTTAAGGGTCGTTTGCAACAATAAGTAACTCATCATATAAAGGTGCCCATACAAGTTTATATGATGAGGATCCAATGCGGTACGATGTTATGATCATGAAGGGATGAATGCAATGCAATGGTTATGATATGATGACTCACCTATGCATATTTGCTATGTCGACATAGACCTGTACTTCCTGCTTTTTGAGGGTAACTAACCACTCAGGCACCTCACGTCATGGCCAGACGGAGACAGTGGAACGGGCTGCTCCACTACTAGGTGGGTATGAACACTACCAGACCTAGGCCTATGTACGCTTCGACGCTAAGAACACGCAGCGGAGACCCTGCGTACTGCTCGCATCATGCTGAGTCTTCATAACATGGAAGGGGTCTTTGGGAAGTGAGCACCAAGAGTCCAACCCAACCGGTCTGGAGTTTAACTATCAGCTTCTGTCGGTGTCACGACTAGCAAGCCCGTAGACCCGCCACAAGTAATCCTCCAACCAGGATCATTACACCACCATGTGTAACCAATGCGCATTCATGTAAATCCAATGCAAAACCCGTGCTATCAAGCACCCAAGGACTCACGAAAGGAGCCTTATTAAATTTCCCCTCATACAATCAATGTCGATGCTAATTAGCATCCAAGGCCCCAACCACCAGGTCCTTAACATTGCACCATAAGATATGACCATATCTTATAACCCGCATCAAGCCATCAATGCTACCCCTACCTAATTGTTATAACTCTTATGTAGTGGCGTGCATATGACATGGAAATAACTCTATGAGACCCTGCAGGGCTACTTGTGCGTATAGAGACATATTCATATCTTACTAAATAAGTAAGCCCAACTTATCATCAATATTCAATTCATGTGCTCAATTCACGGCGGGTTTCAACACCCTTGAAGTTATCACCCATATTGAGAGGTTATCACAAATTTAACCATCCGATAGATTGTAAAATGATGTCAGTATTCATATAAACATGTTCTTTAAATTCTTCATTCAATTATGCATCACAATGCCCCATTTCAGAATCATAACATTCATTTACGCCTCGCCCAATTGACATGGGAACCCAGGAACTCCTACCACACAGATGGAGGAGAACTTGAAGTTCTCTGTTTGCTAACGTCGGCGGTAGCGCTACCGTCGGGCGCTAGTGATCCAGTCGACACACCTTCCTGTCGACATTGGGCGTCGACGGGAAGTTAGGCCTTCCCGTCGACAAGTCGACCCGCTAATGTCGGCGGTAGCGCTACCGCCGAGCGCTAGTGATTCTACCAACACTCCTTCCCGTTGACATTCAATGTCGACCGGAAGTTACCCCTTCCCGTCGACAAGTCGACCCGCTAACGCCAGCGGTAGCGCTACCGTCGGGCGCTAGTGATTCTACCAACACTCCTTCTCGTTGACATTAAGTTGATACAGGAAGTAACCCCTTCCCATCGACAAGTCGACCCGCTACCGCCAGCGATAGCGTTACCGCCGGGCGCTAGTGATTCTACCAACACTCCTTCTCTTTGACATTAAGTGTCGACGGGAAGTTACCCCTTCCCGTTGACAAGTCGACCCGCTAACGCTAGCGGTAGCACTACCGCCGGCGCTAGCTAACAGAGAACAAATCCTCTGTTAAACACATCCACTTTTCTTCCCATGAACTCTCAACTCCAATCAAGATCAATTCTTCCTTCCCTTAGTTGCTGGACTTTCACCACTATTCATGTGTCCCCTTATTAATCAAGTGCAATATTATAATTAAAACTCTCTTTAACAAGGGACTATTCATCATCTTCCCCAAACAAGAATTAGGTCATTTCACCCTCTCTTCTTCAATACTCCCTCATTAGGCCACCGATCTTCACGAAATCAACTCCTTAAACTCCGTATTGAAGAGGGGAGTTGATCGAAGACACACACGCGACGAACAAAGTCCTAGAACATACGCTCTAGCGTGGCCACCTCCTATGAAACTCCATTAATCTCGCTAAATCAAGCGCTTTTGAGCTCAATGTCTCTCCTAGTTAGATCTAAAGATCTAACACCAAGGGAGAGGGGTCAGAAGTCACCTGATTTCCGTTCGATGATCGCAGTCTTCTCCTCGGCGGCATGGAGGCGGTCGTCAGAGCTCAAGTCCTTCTCCAAGCTTGCTCCTTAAAGAACCCTAAGTTAACACCTTGAGGTGTGAGGAAGAAGATGAAGAAAAGAAGAAGAAGAAGAAGAAGAAGAAGGAGAAGAAGAAGAAAAAGATGATGAATAGGGACCTCTGATTAGGAGAGTTCAGCCCATTGGGTTAGGAGAGAAGGAAGAGTGAGAGAGAGAGAGAGAGATTTGCATTAATGAGTATTAAATGCAAATTCCAACTTTCCAAGCCTTATGTTGGAACTCCACATCTATGTGTCAGCCACTTATTGGCTCTTCATTCTACCATTTACTTAGATTTAGGCAATTTAGGCCACCCACCATGGAAGAATTCACGTGCACTGATTCGTCCGCTACCGTCGGCGTTAGCAAAAGCTACCGCCGGCGTTAGCTCCTTTCTACCAATCCTTTGCCATTTGCTTTCTAACTTCAAGGGGTGATGGTTACACCCACTCTTGGAGATCAGGGCACATCCCTGGCACCATTAGGACCTCAAGACTCCTACCTATCCCAAGCATCTCCAAGTGACTCGTGTCACTTGAGGGGTCTACTTCGAATTGGGACGTTACAAATCCAATAAACAAAAAAATTAATTTGGTCCCTGAAATTTGAGTTTGGGGCTACGGGTATTGAAACGAAGTAGGACAAGCTAGTTTAGACCACACCTGGGGGAAACAATCCCGAGTAACGATGCTGCATAAGGTCCATGGCTCCTAAGTGTATTTCTCTCGTCCGTGGTTGGACCACATGACTTTCACCAATGGAACACTCTTTCTCCGCAACACTCTGGTCTCGGTATCCACTATGCGCACATGCTCCAGCCAGATAGATCTGTCGGTTCCCATGGGGCCCGACGTAGCTGGAACATGCTGATCAGGGTGAAGCAATGCCCTCCGAAGGGAGGATACATGGAAGACGTCATGCAGATTCTCCAACTCCGATGGCAGCTCCAACCGATAGGCTAAGGGGCCAATCCGCTCCAGGATGGTATAAGGCCCCATATAACGAGGACTGAGCTTCTTCCTTCCCCAAACACGAGACACTCGATGCATCGGCCTGATCTTCAAGAACACCTTGTCACCAACCTGAGACTCCATGGCCCTGTGCTTCGCGTCATAATATTTGGCCTGTCGGCTCTGTGCTTCGAGCATGAGGTCTCGAATCAATCTGACCATTTCATCGGTATCATCAATGAATTTCTACCCCAATGCTTTCGGGTCCTCATCTTGGACCCATGATAAAGGTGTCCTGCACCTCCTTCCATGAAGCGTCGCATAAGGAGCCATGTCGATGCTTGCCTGATGACGGTTATTGTAAGAGAACTCCACAAAGGGCAGAAGTCTCTCCCACGGCTCTCCTCGATCTAGAACACATAGACGCAACCGATCTTCCAAAGTACTGATCATTTGCTCTGACTGGCCATCCGTCTGAGGGTGGAAGGCTGTGCTAAAAGTCAAGCGAGAGCCCAAATAAGCTTGCACTGCTTTCCACTCCCTGGAAGTGAAACGATCATCACGGTCTGAAACGATAGTCATGGGCACTCCATGATATCGAACGAACTGCTCAACAAAGAGTCTTACCAACACATCGACGTGTGTGTCCTTCGTCATGATCAATATGAACCCGGCGACCTTCGTCAGACGATCCACAATTACCCATACCGAGTCATTCCCGGAGCAGGAGCGAGGCAGACCGTGAACGAAATCCATGGATATATCTTCAAACTTCCACTCGGGGACTGGTAATGGCTGCAACAACCCATCGGGGCTCCCACACTCTGCTTTCACCTTCTGGCACGCCTCACAGTGGGTAAAAAAATAGGTGACATCCCTCTTCATACCTGGCCAAAACATTGTCTTCCGCAGATCTGCATACATCTTGACGATTCCGGGATGCACCGAATATTTAGTGCAATGAGCCTCTCTCAGTATGTCCTCCCGGATCCCAGCTCCTGCGGGTATGTATATGCGGCCCCGTAAATGAACAAGGTCATCCTGTAATGAGTAGTCTCCTGAGCTGCCCCCTCCCAGGATTCTGAATACCGGCTCCAGTGCTGCATCCTGTCTCTGTTGTGCCCTATTGCGGTCTCAGATGTAACAAGTAATGCTCAGGGCAGCAAGGTACTCTCTGTAGGCCTCAGGCTCAGCCCTGGATACCAATGTGATCTCCATGTCCTCTAACATCTTCACCATCTCCATAGCCATCACCCGGGGCTCCGGTCCAGATGTACCAACTGTCCTACTCAAGGCATCCGCCACCGTGTTTGCCTTCCCCAAATGATAGTGCATGGTGTAGTCGTAATCACATAGGAACTCTATCCACCTATACTGGCGTAGATTTAGATCCTTCTGAGTATCTATATACTTGAGGTTCTTGTGATCAGAAAAGATCTCACAATGAACCCCATAAAGATAGTGCCTCTAAATCTTCAAGGCGAAGATCACAGCCCGAGCTCTAAATCATGTACTGGGTAGTTCTGCTCGTGCTTCTTCAACTGCCTCGATGCATATGTCATGGCATGCCTGCGCTACATCAATATTGTACCCATCCATTGATAGGATGCGTCAGTGTAGATCTGAAATCCCTCCTTCCCAGATGGAAGGGCAAGGATTGAGGCTGAGGTGAGCTTGTCCTTCAGCTCCTAGAATGCTGCCTCGCACTGAGCTGTACATGTAAATGCAACATCCTTCTTCGTCTGGGTGGTGAGGGGAAGAGCGATCTTTGAGAATCCCTCAACAAACTTGTGGTATTAACCATCAAGCCCTAAGAAACTGTGCACCTCCACTGCCGACTTCAAAGGCGGCCATCCCCTTACTGCTCGTACCTTGGCAGGATCCACTACTAAACCTGCTTCACTGATGACATGGCCCAGGAAAGCGACTTCCTGGATCCAGAATTGGCACTTACTAAACTTTGCAAACAAGCTGTGCTCCCTCAGCTTCCCCATAACAAGTGCTAGATGATGTGCATGATCCTCCCCGGTCCTTGAGTAGACCAGAATGTCATCAATAAATACTATCACGAAGACATCTAGGTACGAATTGAATACTTTATTCATCAAGCTCATGAATGCGGCGGGGGCATTCGTGAGTCCGAATGGCATGACAGTAAACTCATATAGACCATACCTCGAACTAAAGGCGGTCTTTGGGATATCCTCTTCCTGTATTCACAACTGATAATAACCCGAGCGCAAATCAAGTTTCGAAAACAAGTGTGCTCCTTCAAGTTGATCAAAGAGCTCGTCAATCCTGGGTAGTGGATAGGTGTTCCGGACAGTCAACCGGTTGAGCTCTCGATAATTGATACATAACCGGAGCGAACCGTCCTTCTTCTTCACGAATAGAACTGGGGGGGATGAACCTCGAATTTACTAACTCTTGAAGCTGCGCCCAAAACTCCGCAAGCTCCTTCGGTGCCATACTATATGGAGCCCTAGAAACAGGTCTAGCTCCCGGAACCAGTTGGATCCGGAAATCTACCTCTCGATGCGGGGGTAGTCCAGGCAGCTTGTCCGGAACGACATCAAAAAAGTCCCGAACTACGGGTACCTCAACAATACAGATCTCTATCTCCTTCAGCTCAAATTTGATCATATAAACCTCATCGCCCTGCCGGTGGGCTTTGACCGCCTGAATAGATGATAGTAATAGACAGGAGATGGGTGTAATACCTTTGATCACTACCTCAGAATCTTCATGCCTCAGTACAATTTTCTTTGCCGGGAAGTCGATCTTGGCATGGTTACCATCCAGCCAATTCATGCCCAGGATCAGATCAAAATCTGTCATTTTTAGAAGTGTCGCTGATGCTTCGAATAGCCTTCCCCCGATCTCCACATTCATGTTACACTTGGCGCACGATAATATCTCCGACCTGTCCGCAAGTCGCACCTTTCTATGGATGCCTTCAAAGTGCTGCACTTGTTCCATATCATTTATGAATTCCTCTGAGACGAATGAATGCGAGGCACCCGTATCAAACAAGGTGTATGTGGGTTTACCGTAAACAAGTACTATACCTGGGTGATTTTTGTCGTTTGGGTAATAAGTTAAACTAAAGCGAAGGTTTGCAAGGTACCAAGTAATCATAAGAAGTACACTGAAGTACCTGTGATGACCTCCTCAGGGTTCCGGGGCTCTGCGAGGTCCAATGCATACATATGCTCCAGAGCAGGTCTAGGGTTTCTACCATGTTGTCGTTGTCCTCAGCCTCGACCTCTTCCTCGCTGCGCCCTTGGAGGATCCATAGGATGATCCAGAGCGTTCATTTGTAGCTGCGGGCAATAGATCCGAATGTGGCCCAGCTGGTGACAGTGATAGAAAACCCTTTGGAAGGGCTCTCCTGGCTGCTGAGGTGCCTGACCCTGAGCCAGCTGAGGAGGAGGCAATGATAGCGGTCGTGCTGGCTGCTCCATCCAGAAATTTGGGCGGAAATGCCCACCACCTCTCCTCTGGTCTCCTCCTCTGCCCTGACGTTCTGCCTCCTCCTGAAGCTGGGTCCTGCTTCCATCACACCCTCCGCTGGCCTCTTACTCCTAGCCTGGACCCCCAAGTGGTCCGCCTCCAACTTCTGTGCCATCTCTATAATCTGAGCGAGGCTCGAATCGACGATGAAGAGAAGAGCCTTCCTAAGGGAATCTCACAGACCCTTGTAGAATCGCTTTGCGTAACCGCGGTCATCCAAGTCGCAGGAGTCTGCGAATCTGGCAAGGTGCTGAAACTCCCGCTGGTATTCAACTACTAATCTAGATCCCTGCTTCAGCTACAGGAACCTCTCCTCGAGCTCATCACGGGCCGTAGAAGAGACAAAGTGCTCCAGGAATGCATTCAGAAACTCATCCCAGCTTATGTCAAGGTAGTTACGCCCTTCAAAGGTGGAGCCCATACAGGACTTCCACCACCTCTTGGCATGCAGATCCAAGGCTGTGACTGCCAACGTGACTGCCATATTGCCAGAGCATCGAATCCCCGCCAGCAGATCCTGCACCGTGTCTAACCATTCCTCTGTCCGGACCACCGACTCTGTCCCATGATATGTGGGAGGAGAGAGAGCTCAGAAGATGCTTAACCAATTTGAGTTCGGGGTCTGCTGCTGTACCGGGATTTGCGGAGACGTGAAGGCATCCAAAATCGCCGTCAAGGTCTGACCCAGCTCAGACTGCTGGAATGAAGTAGGTCCTGGAGGTACGGGGGTGCTAAATGCTGGCTCCAAACATTCCAGAATCTACATGTAAGGTACATCTTTGGGTTAGGTTGGCTAGTTAAAGAGAGGTAATGGACACACTTAATGTGAATCACCCATGGGCACACCACCGCTTCCGCTCAATCAGTTTGTCCTCAAACTAAAGAGGCGAGAGGGGTGGTGAAAGTGCACAGTGTGCCTCTGAGAATCCTCTAGAGGGGGGGGGGGGGGGGGGGTTGTAACACCCCAAAAATCGTAGGTCAGCGAGGTAGGCGGAGTGGTAGTACTGCGCTCGGGATAGGCTAGAAAATTCCATAGCAGTTCTTCGCGCACGTTCATAGGCCTCTTCGCGCACGACCAGTGGTCGTGCGCCAATGATCGTGCGTTAATTCGCAAGAAAATCGGAGTTCTGTCTCGGGCAGTGCGCACGATCAGGGGAAGTTCTTCGCGCACGACCACTGACCGTGCGCCGCTGCTCGTGCGCCCTGTTTATTCTGCTCCGCGAAAACATGCGGAGAAGATGATCTGACCATTCAAAAACTTTGGGATTTGATCCAACGGCTGTGATGGTTCGCTGGGGGGCTTTAGGGCTTTGGAGAGGGGATAATCCCTCATATTTTTCAAGGGTTTTCTCTCTCTTAGGTTGGAGAAAGGAGAAGAGGGCTAGGAGGAAGAAGAAGGAGATTCCGCCATTGTTGGAGCTTCGGAGCTCCGTTCGCCGATCCGAGACCGGCAACGCGTAGGGGGCGTTGAGGCGCTTCTTCTCCTCCGTTTGTTTGCAAGTTTCTCATGGCTAGGAGGAGATCTCAAAAGGTAACGACATTTCTCCTCCCGGTCTTTAGGATGCGTGCATGGTATCCCTTTATTTTCTGCATTTTTGGCACCGGATCCGCCGAGTGAGAGGGATCCGGGTCGCCTTGGTTCAAAAGGAACCATCGTGTTGATTGAGTCCGTCCCCGACATGTTTTACACTAGAGATCCGCTCCGTTAGCGGATTAGGCATTGTGGGTGAAGCCGGATTTGCGACCGTTGGTCCGATTCGGTGATGTTGATTGACGCACATTTTAGGGGTTTTGTTAGAAATCCGATTACGGCGAACTCGTCATTGTGATGCCCTTGTAGCTTCGTGTGGTAACGAATGTCGAGTTTTGGGCGGGGAAATGATGTGTGGAATATGGGGCTTGTGATGCCTAGGGTTGTGCAAAGGCGTGATTGGTCTTTGTGGTCGGCTGGCTATCCCGTGAAGACTGAGATTCACGTGTGGAGAGTGTCCCGGCAAGATTAATCCCTTCGGTGTTGACTGACGAGAATGTCTGTGCTACGGATGAGTCCGGTAACGGTCGCCAGGCGAGGCAGTCGGTGGACGTTGTCCCGAGTGTAAGTCTAGGGCCTTGGGACGTTTTGCTTAAGCCAGAATTCCTAGCATCGGTTTTGTGTGTTGTTAGCGGCCTGAGCATGTGAGCTGTTAGACAAGCCCAATGGCAAGGTGAGCCAAGCAAGGTGGGTCTCAGCGTGAGCTCTTGGCCTTGGGCTACGATGCCCTCGTGGGGAAATGATGAGTACCCTTGTGTTTGTGATGTGATGATGATGTATGATGATGTGTTAGATTCATATGCCTTAGGGTGCCTTGGGTGAAACCCGGGTTTGCATTCACTTTGCATTGGTAGGCCCCTTTTATTATCTGCTCAACATAGAAACGTGGATGATGTTTGTGACACTCATGCCTGTATTTATGTTGCTTTTCTTTATGTACATTTGCATACGAAGTGCTGACTTGCAGGGTGAAGTAGTTCCCCGGGGGTCCGCTAGGACGGCCGGGAGGAGGGATGTTGTTACACCGTTTGTGGTCAGCCATAGCTGACCCTCATTTACCGCTCTTTGTGATTTGGATGCAGGGCAAGGATCGCAGGCTGGACCCAGCTCGCCGGCCAAAAAGGCCTAAAGCCTCATGAAGTGTTTACCTTGTTTTCATGCACTTCTACTTTATTATTTTGTTGTAACCGATTTGCATGCCGAGGTAGTTTAGGGAAAACTATTATTCCCACTTTTGTTGGGATGTCTCTTTGTGTTGAATGTTGGGTGTTTTGGACTTTGGTTTTGTAAGGCCTTAAGGTCAGTTGGACTCCTATGTACTGTGGACAATCGCTGTGGTTTTAGTTTGTTTCCGTTGTGTTATCTGAGTTTTTGAGATTGGGTAGTTAATATCATCTTTTAATACTAAAGCTGTGGCGGTTATATGCTGTGGGGTCCCGGCCGGACCCATATTATATTGTCATTACAGGGGAGGTGTTACAATTTGGTATCAGAGCTAGATTTGAGTATTCTTGCGAGGTCTAGTTTATTTGGATCGCGTAAGAGATTGTCCACATAGGAGCATTGTGCGGGATCACAAGTATCCCCGTGTTTGAGTCTTGCGAATAGAGCTTGACGAGTCTTTTTCCTTGCTTATGCTAGGATGTTGGTGACGATGCGGGGACGTCGAGGAGGCTAGAGGAGCCTTCGGGAAGCAGTGCTACTGCTCCGGGCCTCATGAATGTGGGCATGTCCCCGACTGATTTCTGTCGCATGCTAGCGGAAGCAATGGTAGCGGCTCAAGCTGGAGCGATGCCACGGGTTCCTACGCCGGTGGTGCAAGTTGCGAATCCTGTTACTCCGGCGGCTACGCCGGCTACACCGGATGTCGAATGAGGCAAGCAGAGCCTTTAGCGGAGAGGGCTATTCCGATGGGTGATCGATTCATGAAGTACTTCTTGAGTTTCCACCCTCCCACATTCAAGGGAGTTGGCACTCCCATGGATGTCGAAGATTGGCTTTCGAGGATCTAGGAACTCTTGAAGGCAGCTGAGACCCCAGAGGAGAGGCAGTCTCACTATGCGAGTTTCATGTTAGAGGGCGATGCGAAGTTGTGGTGGGCGAACCATAATGGTCGCCATTTTGTTGGGCGTGTTCCGTCCATGGAGGAGTTCAGGAACGCTTTCCTCAAGCGTTATATTCCAGCCTCGACAAGGTTAGCACTGCGGCGACTGTTTTTGCATTTGGTGCAGCGTGAGAAGACGGTGGATGAATATCTGCAAGAGTTCACTCGGTTGGGTCGTTATGCGAGGACGACTATGTCAAATGATGAAGAGAGGGATAATCTCTTCTATCAAGGGTTGAGGGAAAATTTAAGGCAACCACTCATAGCCTGGAAGAATGCAGGATTTAATGAATTGGTCGAAGCCGCTCGCACACTAGAGAGCGACATGGAGCGAACCCAATGGCAAAAGGGTTTTGCGGCAAAGCAGGGAGAAGGAAAGCCTTCTCAGTCTCAGTCTCAGTGGAAGTCTGAGGGCAACCGATGGAAGAAGAAGCCCCATCCTAGTAGGCCTCAGGAGAGAAGTGGCGCACCTTCGGGAGATTTTCGCTCCAAAGGTCCGTTGACTTGTTACAAGTGTGGCAAGGTGGGTCACATACGTCGGTTTTATACCGAGGGAGGAGCTGAGCCAGAGCCGAGGAAGGAACAATAGGTGCATTCCGGTCCCAGTGTTGCAGAGAAGGGGAAAGCGGCGGAGTCGAGTGCTTCACGGTTCCCTCCAATGCAGCCTAGAGCATATAATCTTGGGCAACAGGAAGCGATACGTCAAACCCGACGTGGTGACAGGTACGAAAAGTTTAAGTTTTCGTTTGTTACTATAATGTAGGTTGCGGCCTTTCTTGTTTGTTTTGCACGTGGTTAGGTTTCGTGCTAGTTTCGGGCTACCCCTCTCGAGTATTGTTCGACACGGGAGCGTCACACTCTTTTCTTGCGGAAAGTTTTATCCGGAAGATTGGTGCTGAGTCCGTAGAGGCAGAGGTGGAGCTGAGCGTGCATATGCCGAATGGGTCTTTCATGACTACCATGAGGAAAGGACGCATTGTGTTGCAAATTGGTAATTGTGATTTCGTGTTGGTAGCAACTATTCTGCCACTAGCCAAATTCGACGTTATCTTGGGGATGGATTGGCTTGCAGCGCAGCGAGCTAGTATCGACTGCCAGTTGAAGGTGGTAACTCTGAGAGGAAAAGGTAGAGCAGAGGTCAAGTTCGAAGGCCTAAGCGGAGTGGCTTGCTCCCTGATTTCTGCTATGCAGATGAGGCGTGCGGTAAACTAAGGAGGCGAGGCGTTTTTAGCTTTGTTGGAGAATCACTCCACAAAGTTGGCTATTGGAGAAGTTCCGGTGGTGGAAGAATTTGAGGATGTATTCCCCGAGGAGCTTCCGGAAGCACCTCCTTAGCGTGAGATCGATTTTTCGATCGAATTGGTACCGGGTGCGAGGCCGGTGTCGCGTCCTCCGTTTAGGATGGCACCGAAGGAACTGGCCGAGCTAAAGGTTCAGTTGCAAGAGTTGTTAGAGCAAGGGTACATTAGGCCCAGCTCTTCGCCATGGAGCGCGCCGGTATTGTTTGTGAAGAAAAAGGACGGAAGTATGCGGCTGTGCATTGACTGCCGTGAGCTAAATAAGTTGACCGTCAAGAATAAATATCCGATTCCCCGAATCGATGATTTGTTCGACCAGTTAGTGGGGTCGGTGGTGTACTCCAAGTTGGATTTGAAATCGGGGTACTACCAGTTGAAGATTCGAGAAGAGGGTGTTGCCAAGACAGCGTTTGGGACTCGGTATGGCCACTACGAGTTTCGGTGATGCCGTTCGGACTGATGAACGCACCATCTGTGTTCATGGATTTGATGAACAGGGTTTTTCGCCCATTCTTAGATTCGTTCATGGTGGTGTTCATAGATGATATTTTGGTGTATTCAAAATCGGAGGCAGAGCATGAGTCTCACTTGAGATAAGTATTGCAGACTCTAAGGGAGAATCAGCTTTATGCTAAGTTCTCGAAGTGCGAGTTTTGGATCGAGAAGGTGGCATTCTTGGGTCACGTGATCAGTGGAGATGGGGTGGCGGTAGATCCAATGAAGATTGAAGACATTAGGGATTGACCTGTATTGAGAACCGTGGCGGAAGTCCGGAGCTTCCTTGGACTAGCCGGTTATTACAGAAGGTTCGTGGAGAACTTTTCGCGGATGGCGTTGCCCCTCACCACTCTCACTCGCAAGGACCAAAGGTTCGTATGGACACCGGAGTGTGCCCTTGCATTTGAGAATTTGAAGGAAAGGTTGATGTCTGCTCCAATCCTTAGTCTTCCTACTGGGACGGAAGGATTTCAGATTTTCAGCGATGCCTCAGGTTGCGGGTTGGGTTGCGTGCTGGTGCAGCACGTCAAGGTGATCGCTTATGGGTCAAGGCAGTTAAAGACTCATGAGAGGAATTATCCCGTCCATGATCTGGAGTTGGCGGTGGTAATCTTTGCGCTAAAATTGTGGCGGCACTACGTTTATGGTGCGAAGGTGGAGATCTTTACGGATCACAAAAGCCTGAGGTATCTCCTAGACCAAAAGGATCTGAATATGCGGCAGCGTTGGTGGGTCGAGTTCCTTGGGGACTATGACGTGGAGATTCAGTATACGCCGGGTAAAGCCAACGTGGTGGCAGATGCCTTGAGTAGGAAGTACTCCGGTTAAGGTAATTGGATGGAGGCGCATGACGAGCGTTTGATTCGAGACTTGGAGTCTCTTGACATTTCTTGTGTGGCTAGAGGTGAGTCTGGCATGGCTCGTTTGAACTGGATTGAAATGCAGTGTGATGTAACGGATCGAATCCGAGAGGCGACCAGTGCAGACGAGGAGTGCCAACAATTGGTGTTGGAGGCTCAGCAAAGCGAAGGCACTGCTTTGGAGATGGTTGGTGGGATTTTGAAAAGAGACGGAAGGGTTTGTGTTCCGCGCTTTGGCAAGCTTCGCGAGGAGTTGATATTTGAGGCTCACTTTATGAAGTACTCTGTTCATCTAGGAAGTACAAATATGTACGCGGATATGAAGAAATCTTTTTGGTGGTCTGGGATGAAGCGGGATGTAGCTGAGTACGTAAGCCGATGTCAGACATGTGTCTTGGTGAAGGCTGAGTGCCAAAGGCCCGGTGGGTTCTTGAAGCCTCTTCCCATCCCCGAATGGAAATTCGATGACATCTCTATGGATTTTGTGCATGGTTTGCCTCGATCGCAGTAGGGTAACGATGCGATTTGGGTGATAGTGGATCGCCTGACCAAGGTGGCTCACTTCATTCCGAATCAGAAGGGCGATGGCGTGGAGAAGCTCGTGGAGCTTTATGTTCCGCGTTCCATCCGCAGACCGATGGTCAGACGAAGCGAACGAACCGTACGTTGGAGGACATGTTGAGGATGTGTGCTCTCGACTTTGGTAAAGGTTGGGAAGACCACCTTTTCATGATGGAGTTCGCCTATAATAATAGCTTCCAGGCGAGCATCAAGATGGCGCCATATGAAGCTTTGTATGGAAGGAAGTGTCGAACGCCGATGTCTTGGGCAGAGTGGGAGACACTAAGCTTTTGGAAAAGCAAGTGGTGGAAGTTACTTGCGAGATTGTGCAGACGATTCAGGAGCGCATGAAGGTTGCTCAGGATCGACAAGCGAAGTATTTTAATGCGCGCCACAGAAATGTGGAGTTTGCAGTGGGCGACATGGTCTACTTGAAGATCAAGCCGTTCAAGGGTGTTTCGCGGGAGCGGCGACTCAAGAAGTTGAGTCCGAGATATTTGGGTCCGTTCGAGGTTACGGAACGTATAGGCGAAACAGCCTATCGTTTGGCGTTGTCCGCAGAGCTGAGTGGATTACATGATGTTTTCCATGTCTCTGTGCTGAGGAAAGCTTTGGTGGAGCCAAGCGTCGTGGTCGAAGCGGCGGCGGTGCCGGTGATGGAGGATTTGGGGACGAGGGTTCGTCCGGTTTGCGTGGAGGATTCGGAGGTCCGGCAGTTGCGTAACAAGAAAGTCAAGCTTGTAAAGGTGCGATGGGACAACTGCGGGCGAGACGAATTCTCTTGGGAGCGTGAGCAAGCGATGCGGGAGGATTTCCCGGAACTTTTTGCACCAGGTATGCATTATGAATTTCCGGTTTCAATTCTGAAATTTCGAGGACGAAATTCTTCTAAGGGGGAGTGGAGTTGTAACACCCCAAAAATCGTAGGTCAGCGAGGTAGGCGGAGTGGTAGTGCTGCGCTCGGGATAGGCTAAAAAATTCCATAGCAGTTCTTCGCGCACGTTCATAGGCCTCTTCGCGCACGACCAGTGGTCGTGCGCCAATGATCGTGCATTAATTCGCAAGAAAATCGGAGTTCTGTCTCGGGCAGTGCGCACGATCAGGGGAAGTTCTTCGCGCACAACCACTGACCGTGCGCCGCTGCTCGTGCACCCTGTTTATTCTGCTCCGCGAAAACGTGCGGAGAAGATGATCCGACCATTCAAAAACTTTGGGATTTGATCCAACGGCTGTGATGGTTCGTTGGGGGGCTTTAGGGCTTTGGAGAGGGGATAATCCCTCATATTTTTCAAGGGTTTTCTCTCTCTTAGGTTGGAGAAAGGAGAAGGGTGCTAGGAGGAAGAAGAAGGAGATTCCGCCATTGTTGGAGCTTCGGAGCTCCGTTCGCCGATCCGAGACCGGCAACGCGGAGGGGGCGTCGAGGCGCTTCTTCTCCTCCGTTTGTTTGCAAGTTTCTCATGGCTAGGAGGAGATCTCAAAAGGTAATGACATTTCTCCTCCCGATCTTTAGGATGCGTGCATGGCATCCCTTTATTTTCTGCATTTTTGGCACCGGATCCGTCGAGTGAGAGGGATCCGGGTCGCCTTGGTTCAAAAGGAACCATCGGGTTGAATGAGTCCGTCCCCGACATGTTTTGCACTAGAGATCCGCTCCGTTAGCGGATTAGACATTGTGGGTGAAGCCGGATTTGCGACCGTTGGTCCGATTCGGTGATGTTGATTGACGCGCATTTTAGGGGTTTTGTTAGAAATCCGATTACGGCGAACTCGTCGTTGTGATGCCCTTGTCGCTTCGTGTGGTAACGAATGTCGGGTTTTGGGCGGGGAAATGATGTGCGGAATATGGGGCTTGTGATTCCTAGGGTTGTGCGAAGGCGCGATTGGTCTTTGTGGTCGGCTGGCTATCCCGTGAAGACTGAGATTCACGTGTGGAGAGTGTCCCGGCAAGATTAGTCCCTTCGGTGTTGACTGACGAGAATGTCTGTGCTACGGATGAGTACGGTAACGGTCGCCAGGCGAGGCAGTCGGTGGACGTTGTCCCGAGTGTAACTCTAGGGCCTTGGGACTTTTTTCTTAAGCCAGAATTCTTAGCATTGGTTTTGTGTGTTGTTAGCGGCCTGAGCATGTGAGACAAGCCCAATGGCAAGGTGAGCCAGGCGAGGTGGGTCTCAGCGAGAGCTCTTGGCCTTGGGCTACGATGCCCTCGTGGGGAAATGATGAGTACCCTTGTGTTTGTGATGTGATGATGATGTATGATGATGTGTTAGATTCATACGCCTTAGGGTGCCTTGGGTGAAACCCGGGTTTGTATTCACTTTGCAGTGGTAGGCCCCTTTTATTACTGCTCAACATAGAAATGTGGATGATGTTTGTGACACTCATGCCTGTATTTATGTTACTTTTCTTTATGTACATTTGCATACGAAGTGCTGACTTGCAGGGTGAAGTAGTTCCCCGGGGTCCGCTAGGACGGCCGGGAGGAGGGATGTTGTTACACCGTTTGTGGTCAGCCATAGCTGACCCTCGTTTACCGCTCTTTGTGATTTGGATGCAGGGCAAGGATCGCAGGCTGGACCCAGCTCGCCGGCCAAAAAGGCCTAAAGCCTCCGGAAGTGTTTACCTTGTTTTCATGCACTTCTACTTTATTATTTTGTTGTAACCGACTTGCATGCCGAGGTAGTTTAGGGAAAACTATTATTCCCACTTTTGTTGGGATGTCTCTTTGTGCTGAATGTTGGGTGTTTTGGACTTTGGTTTTGTAAGGCCTTAAAGCCAGTTGGACTCTTATGTACTGTGGACAATCTATGTGGTTTTAGTTTGTTTCCGTTGTGTTATATGAGTTTTTGAGATTGGGTAGTTAATATCATCTTTTAATACTAAAGTTGTGGCGGTTATATGTTGTGGGGTCCCGGCCGGACCCATATTATATGGTCATTACAGGGGAGGTGTTACAGGGGTGAATAGAGATTTAAATTTATTTCTATCCTAACTGTGAAAATAATAAACTTATCTAAGGATTTATGCTCAACAAGATCACATGCAGAATAAATATGGTGCTGGAAATAAAGTGCAGAATAGAAAGAAATAGGGACAACACAGAAAATTAGCAACCAGAAGACACACAGAATTTTTTATTGAGGTTCCCCAAAATGTGGGTACTCCCCTCTTCTACCACCTGGTAGGGATGCACCACTATGCCTGAGTCCTTTGGTAAGGAGGCTCTTAGAACCACTGATCTTTTGACAAGGAGATCATGAACCACCAGATCTTTTGATAAGGAGATCTTGAACCACCAGATCTTTTGATAAGGAGATCTTGAACCACTGAATCCTTTGAAGAGGGATTAATAAAACTCGTTTACAGAATGAGAAAGAAGGAGAAGGAAGAAAGTTGTAGGAATTCTGTTCTCAGAATTCTTGAGGAGACTGTATAAAGAACAACCTATTAGATGTTCCACAAGATCTGCTCTTGATTAACCCCTGCTTTAGATAGTGATGAATTGCAGGTGCTTTATATGTCAGATCCTTTCTACTTCTGCTGATTGAGATCTGGCTGCTAAGAGATTGTGATGAAGAGCAGCTTTCAGATCCTCTGTTCTATTAGATAAAGAACACTAGAGATTTCTTTTCTTTTCTCTTTTCTGTGTTAGGGTTCCTGAGAGAGGGAGAAGAAGAGGAAGCCCTAGCAAGGAGAAATACGGTTGATTGTGATTAATGCTGTGTCTCTTTCTATTTTCTCTTCTCCTTTTATTCTCACTATTCAATTTCAAATTTCTTTCCCATTTTAGTATGCCCTGAAAAGGTAACCTGCTAATGACATTCTCTTTCTTTCCTCTTTAATTCTCGGGCCGTCCACCTACAAGGAATATGATTCCAAGAAACCTTTTGTCTCCTTCTATTGTTTATGGGGTGTCTACTTTATCACCTAGAGGGGGGGGGGGTGAATAGGTTTTTCAAATTATATTATCCCCGTTTAGGTGTTCTTGATTCTTGATTAACAGATATGTAAAGTAAAGAACAAACCACAGAAAAACACACAACGATCTATAGAGGTTCCTCAAGACCGGGTGTCTTGAGTAGTCCTCTCTCCCTCTACGCCTACCCAGCAGTGTGCTAGGATCGGCAAACGCCGCCAAAAACTTCAGGCCCTCAAGCCTTACACCTCGGACCCGCAAGTCCCAACAGCCTAGGCCCGCAAGCCCCTACTACCCCCGAGCCCGCAAGCTTGACACTCAGGCCCTCAAGCCCTACAACACGGATCCACAAGTCCCAACAGCCTAAGCCCTCAAGCCCCTACTGCCCCCGAGCCCGCAATCTAGATAGATCGCATCCGCAAGCGCACTGCCCCGACCCTCAAGCCTCGCAGCTCTCCAGCCCTCAAGCTAGACAATGTCGGACCCGCAAGTCCACTGCCCTAGCCCTCAAGCCTCACAGATCTCCAGCCCTCAAGCTAGACAAATTGGCCCGCAAGCCTTACACGAAAATACAGTAATAAGATAAACTGTTTCTTCAGCCAGATGAAATCTGGCTACTTAGCCTTGATGAAGATCGGCTTCTTAAGGATGAAGAAGATGCTTCTTGATTTTTAGTTTCAGCTCTGGATCTTCTTCAAACTCTTCTTCTTTTGCCTGATGTTGAACGGCGACTTCTCAGTCAATGGAGATGACTGATTCTTATGAGAACTATTTAATCTTGTTCTTTTTTTTCTCCGCTGAAAAAACTACTGTTCTATTGAAGAGCGGCGAGATTCTTTTTCACGTTTCTTTTCTTATACAGCAAGCCTGCTTTCCTAGGGCAACACTGTTTCCTTTTAAAGGACAGATGAGCCGCATAACGGTAACATCTGTTGTCCTTTAATGTCAGACGCCCATTCCATAAGAGCACGCACTGATTGGACAATCAGGCGGCGACATTAATTGCTGACATCACGTCTGCAGGATTTGAATTCTGTCTTGAAGATATTTGCGTCAATACGACGGCAAGCTGTTTCTGATTTTGTCGTCGCGATCTTCCTTCTGCCTCAGATGGTGGTATCTTGACCATACAAGATATCTTGGTGATTCGGTATATACGACGATCTTCTTTCTTTGACAGTGTCGTTGTAAGAGCTTCCTTCTTGCATTGTGTCGTTGTAATCATATGTTCTCTCGACGACATGAGTTCCACACGACTATGTCCTGTGTCATCCTGTGATCGACGAACTTGCCATCCTTCGTTCGACGATCGCCATTCTTCATTCGACGATCTCGCCACATCTCAGCGGTCGACGAATACTTTGCTTCTCTCTGCCCGTCATTACGATGACAAGCACGCATTGTCGATGATATCACCTGTTCTTCTCGACGACATTTCATTAAATTCCTGAGATTATAGGCAGAGAAGTAATCAGATACAAGGTGAAGTCATCTTGACTTGGTGACTTCTTCAAATCAGGAATCATGTGGGCAGGATTCCCAACAATCTCCCCCTATTTGAAGAAGTCAGAATTCCAATTCAAGATGACTTTCACTAGACAATAATTATTATAATCTCAACTTATAATCCAATAAAATTTGTACTTATCTTTGCAGAATTCCCTGAGTGCATCAAGCCAGTAGCTCCCCCTTGATTTGATGCCTCTTTCTTGCTCCCCCTGCCTTTAAGGTCTTCTTGAGGTCTTCTTGAGCACCATTTCTCCCCCTTTTTGACTTCTTGCCTTTTGTTGTTCTAACCAAGGAGTAGCACAAGCTCCCCCTTGCTCAGGCATGATTCTTCAAGGTCCTGTGATATTTTCTGACCACTCATCCATAAAAGCATTAGTAAATAGTAAATCAGAGATATACTTTGATTCTGCTATCGAGATTGCCACACTGGTCTGCTTTTATTGGCATGTCCCTGAGGTACTCTTTCTATCTTCCTTGCATCCTGCATAATCTGTATCTGAATGTCTAGCGTAACCTGCATAACCTGCATCTGATTTCTGGCGTATACCTATGTATTATATTTTGTTAGGTAAGCATACAAGGTGCAGGGCACGTTGTCAGCAGGCAATAGCAGTAATTGCATTTTATGAATACCATGCTGCAATAACATCACAGGCATATGCCTTATAAGCATTCATAGATAAATGTTTTCATATTAGAATTGTTCATATATGAGATCAGTCATATAACTGGACTAATTGTTCTTAACATAAAATGAACTTAAGAGAAATAAATGTTTTTCAGTCGTTGATAAGCAGGGCGTCTTTGCTGGAGCTGGCGTTCTTTGCTTCCTTCTTCATCTTTCGCCTATAGAAGTTCAGTGGCTTTGGAATCTTCTTTGGAGGAGGAGGGGGACCATGGGGAAAAGCCGTCTTATGTCTTGCTCTTTCTTCCAGATTTTTTATGTGACGATTCCATTCGATGGAGGAGTACACTTTTTCATGGTCCTTCTGACCATGTCCAAACGCTATCCACGATTCTGTGATGATGTCTCTTGAACGAGGACTCCATCTACCAGCTTCCGGGTCCTGCTCAACCTCTTGAACGCTGGATTTTCTCCTTCTCTTCCTAGTTGTTGCGGATTCACCCGATTCGGTTTCAGAGTCGGAGCTGGAGGAGGGTTCAGTGGGTATGTATTCGGAGGGGGGGGGGGGGTACTCGATCTCTTCCCTGATTTCTTCTTCAATTCTCCTTTCCCCGTCTTGGAGTACTTCTTTCACTGACTCCTTTAGTTCAAATATCTGTTCAAGAGTTTCTTGATCCCCGACATCAATAAAGTTTCTTAGTTCCAAAACACGAGCGTCTAGGGTTTGCTCTTGGTTGGTGAGTTTGTCCATGATGAGGTTCGTGGACTCCTCATGTTGAGTTTGCAGTTGAGTGATGTCCTCCTTTACTGACTTTATTTCCTTCTTCATCTTATCCATGATTTTGCTTACCGCTTTTTCTATAAGGGCTTCCATCCGCTCCCACAGAAACTCGCCGGTTCCTTTTTCGGCTGACATTGTTCTTGGGAAGACGACAGGTCGGAGACGAAGAGGTGGTTTGTCGAGGAATATATTAGGGCAAATGAGCTCCAACCTTGGCATTCACTCTACTTATAGGGGGAGTAGGTGAAGGGGCGCGCACACATTTTTGGGTTTATCGAGGCATCAATATATGCTGCATCGAGCGGCTCTGATTTATCTAATTTAAAATTATTTATATTATTTAGACGCAGTTCCGACGGTACTATTTTGTCATTGAAATACGTCTCGGATACCCATTCTTCCCAACGCCTCTTCCTAAGGCATTATCACGCCCTGCTTGGGTGTTGTCTTTTGGTACCAAACCTGCACTAAGATTGTTAGTGAGCTAATTTTGCTGTTCTGCCGAAGGGTCAGAACATCCACCTTGTCCAAGGCCCAGATTTGCTTCTGGTGGGCACTTGGGCTACCTGCCAAACAAGATTACAATCCCTTAGGAACCCAAATGAATTTGGGTCCTTGGAATTTGTTAGCATTAATAGGCATACTGGATTCAATTACTCCAGGGTGTATATAGTTGTAATGAATAAAGCATTTTGCAGGCTTAGCATTCGTTACCTTTAGAGCAGTTGGATTGTACCAACAATTGATTGCAAAGTGGCCTGTTTTTCCACAGCACCAACATTCAAACTTGTTGAATCGCCTTTTCTGACTGACTATGTGAACTGGGGTTCTTTGTGTGTGAACAAATGAATGAGGCAAAGAATCACTCATCTTTGTTGATCTCTTCTCTATTCTGAACTTAGCTAGTTCACTTGCGGAGCTCCATTTTTTGAGATTCCCAAGATCGGGTTGCCCAGCCTTCCAGTGGAGGGTGTATTCACCTTCCTCAAGCTAGCCTGCATCCTGCAGGCTCTATCTGATCTATCTTTCTTAAAGCATTCCAGCTCCCTACTTTGAGTGGAGCACCGACCATCAACCAATGGAGGAGAGGTCTCTGGTTTGAAGGAGCTTGCTACTGGATTTCCTTTAATGAAGGATTTGTTCTCCATTTTTCTGACTTCATTAGCCCTCGTCTTCAGGAAACCAGTCTGATTTCTATCTTTCTTTAGGAACATGATCTCTTTGCTGAGAGAGTAGCATGCTTCCCTGCTATCTACCAGCGCCTTCATGGTTGTTCCAAACTTGCACATCAGGTCAAGGTTTGAGTTGGCATTGTAGTCTCTCTTGAGCTGGCAGAAATCTGCGTTCTCTAGAGTCAGCCTTTCAGCCTTTTCCGAGAGATCAGAGTTTCTGGCCTGGAGATTTACGATTTCATCAGCTTGCTTCTTGCATATCTCCTTGCTCCTTCTGAGCTCTTCTATAAGATCCTCATAAGTTTCTGAGGGACTCATTTCAGAATCTAAATCACTGTTCGACAGGGGAGCCCTTATTCCACCTTGTTCAGGGATTACTTCATTCTGAACTTCTTCCTCTGATTCAGATAGGGCAGTAAGTCCAAAGAGAGGCTCTTCCTCTGCATTCGTATTGCTTGACTTACTATCACTCAAGGTCTTGATCTTCCCCTTCTCTGTGATAGTGTCTTTTACTCCTGGTGATCCTTCCATGAGGATTTCCAGTGACTCCCACATTTCCTTGGCTGTCTTGCAGTGAGTAATTTGATGGAAAGTGTGAGTATCAACTGCATCAGCTATGCTGTCTTTGGCATTCTTGTCTAGACTGATTACATCCTCTGTCATTGTCTTGGATGTGGTCTTGGGAGTATATGGTCCTTCTTGAGTAACTTGAAACATCCTGGGATCCCAAGCTTCCATGAATATTCTGGCTCTAACTTTCCACAAGGGAAAGTTTTCTTTACAACACTTAGCTATTCTTGACTCCATACTAGTGATGCTTAGACACCCATTGGCAGATCTGTTCAAGCTGTTAAGCTTTTCTTTGAACAACCTCGCTTTGATACCACTTGTTGTTTATGGGGTGTCTACTTTATCACCTAGAGGGGGGGGGGGGGGGGTGAATAGGTTTTTCAAATTATATTATCTCCGTTTAGGTGTTCTTGATTCTTGATTAACAGATATGTGAAGTAAAGAACAAACCATAGAAAAACACACAACGATCTATAGAGGTTCCTCAAGACCGGGTGTCTTGAGTAGTCCTCTCTCCCTCTACGCCTACCCAGCAGTGTGCTAGGATCGGCAAACGCCGCCAAAAACTTCAGGCCCTCAAGCCTTACACCTCAGACCCACAAGTCCCAACAGCCTAGGCCCGCAAGCCCCTACTGCCCCCGAGCCCGCAAGCTCGACACTCAGGCCCTCAAGCCCTACAACATGGACCCGCAAGTCCCAATAGCCTAAGCCCTCAAGCCCCTACTGCCCCGAGCCCGCAAGCTCGACAGATCGCACCCGTAAGCGCACTGCCCTGGCCCTCAAGCCTCGCAGCTCTCCAGCCCTCAAGCTAGACAATGTCGGACCCGCAAGTCCACTGCCCTGTCCCTCAAGCCTCACAGCTCTCCAGCCCTCAAGCTAGACAAATTGGCCCGCAAGCCTTACACGAAAATACAGTATTAAGATAAACTGTTTCTTCAGCCAGATGAAATCTGGCTACTTAGCCTTGATGAAGATCGGCTTCTTAAGGATGAAGAAGATGCTTCTTGATTTTGAGTTTCAGCTCTGGATCTTCTTCAGCCTCTTCTTCTTTTGCCTGATGTTGAACGGCGACTTCTCAGTCAATGGAGATGACTGATTATTATGAGAACTCTTTAATCTTGTTCTCTTTTTTCTCCGCTGAAAAAATACTGTTCTATTGAAGAGCGGCGAGATTCTTTTTCACGTTTCTTTTCTTGTACAGCCGCATAACGGTAACATCTGTTGTCCTTTAATGTCAGACACCCATTCCATAAGAGCACGCGCTGATTGGACAATCAGGCGGCGACATTAATTGCTGAAATCACGTCTGCAAAATTTGAATTCTGTCTTGAAGATATTTGCATCATTACGACGGCAAGCTTTTTCTGACTTTGTCGTCGTGATCTTCCTTCTTCCTTAGATGGTGGTATCTTGACAATACAAGATATCCTGGTGATTCGGTATATACGACGATCTTCTTTCTTTGACAGTGTCGTCGTAAGAGCTTCCTTCTTACATTGTGTCATTGTAACCATATGTTCTCTCGACGATACGAGTTCTACACGACGATGTCCCGTGTCATCCTGCGATCGACGAACTTGCCATCCTTCGTTCGATGATCGCCATTCTTCGTTCGATGATCTCGCCACGTCTCAGCGGTCGACGAATACTTTGCTTCTCTCTGCCCGTCATTATGACGACAAGCACGCATTGTCGACGATATCACCTGTTCTTCTCGACGACATTTCATTAACTTCCTGAGATTATAGGCAGAGAAGTAATCAGATACAAGGTGAAGTCATCTTGACTTGGTGACTTCTTAAAATCAGGAATCATGTGGGCAGGATTCCCAACACCTTCTTTAATGCTCCTTTCTATTTCAAGCAATTATTAAGCCGTTGGTGAATGGTCTTGAAGGATGTGGGCCATGAAAGAAGGATCGGAGAGACAGCTGAAAAGATTTACTTTTACAGACTGTATTCGACGTAGCGTCGAATTCATTTCTTCTCTTATCGACGCAACTTCAAGTTCTTGTAGAAGCGGCTTCGATTTCATCTCTGCTCTGATTGAACTCTGCAAGTCGACGTTGCATCGACATCTTATCTACGTGTCCGTCGAGTTGATTTGCCTGGCTCTGAACTTCATCTTCTGCGTCGAGATGAAGTCGACGTTGTGTCGACTTTAGATGGATTTGACAGATAACCTCTTCTGCGTCGAGTTGAAGTAGAAGCTGTGTCGACTTCTCCGGTTACTCCGACAAGTCCCTGACCTCTATGTCGATATCTATTAGACATAATGTTGACCTGAGTTACTTCGATAGAATGGTTGAACCACATGGACTTCTAGTCAGAGCAGCGTCGATATGGACTCAATGTTACGTTGAATTCTATTTGATGTAAATGTTAACTTAGCCCAATTTTGCTTCCCTTGATCTGGTCCTGACACCCTATGTTGAGTGTGATATCCTAAGACATGTAATGATCAGATTACCCTCACTATACAATGGGTAATTTAATCCCGGTAGTTAAAATCACCTTTTATATAATTTGTTAAGTTAAATCAAGGGTTTTCCCAACAATCTCCCCTATTTATCTTAATAAATTTTACAGATTTGAGTAAAGTGATTTTATACATTTCTTTGCATAATTAAACATACATGTAAGATAACATAGACACAGAGAGGAAACAACTGAAATTATAGACAACATATTTCCATATCAAGAAATTGTGTAGCATTGTTCTTCCCACCAAATATGTAATTCCACAAAAACCAATAAGACATTCTCAATGGTGCATCTTTATCATCTTCAGGATCTTCAGCATTAGTTTTATCCAAAGGAAGCTCCCCCTGTGCTTGTGCATTCTGCTCAGCCTCCTGAGCAGCTTCCTGTGCAATCTGAGCTACTTCTTCCAATGGATCTTTATCTTGAATCTCATCCCGAGCTACAACTGTGCTTACAGCTGCCATTTCTGCATCTAGGTCTCTTTGGACATTTGGGGTAGGCTCCCAATGTTTTGCTGCATCAGTTTGCTCAATATTCAACCTTTCTTGGGGCTCCCCTTCACCTGTCAAAAACTGCATGACATCTGCCATCTCTTTGTCAATTGTCTCCCCCTGAACAAATGCATCTGTTCCTTTATCATTCAATATTTTTGGAGCAAGCTCACCCTGAACGGTTGTATCTAGTTTCCCTGGACATCATCACCCAACCTTTCTGAATGCTCCCCCTGAGACTGTGCACCCTGAAAGGTAGTTACTTTGTCAGGAACAAGCTCATTATTAGCATTACCCTGATCTTGTCCATTCATAACACGAGGAGGTATTTCTTCCTCTAGTATGTTCTCCCCCTTCTTGACCTTGCTGGACAGTGAGGTTAAGAACTCCCTTGAAACCATAGAGGAAGATACAAAATCTTTGAGGCTCTGAAAGGATCTTTGAAATCTTAATAACTCACCCTCCATCTGTGAGTATTTTCTGTCAAACTTTCTAGCCTGATAGGCCACTTGATCTGCAAAGGTGGAGGAGGCAATGACCACAACCTTGGAAATGATCTGCTCAAGATCAATTGTGGGTGGATGAGATGTAGATGGAGGAGGTGATGGAGGGAGCTCTTCTTGAATATGGGTGATAGGATGGTAAACATCAGGAGAGTAGTGAAATGATGGTGGTGGAGGTGGAGCATATGGATGGTCTAGAATTTGGATGGATGGTGGTAGATGGGTTTGCAGAGGAGATGGCTCAGGTGATGAAGTGGATTGGAACAGCTATTGTTGTTGTTGCAGTTGTTGTTGTTGTTGCTGTTGAGATGGGGTGTCTTCCTGAGGGTGATTTGTACCTTCCCTTTCTGAGTCTAGTGGAGGAGGAGATGGAGGAGGAGATATTTGAGCTTGACCAGGCTTTGAGATTTGCCTGGTCCATTTGGAAAAGATTCCAATTGTAATCCTTTTTCCAGGAGGAATGAGCACTCCTTTTGATTTGCAAATATCTGGATAGTGTTTGAAGAGCACTTGGCTTATTATTCTCATATAGGCATTCTCCTTGTGGGAGTACTTATGCCCAATCATCTTTAGTAGGCATCTTCCCCAATTGATCTTCTTCTTTAGAACAAGAGATCCCATAATCTGCAGCTGTTGCTTTGGAACAGCATCATGCGCAGAAATCTTACACAACACTACCTTTCCTACTATATATGCCAAGAATCTGTATTCTTCTCCAAGATCCATTTTCTTCAGATTGATAGGCTTGTCCTTTTTGAACTGCATCAGTTCCAGGGCCCTCTTAATCTCATTCCATGTTAGTTCATCTGGCTCATCCCTTGTCTGAAAATCATATGTTTGGTTTAACAATTCCTCTGTTATCAATACATCTGTGTCATATATTCTCCCTTTGAGGGAACCATCCTCTCCTATCTGAACACTGTCTTTAAATTCAGTCAGTACGATATCCAGGATTTTTCATCTTATGGAGATAATCTTGGTCAGACCAGCCTCTTCAAACAAGCCAAGAATGGCTTTGAAACTTTTTGTCGCTGCACTGAAGGAGTCCACGTCCACATCAAACCCTGAGTTGACTTTGGGAGGAGCCATCTATTTGGGTTTACCTGCAAAGTCAAAGGGAAAGAGAGAGAGGTACACGGGAAAGCTAGAGAACAGGAGAGCAAGAGAGCAAGAGGAAGAGAATTCGAAAGCGTAAATGTTTCGACGCAGTAATTGTTTAAAAGTAGAAGAATCGCCGCTACTTAGGGTTTAGGTCGACGCACCGTCGATAACACTTATTATTTGGCGTGCAAAGCTGTGTCGAGATTGCTTCTAGAAGCAATTCTGTGCGCGCTGATATATCGATGTTGCGTCGACTAGTACTCGATGTACCTTCGAGACTATTTAGGAATTCTAAGTCGGCGTAGTCCAGTCGACGTTACGTCGATTTCCAGTCGACGTTACGTCGATTTCCAATCGACGTAACCTCAAATTTTATCAGCGTTTAATAAGTCAACGTATGCATCGATATAAACTTGACGATGCGTCGATAAGAAATCGAATTACTTTCTCTGCGTGCTTCTTGACGCTGGCGTCGAGTAGAAATCGATGGTACGTCGACTTCTATTCGAAGCAACTCTGAATGAACAGATTTATTTTCCTTGAAAATTCTTGCTGTTTTTCTTAGCAATTTTATTTATTGAAAATAGATTATAATATTGATTTTATAATCTGTTAGGAAACATTAAGGTAGGAATTACTCCCTTAAATGGAGTTTGTCCCTTATGCTTGTCCCGTATCTCCCTTCCCACTCCATTTCCTCCTGAGTGGGACCCTACCTAACCCTGCACAAGTAGTTCAAACATTAGAAGGAACCCAGGTTACCTTGGGCCCTTTGCTTTTACCATTATAGGGTTCAATAAAAGAATAGAAGGGTCTTTCATGATACCCTTTGGGATGATAAGGAATGGTTTTCCCAAACCTCTTATTTTGATGCTTTAGATGAGTATAGAATATATTTAAATGCAATAGATCAGCATAATGTCTTATTATCTTAGATTTTGTTTTTACTTTTAGGTGATTGTTATTTGACTTCTCTACGTTGTTCTTTCCTAAATGTTTTTCTTTCTTATTCAGATGTGTTTTGTTGGGTTTATCTAACCTATCCGAATAACTAACAGCCTTACCCTTAATTGATGCACTCTTCTCTCTGGGTTGATGATCACTAGGTCTTACAAAGGAAACTGAATTTTTCCAGGCAGGTTTCCTATGTGCTTCTAAGCTAGTGGAGGGCTCTGCTCCTAACCCTAAGTGATTAAATCTCATAGAGAGATTTTCTGTGATATCCTTGAGCTTCTGACTCCTCCCATTGAGTGAGTCCTCAAAGGCCTTTGCCCTTGCTAGCTCCTCTTTTAGATTTGTGTTTTCCTCTCTAAGCTTAATCAATTCTAGCTCTTTATTATTAAGTTCAATAGTTAGATTTTGATTTATTAGGAGTGTTTCATCTTTCTTAAGATTCTCTAATTTAGTTTTAGCCGTGTTTAATTCTTTTTCAACCCTAAGATGTTCAATGCAGAAATCTTTAAAACATGTTTTAAAATCATCAGAAGTAAAGTCAAATTCATCAAAAACGGATACCTGATCATCTTCATCATCTGATCCCATCCCAAGAGCCATCATGCAGGCTACTACTGCTTCTTCTTCATCATCACTTTCAGATGATAAGGAGTCTACTTCTGCTTCAGAATCACTCCATGTTTCAGCAATGAAGCCTTTGGCTTTCTTCTTGTCCTTTCCCCTGAAGGACTTCTTCTTCTTTCTCTCCTCTTTGCTGTTGCTTCTTTCCCTCTGCTCTTGTGGACATTCAGGGGCAATGTGCCTTGGTTGCTGCAGGTATAGCAAATAACCTCATTCTTTGGAGTCTTATCATACCTGGGCCTTGAATCCCTTTCTCTTCTCCTTGAGTCCTCAGTCTTCACGCACTTCTTGAATCTTTTTGCCCGCAGACTGAACATTTCATCCTTAGGAGTGGGGGACTCTCCTTCAGCAGCTTTCAGAGAAAGGGACCTTTGGACATGAGCTGGAGTGGTTTCCCTTTCTTCAGCCTCATCCCTATTTTTTAGAAGCATCTCATATGACTTAAGCTTTCCTAGCAAAGCTTCAGTTAAGATCTCTCTGTGGCATCTGGATTCTCTGATTTCCCAGATCCTTGAATCCCATAAGCTAGGGAAGCACATGAGAATCTTATCATTAATTTTAGTCAAGGATATTTCCTTGTCTAAGCCTCTGAGCTCATTAATGATAAGACTGAATCTGTCATACATATTGGCAACAGATTCTTCAGCTTTCTTTTGAAAGTTCTTATACTGAGAAATGAGAAGGGACTTTTTGTACTTCTTTTCATCAGCACTTCCCACCACCATGGTGGTGAGTGAGTCCCAGATTGCTGATTGGCACTCAACAACTTTTTGGAAAATGTCATCTGACATTGTTGGCACCAGAATATTCATGACATTGGCATCACACGCCTTAACCTTCTTTTCAGCCTCTGTCCATTCCTTTCTTGGGACAGCCTCAATTGTTGAGGTTTCTCCTTACTTTTGTCTGACTGGAGCAGGAGGACCTGTGAGAAGAACATTATAGATGTCTTCATCAATTTAATTCATGTAAAGCCTTATCCTGGCCTTCCAGAGTGTGAACTTGTTTAAATTACACACCGGGGGTCTTGTGGAAGCATAATCCTTAGTACTCATTTTCTTTAAAAAATATATCTATAGAAAAAAAAATAAGAATAGGAGGCCTTTTTGATCAAGGTGTTAACCTCTTAATGATCAACCTATCTCTGATACCAATTGAAAGTGCACAGTGTGCCTCTGAGAATCCTCTAGAGGGGGGGGGAATAGAGATTTAAATTTATTTCTATCCTAACTGCGAAAACAATAAACTTAACTAAGGATTTATGCTCAACAAGATCACGGGCAGAATAAATATGTTGCTGGAAATAAAGTGCAGAATAGAAAGAAATTGGGACAACACAGAAAATTAGCAACCAAAGGACACATAATTTTTTATAGAGGTTCCCCAAAATGTGGGTACTCCCTTCTTCTATCACCTGGTAGGGATGCACCACTGTGCCTGAGTCTTTTGGTAAGGAGACTCTTAGAACCACTAATCTTTAGACAAGGAGATCATGAACCACCAGATCGTTTGATAAGGAGATCTTGAACCACCAGATCTTTTGATAAGAAGATCTTGAACTAATGAATCCTTTGAAGAGGGATTAATAAAACTCTTTTACAGAATGAGAAAGAAGGAGAAGGAAGAAAGTTGTAGGAATTCTGTTCTCAAAATTCTTGAGGAGACTGTATGAAGAACAACCTATTAGATGTTCCACAGGATCTGCTCTTGATTAACCCCTGCTTTAGATAGTGATGAATTGCAGGTGCTTTGTATGTCAGATCCTTTCTACTTCTGCTGATTGAGATCTGGATACTAAGAGATTGTTATGAAGAGCAGCTTTCAGATCCTCTATTCTATTAGATGAAGAACAATAGAGCTTTCTTTTCTTTTATCTTTTCTGTGTTAGGGTTCCTGAGAGAGGGAGAAGTAGAGGAAGCCCTAGCAAGGAGAAAGATGGCAGATTGTGATTAATGTTGTGTCTCTTTCTGTTTTCTCTTCTCCTTTTATTCTCACTATTCAATTTCAAATTTCTTTCCCTTTTTTGTATGCCCTGAAAAGGTAATCTGCTAATGACATTCTCTTTCTTTCCTCTTTAATTATCGGCTCGTCCACCTACAAGGAATATGGTTCAAAGAAACCCTTTGTCTCCTTCTTTTGATGCTCCTTTCTATTTCAGGCAATCATTAAGCCGTTGGGGAACGGTCTTGAAGGATTTGGGCCATGAAAGAAGGATCAAAGAGACAACTAAAAAGATATACTTTTACAGACTATATTTGACGTAGCGTCGAATTCATTTCTTCTCTTATCGACGCAACTTCGAGTTCTTGTAGAAGCAGCTTCGATTTCATCTCTACTCTGATTGAACTCTGCGAGTCGACGTTGCGTCAACATCTTATTGACGTGTCCATTGAGTTGATCTGCCTGGTTCTGAACTTCATCTTCTGCGTCGAGATGAAGTGGACGTTGCGTCGACTTTAGATGGCTTCGACAGATAACCTATTCTGCGTCGAATTGAAGTTGAAGCTGCGTCAACTTCTCCAGTTACTTCGACAAGTCCCTGACCTCTACGTCGATATCTATTCTACGTAACATCGACTTGAGTTACTTCGACATAAGGGTTGAACCACTTGGACTTCTAGTCAGAGCAGCATCGATATGGATTCGATGTTACGTTGAATTATACGTAAATGTTAACTTAGCCCAATTTTGCTTCCCATGATCTGGTCCTGACACCCTATGTTGAGTGTGACATCCTAAGACATCTAATGACTAGATTACCCTCACTATACAATGGGTAATTTAATCCTAGTAGTTAAAATCATTTTTTATATAATTTGTTAAGTTAAATCAAGGGTTTTCCCAACAGGTGGCACAATGAGGAAATGGACTTCTTTATCTCAGGATCGTTGCGCTCTGATACCATTTGTAAGACCCCCTACCGGAACATAAGACACGGTCGACGGGAGTGCTATGCCCAGGACAGCCGCCTTGCGGAAGCGCCAACACATGAGCTAGCCTCTTCCACAAGACGCCTATCCTGCCGGCCAAACCAATACCATCAAGCCAACCCCTCAATAGTATAAAATACAGAAGCCATAAATTCACATATAAGTAAAGGTGTCACAATTATACAAAAGACAGGTAGCTCCTAGAGCTCCTGCAAATATCAGAGTATCAAAAGAAATGCCCCAAGGGCTACATCTCAAACTATCGCTCACATCTGTCACTGACGGTATCGACGGTATAGTAGTCTCCATCCCTATTGTCTTGACCTGGCTATCCGCCTCCAGCGTCGTGCGCTTCTGCTCCTGGGTGCGCTCCTAAAAAGGGGTGCAACAATCGTTAGTCATAAAGACTAAGTGGCTTCACATCCTCTCCCCCGCCGACTCCAAGGTACCAGGCGGAAGGGAATGAAGAGAAGCTGCAATATAAACAGTTGTAACAAAAGCAGGTGGCAATGAAAGATGTAATCACGGCAGTATAACAAATATATAAAATGTACATCTAACAAGTAGTACGATCAGCAACAGAGTATAAGCAAGCAGAGCATATATAAAGAACTAAATTGAACTTAACTTATAAGGATGCTCATACAAGCTTATAAGTTAAGGGTCATTTGCAATAATAAGTAACTCATCATAAAAAGGTGCCTATACAAGTTTATATGACGAGGATTCAATGCGGTGTGATGTTGTGATCATGAATGGATGAATGCAATGCAATGGTTATGATATGATGACTCACCCATGCATATTTGCTATGTCGACATAGACCTGTACTTCCCGCTTTTCGAGGGTAGCTAACCACTCATGCACCTCATGTTGTGGCCAGACGGAGATAGTGGAATGGACTTCTCCACTACTAGGCGGGTATGAACACTACCAGACCTAGGCCTATGTACGCCTCGACGCTAAGAACACGCAACGGATACCTTGCGTACTTCTTACAGCATGTTGAGTCTTCATAACATGGAAGGGGTCTTTGGGAAGTGAGCACCAAGAGTCCAACCCAACCGGTCTAGAGTCTAACTGCCAGCTTTTGTCGGTGTCACGACTAGCAAGCCTGTAGACCTGCCACAAGTAATCCTCCAACCAGGATCATTACACCACCATGTGTAACCCATACACATTTATGTAAATCCCATGCACAACCCGTGTTATCAAGCACCCAAGGACTCACGAAAGGAGCCATATTACATTTCCCCTCATGCAATCAATGTCGATGCTAATTAGCATCCAAGGCCCCAACCACCTGGTCCTTAACATTGCACCATAAGATATGACCATATATTATAAGCCGCATCAAGCCATCAATGCTACCCCTACCAAATTGTTATACCTCTTGTGTAGTGGCGTGCGTATAATATGGAAATAACTCTATGAGACCCTGCAGGACTACTTGTGCGTATAGAGAAATATTCATATCTTACTAAATAAGTAAGCCCAATTTATCATCAATATTCAATTCATGTGCTCAATTCACGGCGGTTTTCAACACCCTTGATGTTATTGCCCATATTGAGAGGTTATCACAAATCTAACCATTCGATAGATTGTCAAACGATGTGAGTATTCATAAAAACATGTCCTTTAAATTCTTCATTCAATTATGCATCGCAATGCCCCATTTCAGAATCATAACATTCATTTATGCCTCGCCCAATTGACATGGGAACCCAGGAACTCCTACCACACCAAAGGAGGAGAACCTGAAGTTCTCTGTTTGCTAACGTCGGCGGTAGCGCTACCGTCGGGCGCTAGTGATCCAGTCGACACACCTTCTAGTCTACATTGGGCGTCGACGGGAAGTTAGGCCTTCCTGTCGACAAGTCGACCCGCTAATGCCGACCCGCTAATGCCGACGGTAGCGCTACCATCGGGCGCTAGTTATTCTACCAACACTCCTTCCCGTTGTCATTCGGTGTCAACGGGAAGTTACCCCTTCCCGTCGACAAGTCAACCCGCTAACGCTAGCGGTAGCGCTACCACCGGGCGCTAGTGATTCTACCAACAATCCTTCCTGTTGACATTAAGTGTTGACGGGAAGTTACCCCTTCCCGTCGACAAGTCGACCCGCTAATGCCAGCGGTAGTACTACCGCCGGGTCAAGTAAGGGTTAGCTGCATCCCCCCTTTCGAACGTCGAGACCAGTTCTCTGGTTTCAATATTCTGGTGCGGTGAGCGTGGAAGCACCTAATTTGGAAAGCTCTGGGAAATTCTCATGGATGGAAGCAAAGAGCTAGGGAACTCACCTCCTCCCAGCGAGCCATGGCAATTGGCAAGGGAAGAGGAGGCAGAGAAGGCAGATCATGTGTTGGAAGATTTGGCTAAGTTGGAGGTGGCAGAGGAGGCAAAAGAGAGGGAGGTCATCAGCGGCGGTGGACGACTAAAGAAGATACGAATCAGCAGGAGGCTGAGCGATCAGGATCAAGAGAGGGTCTGAAGATGTGTCCAACATAATGTGTATATCTTCGCATGGAGCGCTGCAGAGATGCCGGGTGTCGATGTGAATGTAGCATGTCATCGCCTCAACCTCGACTCAAGCATCCGCCCCATCCGCCAAAAGAAGAGAACTGTGTCGACCACCCTCGCCGGGCCGATCAGAGAGGAGGTGGGGAAACTGCTAGAGACAGGGTTTGTGATGGTGAAGAAGGGGGATGGGAGATGGAGAATGTGTGTGGACTTCTCTCTGTTGAACAAGGCCTGTCCTAAGGATTGCTCTCCTTTGCCTTGGATCGACGCACTGGTAGACTCAGCAGCCGGCTTACCGGTGATGAGCTTCTTGGAAGCGTTCTCCGGATACCATCAAATCTGGATGCATCAGCCAGATGTTAAGGATGTTTCTTTCATCACAGACGACGAGTGTTATTGTTATAAGATGATTCCTTTCGGACTGAGGAACGCAGGAGCAACCTACCAAAGAATGATGGACCGAGTCTTTAAGGTGCAGAAGGGGCGCAACCTAGAAGTCTGCGTGGACGAATTGATGGTCTAAAGCAGGGATGTAGAGTCTCACCCGTAGGATTTGGGGGAGACCTTCGCTACCCTTCGGAGGTTAAAGATGAGTCTTAACCCTTCTAAATGTGTATTCAGAGCAAGCCGAGGAAAGTTCCTAGGTCACCTACTCACCCCGGAGGGGGTCGAACCCAATCTGGACAAGGTGAAAGCCATCATGGAGTTGGAGTCACCGAGGAGTACGAAGGAGATTCAAAAGCTAATAGGAAAGTTAGCAGGGTTGGGCCGGTTTCTCTCCAGAGCAGGGGAGAAGTGCTCTCCCTTCTTCAGAGCCCCGCGCCAGGGTCAGAAGTTTGAGTGGACACCGGAGTGCGAGAAGGCTTTTCAGGCATTGAAGGAACAACTGACGCATGCTCCTTTGCTCCAGGGACCGAGAGAAGGAGAATACCTTTTTCTCTACCTAGGGGTAGGAGTTGAGGCAGTGAGCTCGGTCCTGGTCCGGGAGGAGGGAAAGAAGCAGCTGCCGATCTACTACGTTGCCGAGTCCTGAAAAAGGCAGAGCTCAGGTATCCCGTCCTGGAGAAGCTGGCGTTCGCTTTGATCATCTCAGCCCGGAAACTTCGTCCCTATTTCCAGGCTCATTCGATCAGAGTGGTGACCGATCACCCCCTTCACAACATTATGGAAGGAGTGGAGCACTTAGGCAGACTGGCAAAGTGTTCAGTCGAGCTTAGCGAGTTCGATGTCACCTTCGTCCCTCGGCTATCAATGAAAGCGCATGCAGAAGCAGACTTCCTGGCAGAGTATGTGACCGAGGTAGAGGGGTCGGAACCCACTGGGTTGATGGCGTGGGAGCTGTTCGTAGATGGGGCATCAGGAAAGAATTCCCCCGGCGGAAGGGTGATCCTGGTCAGTCTGCAGAGGACAAGGATCGAGCAAGCGATTGACATCCGATTCCCCGTGACCAACAACCAAGCCGAGTATGAAGCAGTGGTGGCTGGGCTTCGCCTGGCAAGGGAACTGGGAATCCGAGATGTGAAGGTTTTCACAGATTCGATGGTGGTGGCCTCCCAGGTTAAAGGAGAGTTCAAGGCGAAGGAGCCGACCCTCCAGAGGTATCTAATGAAGGTTAAGGATCTCATTGGGTGGTTCCGCACTTTCTCCATCCAACATATTCCAAGAGAGGAAAATGTTCGAGCAGATCAGTTGGCGAAGTAAGGCCCTCGCCCGGGAGGAACGGTGACCGAGTTGTTCCGCCCGTCCATAGAGGAAGGGGAGCTGATGGAGATCGACCAAGGAGCCTCGTGGGTGGACCCGATCCTTACCTTTTTGGCCTCGGGCAAGTTCCCGGAGGGGGTCCCAGATAAGAGGTGATTCAGGTACAAGTCAACATACTACCTGATGCGAGAAGGAAGCTTGTACAGGAAGACCCTGACTGGGCTCCTAGCAAGGTGCGTAACGGAAGATGAAGTTCCAAAGATCTTGGAAGAAATCCACTCCGGGGAGTGCAGAAGCCATTCCGGAAGCCAAACCTTAGAGAAGAGGGTGCTGAGGCAGGGGTACTTCTAGCCGACCCTTCGGAAGGACACCATGGAGTTCACAAAGAAGTGTCAAAAGTGCCAGCTTTTTGCACCGCTCCAACTTCAACCCGCACAAAGGCTCAGGACAATCACAGCTCCCTGGCCCTTTGCCATATGGGTAATGGACTTCGTCGGCCCATTCCTTCAGGCCAGCGGTCAGAGAAGGTTCCTATTAGTCATGATCGACTACTTCTCCAAGTGGGTGGAGGTTAAAGCTTTGGCGAAAATGACCTCGCAGGTAATAAGAAATTTTATTTGGGGAGAAATAATCTGCAGGTACGGGCTCCCCCTCGCCATAGTGACGGACAATGAACCACAATTCGCTAGTGGGGAACTCATAAGCTTCTATGGCCAGTTAGGCATCGATCTCCGCTTCGTCTCCGTTCATCATCCTCGGAGCAACGAGCAAGTGGAGGCGGCGAATAAAGTCATAGTCAACTTGCTAAAGAAGAAGGTGGAGAATTTAAAGGGGAACTAGGTGGAGCAGCTTCCCTCGGTCTTGTGGGCCTTGAGAACGACACCCAACACGGCAACGGGAGAAACGCCCTTCAATCTCTCTCATGGATCTGAGGCCGTACTCCCAGTGGAATTCAAGGTCGGGTCCCCCCGGGTCGTGGCCGCCCAGGAGAGTAGCGAAGGCTGGAGGATAGACAATGAAGAGGAACAACGGCTCTCGCTGTATGTGGTTGAGGAGCTCCGAGACCTTGCAGCGATTCGGCAGGAGGAAGTGAAGCGTCAGATGGCCAAGTATTTTGATAAAAATATTAGGATCAAGCAATTCATCCCAGGAGATCTAGTCCTCAAAAAGGTTGATGCCGCGGGAAGGTCGACGAACGTAAGAAAGCTCCAGCCCAATTGGGAGGGACCCTATGTAATCCTGGAAGCCCTGAAGTCAGGGGGTATCACCTTCAAAATGTTGAGGGAATCCCCATTGGTAATACTTGGAGTGGTGACGATCTCAAACATTTTTATCCCAAATGTATATTGATTTTCTCCTTCGAAAGACCTCTTACTCCAGCTTATAATAGTTTCTCTAGCCTATGAGAGTAGAGGTTGGTAAGGTTTCAAGAAGTGGGACCGTATCGCGGAAGCAACAAGTTCCTCCATCTCCAGGCGAGGTTAGTTCTTTGGGAAGGTGTTGAGTTCCTCCGCCTCCAGGTGAGGTAAGCACCTAGGACGTGGACTGGTTCTCCGCCCCCAGGTGGTTCGGGAAGGTGTCGAGTTCCTCCGCCTCCAGGTGAGATAAGCACCTAGGACGTGGACTGGTTCTCCGACCCCAGGTGGTTCGGGAAGGTGTTGAGTTCCTCCGCCTCCAGGTGAGGTAAGCACCTAGGACATGGACTGGTTCTCCGCCCCCAGGTGGTTCGGGAAGGTGTTGAGTTCCTCCGCCTCCAGGTAAGCTAAGCCCCTAAGACGTGGATTGGTTCTCCTCCGCCAATTGGTTTGGGAAGGTCTTGAGTTCCTCTGCCTCCAGGTGAAGTAAGCACCTAGGACTCGGACTGGTTCTCCGCCCCCAATTGGTAAGATTCCCGACTAGAGACCATTCACTGGGCTCAGTAATGCCGGCAGATGGGAGGCTCATCGGGTCGACTCACTATATGATGATTGGTTTGGGAAGGTGTTGAGTTCCTCTGCCTCTAGGTGAGGTAAGAACCTAGGATGCAGACCAGTTCTCCTCCCCCAATTGGTAAGATCCCTGACTAGAGACCATTCACCGGGCTCAGTAATGCCGGCAGATGGGAGGCTCATCGGGTCGACTAGCTACATGCTAATTGGTCTGGGAAGGAGTTGAGTTCCTCTGGTTCCAGGTAAGCTAAGCCCCTAGGACATGGACTGGTTCTCCGCCCCCTATTGGTTTGGGAAGGTGTTGAGTTCCTCTGTCTCTAGGTAAGCTAAGCACCTAAGGTGTGGTCTGGTTCTCCGCCCCAATTGGTAAGAACCCCGACTAGAGACCATTAATCGGGCTCAGTAATGCCGGCAGATGGGAGGCTAATCGGGTCGACTCACTACGGGCAAGACTTCAGAAAGGGTAATTGGTTTGGTAAGATAGTTGAGTTCCTCTGCCTCCAGGTGAGGTAAGAACCTAGGACGTGGACCGGTTCTCCTCCCTCGGTTAGTTTGGGAAGGTGTTGAGTTCCTCCGCCTCCAGGGGAGGTAAACACCTAGGACGTGGACTGGTTCTCCGCCCCAGTTGGTTTGAGAAGGTGTTGAGTTCCCTCCATCTCAGGTTGAGTTCGGCTCAACTAGAGATGTTGAGTCCCCTCCATCTCACATTGAGTTCGGCTCGACTAGAGATGTTGAGTCCCCTCCATATCAGGTTGAGTTCGGCTTGACTAGAGATGTTGAGTTACCTCCATCTCAGGTTGAGTTTGGCTCGACTAGAGGTGTTGAGTTCCCTCCATCTAAGGTTGAGTTCGGGTCGACTAGAGGTGTTGAGTTCTCTCCATTTCAGGTTGAGTTCAACTCGACTAGAGATGTCGAGTCCCCTCCATCTCAGGTTGAGTTTGGCTCGACTAGAGATGTTGAATCCCCTCCATCCCAGGTTGAGTTTGGCTCGACTAGAGATGTTGAGTCCCCTCCATCTCAGGATGAGTTCGGCTCGACTAGAGATGTTGAGTTCCCTCCATCTCAGGTCGAGTTTGGCTTGACTAGAGATGTTGAGTTCCCTCCATCTCAGGTCGAGTTCGGCTCCACTAGAGATGTTGAGTTCCCTCCATCTCAGGTTGAGTTTGGCTCGACCAGAGATGTTGAGCTCCCTCCATCTCAGGTTGAGTTCGGCTCGATTAGAGATGTTGAGTTCCCTCCATCTCATGTTGAGTTTGGCTCGACTAGAGATGTTGAGTTTTACTCTAGCTCAGGTTGAGTTTAGCTCGACCTAAGGTGTTGAGCTTTCTCCACCTCCAGTTGAGCTCGACTCACAGGAGAGTTGTTAAGTGGAGAAGGGTTCGCTTTCCACCTCAGGTCGAGTTCGGCTCGACTAGAGGTGTTGAGTTTTCCTCCACCTCAGGTCGAGTTTAGCCCGACCAAAGGTGTTGAGCTTTCTCCACCTCCAGTTGAGCTCAACTCACAGGAGGGTTGTTAAGTGGAGAAAGGTTTGCCTTCCACCTTAGGTCGAGTTCGGCTCGACTAGAGGTGTTGAGTTTTCCTCCACCTCAGGTCGAGTTTAGCTCGACCAAAGGTGTTGAGCTTTCTCCACCTTCAGTTGAGCTCAGCTCATAGGAGGGTTGTTAAGTGGAGAAAGGTTCGCCTTCCACCTTAGGTCGAGTTTGGCTCGACTAGAGGTGTTGATTTTTCCTCCACCTCAGGTCGATTTTAGCTCGACCAAAGGTGTTGAGCTTTCTCCACCTCCAGTTGAGCTCGCTCACAGGAGGGTTGTTAAGTGGAGAAAGGTTTGCCTTCCACCTCTGGCCGAGTTCGGCTCGACTAGAGGTGTTGAGTTTTCCTCCACCTCAGGTTGAGTTTAGCTCGACCAAAGGTGTTGAGCTTTCTCCACCTCCAGTTGAGCTCGGCTCACAGGAGGGTTGTTAAGTGGAGAAAGGTTCGCCTTCCACCTCAAGTTAAGTTCAGCTGAAAAATTCGGCAAGAGTAACTCGATGGCAGGGCCCTCCGTGGATTATTCTAAAGCCCCACCTACTCGTCAAATAGGTGGGTTGGACTTTCTTTCCGAGCTTAAGATAAGCTCGAAAAGAGCGGGGATTGTGTATAACCCTCATATTTGTCGAGCTGGTGTGACCCGACGCAGAAGACCGACCTGTCGGAGGTCATCAAGACCAAGAAGAGAAGGCCGGGGGGGGGGGGGGGGAGACTTCCCCACTTGGATGAGTGGACCTTGGGTCCACTCGCCCGAGTGTGGAGGTGAGTGGACCATAGGTCCACTCGCCCAAAGTGGGGGGCGAGTGGACCTATGGTCCACTCGCCCAGGCTTGCAGGCGAGTGGACTATAGGTCCACTCGCCCCGGGAAGTTGGGCGAGTGGACCCATGGTCCACTCGCCTGGGGGGTTGGGTGGACCGCAAGGTCCACTCGCCCAGTCCGGGTGGTGGACCTTGGTCCACTCATCCGACCCCCGGTAAGGGGGGGGGGGGGGGGAGTGGACGTATCATCCTCCACTCGCCCCTCCTCCTGTTTTGGCCGTTCTGGTTTGTGGTTGAGCTGCGGTTAGCAGAATTTTGGCTATCTGCAACCCAATTTTGGGAAGTCTATAAATAGACCCCCATGGGAACCTTGGGAAAGGCTGGTCTACCCCCTCCCCTCGTGTGTGTCTTGTGAGCAAGCACTCCCCCCTGTCAGTGAAGGTTGACGGTGAGGTGGTCCTTAGTGCCCTCCAAGGTGCCCAGGCTCAACATTGGCTTGGGAGGGGAAGCTCTCTTTGAACTTCCGGGTGTGTGGTGGGACCTCCACGCTGCAGCTTAAGGGGTTTGTTTTTGGACTCAAGTGTTCTTCAAGGTAAGGTCTTTTGGTTCTCAGCAATTGGTCAAGGGTTCTAGCTCGGGTTAAGTAAGGGTTAGCTGCATCCCCCTTTCGAACGTCGAGACCAGTTCTCTGGTTTCAACACCGTGAACTCTCAACTCCAATCAAGATCAATTCTTCCTTCCTTTAGTTGTAGGACTTTCACCAATAATCATGTGTCCCCTTATTAATCAAGTGCAATATTATAATTAAGACTCTCTTTAACAAGGGACTATTCATCATCTTCCCCAAACAAGAATTATGTCATTTCACCCTCTCTCCTCCAATACTCCCTCATTAGGCCAGCGATCTTCACGAAATAAACTCCTTAAACTTCGTATTGAAGAGGGGAGTTGATCGAAGACATACACGCTGCGAACGACGCCCTAGAACATATGCTCTAGCGTGGCCACTTCCTACGAAACTCCATTAATCTCGCTAAATCAAGCCCTTTTGAGCTCAATGTCTCTCCTAATTAGATCTAAAGATCTAGCACCAAGGGAGAGGGGTCGGAAGTCACCTGATTTATGGCCGACGATCGCGGTCGTCTCCTCGGCGGAATGGCGGCGGTCGGCCGAGCTCAAGTCCTTAAAGAACCCTAAGTTAACACCTTGAGGTGTGAGGAAGAAGATGAAGAATAGAAAAAGAAGAAGGATAAGAAGAAGAAGATGATGAATAGGGCCCTCTGATTAGGAGCGTTCAACCCATTGGGTTAGGAGAGAAGGAAGAACGAGAGAGATATTTGCATTAATGAGTATTAAATGCAAATTCCAACTTTCCAAGCCTTATGTTGGAACTCCGCATCTATGTGTCAGCCACTTATTGGCTCTTCATTCCACCATTTACTTAGATTTAGGCAATTTAGGCCACCCACCATTGAAGAATTCACGTGCACTGATTCGTCCGCTACAGTCGGCGTTAGCTCCCTTCTACCAATCCTTTGCCATTTGCTTTCTAACTTCAAGGGGTGATGGTTACACCCACTCCTGGAGATCAGGGCACATACCTGGCATCATTAGGACCTCAAGACTCCTACCTAGCCCAAGCATCTCCAAGTGACTCGTGTCACTCGAGGGGTTTAGTTCGAATTGGGATGTTACAAAGCAAGTGTAATAAAACATCAAAAGAATTGACTAAGCATTTAGAATATAACCACTTGTTAGAAAATAGTATTACAACTTGTTGGAAGATGAAGAGGTTTGAATTTTAAAACAAGTGATGGCAAATTCCATAAAGTTTTACCAAATTCAACAAAAGATAAGCAAGATAGTGCATGATAAAACATGTTTTATAAGAAAATAATCATGAACGAGCAACACTGTGGAAAAATATTCTGAAGGATAAACATCTTTGTAGAAAAGAATAATAACAATGATAAGGAGTTTTAAGCTTAATAAGGAGATGTTTTTGAAGGTGAAAGTATCTAGTTACTACTTAAATCACCTAGAGGTGGTGTGAATAAGTGAATTCTATGGCTATACGCGAAATTAAAAACTTTAGATACAAAGCACACAAAAAACGAGCACACACCACAAACACAAGGATTTATAGTGGTTCCCCGGAATGGGTACGTCCACTTTCCCGCCTCACATATCTAGCACTCCTGGCTAGACTAGGCTACTTCACCAATCTCAGATTTAAACAAATCTTACAACTCGGAGTTTACAACTCCTACAAACTCGGAGAACAACCTCTCCTACAAAATCTCGGAGAACAACCTCTCCTACACTCGATACTCTAAACTAGGATCTACAAAAACTCAGAAGAAAATCTTCCTATAAAATATTGTAAAAGGTTTTTACACAACTATAGATTGAGAAATAATCTACTAAAATCTCAAGGAGATTTATCTTGTTCAGATCTGAAAATAGATCTTCTTCTTCCCTGACTGAAAAAACTTTGATTTTGAAAGAGGAAGATGAAATCTTATATTGAGGAATCTTGATCTGAAAACTTATTGAGACAACAAGATCTGAAAAAGCACTTGAGAGAATATGAAATCTGTGATCTTGTTGAATCTGAACTTGCAGAAGAATCGTGTAGAGACTTTGTCGGCAGCAGAAAAATCTTTTGCGAAAATGAGAATGGCCGACACAGACAATTTGCGATTTCTAAAATAAGCACGATTAAGGTTGAACGAAATAACCCTTAAGTATTTATAGCACTTCTTCTCTAACAGCTAAAACAAAAACTAAGAAAGGATCTCCACGTGTACTGTACATGGTGAAGACCTAAAAGGAAAGTCATCTGCGATTTTGAAAACAAAAGCGCACTGTCTTCTTTCGTCAAGTGTGTAACATCCCCAGAACAACTATCCCCCTAAGTTGCATTTTGTCATGACAAGGTCATGACATTGCCCTAAGAACCAAGGTGAATCACCTTGATGTGCAAATAGTCTATTTTAGCACCCAAGCCTAGATTTTGAGGTTTAAGCTTCATAATGACTATTTGACCCCACCATGACATCCCTAACCCTTAGGGAGCCACTTGGGTCACTAAGGACTCATCAGGGTCAACCTAAATTGGTCATTTTGACCAAAGTCAACTTTAGCTTGAAATAGGTCAACCATTCCTATTAAGGGTCAATTATGATTCAAATGATCAAATTGATCGGACCCAAACTCTCCAAGTCACTAAGGGAGTCTAATGAGTCTACATTAGACCCTTGAGATAAACCAATTTGGGAAAAATTGAGCAAAATTACTAAATTGCACCAAATTACAACTTTGCCCTAAATGGTTCAATTGACCCTCAATGGCCAAATTGACCTAGCAAAATCTCTCCCAAACCCTAAGGAGAGTGTATGAGACCTAAATGAACCAAAGTGCACATTCAATTTTGGAAGATTAGGGCAAAAATCACGAAAATCCCCAAATTGCCCCTTAAGCTCAATTTGACCTAATTAGGTCAAATGACCTCAAATTGGCTTCACCAAGCCCAAATTCACCCGAATTGGTGTATATGGACTTAATTACACCCATGTGGGTCAAACACAATGACTATATTGACTTCGGGTCAACCCTAGCCCAATAAACCCTAAATGCCCAATTTAGGTCAATTGAGCTCAAAACCCAATTCAACTTGGGTTAGCCCAAATGCTTGGGCCCAGGAGCAAGACCATAATGCCTAATATCAGATAATCCCTAGAATTTGGAGGTTAGAGAAGTGATTAAGGCTAATTTGGGACGAGCCCCAAATCAAGAGAGACAAAAATGAGGGATTTGGGGCATGAGTGCCAAATGGCACTCAATTTCCCTTCCCAAGCCTCTCTCTGAACTCAGGGAGTAATTCCCAGCAGTTCGCAGGCCGGCCAGCTGCTAGGTGGAGCTCAATTTGGAAGCTATTGGGTGTCTGGGTGGTGGCTTTATTTGCAACCTTGAATTAAGCCACCCCCAACCCCATTCGAGCTCATTACCATCTTCAGGACCTCCCAATGAGTAGAACCCCTCAGTCGATTGGATATTTCGAGCTCAGAGGAGGAATATCGGCTTGGAATCGAGGAAGAGCATAGAAATGGTTTCCCGACGAGTTACACGATCCCAAGCACCCAATAACGCATGTATTCCTCTTCTCCTCCCCTAGTGCTAGATTCTCCTTCTTCCCATTTTGAAATTGATTCAGTAATGGCGATTGTGCCATCTTCCCGCTCGAGCTTTAAAGATCTTCCAAATCCCCCCCCCCCCCCGTTTTGTCTACAAGCCACCCCGACCGCCTTTTCGCCGACTATCAACGATCAACCCTCTGCCGAAGGTGGTAGCGTCGTGCTTTTGACCGGAGATGCCCTCAGGTGGCCGAAATAAGGGGAAGAAATTGGCCCAGGAGGGGTTGATCTGATCCCTTGGCTCAAGGAGGAAGAAGACCCCTCTATCGTTAGATCTGGAAGATCTACTATACGCAGACCAGATTTTATTATAATGGATGTTATTTGGAAAATTATGCCTAATTTAAACAATTTATAGAAAATATTTAAATGCTAATTCAGATAATGTGCCCGACATGGAATATGTAGCCCTAGGTCTCTACTATTTTTAGAAATTGAGTTCACCCAATTTAGAGCATTGTAACTCCCTCAGCACCAATTTTGGTGGGATGTGTACATAAAGTGCCCTAAGCACTAATTAATTAAATTAAGGAGTTCTATAACTCCAATAAAGCTGAAATTTTGGCCATGCATGGGTTATACCCAAACAAATACACTGCCCAAAAATGAGGATTTTTGGAAAAAAAATTCTGTAGTTTTGGTAATAATTTCATAAATCATGCATGAGTGTATTATATGGGTATATGACCTCTAAAGACACCAAATATTTTGTGGGAACCTCATCATAACATAAATTATCTCTGGTAAAAATTTCAGACCAATTGGACATGTGTATGTTTGGGAATTACCATATGCATGTAGGTGTAGTGTATGGGAAATGGTGTGCATATAACACCCAACTTGAATGTAGTGGATTTTGGAGTTCTACAACTCCAAATAGGATGAAATTTTGGGCATGCATGTGTCATGCCCCAACTCATACCCTGCCCAAGTTTGGAAATTTTTGGTAAACATTTTTCCTAGGTTTTAGAAAATATTTACACTATATGACATAATATTGATGTGAGCTTGGGAAATTTATTCAAGGAGTTCTACAACTCCAAACATGCTGAAATTTTGGGCATGCATGTATTCTGCCCTAATAGAACACCTATAAAACTTTGAGAATTTTTGTGGAATTATTTTCTAGAGTTTTGTAGAAAATCTAAGATTCCATGTATGTGACAAATAGGTGACCAAACCACCTTAGATCTCATTGAAATTATGGTGAGTTCTTTGTTTTGATATGTTAGGACTCTGGTAAAAATTCCATAGCATTTGGATTAGTAGATATGTTAGTGAACTCATTGCATGATTATGAAATGAATGTGAACTATGAATAATGATTTTCATTGCCCTAGAAATACACCTTTTTGCATGTGTAATTTCACTTGGCTTAGAAGCCTCACCATAGGAACTTATCTTCACATAAGTTGTAGGACTAGATCTTATCTGAAATATGGTCTTGAGTTTGTGTCATTTGGAGCACTATAACTCCTTGTGCACTCATATTAGTAAAGCATGTACATATGGTTCCCTAGACACCTTTTTGTGTGCTCCTCCCAAATGGCTTACCCAATTGACTTGATATTTTGGACATGATTGATATTAGTCCCAAGCTACCAGCTTCCCAAAAATTGGGATGCTTGGGAACAATTTTCTATAGATTTATTCATTATTTGATTTATCAAATTAATGTGATTTAAGGAGTTGGACAACTCAAAATGACCCCAAATTTGGGTTGCATGCCTATTAAGTCCTCAGTTAGACTTGTTAAAAATTTGAATGCAATTGGACCACTCCATGTTGGGTTGTTCCATTTGCATGTCCTTGCAAGGTATGGGGTGTGGTGTGCATATAGTCCAAAAGGGTATTTTGTGAACTTAGCACAATTGGATTGATCTTAGCCTCTGATATTTTAGCCACATCCTTGTTATGGCATAATACATCATATCAAATAAAATTAGGAGTTTTGGGATCTAAAAACCTAATTAATTGATTAAATTAAAAAATGCCCCTTTTATGTAATTTTGAAATGTTTATGGTTAAAATTTTTTAGAAAATTGTGAGACTCTGATAAATCACTTGGAAAAACATTTTGAACCTCTGAAAATTTTGTAAAAATTTTGAGAGAAACATTTCCTTGATTTTTAATTAAATAATGACTTGTCAAATTTTTGAACTATTGATATTTCATTAAGGAAAAAGAGCAGGAAAAGTCTGGAACTCTGGAAGGACATCTAAAATCTAGTTTTGAACCTCTGGAAATTTATTAGGAATTTTTTGTGATCATTTGCCTTGCAAAATTTCAATAATATCATTTGTCACACTTTTGAATTAATAAAATGAATATCATGAAAATTACCTGAAAAATTATTATTCTCTGGAGTTGTACTTATTTCATCAATATGAACCAGTGTAAATTTTTATGAAATTTTTAGATGAATATTTCTGGTACTTCATTTGTACAGTGACATTTAGAGAATATTTTTCATAAATAGATATTCCTGATTTAAATAAGTTGGGAAATTTTGAAACTTTACCCATCTTAAGATCTTGATGAATGTCGATTGTGTTAATTTACTTAGATTATTTGGGCATTTGGAAATGAACCTTTAGGTGTTAAGTGACATGGAAATAACAATTTTATTTTAGGAACAATTTAATCAGAAAATTATGAATTTTTGGAAGCATGTCATCTATGCCTTTAGTAAGTCATGATAAAAATTGCAGAGCCCTAGAACCAAGGGTTTGGAAGATATAATACAAGGAACACATCTAGTGCATTTAGCGAAAACTTGAACTAGTGATTAGACCATCAAGATCATTGATGATCTGAATGAAACTTGAAGCACAACAATATGACATGTGGAGTTTCAGGAATAAATTGGGAGTCCTTTGAACATGATTATCATTCACATCTCGTAAGGGCCTTAGATTATACTCATAGTCATGGTGGTCTGTGGATAACAAATCTGCATTTAGTGGTTTGGCCATCCTTTGGGCATGACACACAGACCCAACCACCTTAGATCTGTTATGTACCATATAGGAGGACGGGTAGGCCAGTTTATTTTGGAAATAGTCCCAGACAAGTTGGTGTGCGGTTAGAGAAATGCTTAAGGTTGGATTATTAAGTCTAGAAAGAGGGGTGAGACAATATGAGCCACCAACAATAATATGACATGTTAAGCTTCTGGGATTAGTCCTAGATCGTGACCAATTGATGATGTGCTGAGAAGAACTTAGTCAACAAATAACATGCAACATTGAGATTCAAGTGAAGGTCAACGCTCCCCTAAATAACTGTAATCCACCTCAGGATCTTAGAGTAACTAGAGAGGAAGTGGTATAAAAGAATGAGTATCCACCAATAAGAGTAAATATACTGGAAAGGGGGATTTAGGTTTCAACCACCATCGTATTCCCTAGTACCACTGCGAGCCCTACACCAGGTAGATCTCGGGAAGTCCAGGATTCACCCTAAACTTCTAAGTATAACTAAGCTATAGAAAAGAGTAGTAAGCAGAAGAACCTAATGCATAAATCTTGTCCCAAATTTGGGACAGAATGGTACAAGGACGGGTTAGGACTTGCGAGCGGTAGGATCAGTACTATATAAGGATAAGACAAGTTAGGTCATGCGAGCGGTAGAGTCGGTATTATATAAGGAAGGACGGATTAGGTCATGCAAGCGGTATGCTCAGTATTATACAAGGAAGGACGGGTTAAATACTACGAGGGGTAGGCACGATATTATATAATGAAGGACTGGGATAGTCCTGCGAGCGGTAGACTCAGTGTTATCTATGGAGGACTGGATAGTCTGGTGAGCTGGAGGCTCAAAAAAATACAATAAGAGGTGTGCTTACTAGATAGTACGTGGATACCCTGTGTGTTCTTAGGGGCGCACATAAGGTGTAGGCTGGGAGATGTGTGACATAAGCCTAGAAGTGGACATGCCCGATCCACTGCCCTGTTTTGCTCAACTGGGTACCTAAGTTGACACACTCAAATAGAGGGAGCTAACAAAAGTCTATACGTATAGAGTCGTGTGCGTGTGTTGCATCATTGCATATCATAACATATCATAACATACAACACACAGAAATAAGACCCCATCGTATAAATTTTTATGGGCTATTTTATACGATGGATTTACCTTAGTGCCAGATCCCCTAACTTATAAGTTTGTATTGACATTCATATAAGTTAGGGTTACATTCATAGCAGCTCTAGTTATTTCTTTGCTTGCTTTAGTTTACTTTATAACTGCTCTAGTTTACTTTTCTAGCTGCTTAAATTCTTTTATAATTGCATGCATATACTCACCTTGACTCTCGTTTATATACTGATTGGTTTCATAGTAGCACTTCTCTTATTATGATAGAACCGCTAGGACAGTACATAACCTTATACATGGTAAATCTGCTAGATAGGTTCACCGTCATCTGCTTGATATATATAACCCCTTGCTGTCCTCCGCTTCCTCCTCCCGCATGGTGGCTAGGAGTCACCGGGGGAGGGGATGGAGAATTTGGCTTAGTCTTTGACTAACGGTCAGTGGACCATATCATTTTAGAAGCTGTTATGCCAGAGCAGCAGGACCCCATTCAGAAGATCAGGATAGGAGGACAGGACGAGGCATTGCAGCCAATAACCCTTGTTGCAGCAACAGCTATAGAGACGAGTGACTTTGTAGTGAGGATGTTGATGTACTGTGCATAAGCCCCTATTCCTTTTTAGTACTTTCTCATCGTGGACAATTGTACTATGATATATATAATGTGATTTTGTGGGCTTGTTTCCTTAATGCTTCTATTACTGTGACATGTGGTTGGCCTGGATGATGAATGATTAACTGGCAGGATCGATGCCTTGTAATGGGGACCATCTCGTGATTTAGTGCCACCGCAAGGCGGCGGTTCTGGGAGGTAAGACCTGGGAACGAATACAAAAAAGGGGTCTTACAGAGTGAACTCGTGAAGTATTTGATTACTCGACGAATTCACTTCATCACTCGATGAAAACAACTTGAAGACTTGACGAGAAGGACTTAACTAAAATTTGAGACGGGAAGAAATATTAACTCAGACCACTCGAGAGCTTCTCGAGAGCACTCGACGAATTCGGCGAGTGTTCACGAGAAATCAACAGACCACTAGACGAATTCATCGAGTGTTTTCGAGTGAACACTTTATTACTCGACAAAAATACTTAAAAAATATATCATCACTCTTTCAAGTAGACTCGACGAACTCATCAAGTCCTCACGATATGTCTAGACAAATTCATCGAGACTTCCCGAGAGTACTAGACGAAAATGACTTAGAAAATTTTTCTTCCAATCTAGAACACAACAACAACTTCTTATTGACTTTTCCTTAGTGTTTGAATATGAAGTACTCCCCAATAGAGAGATTTCACATGAGTCAACACCTTGGTCTACACAATGAGGAATTACATTGCAAAGGCCTGTGTTTTATAACCCATTGAAACCTGACATTGGTTTGTACTTAGCAATTAATATCCTGCAAACACATAACTAAAATACCATATCAAATACAATATCAATGCATCTTAGTTTAAGGGGAACTTCTTCAAATCAATGCTATTATGGCTATAATATTTATATCTAAAGTCATTAAGAAATATCACATCTTAGTCCTCCAATAATTATAATCAGATCCGACAAATAAAGGAGGTCTACTAATCCCTTGCCCCTCATAAAAAGAAAGATCAAGGTGCATCATTATTCCCGGTGGTGAAACCATTTTAGAATAACCTGACTATGATATCACTTGTTAGATGTTGTGGCGCCCATATAGATGAATAAGGGATTTTATAAAGTTTAAAACTTTTGGAATTAAGATAAAAATATCTTTGTAAGAGAAAGTTAATTTAAAATATTCTAGAACATGAAAGTTAAAATGAATTTGATAAATCAAAACGAGACATGATTTTATTTCATAAGACAATAAGTTACAAAAGTGTTGATTTCTATAACGCTAGAAATCAAGACAATATATCTAAATTTCCCTTTTGTTTTCTATACGGCTCTTCTCCCAAGAATCGGTTGGCTTTAGCCTATCTATGTATAACTCTGCCTCCCGGTAGTTGTGCACAGTTGAGGGGAGTTTTATGCCCAGAACAGTTGTCTTGTGGTCGAGCCAACTCACAGGCTAGCAACCACCACAAGACGCCTATTCTGCCGACAATTTCTAAATATCAAAGGCTAATCACAATATTAAAGGAATGAAAATCTAAAGTCCACATCACATTAAATATAAATAGTTGTCCACAGAATAATAATAGAGACTGATACAGTCTGATACATGTACAAGATGAAATACAAACTACTACAAGCGAAAGATCTCTAATGTCTTACATCTGCTGCGGAAGGGGCTAGTACATACCGCATCATCACGTCAGCCTCTACCTCTCTGGATCGGTGGTCCTCCTGCTCGAGGTACTGCTGCTGCATCGACACGGTTCCTTAAAATGATGTGGTCCACTGACCGTTAGTCAAAAAGACTAAGCAGTATTGGTATTCGCTCCCCAGACCACTCCTATGCACCGGGCGGAAGGATGGAAAAGGAAGGTACAATATAAGCAACACTAATAAAATAAGTAGGTGACATAAGGAATAATGTATTTTATGGTGTCATTCATAACACTATGTCAAATAGTTGTACATATAGGAATATTGAGTGTGTTATAGTTCTCAGCACATAGTTATAGATCTACATCTACTGTTAAAACAACAGAATAAACTACCATGTAAAATTATATATCAGCAGTTAATAAATAACTTAACTTATAAAAATGCCCATGCAGATTTATAAGTTAAGGGTCGTTCTAGCAAGTGAAATAATTTATCATATAAAGTGCCCATACTAATTTATATGATAAGAATCTTTGGTGAAGGTTTATGATGTACATGCGATTACATGCTATGCTATGATATGATGACTCACCACACAGTTACGCACACACACAAACTCTATGTCGACATACATTTTTAGTTCCCACTTTTCGAAGTTAGTTAATCTCTCATGCACCTCCCGTCGTGGTTAAATGGAGACAGTGGAGCTGACATCTCCACTACTTGGTGGGTATAACACACTACCAGACCTAGGTCTTACATACGCCTCAACGCATGAGCATGTGCGGAGCCTCTACGTACTCTTGCTGGAATATACAAAACCAGACCTCCAAGGCTTATGGGAGAGTAATTGGGAAAACATCTCCAGGACACAAGTTGAGCTGGCCCACTAGATCTCAACCCCTCTACGAAGTCTACATGCTTCCATCGGTGTGAAGACTGAACACACATCGTAGACCCACCACAAGTAATCCCACCACTAGGATCTATATGCACATGCACTAGTAGTCATCCCCACCTCATATGTATCACTGAGCTAACAACTCCCAAGGACTATCAACCAAGTCCTCCTTATACTCACCCACCAGGAAATATAAGACATTTGTATAAGTTCTGAGTGACAACACACTATAACCTAGGGTTCAAGTCCTGCATGGAGAAGTACAAACCGTAATAATTTAATCATGATCTTAAGGATTACTTATGATATTATGAGTGTATATTCTTTTATTATTATATTTATCGTACGTAGGCCTAACAATTTATGTTGAATCTTGGACTTCCCGAGGTCTACCCGGTGAAGGGTTCGCAGCGGTACTAGGAGGTGCGATGGGATGACATCCCAAACCTCTTATCAAGATAATTAATATCATGGGATCCCAACATTTCTTAATTGTATATTCATATAGAAGGGTGTTGATGCGAGGTTATATTGGAATAAAGGTTCTTAACCAAAGATTATTAACCGCACCCACATTTGAGGTTTTATATAAGATCAACCATGTTTGTCTACCCCAATTGGCCAAACCTTCTACCAAGGGTTAAGGATAAGTTAAATATACTGCCAGAAAAATTTGGTTACTTTTTGATGAGTAATAAGAGAGATATTCCAATAATCAAAAATTACTATTAGCACACCACATGTGGATCACAAGTGTGTACATCAAATTCTATTTAACCAATTGACCTAAAATTTCTAACATAGGTCTAAGATAGGTCACATATACTACCAGCAAGATTTCGTTAAATTTTTATGAGTCTTAAGAGAGATATTCCAACAATCAAAATTACTATTAGCACACTACATGTGGATCACAAGTGTGTACATCAAATTCTATTTAACCAATTGACCTAAAATTTCTACCATAGGTCTATGATAGGTCAAATATACTTCCAACAAGATTTGGTTAATTTTTGATGAGTATAAAGAGAGATATTCCAATAATAAAAAAATTACTATTAGCACACCACATGTGGTGATAAGTGTGTACATCAAATTCTATTTAACCAATTGACCTAAGATTTCTAATATAAGTGTTACATGTTATAAAAAGGATTTCCCCACAGATTTGGGATTTTTTAGAACATTCAAGGCCTAATTATTTCATTAATACCATAGTGTGACATGACTCAAATATTGTTAAATAATATGTGTCTTTATTCTAAAATTTCCAAAATATTTCAGAGGTGTATATTGAACTATATAAGATTCTACCAGAGTTTTGGAATTTTCCCCAATTATTTGAATTCCATTATTTCATTTATTTAATGGTGTGCATAATTTAAATAATCTCAAATAATATATGTTTGTTCTAAAATTCCCAAAATATTTTCAGAGGTGTATATTGACCTATATAAGGTTCTACCAGAGTTTTGGAATTTTCACCATTTATTTGACTTCCATTATTCATTTATTTAATGGTGTGCATAATGTAAATAATGTCAAATAATATGTGTGTTTGTTCTAAAATCCCCAAAATATTTCCAAAGGTGTATTAAAACCTATATCATCATGTGACAGAAAACTAGAATTTTCCTAAGTCCTTTGGTCACTTTTATTTCATTAATTTAATTATGTGAAATAATTAAAATTAATTAAATGCCTAGTATTTTTAACTCCAAAATCCTAATTTTACCAAAGATGACTTCTTTCCTCATAATGGGTGCATGGACAAAATATCATTGACATGCATCAAGCCATTTGTGATAATTTCACAAAATACAAAACCTAGGCTATATGCACACCAAATTCCTATACATCATACTCACATGCATGTGGAATAGACCAACATGCAGATCTCCAAATGACTTCAAATTTATACCATAGATGTAAAATGACCTAAAGAACATGTCACCACATATTTGGTATTTTTCACATCAATGAAGGTATAAAAAGTTTCATATATATCATTAGTGTCACACCTCTAAATTTTCCACAAAAACCTTTGAAACGTTAATTCCAAAAATTCTAAAATTCAAGATATGGTGCATAACATCATGACACACATTGGGTCCAAATTTCAAAGACATGTAAGCAATAATTTGAGAGATATACCAAATAGTGCATTTTCATGGTCTTAAAAATACCCCAACTTTGAATCAGGATTGTGAGAGGTAAAAGTCACCTTAGAGGGAGTTCAAGTATAATTCGAGAAGCCCTCACCAAGGGATACAACATTTATGTTGAAGCCTTGGTTTGGATCTAATAAGAGCTAGCTCAAAATTGAGCTTGAAAGGGCTGATCTGGGTTTGAAAAAAGTCAACCCCTCTTAATATAAGTCTAGGACTGCGAATAGTGTGATCTGCACTAATCTTAGCGCAGATCCAACGATCCTCCATCATCTTCAACCTCCCGCAATGGACCCAATCTTCCCGACCTAGAGCAACTTTGGAGGGGATTTCCCGGCCACCCGAGCATCTTCCCGGCCAACCACCGCCACCAACACCTTCTTCAAGGTGAGGGATATCAGAGGGTGGTGGTACGACGACCTGAGGTGTTCAGAGAACGGGATTATGGCATGGCCAAAATTGCGATTTCGCTCGATTTGGTGAGCTCGAGTCGAGATCGAATCTTCATGGAAATGGGATAGGAAGATATAGGACTAGGGGAGAGGAGCAAAAACGCACCTGAGATCGTGCTCGAGCCTTGGTAATTCTTCGCGGAGGCATGGTGGTGGTGGATTATGGCGACCTTGCTCCAATATGAGCTCCTGAGCTCAAAGTCTTCGACTGGATGGCTAGCTCGACTCCTCAGTGGATGGGGAAGATGATAAGAAGGTCAAATGGGGCTGAGGGTGGCTGTATATGGAAAGGCCATTAGGGGGTGTCAGCCATGCCTTGTTTCTCCATCACTTGCTCCACTTGTCACCCATTCAACACAAATACAATTGGGCTCTCTGAGATGAGTTATTTCCTCAGCTTAGGGAAGGGAGTGGAGGTGCCATGTGGCCTCCATTCCATGAATTCCTCTTATCTCATGTGAAGGGTCGACCAAAAGACCAAATTAGCTCATGCATGCAATTGCATGCTGATTTCAGAGGGTAAGGGGTGGTAATTTTGCCATGGACTGTAGAGTGGGCCTTGGTCCAAGCTCTTGACCCATTGGAATTGGGCTTGGCACCTTAATTTCTCTTTTAGGCCAATATTTAACTATGGTTGACCTTGGTGTTGACTTGGTCAACTGATGAGGTGGCTACCCCCACAAGATGGGCATGAGTCCTATGTCACCACCCAAAGTGAGTTGGGTGATGGTGGGGTCATTGAGAGGTCAGTATAACCAAATTAAGGCAATTTGGGTTATGTTGACCTAGAGTTGACTTTGGTCAAATCTAGGGAATTATGTGGCCCAATGATGTTGGTCATGGCTCTAATGACTTATCTTTGTAATCATTGGGGTGAGGTGAGATCAATTGGGTTATTAGGGGTTCAATTATGGTGAACTAGGCTATGTTGACCTAGTTTGACTTGGGTCCACAAGGTGGGTTTACTAAGCCTATTGGGCTCTAGACCTTTCACCATGCCCTAGCCATGTCACCACGGCCTATACTACCGTAAGGGGTCTAGAAGGGAAGGGGATGTTACAAATCCCGATAAACAAAATAAATAATTTCATCCCCGATATTTTAGTTTGGGTATACGGGTGTACAACCCAGTGTTCACCGACTCACAGAGAAGTCAACTACAGGCGATTCAGAGAGCACTCGCTGATTCGCGGCGTGTATCCCACCAAGGCAAGGCGTGGAGGACCAGGGATCTCATTTGCAAGTACCGAGCGGTCCGAACTCCTCGTTGCATTAAGAACCATTATGTGGTGCATTTAGCCAGAGCGAGCCGGGGGAGGTCTTGCAGTTCCAGACTGGCGAGACAAGAGGGAGCTCGCTCCCACTCGCAAGAAGAGATCTCGCGAGCCCAGCTCGCAGAGAGGCCGGTGGGTGGCGCCTTCTCGGGCCACTCGCCTGGCAAGGGTCGACAGGTGAATTTACATTGATACCCTCGGTGGGCTGCCAATAACCCTCCAGAACAGCGGAGTTTGGCTGTTAGCAGACCCATTTGGGGTGCGTAGAGCAAAACCAAAAGGAAGAATCATGCTATTAGCAGACCAGTAAAGAAAAGTTATAAATAGACCCTGAAGGGCACCTTTGGAAAGCATTCCAGATCTTTGCTTCTCCTCAGGATCTCTTTGGTTAGCTCCTTCAGCTCTCCAAGGTGCCCGACTTCAGTCTTGGCTTGGGAGGGGAAGCGCTCAAAAGATCTTCCGGGTGTGTGGTGGGTGTACAACCCAGTGTTCACCGACTCGTGGAGGAATCAATCACAGGCACTTCAGGGAGTGCTCGCAGACTCGCGGTGAGTGTCTTGCCAAGGCAGGACGAAGCGAGCCAGGGATCTCGCTCGCGAGTAGCGCACGACTACAACAAGAGTGTTTTGAAGACCGCTCTGGGGTGCATTTAGCCAGGGCGAGTCAGATGAGGTCTCACAACGTTAGTCCGGCGAGGCGAGTGGGGGCTCGCCTCCACTCGCAAGAAGAGATCTCGCGAGCCCAGCTCGCATAGAGACTAGCGAGTAGCGCCTTCATGAGCCACTCGCCTAGCAGGGGTTGTAGGTGAATTTACCCTGATGCCCCTGGTGGGCTGCCAATAGCCCTCCAGAACAGCGGAGTTTGGCTGTTAGCAGACCAGTTTGAGGTGTGTATAACAAAACTAAAAGGCGGAATCCTGCTATTAACAGACCAATTCAAAAAGGCTATAAATAGACCCTTTGGGGCACCTTGAGGGGGGGAATCCTATTCTAGATCTTTGCTCCTCCTCAAGAGTTCTTTGGTTAGCTCCTTCAGCTCTCCAAGGTGCCCGACTTCAGCTTTGGCTTGGGATGGGAAGCGCTTTAAAGATCTTCTGGGTGTGTGGTGAGACCTCCACACTGCTGCCAAGGGTCGTGCCTTTTGTTCAAAGTCTTCAGCCTGGTTCTTCCGCGGGATTAGTAAGTGCTCGCTGCCCCCTTCTCGTTAGCACGAATGAAAGAACGCATGTGAATAAGAAATAGGACAATGACATTGGAAAGATAGACAAAATGTTTCTTTTTCATTCATAAAAAATGGGTTACAGTCAAACGGCGAGCTCGCCGGCAAAAAGAAAAAAATTATTACAGTAAAAAAGTTGAGGTGGCTCGCCTGATAGTTCTTTAGTCGCTCCCCCGATCCTCTATCTTGGATACCGGCGCGAACAGTTCAGGGACGACTTCCTCCGCAGTGAGCTCCATGGCGTTAGGAACGATCAGATCCACCCCCTTAAGAGTGTCGAATACAAGTTCGGCGATCTCCATCGATTTCTTGCGGGCGGCCTCCTTTTCGTCTCTCGACTAGCCACGAGCTCCCGCTCGCGAAGGAGGAGGGGGAGCACCACCAGGGTCAGGTCGTGAACCTGGGCCTTGAGGCAGGTATTCTCCATTTCTAGGTCGGCGATCCTCGCGTTTAGTTGGTTGAAGGACTCGGCATCCTGCAGAAAGGAAGCTAGCAAGGGCAAATCGAAGCGAGACAGAAAAGGACTCTTTGCGAGTATTGCTTACCAGGCCGCCTTGAAGGCTGGCGAGGAGGCCCTAAGACAAGGCCTCCTTTCCTTTAAGCTCCACAATCTCACTCGCGGACTTCTAGAGCTCAGCGTTGAGCTCTTTAATCTCCCTATCCGCAGTGAAGTAGCGGCGGCCCACCATGTGGGTAAGCTCCGTCGCCTGGAACTGGGCCCGCATGGCCTCATATACGAGCCCTTTCTGTGTGAAGGACCTGAAGAAGGAGGCGTCCTCGCGACCACATAGCCCAAAGGCGAGGGCGAACGCCTCGCCTCCAACTTTGTCACCCTCCACCCAGGAAGGGAGGAGAGAGGAGCAGACGACCTTATTCTGCTCAGAATCCCACGCGATCAACGGCTCGCCAACCGCGTCCGGAAGCTTCGCACGGAGCCCAAAATTCGTATGGCTCGTCGGCTTGGGCTTGCCGACCGTCTCTTCTGGCTCGCCGCCCTCCTTGGCGGGCTCTTGATTCGCTGAGGGAGACAGGGGGGGTGTCTGGTTTGGAGAGATCCACGACATCCTTCCCCTTTAGGGCGGGGGGGGGGGGGGGCCTTCTTGGTTTTCTTCGGCAACCCATGCGAGGCGGGCCGGCGCGAAGGGCGAGAACGTTTCTTTCCCGCCGAAGAGCTCGGGAGGTCGCGAAAAGCCTCAGTAGCCACGCTCGCGAGCGGGTCAGTGGTGAGGGAGGAAGAAGGCGCGTGCGGGGGGTTGAGCGGAATATCGCGCTCTCCTGCAAAAATGACTAAGAATGTTAGCTAATCGAAGGAAAGGGGGTGAGGAGATTTGTGAGAGCGAGTCAAACCTTCTCCTTGGGGGACAGGCGACAGCAGGTCCACCCGCTCTCGGAGGAAGGCGACCTCAAAATTCTTCCCCTTAAGGTATTGGTACAGACTCGCGTCATAACCCCCTAGCGAGGCAGGAGGGCGGTAAGCGGACTCGTCTCGCTGGGTTGGGGTGTAAGAGATATTGCTGAAGGGGCCCTTCACCAGGACGTATTTCTGCGTCCAGTAGTGGGACTTGTTCACCATTTCACAGATGGTGACATGCTGGCTCGCGAAATGAGCCATCACATCTTTGTACGCACGGAAGGAAAACACCTTGCGGAAGACGAGCAGGCTAAACTCGATCTTCTCCGCCCGAAGGTAACTGGCGAACGCGACCACCACGACGATCGGGTTCGGCGTCAACTGGCTCGGCAGAACGCCAAAGTATTTGAGTACCTAGAAAAATCGATAGGGGTTAGAGCGTCATTCGCGAAGCGAGCCAGGAATACTAGGGTCAAAGAACAAACATACTTGGTGCACTTCCGGCCAAAGGGGAAGTCGCAGCCCATTCTCAAAGTGAGCGATGGGGATAGCGAGCTCGTCAGGGTGCGGGTCGCTGATGGTGTCTCGCTCAGTAGGGCAGCGAGCCACGAACCCGAAATGGATGTACTGGTCGACGGTGGCGAGGTATTCCTCCTTTGTGAGGTTGGCACAGAAGAAAAGGCCCTCAAGGAAGGCTCCAGAGCACTTGGCCCGCCCCTCCGCCTCCACATCTGCGACCATGGTGTTGGAAAGTTGCGAATCACAAAAGTAGCGAGCGCGAGCTAGATTTGCGAGAGAGTCAGAATAAGAAAAGCGGAAAGGAAGGAAAGTAAAGGCGGTGGTTGAAAAGTAAAGAGATCGGCAATTTATAGAAATAAAAAAGGCGGGAAGGAGTCGAAGCGCCAGAGTCTGCAGATAGCGGATTCGCGCGGTACTTTTCCGCCTCCAGGGGTCCTATTCGCTCCCAGTGAGTTAACACCTTACCGAACTTCCTCCCGTTAGTCGTCGGCGAGCCAGCACTGGATAACGAATATAATGAAATGCGAGAGCGAGTGATAAAAGTGTACTAAGCGGCATAGGTGATCAATGAGTAAGCGAGCCAGACATAGCAAAAGAAAGAAAAAATAATAGTAAAAACGGAAAGTGCGGGCTCGCAAGCGAGTCAAAAATATCATTATTACAGACCATGGAATTGTTTGCGACCCCTCCCTACGAGGGGGAAGGGGAGGAAAAATAGAATGCCCACTGCAAAGAAAACGTCATTAATAGCGCAACCATTTCCAGCGACCGCAACCCCGCACACCAGAGCGAGGAGGGATTCACGGGTAGTAATACTCGCGAAGCGACTGGGCCGCTTGGTTCGTCAGCCGCGTGTAATCTTCAATACGAGCAATGTACACCCCGGGGGAAGTCACATCGCCGTGATCGACCGACCGCGCCTCGGCAAGGATGCACGCGTTCGCGTCCTCCATCGCAGCAAATCTTTCCTCACTCGCGAGCCGGTCCAACCGATTTTGTTCATGTAGATCCCGCAGCAGGGAAGTATGCTTCTGGAATATCTCGGTGACCCGCCTCTTCATTTGCGCCGGATCGTCGGGGTCCCCCAAAAATTCCGCGACCTGACTCGGCGAGGGGGGTGGCGATATCTCCAACGCACCCTGCTCCGACTCGGTGGGCGGGGTCATGGAATCACTTGCGAAGTAAAATCAGCAAGAAGGTGGAAAGCAATGCTCTATAGCAACAGTCTAACCTAGTGGGGGAGTTTGAGTACTGGGCCACTGGCGAGAGGCGCCTGGTTGGCCTCGGAATGCTTCAACAAAAGCAGGGGTAACGGTCTTACCCAGACCGGAAGCGAACGCGGGTTTGGCAGCGAATTCGGGCTCGGCAATCAGCGTCCCTCCAGGGCTCCTTTCTCCCAGAATGCCGAATCCGGGAGTGATGATGGTCTGATTTGGCGGGGCCGGCGGGCCAGCAGGAGGAGGAACTCGCTCTTCCGGGTCCGCGAGAGGAGGAACTCGCTCCTCCAGGTTCGCGAGAGGAGGCACTGCACAGAGAGTAAGTGTGATTTGGTGAGCCAAGAAACATGAAGGAAGGCAAGGTAAATCACTCACCTCGTCGTGAAGGCGAGTCCTCGTTGTGACTAAGGTCGACGATCCTCACGTCTGCGAGAAGAGTATCAGCCCCCCCGGTGGAAGGGATGTGGGTCTCCGTGATTGTTTTCTCCAAGTAATTCTCTCCCGGGGAAGCGTGCTGCGAGTAAAGAAACAATGTCGAGAGAGGAAGACATTACCTCGGTAAACTTGACAGTAGTACCTGCGAGGCGAGCCCGTCATGGGAGGAGGGAGACGAAAAGGAGGACCCACCCTGGCCGGTCGAGCGCCGAACGACCTTTGCCGCTCTGATGGAGGGCAGGGGCGGGGCGCGCTGCGGAGAAGCCCAAGAGGCGATAGCGGCGGCCTTCCCCTTCTGGGAGGCTTGTGAGGCCTTCAGGCGAGCCTATATTTCGTCTTTCTTATACATCGCGCTGGGGCTCGAGACGAGTAAGAAAAGAGAGAGAGGGGTACAAAAGTTTGAACACAAGTAGGGAAGGGTAGTATTTATAGTGGTGGGCATGGGCCCCACCAAAAGATTTGCGCCATGTAGTCTAAAGGTTGGCGAATATCCGAGGTTGGATGATTCTTCGCGAGCCCGGAGAGCCTCGCTAAGAGCGGGGATTGTGTACAACTCCGATATTCGCCAGAAGGAAGGCGAAGAAGCAAGAAGTCAGCAGACGGAGGAAGCGAGAGAAAAAGTGAGCCAGAGCTTCGAAGGCCGCTCGCAGGAAGGCGAGTGAGTTGAGCACTCGCCATCGGCCCGCAAGGAAGCGGGCGAGCCGGGTTATCGTGGTCCGCTCGCAGGAGGGTGGGCGAGCCAGATTGTCGCGACCGGCGAACTCGCCATCCAGCTCGACGAACTTCAAATTGAGTTCGATGAAAGCTGTTCTGCGTTCGACGAGCGTCATGCTCCAGGTCGACGAAGTCGTCTCAGCGGCTGGGCTGGGAAGGCCAGCCGTCTCAGCAGCTATTTCTGCCCAGTCCCAGCGGACCCGCTGAGACAAGCGAGCGTCTCAGCGGGCTCAAGCACTTTTTCAGCGGCTCCCAGCCCAGTCTCAGCGGGAGAGCTCGCAGGAGAAAGCGCGAGATCCGGCCTCAGAGGGTGTCGCCGGGAGAGGAGTGAGCTGGATCTTCACGGGCTGCTCGCCCGAGAGTAGGGTTTCAGATCCGACAGGTGGAAGAGGTGACAAAAGGGCAAGCCAGAGTTTCAAGGGTCACTCACAGGAAGGCGCGCGAGCCAAGTCCCTGTGAGCCCAAGCCTCAAGGTCAGCTTGCAAGAGGGCGGGCGAGCCGGGCAGTCGCCGATCGCTCCAAGGAAGGCGGGGCTCCCGTCCGCATTCAGCGAACTCGGCTCAAGGTTCGACGAAATTCATCCCGCGCTCGACAAACGTCACCTTTGAATCTGTCTCAGCGATTAGGCTGAAAGGATAGGCCGTCTCAGCGGTCACTTCTGTCCCGTCTCAGTGGATCCGCTGGGACCGGGTTGTCTCAGCGGTTTTTCCCCCACCTGCAGCTCAGCTTGACAGGGAGTGAAATTACCCCTCTGCCCCTGGTGGTCTGCAAATAGCCCCTCCAAACAACGGAGTTTGGCTGTTAGCAGGCCAAATTGGGGTGCATTTAGTGAAACCAAAAGACGGAATTCCGCTATTGACAGACCATGAGCAAAAAACTATAAATAGACCTTGAAGGGCACCTTGGGAGAGGATTCCAATCTCAGTTCTCTGAGCTTCTTCTTCCCTCGGCCACTTTGGTTAAGCTCTCCAAGGTGCCCAAGTCTCAGCTTTGGCTTGGGAGGGGAAGCGCTCAACGATCTTCTGGGTTTGCGGTGGGACCTCCTCGCTGTGACTAAGGTCTTAGTCTGTTTCTGAGTCTCCAGTCTGCTCCTTCCGAGGGACTAGTAAGGGCTAGCCGCCCCTCAACTTGTTGAGGGCCCGAGCTTCACAAGAGACCGAGAAATCGGTTTCAACACTTGGTATGAGACCTTATCCACTTTTCTTCTAGAACACTCCTTTGAAAGAGGGAAAGTGGATAAAACTCTTTTCACAATAGCACATAAAAATCGGCTGTTACGTGTACAAATATATGTAGATGACATCATATTTTGATCTACTGATCAATCTCTCTGCAAAAGGTTTGCCTACCTAATGCAGTCAAGATTTGAAATGAGTAGCATGGGGGAATTATCCTATTTTCTTGGTCTCCAAGTTAGATAAAATGCAGATGGCATTTTCATATCCCAATCCATGTATACCAGAGAGCTCATCAAGAGGTTTGGGATGGAAAATGCCTCTGTTATGAAAACCCCCATGGCTACCAATGTTGTTTTGGATAGAGATGAAAAGGGTAAGTCCTTTGATCATAAGACTTATAGAGCAGCCATTGGTTCCCTTCCCTACTTAACAGCCAACATACCTGATATAATATTTGCTACCTGTATATGTGCTAGGTTTCAGGTTGAACCAAAGGAGTCACACATGAGTTCTGTAAAAAGAATACTCATGTTTATAAAGGGAACACCTGAACTTGGCTTGTGGTGTAACACCTCCCCTGTAATGACTATATAATATAGGTCCGGCCGGGACCCCACAGCATATAACCGCCACAGTTTCAGTATTAAAAGTTAATATAATGTAACATCCCATTTCCTACTAGACCCCCTAACTCCAATTTAGGGTGAGACAAGTGGTGAGTGTGGTGAGTTTGAGCTAGATTGCAGCCTTAGGACACATAGGGTTAGGTGAACTCACATATGGTCTACTATAAGGCTCAAGTCAACCTAGGTCAAACTAGCTCAACATGAACTCACACTTGCAAATTGACTCCACTAAATGATGATAAACACTCCAAGGAATGCTATAGACCCAAAAGCCCCATCATGGGGTCACCAATTGACCCAATTTGACCAAAGTCAAACTTGGGTCAACATAGGTCAAATCCTCCCCAATAAGTTCAATTGAACCCCAAAGCATGAAATTGACTTCACCCCTAGTCTTAGAACATCATGGGGGACATAATTGACTCAAAAGCCCCATCTTGGAGTCTTCAATTTGACCAAATTGACCAAAGTCAACATTCCCCCAACTTTGGTCAAAATCACAATTATTGGTCAAATTAGCCAACCTAGGTCCTCACCATGACTCAACCAACCTTGGGTGGTGTCAATAGATCCAAAACCATCACATTTGACCAGTCAACACACCCAATTGACCAAGTCAACCCAAAAGTCAACATTGGGTCAATTTTGCCTAAATTGGAATTATTTGGAATTAATCCAAATTCCAATGGATTAAGGCCTTCACCCAAAGCCCACTCTGAAGCCCATAGGCCTAATTACCAGCATTGCCCCTTAAATCCAACATGCTAGGACATGCAAGGGGATGGCATGGTCTTTTTCCCCTTCCTCCATTAATAAACAAGAGAAATTTTGGAAGAGGAGGCCATGTGGCCCTCCTCTCCTCTGCCCAAGACTATAGCTGAACTCCCCATTAACTCCTCAGCCGAATTCCAGCTGAAGCATTGACACTTGGCGGCTAGGAGGAGCAAACAAGGTGGAACCGAACCCCCCCCCCCCCCCATCTCTACTCCTATAACCAGCCTCTCTCAGCCCGTTTCAACGTTTCCATCACCCTCAGAAGGTTGAGAGCAGTCGAGCCAGTATATTAGAGCAAGAAGAACGGTGCAGAAACAAGGATTCGAGCAGGGTCGCCGGAGCTCGCCACCGCCATGCCGCACCACCACCATACGCGGCGCCAAGCTCGCCTTCAGGCACGATTTCTCCCCCTCTCCCTCTGTGCTAGTCATCTAGGGTCTTAGCAAGGGCAGTCGGGCTCAATTGAGCCGACAGCCATGGGATTTTTCCCTCCCGAGCTCCGATTGGGCTTCCTCCAGGGATCGCCGGAAAACCCCACCTACGACCACCATTCCACCGCCAATCGACGGCCAACCCCTCAACGGAGGTGGTGGCGGCGGCAGATGGCCGGGGAGGGTTGTGGTTGGCCGGTATCAGGGCCCTTTCCTTCTGGGCCGTCGGCTAGAGGAAGGAGACGAAATCACAACCGTTGATTTCGTCTCCTTGATCTCTATTGGCAGACCAAGGAAAATCTGCCTTCAAACATGCAGGGTTTTGCATGCAAAAATTGAAGGCCTTAGAGGCCATATTTGCAAAAAGTGGCAGAGATAACTTTTGTATCCCTTTGTGTCTACTTTCATTTTCCACTTGAATCAACTGATTTGGTGCAATGTGGACACTAGGACACTCATTTTCCTAGGACTGCTCCTTGTGTAGGGCAGAAATTAAAAATGCTATAACTTTTAAATGGCTTAACCAAATCCCTTGAAATTTCTACCATGCATGCATGGTATGATGATACACCTAGGGTTAAAATTTGAGAATTTATGGAGGTATATTCATTGAGATATTTCAGTTATTAGCAATAGTAAATAATTGGTATTTAAGGAGTTGTATAACTCCAAACACCCCCAAATTTGGGTGGTAAGCTATTTATATATATATCTAGATCACTGGTAGAAATTTAAGGCCATTTGGCCTTGTGCATGTGGAGTTATGAGCCATACAAGAGCTAGGCTAAAGACCTTAAGGGTGTGCCTTTAACAAATTTGGCGTGGAGTGAGCCCCAAGCCTTGGGGGTTGACCCAATGGTTTTAGATGCTGGACATGGGTCCATGGCAGTAATATGACTGCCCAAAAGTTATTTGGGGATTTTTGGATACAAAAATCCCAAGATGTGGATATTACTAAATTGCCCCTAATTTAGGTTATAAGATGAAAGAGGGGTCATATGATTTTAGAATGAAGTGAAACTTAGGGTTTAGTCTCTAATTGCATTATTGTGGCAGCATGAATTTTCTGAGAATATTTGGGAAACATTTCATGTTATAAATAGTCAAAATTACAAATATACCTCTTATGAGTCTTGTGCAATTACTGAGTTTTTATTGGTCTGGTAAATTTGAGATAAATCACAGTGGGTCATGATGATAATATAAGCCTAGAGTAATTTTATCAGAATTTATGAGTGATTATTTCTGTAGTTCTTTTGTAATTTCATAAATATGTGCATTCAAATAAAAATAGAAACTGTGGGTTTTAAATGATTGGAAAAATGTGATCTTCTGGAAATAGTGTTTTTATGTCAATATGAAGCTACTGTAATTTTTCCAGAATTTTTGAAAGTCTAATTTCAGTACTTGTAGTGTAAAGCCATTTTGTCTCTCCTTTAATGATAAATAGAAATTGTGGATTTAAAATGATTGGAAAAATGTGATCTTCTGGAAATAGTGTTTATATGTCAATATGAAGCTACTGTAATTTTTCCAGAATTTTAGGAAGTCTAATTTCAGTACTTATAGTGCAAAGCCATGTTGTCTCTCCTTTAAAGATAAATAGAAATTGTGAGTTTAAAATGTTTGAAAAATTATGATCTTCTGGAAATAGTGTTTTTATGTCCATATAAAGCTACTGTAATTTTTCCAGAATTTTAGGAAGTCAAAATCTTGTACTTGATGTGTAAAATTATTTTTCCATTCATTCATTGAAAATTAGGGATCATGGTTATTTAATTGCTGGAAAAATAAGAAATATTGGAAATCTTGTTGTCATGTCACATTTCATCTCTGGAAGGAAATGTAACAAGTTTGAATTCACTAGCATGATACCTCCTTCACATTTTAGATTCAGATTAGTAATTAATGAATTTTTATAGAGGGCAAAATTATATGAAACATGCTTGGATTTTGATCATCCCTTATTTTATCCACTATGAACCTATGATAAAAATTAGAAGTAATTTGGAAGTAATTTGACCAAGGTTCCATCATAGGAATCTAAGTAGTTATATGTCGTGGTCTGCGGATAGTGAAAACTCATTATGATGAATAGGTCAATATAATCACAAGGAAATCAGTGAGAATTTGATTATAACAAGAGATGAGTATAGACCACTTAGAGGACTAAAAGTTATTAGAGTTGAATCCAAAAGAACGATTGCTCAGGAGCGGGATGAAACATAAGGCGTGAAAACACTTAAGATATAAAGAGTAATGAGAGGGTGGAATGTTAGGTCAGGGTAGTCACCAAGAATGTTAATTGTCCTGGAAAGGGGTTGGGCATCATCCCATCACATACCCTAGTACCTTGCGAACCCTTCACCGGGTAGCCCTCGGGAAGTCCAGGATCCACCCTAAACTTCCTAGTATAATAATAACTAAACAAGGGTAGTCTAAACAGGAGTTTAAACGATGAGAGTGCTTGATGAGCTATGGGTAAGGCTGTATTCGGGATTGATGAAAGTTCGTCCTTCCCCTTAGAGGGTCATAAAGCGCTGAGGTTTAATTTAAGTGGAATGATAAGAGGGTAATCTTATGGGTAGATACCAATAATACTAAGTGTCTTGAAAAAGGGAACTTTGGGGTGTCATCCCATTGTAGTTCCTAGTACCGTAGCGAGCCCCTTACAGGGTAATCCTCGGGGAGTCCAAGATTAACCGTAAACCGTAGGGATAAGATGTTATACAAGAATAATTTAATAACACACTCACCCACACCCCGTGGTTACGGGAGCTTAGTCGGTTTGGTGCTACGAGCAGTAATCTCCGTGTTTGTAAGAGCGGATTGACAAGTCAGGTGAGCTTGTGACTCAGTAGTGTATGTTGGTACGGACAGGTTGGTCCGGTGAGCCGGTGGCTCAGAAGGTTATTATTGACGGGCAGGTTAGCCCGGGGAGCTTATGGCTCGGAGGTAGATAGTAGAACATGTTGCATGTGCACGAAGGTGGTGGGTCTTCAGTATTGGACGGACGTTCACACCGACGTCAATACGTTGACTCGGCAAGTGTGGTATTTACACTTAGCATTGAAAGTCTGGCGGTCCAGTCAGCAAGAGTACGCAGATGCTCCGCGGTTTTGCGTTGAGGCATACGATAGGTCTAGGTTAGGTAGTGTGAATACCAACCTAGAGGTGGGCGAGGCCCAACCCACCGCTTCCGTTTGCCACTACGGGAGTATCCTGGGAGTTTTGCTAGCTCCAAAAAGGGGGAACTAAAGGTCTATGCGCATAGAGTCGTAGTGAGTGAGTTGCACTTGTATGAACATAGCATAACAACATACCTTGCATGTCATAGCATGAACATTGCATTTCAACCCCTAACCCTATCGTATAAATTGGTATGGGACTTTTTATGCGATAGGCCCTGCTAAACGACCCCTTGGTCTATAGGTTTGTATGGGCATTCCTATAAATCAATGGTTACTTTTAAATTACTTTACTTGCGTCGCACTGCTTCTCTTGCTTACCTCTTTTACTGCTGCGATATTACTTTACTGCACTTATTACTATTTACTTGCTCATACTGCTAGCATAGAATTTATATGAATATACTCTTGTTAGCGTAGAATGTTTATCACCTGCTACCTTCTTGATTACTCCACTTTGTTGTCCTCCGCTTCTTCCTCCCGCACGGTGCCTAGGAGTCGCGGGGGGAGGCGGGGACAAAATCGGCTTAGTCTTTATGACTAACGGTCGGTTGTGACCGTAGGTGTTCGAGGAGCTGGAGCACCGGCACGGCCGACCAAGACATGATGGCAGGATCTGAGGAGCAGAAGCCATGCAATACTTCTACTACAGGACATGTGTTTGAAGATTTGAGAATTGTTAGCTTCCGCATAGATGTAGAGTGAGAGAGTGAGATTTTGCTCTACCTTGGTTATGTACTGGGCATAAGCCCCTTTTACTCTTTCATTTATGGTACTCATGATGGATAGCTCACTTTTGGATATATATATATATATATATACAGATGCGTGTGATTGTGGACTTGTGTGCTAGTTTTTCTTCTTATCTCTTGTTGGCCTGGTTGATCGTTCTTGCCGGCAGGATCGGCGTCTTGCGGAGGTGGCTAACTTGTGTGCTAGCATCTCCGTAAGGCGGCGGTTCTGGGCATAAGATCCAGGAACTCTCCTGGTGCGGGAGAGGGATCTTACAAATGGTATCAGCTCAGTTGGTGATGAGAAGTGAAAGAACTCCGTAGTTAAGCGTGCTCGGGCTGGAGTAGTCACGGGATGGGTGACCTCCTGGGAAGTCCACGCGCTGCCGCTTAACTGGCTCAATTCTCATCAAAGGGAGGGCGTGGGTTCGTGCCCCCCTCCAATAACCCGCTGTGCCCTGTGGCAGGCCAGAGAGGTGTTGGGGTGTACGGCCTGCAGGCTTGTTGTTGACCAGTTGTGGTCAGGCTGAACCGATGGTGCCAGTGTCCTAGGGCGGGGCCGGTGACCCAGATGGGCTTGGTCAGGCCGTCCCAGAACGGGCCTGGGCCGTCGGTGCCGGCAGTTCTAGGCTAGGGGCCCGGGTCTGGCTAGCCAGGACTGTTATATATAACTACCCAACTCAAAACTCAGATAACACAGCGGATCAAAACTGAGAAACACAGAGATTGTCCAAAACAACATAGGAGTAAACCGGCCTTAAGGCCTTACAAAACCAGTGTCCAAATCATCAAACATTCACCACAATCATGAAATCCCCAAAAGGGAAGAACTAGCTCTCCTAAGCTACCTCAGCATGCAAGCTGGAAACAAGAAAAGACAAGTACATGAATGTAGGAAAGCAAAATAAACACTTCATGAGGCTTTAGGCCTTTTTGGCATGCGAGCTGGTTCCGGCCTGCGTTCCTTGGCCTGCATCCAAATCACAAAGAGCGGTAAACGAGGGTCAGCTATGGCTGACCACAAACGGTGTAACAACACCCCTCCTCCCGGCCGTCCTAGCGGACCCCGGGGAACTACATCACCTTGCAAGTCAGCACTTCGTATGCACATGTATGTAAAGAAAAGCAACATAAACAACAGGCATGAGTGTCACAACCATCATCCATGTTTCTATGTTGAGCAAGTAATAAAAGGGGCCTACAAATGCAATATGAATGCAACTCGGGTTTCACCCAAGGCACCCTACAACGTATGATTCTAACACATCATCATACATCAACAACACAACCACGGGGTACTCGACATTTCCCCCAAAGGGCATCATAGCCCAAGGCCAAGAACTCACGTTGTGACCCACCGCGCGTGACCCACCATGCCATCGGGCTTGTCAAACAGCTCACATGTTCTTGCCTCCAACATTGCGCACATCACTACCACGGGGTACTCAACACTTCCCCCAAAGGGCATCGTAGCCCAAGGCCAAGAGCTCACGCTGTGACCCACCGAGGCTTGGCCCACCGTGCCATCGGGCTTGTCAGACAGCTCACTTGCTCTTGCCGCCAACACCGAAGGGACTTGTCTTGCCGGGACACTCTCCACACATGAATTCCGGCAATCACGGGATAACTAGCCGACCACAAAGACCAAATCACACCTTCACACATCACGGGGCATCACACGCCTCATAGCACGCACATTATTCTCCCCGCCCAAAACCCAACATTCGTTAACATACGGACCTACACGGGCATCACAACGACGAATTCGCCGTATTCAGATTTCTAGCCAGAACCCCTAAAATGCGCGTCAATCAACATCACCGAATCGGACCAACGGTCGCGAATCCAGCTTCAACCACAATGCCTAATCCACTAACGGAGTGGATTTCTAGTGCAACACATGTCGGGGACGGACTCAATCAACCCGAAGGTTCCTCTTGAACCAAGGCGACCCGGATCCCTCTCACTCGACGGATCCGGTGCCAAAATGCAGCAAAAATAGAGAGAAAAATTGATGCCATGCATGCATCCTAAAGACCGGGAGGAGAAATGTCGTTACCTTTTGAGATTTCCTCCTAGCCATGAGAAACTTGAAAAAGAATGGAGGAGAAGAAGCGCCTCGATGTCCCATACGCGCTGCCGGTCTCGGATCGGCGAACGAAGCTCCGAAGCTCCAACAATGGCGGGATCTAAGCTCTCTTCCTCCTCCAAACCCCTTCTCTCTCTCAACCCTCAAAACCCACGATGGAAAGAAAATGAAGAGGGAAAACCCTCTCATCCTTACTTAGGGTTCTCCCACGAGCCCCTCACAGCTGTCCGATCAAGATCTAAACCAAACGGACGCCCAGATTTCGCTGTTTACGGATCTGTTTCTGTCAGCTTGCGCACGCACGGTCGAACGCACGACCGTGCGTAAAAACGCACGAACAAAAACAGAACACCATTTTCCCAGCCGAAGAGCACGCACGGGCGGATCGATCGTGCGTCAAGAAAAACGCACGATCGTGCGTTTAAGAAAAATCTACCATTACGGCAGTTTTCAGCGAAGAGGACCTAACGCGCGGCGTTAACTCTCAGATCAACAAAACTGGGGTGTTACAACTCCACCCCCCTTAAAAGAATTTGGTCCTCGAAATTTCAAAACTGAAACAGAAAACTGCGATGCATACCTGATGCAAAAAGTTCTGGGAAGTCCTCCCGCATCTCTTGCTCACGCTCCCAAGAGAATTCGTCTCGCCCGCAATTGTCCCATCGCACCTTTACAAGCCTGACTTCCTTGTTACGCAACTGTCGGACTTCCGAGTCCTCCATGCAGATCGGACGAACCTTCGTCCTCAGATCCCCCTTCACCGGCACTGCCGCCGCTTCAACCACGACGCTTCGCTCTACCAAAGCTTTCCTCAGCACAGAGACCTGGAAAACATCATGTAATCAACTCAGCTCAGCGGACAGAGCCAAACGATAGGCTGCTTCGCCTATACGCTCTGTAACCTCGAACTAACCCAAATATCTCGGACTCAACTTCTTGAGTCGTCGCAGACGCGAAACGCCCTTGAACGGCTTGATCTTCAAGTAGACCATGTCGCCCACTGCAAACTCCACATTTCTATGGCGCACGTTAAAATACTTCGCTTGCCTATCCTGAGCAACCTTCATGCGCTCCTGAATCGTCCGCACGATCTCGCAAGCATCCGCCACCACTTGCTTTCCCAAAAGCTTAGTGTCTCCTGCCTCTGCCCAAGACATCGGCGTCCGACACCTCCTTCCATACAATGCTTCGTATGGCGCCATCTTGATACTCGCCTGGAAGCTATTATTATAAGCGAACTCCACCATGAAAAGGTGGTCTTCCCAACTCCTACCAAAGTCAAGAGCACACATCCTCAACATATCCTCCAATGTACGGTTTGTTCGCTCCGTCTGACCGTCGGTCTGCGGATGGAACGCGGTACTAAACTTGAGTTTGGTGCCTAAACTTTTCTGCACTAACCTCCAGTCCTTCGACGTGAACCGCTCATCGCGATCACTAACAATGCTCTTAGGAATCCCGTAAAACCGCACAATATTTCGAACATAAAGCTCCACGAGCTTCTCCACGCCATCGCCCTTCTGATTCAGAATGAAGTGAGCCACCTTGGTCAGGCGATCCACTATCACCCAATTCGCATCGTTACCCTGCTGCGATCGAGGCAAACCATGCACAAAATCTATAGACATATCGTCGAATTTTCATTTGGGGATAGGAAGAGGCTTCAAGAACCCGCTGGGCCTTTGGCACTCAGCCTTCACTAAAACACAAGTCTGTCACCGGCTTACATACTCAGCTACGTCCCGTTTCATCCCAGGCCACCAAAAGGATTTCTTCATATCCGAGTACATCTTTGTACTACCTGGATGAATGGAGTACTTCGTAAAGTGAGCCTCAAACATCAACTCCTCGCGGAGCTTGCCAAAACACGGAACACAAACCCTTCCGTCTCTTTTCAAAATCCCCCCGACCGTCTCCAAAGCACTGTCTTCGCTTTGCTGAGCTTCCAACACCAACTGTTGGCACTCTTCGTCTGCACTAGTCGCCTCTCGGATTCGATCCGTTATATCACATTGCATTTCAATCCAGTTCAACCAAGCCAAGCTAGAATCACCTCTAGCCACACAAGCAATGTTAAGAGACTCCAAGTCTCGCACCAAACGCTCGTCATGCGCCTCAATCCAATTACCTTGCCCAGAGTACTTCCTACTCAAGGCATCTGCCACCACGTTGGCTTTACCTGGCGTATACTGAATCTCCACGTCGTAGTCCTCAAGGAACTCGACCCACCTACGCTGCCGCATGTTCAGATCCTTTTGGTCTAGGAGATACCTCAGGCTTTTGTGATCCGTGAAGATCTCCGCCTTTGCACCATATACGTAGTGCTGCCACAATTTTAACGCAAAGATTACCGCCGCCAGCTCCAGATCATGGACGGGGTAATTCCTCTCATGAGTCTTTAACTGCCTTGACCCATAAGCTATCACATTGCCATGCTGCACCAGCACGCAACCCAAACCGCAACCTGATGCGTCACTGAAAATCTGAAATCCTTCCGTCCCACTAGGAAGACTAAGGATTGGAGCAGACATCAACCTTTCCTTCAAATTCTCAAACGCCCGGGCACACTCCGGCGTCCATACGAACTTTTGGTCCTTGCGAGTAAGAGTGGTGAGGGGAAATGCCACCCGCGAGAAGTTCTCCACGAACCTCCTGTAATAACCGGCTAGTCCAAGGAAACTCCGGACTTCCGCCACGGTTCTCAAAACATGCCAATCTCTAATCGCTTCAACCTTCGCCGGATCTACCGCCACCCCATCTCCACTGATCTAGTGACCCAAAAATACCACCTTCTCGATCCAAAACTCACACTTCGAGAACTTAGCATAAAGCTGGTTCTCCCTTAGAGTCTGCAATACTAGCCTCAAGTGAGACTCATGCTCCGCTTCCGATTTCGAATATACCAAGATATCATCTATGAACACCACCACAAACGAATCCAAAAACGGTCGAAAAACCCTGTTCATCAAATCCATGAACACAGATGGCGCGTTCGTTAGTCCGAACGGCATCACCGAAAACTCATAGTGGCCATACCGAGTCCCAAACGCTGTATTGGCAATGTCCTCTTCTCGAATCTTCAACTGGTAGTACCCCGACTTCAAGTCCAACTTGGAGTGCACCACCGACCCCACTAACTGGTCAAACAAATCATCGATTCAGGGAATCGGATATTTATTCTTGACGGTCAACTTATTTAGCTCACGGTAGTCAATACACAACCGCATACTTCCGTCCTTTTTCTTTACGAACAATACTGGCGCGCTCCAAGGCGAAGAGCTCGGCCTAATGTACCCTTGCTCTAACAATTCTTGCAACTGAACCTTAAGCTCGGCCAGTTCCTTCGGTGCCATCCTAAACGGAGGACGCGACACCGGCCTCGCACCCGGTACCAATTCTATCGAAAAATCGATTTCACGCTGAGGAGGTGCTCCCGGAAGCTCCTCGGGGAATACATCCTCAAACTCTTCCACCACCGGAACATCTCCAATAGCCAACCTTGGGGAGTGAGTCTCCAACAAAGCTATAAACTCCTCGCCTCCTTGGTTTACCGCACGCCTCACTTGCATGGCGGAAATCAGGGAGCCAGCCACTCCGCTTAGGCCTTCAAACTTGACCTCTGCTTTACCCTCGCCTCTCAGGGTTACCACCTTCAACTGGCAGTCGATACTAGCTCGCTGCTCTGCAAGCCAGTCCATCCCTAAGATAACGTCAAATTCTACCAGTGGCAGAATCGCTGCTACCAACTCGAAATCGCAATCGCAAATTTGCAACACAATGCGTCCTTTCCTCACGGTGGTCATGAAAGACCCATTCGGCATGCGCACACTCAGCTCCACCTCTGCCTAGACGGACTCAGTGCCAATCCTCCAGATAAAGCTTTCCGCGAGAAAAGAGTGTGATGCTCCTGTGTCGAACAACACTCGAGAGGGGTAGCCCGAAACTAGCACGAAACCTAACCACGTGCATAACAAACATAAAAGGCCGCAAACTACATTACCGTAACAAACGAAAACTTAAACTTTTCATACCTGTCACCACATCGGGTTGACGAATCGCTTCCTGCTGCCCAAGATTATATGCTCTAGGCTGCACCAGAGGGAACCACGAAGCACTAGACTCTGCCGCCTTCCCTTTCTCCGCAATGCTAGGGCCGGAACGCACCGATTGTTCATGCCTCGGCTTTGGCTCAGCTCCGCCCTCGGTACAAAACCGACTTATGTGACCCACCTTGCAACACTTGAAACAAGTAAACGGACCTTTGGAGCGAAAATCTCCCGAAGGTGCGCCACTTCTCTCCTCAGGCCCACTAGGACGGGGCTTCTTCTTCCATCGGTTTCCCTCGGACTTCCACTAAGGCTGAGACTGAGAAGGCTTTCCTTCTCCCTGCTTTGCCGCAAAACCCTTTCGCCGCTGGGTTCGCTCTAGGTCGCTTTCTAATGTGCGAGCGGCTTCGACCAACTCATTAAATCCTGCGTTCTTTAAGGCTATCAACGGTTGCCTTAAATTCTCTCTTAGACCTTGATAGAAGAGATTGTCCCTCTCTTCATCGTCTGCCATAGTCGTTCCCGCATAACGACCCAACCGAGTGAACTCCTGCAGATACTCGTCCACTGTCTTCTACCGCTGCACCAAATGCAAGAACTGCCGCTGCAGTGCTAACCTCGTCGACGATGGAATATAACGCTTGAGGAACGCATTCCCAAACTCCTCCATGGACGGTACGCGCCCAAGGAAATGGAGACCACTGTGATTCACCCACCACAGCTTCGCATCGCCCTATAACATGAAGCTCGCGAAGTGGGACTGCCTCTCCGATGGGGTCTCTGCTGCCTTCAAAAGTTCCTGGATCCTCGAAAGCCAAACTTCGGCATCCGTTGGAGTGCCAACTCCCTTGAACGTCGGAGGATGGAAACTCAAGAAGTACTTCATAAATCGATCGCCCATCCCATAAGCTCTCTCCGCTAAAGGCTCTGCTTGCCTTGCTCCAACCTCCGGTGTATCTGGTGTAGCAGCCGGAGTAACAGGAGTCGTAACCTGCACCACCGGCGTCGGAACCCGTGGCATCGCCGCAGCTTGAGTCGCTACCATTGCTTCCGCTAGCATGCGACAGAAATCAGCCGGGGACATGCCCATATTCATGAGGCCCAGAGCAGTAGCACTGCTTCCCGAATGCTCCTCTTGCCTTCTCGATGTCCTCGCATCGTCGCCAACATCCTAGCATAAGCAAGGAAATAAACTCATCAAGTTCAATTCGCAAGACTCGAACGCAGGGATACTCTTGATCCTGCACAACACTCCTATGTGGACAACCTCTTTACGCGATCCGAATACACTAGACCTCGCAAGCATACAAACCTAGCTCTGATACCAAATTATAACACCTCCCCTGTAATGACTATATAATATAGGTCCAACCGGGACCCCACAATATATAACCGCCACAGTTTCAGTATTAAAAGTTGATATAACTACCCAACTCAAAACTCAGATAACACGACGGAAACAAAACTGAGAAACACAGAGATTGTCCACAACTACATATGAGTAAACCGGCCTTAAGGCCTTACAAAACTAGTGTCCAAATCATCAAACATTCACCACAATCATGAAATCCCCAAAAGGGAAGAACTAGCTCTCCTAAGCTACCTCGGCATGCAAGCCGGAAACAAGAAAAGACAAGTACAGGAATGTAGGAAAGCAAAATAAACACTTCATGAGGCTTTAGGCCTTTTTGTCCTGCGAGCTGGTTCCGGCCTGCAATCCTTGGCCTGCATCCAAATCACAAAGAGCGGTAAACGAGGGTCAGCTATGGCTGACCACAAACGGTGTAACAACACCCCTCCTCCGGGCCGTCCTAGCGGACCCCAGGGAACTGCATCACCCTGCAAGTCAGCACTTCGTATGCACATATATGTAAAGAAAAGCAACATAAACAACATGCATGAGTGTCACCACCATCATCCACGTTTCTATATTGAGCAAGTAATAAAAGGGGCCTACAAATGCAATATGAATGCAACCCGAGTTTCACCCAAGGCACCCTACAGCATATGAATCTAACACATCATCATACATCAACACCACAACCACGGGGTACTCGACATTTCCCCCAAAGGGCATCATAGCCCAGGGCCAAGAACTCACGCTATGACCCAGCGCGCCTGAATCACCATGCCATCGGGCTTATGAAACAGCTCACATGTTCTTGGCTCCAACATTGCGCACAACACAACCACGGGGTACTCAACACTTCCCCCAAAGGGCATCGTAGCCCAAGGCCAAGAGCTCACGTTGTGACCCACCGCGCCTGGCCCACCATGCCATCGGGCTTGTCAGACAGCTCACTTGCTCTTGCCGCCAACACCGAAGGGACTTGTCTTGTCGGGACACTCTCCGCACATGAATTACGGCATTCACGGGATAGCCAGCCGACCACAAAGACCAAATCACACCTTCGCACATCACGGGGCATCACACGCCTCACAGTACGCACATTATTCTCCCCACCCAAAACCCAACATTCGTTAACATACGAACCTACAAGGGCATCACGACGACGAATTCGCCGTATTCGGATTTCTAGCCAGAACCCCTAAAATGTGCGTCAATCAACATCACCGAATCGGACCAACGGTCGCGAATCCAGCTTCAACCACAATGCCTAATCCACTAACGGAGCGGATTTCTAGTGCAACACATGTCGGGGACGGACTCAATCAACCCGAAGGTTCCTCTTGAACCAAGGTGACCCGGATCGCTCTCACTCGACGGATCCGGTGCCAAAATGCAGCAAAAATAGAGAGAAAAAGGGATGTCATGCAAGCATCCTAAAGACCGGGAGGATAAATGTCGTTACCTTTTGAGATTTCCTCCTAGGCATGGGAAACTTGAAAAAGAATGGAGGAGAAGAAGCGCCTCAACGTCCCCTACGCGTTGCCGGTCTCGGATCGGCGAACGGAGCTCCGAAGCTCCAACAATGGCGGGATCTAAGCTCTCTTCCTCCTCCAAACCCCTTCTCTCTCTCAACCCTCAAAACCCACGATGGAAAGAAAAATGAAGAGGGAAAACCCTCTCATCCCTACTTAGGGTTCTCCCACGAGCCCCTCACAGCCGTCCGATCAAGATCTAAACCAAACGGACGCCCGGATTTCGCTGTTTACGGGTCTGTTTCTGTCAGTTTGCGAACGCACGGTCGAACGCACGACCGTACGTAAAAATGCACGAACAAAAACATAACACCATTTTCCCAGCCGAAGAGCACGCACGGGCGGATCGATCGTGCGTCAAGAAAAATGCATGATCGTGCGTTTAAGAAAAATCTGCCATTACGGCAGTTTTCAGCGAAGAGGACCTAACGCGCGGCGTTAACTCTCAGATCAGCAAAACTGGGGTGTTACATGTGGTATCCAACTGAATCTGGATTTGAATTAATTAGTTATTCAGATGCAGACTATGTTGGATGCAGACTGGATAGAAAAAGCACTTCAGGAACATGTCAGTTCCTGGGTGATAAATTGATTTCATGGTTTAGCAAAAAGCAAACCACAGTCTCCACTTCTACATCTAAAGCTGAGTACATAGTTGCAGGAAGCTGCTGCTCACAAATATTGTGGATGCAAAATCAGTTGTTGGATTACAACTTCTCCCTTAACAATTCCACAATATATTGTGATAGCTCTAGTGCTATTTCAATAGCTTCCAATCATGTTCTTCACAGCAGAACTAAGCACATATAGATAAGGCACCGCTTTCTTAGGCATAATGTGGAGAAAGGTAAGATCAACCTTCAATACATATCTACTGACACTTAAAGGGCTGACATCCTCACTAAGCCACTTGATGAAAGTAAGCACAAGTTCTTCATCAATGCACTTGGAATGCTTGATGGAGCATTATAGATCACACTTATTATGTATAATGATCTATTTTCAATAAAAAGTTATTGCTGAGAAAAACAGTAATTTTTTTGATGAAAAACAAACTATTTAACCAGAGTTACGTCAAATTCAAATCGATGTACCATCGATTTCTACTCGACGTCAGCTTCGAGAGCATTATGGGACAGGTAAGGTGAATAACACTCGACGTAACGTCAAATACATATCGATGCTTACATCGACATCATAATTGATGATTATATTTCGGAGCCACGTCGACTTCATCTCGACGTAGCGTCGACATGACAGAACGCGCGCCCAGGACATATCTTGGTGCACTGAGTTCAGACTTCTTGTCAACGCCGCTTCGAATATAACCCTAAGTTGCGACGATTCATCTATTCAAAGGAACTTAGGCCTTCAACTTTATTGTGCTCTTCGAATTTTCTCTTTCTTGCTCTTCCTCTCTTTCCCTTCTATATCTCTCTCTCTGTTTCGTGCAGGTACTCGCAGGACAACAATGGCGTCTCCCCAAGACATTGCCAATGTGATTGATCAAGCCATAGAGACCCTTCTTTCATACTTCAGTTCCCTCTATCTTGACTTCTCTAAAGTAAGTTACAGGAAGATCAGTGCTCAACATCGAAGGTTGCAGTCTCTCAATGCTGAAATCCAGGACCTAGATGACAGAGTAAGGTCTGAGAGTATCCTTGTTGGTGCTTTTATATCCTTGTTCAATGATATACAGTAGGGGGAGAAATATGTCAGCAGGTCTCCTCAAGGATGTGTGTACAAATCTCTCCATGACTCAGTGTACACCACAACATTAACTCTCTCCTTTATTTCTGAAGGGGAGCCAGCCATCACATCTAGGCTGCAACTTGAAAGTTCAACAACTCAGGGGGAGTCAATCCCTTCAAGGATCCTGCCACCAGCACAGGGGGAGTCCTCAATTCAGGGGGAGATCCCTTTAATCTCAGATGATCAGGTTTACTTAAAGACTCTACAGGAGTTCCAGGCAGACACTGAAAGACCCATTCCTGATGCACTTGCATTCAGGGTGTCTTCTGAAGATTCAACAACAGCACTTTCTCCAGTCAAGGTGGCTTCAGATCAGTTGTCACCTTCAGCTCAGCTTCCACCTCCAACTCAGCTTTCATCTCCACCTGCTCCAATTCACAACCCAATTATTCCACCACCTGTCTTCGGGGGAAGACCTCCATATAGAGGAAGAGGAAGTGGGGGCAGAGGGAAGCTACCTATTTGGGAAAGGTATTCAAAAGAGGAAAGAAAGGAATACAAGAAAGATAAATCCTATCACAAAAATATGAGAGGATTGAATTCCCAGAGAATACAATGAAAATCTACACTGATCCAAGGCTCTAGAGGACATTGGTGATAGAGATAGATATGAGTATGAAGCAGCTCAAAAGGAAATTGAGGAAAAGAGAAAAAAGTTTATTGATATTCTGCAAAGAGGAAAAGAAGTTGTTGAACAAGAGAAGCTGGCAAAAGCAATCCCCATCAAAACCTCCTTGTTTGACCCCACTGAGTATATTACAAAAAATCCTCAAGCTAAGATGTTGGAGGAAATATGCCAACTTCACCGAAGGGGTGTTGGATGTATTCCAGAGGATACAGAGGATCCACCTCAGAAGAAAAAGAAAGGAGAACAACTTCCTGTGAAGAAGAAGAAGATAGTGTTCAAGACTGCTTCAGTCTCTGGTAAACCTCAATCAACCTTTCTTGTACCAAATCCTGATGGGGACTCAAAGTCAGATGATCTAGAGTTGGAAATCATAAACCTGTTGACAGCAAAAGTTCTTGGTCTGGGTTTCACAATAAAAGATGTTCACCCTGAAACAGAAAGTGACCTGGAGAAGCTGTTCAAAGGTCATGAAAGAATACAAAAGAATCCAGAGAAGGCAACTCCTATAAACTTCAAATATGTGGAAAGAAAATTCAGAAAGGTCTATGAGGCCTTATCTACTTTTCTGAATGGAAGAAAGTAGATTTATACTTTGGTAAACTCTGATAAACTCATGTGATAATTAATCAGATGCATTCCTGTTTACTAGTTCATCCAGTTATTTATTCTATATCTATGTTGTCTTGAATGTATTTTCTGATTATGTAAAAGGAATGTGTAAAATCATTTTAAACAATTTGTAAAATTTGTTTAGATAAATAGGGGGAGATTGTTGGGAAAAATCCCTTAGATTTAACTTAACAAATTATCTAAAGTGATTTTATCTCTTAGATGTTAATTACCCATTGTATAGTGATGGTAATTTGGTCATTAGATGTCTTAGGATATCACACACAACTTGGGTGTCAAGACCAGATTAAGTCAAGCAGAATTTGGGTTAAGTTAATAATTGCGTCGAATAGAAATCGACGCAACATCGAATTGATGTTGACGCTACTTAGACTAGAAGTCCAAGTAACTCAACCTTCTATCTAAGTAAATCAAGTCGACGCTACATCGAAAGGATATTGATGTAGAGACCATGGTCATGTTGAAGTATCATGAGAAGTCGACGAAGCGTCTACTTCAACTCAATGCAGAAGGAAGTATCTGTCGAAGCCATCTAAAGTTGACGCAACGTCGACTTCAATTCGACATAGATGATGAAGTTCAGAGTCAAGCCCTCAACTCGATGGATACGTCAATAAGGTATCGACACAACGTCGACAAGCAGAGTTCAATCAGAGCAAGAATGAATTCGAAGCTGCTCTTACAAGAACTCGAAGGTGCATCGATAAGAGAGAAAGAGAACTCAACACAACGTCGAGTACAGTCTGAAAAGGAAACCTTTTCAGCTGTCATTTTGGAACTCTCTCTCAAGGCCCACAGTACTAAAGACTGTTCTACAACAGCTCATTCATTGCCTAGAATAGAAAGAAGCAATAAAGAAGACAACACAAGCTTTCTTGGAAAGGATCAAGACAGTTGACAGGCGGATCGAGAACAAATGAGGAAAGGAAGAGAAATTATCCAGGCCAATACCTTTTTAGCACACTCTGAAAGAGGAAACAAATTCAAATTAAAGGATGGACAATAAAGAAGAAGATTGGAGAGAAGAAACTAGAGCAATTCAACACACACATTCAAATTCTGTCGATTAGTGTTCTCCTTCTTCTTCTGCCTCTTGAACCCTAGAAGATAGTGAAGAACAAATACAGCTCTCTCAGCATAGTAAAAATAAAATGCTGCTCTTCATCAAAGACATACAGCAGCCAGATTTGAATAGAAGAAACTGACAGGATCTGAAGCTCATAACCTCTGCAAATCATCTATATCAAAAGCAGGGGTTCATCTTTATCAGATCCAGAAAAGAGAAAATTGAAGCAAAAGGCTTCATCATAATTCTGATAACAGAATTCATTTCTCTACTTCTTTTTCTTTTCCTTCACTTTTCTCAACTGTAAAAGAGTTTTATGAATCCCTCTTCCAAAGGATTCAGTGGTTCAAGATCTCCTTATCAAAAGATCTGGTTGGTTCAAGACCTCCTTACCAAAAGATCTGGCTGGTTCATGATCTCCTTATCAAAATATCAGTGGTTTTAAGAGTCTCCTTATCAAAAGACTCAGGCACAGGTGGTGCATTCCTACCAGGTGGTAGAAGAGAGGACTACCCATATTTTAGGGAACCTCTATAAAATCTTTTATGTTTGTGTTGTGCTTTTCTGTGCTGTCCCAACTTTCTCTCCTATAATTTTAATTTCCTGCAATAATTATTCTGCCCGTGTGTTGTTTGTGAGCATAATTCCTTAGTGTGTTTTATTGTCTACACAGTTAGGATAGAAATATTTTAAATCTCTATTCACCCACCCCCCCCCCCCCCCCCCCCCCCCTTCCAGAGGATTCTCGGAGACACACTGTGTACTTTCAATTGATATCAGAGGGAGGTTGATCATTAAAAGGTTAACACCTTGATCGAAAAGACATCCTACTCTTATTTCTTTATTTCAAATTATTTTACAAAGAAAAATGAGTACTAAGGATTATGCCTCAACGAGACCTCCAGTGTGTAATCTAAACAAGTTTACACTCTGGAAGGCCAGAATAAAGTTATATATGAACTCCTTTGATGAGGAAATTTTCAATGTCATCCTGACAGGTCCCCCAGCCCAAGTAAGGAAGGATGCTAGTGGGAAAGTCATACAAATCTTAGTCCTCAGAGCAGAGTGGACTGATGCTGAGAAGAAGGTCAAGGCATGTGATGTTAAGACCATGAACATCTTGGTCTCAACTATGTCAGATGACATATTCCAAAAAGTTGTTGAGTGCAACTCTACCAAGGAAATCTGGGAATCTCTCTCCAGATTAGTTGAAGGTACCTCTGATGAGAGAAAAGACAAAAATTCACTTCTCATATCCCAATATGAGAACTTCAAGAAAAAGACTGATGAAAGCATTACAGAAATGTATGACAGATTCAGTCTCATCATCAATGAGCTGAGAGGGCTTGACAAAGAAATCTCTCCGAGAGAGATTAATGACAAGCTCCTTATGTGCTTTCCAAGCACATGGGACTCTAGAAACTGGGTTATTAGAGTAACTAGATGCCTCAGAGAGATCACAACAGATGCTCTACTGGGAAAGCTCAAATCCTATGAGCTTCTACTGAAGAGCAGGGCTGAGTCAAAAGCCTAGGAAAGAATATCACTCCTAAGGAAAGGACTCTTGCATTAAAGACTACTGAAGCAGAGTCCTCCACCACTGAAGAAGAAATGTTCAACCTCTTGGCCAAAAGATTCAAGAGGTGGGTCAGGACAAAGGACTCCAGAAAAAAGGAATAATTATTTACATATGTACGCCTCCGATTTCTAGCGATATTGAAATCAATTTTTGTAAACACCTTTTTATATAAATACAATCATGTCTCTATTTGTGTTTACTTGATTTCTCTCCTTTGGCGTTATCTTTAATATATTGGTTACAAAGCTTTAAATTCAAATCACTTTAACTAAATTATTTATTTCAATCTCTTAATCATAAAACAATTTAGTACTTATTTATAAAGATGAAAATTATGATATTCTCACAAATTAGCTAAATTATTATTTTGCCTTTCTCATATTATAAAACAATTTAGTAATTTCCATAGAATTATAAAAAGATTTTTTATTCCCTTATTCACCCCCCCCCTCTAAGGGCGCCGTAAGATCCAACAACATTGGCTCGAGTACTCCCTAGAGGACCCCCAGATTTCCATAGATTGGAAAATCCGGTCCAGAGGCAGAAGAACCCTCACAAAGGTTCGTGTTGAAGTCGCTCTAAACCCCAAACTCTAAACCCTGACTTCCTAAGGAAAATTTTTGTCACAACCCGCATTTTCCCAAGAATTTAATACATATTATCAGAGCAAAGGGAAAATACGTGTCATGATGTCACGTCCTGCAGGATACGACTACAGACGCTCAGGCAAACACTCCTTACGATAAATTTATAAAAGACATATATGTTTGAGATAAAAAGAAGATTTACATTTTTAGCTTAGGACCGCGTCCCTCGGTCCGGTGGATCACTACTCCACAAGTAAACGACCCACAACAGTTTGACGCCGTCTGTGGGAAAGTTTCCAAAAACTCTCTGAAGGCCAACTGCAATGGCAAGAAAGAGTGCTCGCACTACTGAAGGATCAATGTCGGAGGGGCACGTCGACCCAGCTCCCTTCCACTCGCTTATCAATGCACCTCCCGGGGAGGAGGCAGTGCCTGCTCCCGTAGCTGGGCTGGAAGTGTGCATGCAGCATATTGAAGAACACCAAGCTGAGATGTTGGCTCTCGTAAGGAATCTCGGGGCTCCTCAAGTCCCGATTCAACCGCCGGCCCTGAACGCACCGCCACCCCCAGTTCCGAACCATGCCCCGAACGAGGAGGCCGTTCGAGAAGGAGAAGCCTCAGAAGGGTTCTCCGACGCAGCAGGCTCCGTTCAACCTGCTCCGCCGGCCAGGGGGCCAGAAACTGATCACCATCGCCCAGGAGGAGTTGTCCCCGGTCGGGCGGTAGAAAGAACTACGCGAGAGGAGATACGCAACATGATAGCAGAAGAGTACGACCAGGCAAGGCGACACGCAGCTCTCGCCCGTCGTCCCGCGAATCACGGCTCCTCACTATCGCCTCAAATCTTGGCCCATCCAGTTCCAAACGGGTTCAAGCTTCCCAACATCGAAACATTCGACGGGACGGACGACCCATTGGAACATGTCAATCACTTCACCACCATCATGAGGATTTACAGCGCCCCTGGTCAGCTCCTCTGTCAGGTGTTCCCGACAACCTTGAAGGGGCAAGCGCGCACTTGGTTCCACTCCCTGCCGAGTGGGGCCATCAACAACTTCACAGAAATGACGCAGCAGTTCGTGGATCAATTCATCGCCAACCGCAGAATCGTCCGAGATCCCTCCCATCTCTCAGGGATCCGCCAAAACAACAGAGAGACACTCAAGGATTTTTTCCGGCGCTTCACTACGGAGGCCCGACAAATCCTAGGAGTTGACCCTGAGCTCCTGCGGGGAGTTTTCCTTGGAGGACTCCGCCCAAGTGGCTTTTACTCAGCTCTAATGAGAGAAACCGTACCAAGCTATCCCGACCTCATTCAGCGAGTCGAGGCCCAGATAGCAGCAGATGAGGCAATTGAAGCGCACCGCCGACAGTTCGAGGGGAGTTCGAAGAGGAAGAAAGAGGAGTCGCTGCCGCAGACAGTTCCCAATAAGAACAACAAGCGTCACGACAACTCCAGCCGAGGCCGAAGATCTCACCAACATCAGGACTACACTCCCCTGAACACAACCAGGACTAACGTTCTCCTTGCCATCCACGATCATCCCTCTCTCCAGAGGCCTAGGGCTCTTGCACCAAATTCCGGAGACCAATCCAAATACTGCGACTTCCATCGAGGCCGCGGGCACAAAACAGAAGATTGTTCGCGACTGAGCGCAGAGATCGAACGATTCGCACGTCGGGGACTCCTTGAAAAATTTCTCCAAACCAAGGATCCTGAATCAACAAGTCAAGAATGATCCAGCAGGGGAGCAATCCCCAGAGGGACAGTCCCAAAGAATAGCATGTTCTATGCCTGACGTATTTACTTGTATCTCGTGTAACAAACAAATATCATTCTATTTATTACTCTTCATCAAGCACCCAAACCTCCAGCGTCATTTTCAATTGTACTGTCTCTCCCAGCACAGAGTGTTCAGATTGTCCGACAAAGGACTCTGCCCTCTCCCAGAATAGAGTGTTCAGATTGTCCGACAACGGACTCTGCCCTCTCCCAGAACAGAGTGTTCAGATTGTCCGACAACGGACTCTGCCCTCTCCCAGAACAGAGTGTTCAGATTGTCCGACAACGGACTCTACCCTCTCCCAGAACAGAGTGTTCAGATTGTCCGACAACGGACTCTGCCCTCTCCCAGAACAGAGTGTTCAGATTGTCCGACAATGGACTCTGCCCTCTCCCAGAACAGAGTGTTCAGATTGTCCGACAAAGGACTCTGCCCTCTCCCAGAACAGAGTGTACAGATCGTCCGACAACGGACTCTGACCTCTCCCAGAACAAAATGTTCAGATCGTCCGACAAGAGACTCTGACCTCTCCCATAACAAGTGCTTGTATATATCATACAAAAACGTCGAGCTCTTCCGAACAGAACGACCGAGTGTCCCAAAGTAGAGGCTCTGATATTTTTCAAAGGACCCAACGTCCACCAGACGCGAGAGCTCGCTCTCCTCCCACAGTGACCTCATTACTACAACACAAAGCGTCCGCACTTCGCCCTCATGTTAGGTCACGGTGCGAAGCGTCATCCCTTCGCAGAAACTTTGGGGGTCCTAAAATTGGTCCCATTCAAGTCCGCGATCTTCGGTACGAACGCCCGGCAGCACACCTTGCGCACCTCGCCTCAGCGCTGCTTGGGAACCTCGCCTCAGTGCTGCTTCGTCACATCGCTCCTAAGCTACTCAGGCTTCAACGCTGAACGGCAAGCTCGTCACAATCTCCAACACAATCACAGGGCGACCAGCTCGCAACCGAACAAAGAGAGATATAAATTTCTCCCACAACAAGAGCCAAGCAACGGCTTTCGGAAAGCACGCACGACAACAGGCTCATAGTTGCGCAAGTCGCAACAGCTTACCTCTGACATGGTACAACGCGTCGCTCGAATATGACGAGGGTCGGAATTGCCGCAGAAAAATCAAAAACCTTCGAACTCCTCCACGCAGTAATTCGGACTCCGAAGGTTTGGGGGGCTTATGATGTGGCCTCACAAAACGTATCCGGACGGGTACCGCCGAGCACGCAAGCGCCACGCGTGTCACGAAAATCAAAAAGGTGTCACACGACAAGCGACGCATATCAATCGGCGCGCCCGTTACAGCGCCAGGAGGGTGCGGCATTCGCCGTGACGAAAGGGCGCGGCACTCGCCGCGCCGAAATAGCGCGACACCCACCGCGCCAAAATGGCGCGTGCCCCGCCACGCCAAAACGGCGCAGCGCCCGCCGCACCAAAATGGTGCGGCGCGGCCACACCAAATAGGGGGTGCGGCATTGCCGCACCCCCAATTAAATTAAGGGGGTGCGGCATTGCCGCACCCCCAATTAAATTAAGGGGGTGCGGCATTGCCGCACCCCCATCTATCTTGGGGGGTGCGGCATTGCCGCACCCCCAGCTGTATTGGGGGGTGCGGCTTTGCCGCACCCCCCAAATACAATGGGCATTGACCTTTTGGTCAATGCCCATGTGGCACTCCCAAATTGGGGAGTGCCCCACTCCCCAATTGGGGAGTCACGTAACTCCCCTTGGGGAGTTACGTGAATAGTAACTCCCCAAGGGGGAGTTACGTGAATAGTGACTCCCCGCTTGGGGAGTGCTCCCGTCCACCTTGGCCTCGAGGTCCCCTCGCGGTCGCGCATCAAATACCTTCGCACTCACCGCGCTCAGAATGCTGACCAAACGACATGCCGGAATATAGTTCTTGCATGACTACTATTCCCCCGTGAGCATTATTCTTGCGGAATATTATTCTTACGGAATATTATTCACCGCGCTCAGAACGCTTCTAAGCGCGTTCAAAGCGCTCCCATGTTCGTCGCGCGCTCAGAACGCTTCTGAGCGCGTTCAGAGCATTCTCACTTTTCCGCCTTGCTCACTTTTCCGCCTCGCCTCGCTCACTTTTACGCCTCGCCTCGCTCATATTTCAGCCTCGCTCACTTTTTGTCTTTTCAGTTTCTCACTTTTCAGGAACAGCTTGTCGCCTTTCCTCAAAGGGCAAGGTGGTCATTTACAAAAAATGGTGATCCGAGTGCTCCAAATCGAGAAATATGATTCATCCGCCAAGGTGGTTATGGTGGTTACGACGACAAAATTACCGGGCTACCCCCGGCCAAAACTATAAAAGGACCCACAAGGCTTCATTTAAAGGATCCCCGCCTTCACGACCAGAGAGAGCTCCTTGAAGATTTCCACAGAATTCTCCTTCGGTGCTTGAAGATCTTCTTCGTGGACTTAGAGATTTCCTTCTTCGCGAAAGCGGACAAAGCTGTCTCACTTTCGTTCTCAGGAAAGCGGACAAGGCCGTCTCACTTTCGTTCTCAGGAAAGCGGACAAGGCTGTCCCACTTTCATTCTCAAGAAAGAGGACAAGGCAGTCTCACTTCCGTCTTCTCAAAAGCAGACAGGGCGGTCTCACCTCTGTCCTCTGGAAAGCGGACAAGGCCTCCTCACTTTCGTTCACTGTTGTACTCATAGGAAAAGTACTAAGTTTTTCCGAGAGGTGGTCTGTCACCCTCGGAGTGCTCTCTCTCTCTCCCTCTCTCTCTCTCTATTGTAACGAGCAGCGGCCTGTCGCGCTTGATCTCTTAGCATCTAATTGTAACCTCTCTGGAGATAGTGAAATTTGGTCGGCACAGCTCCGGCCACGTGGTTTTTCAACCTTTCCGGGTTTTCCACGCTAAAAAGTCCCTGTGTATTCAGCAGATCTCAAATTGACTGTTTGCGCGCTTAGACCGCTCACGAGCTAAGGCGGTTCAATTTAAACCGGTCTACCAAGAACCCTAAGCGACCCGCAACAGTAACAAATACTTATAAAAAACTGTAAGAAGATAATGAAAAATGAAGGAACTTATATTACGCGAGAATGTTCGACTGTTATAAGTACAAAATGAACTCGCCTATTCCAAAATGAGACGTGTGTCCTATTATATACAAAAAGTAAAGATAACTATTGTTGGTTATCATCACTTTCAAAAGAACTTGAAGTAGTTGACCCTGAGTCATTTAAGAAGTCGGGTGTACCTTCTGAATCCCAATCAGAACTTTCAGACAAGGATTCACGCCTCTCCTCTGGGATTTTCAGACAAGGATTCACGCCTCTCCTCTGGGATAATTGCGTCGGGAAGTAGAGTTACATAATCAAAATCTGTGAATTCCTCTTTTAACATTTCATCCTCTTTCAACTTCAAAAGTGCCTCCTCCACAACCATTTTAGAAACCCGGCACATTTCAAAAACATATTATGGGTTATTCATATGAAATGGCCTTTTTAACTCGCATTCTTCCTCGTCAAATTCACATTATTCTTTTTTGAACTCGCCTTATCTTTCTTCAAGACCTATCAGAATACAATGTTCGCAAATAAGAAGCTAAGTTGTTCAAAGAGTGAAAATGTGAGTACTCACATTAACTTGTGACTCCAACTGCTTAATCTTTTCATGCATATTTTCAAAGGCTTCAAGAGATTGGAACAATTGAAGATAAGTAAAGTGGCTTCCCATCATTCCTTGAATGTTGAATCTCGTAATATGAGCGGGAAGGTCCGTGAAGCCCACCCTGCTCATCTGGTCCATATGGAATTTAACGGTGAATACTTTTTGAATTTAAATAAATTAGCAGAATCTATGAAATCCACCAGGTGATAGGTGAGGGAAATGCATTGCCAGACTTCATCAAAGATTGTGAGTGAATTGCCAACAACATCATGGATACCGGTCGTTGCGCTAGGAAAAGGATGATTTGATTGAGTTCCAGAAGTACGCGCACCTTTGTCTCGCTCTCACTGGTCGAACTTCTCACGAGACATCTCTTCCTTCCTTGTAACATTAGGCGGGACACCCTCACTCAATATTTTACCTTTTCGTCTCTTCACGATGTATATTTGTCGCCTCTCGTGAGACTCTTGTGCTCTCATCTGGGGTTAGGGTCATTCTCTGGGTCAAGATACCCCGGTGGGAGATATAAGCCATTTTTTGAAGATGAAGGTTACTTATACCGAGAGGATAATAAGGAATGATTTGTTATTAATTTGGTTCGAATTTTATATATATGTAAATATATATATAGAGTGAGATGCTTATATATATAGAGAGAAATATATATAATATATATATATAATGAGATGTGGTTTAGGTTATATATTAACCAACCAACCTTGAGAAATAAAATGAAACCGCCTGCTTTGGAGAAAACTGTCAGGGAGCAGTTTTTTTGACAGTTTCGGCCAGGGAGAATAGAAACAGCCGCGTGTTTGGAGCCTCCATCATTTTTGGCGTGCTTTTTGGACAAACCGCTGAAGGATCGCAGCCTGGGAGAAAGACCAGCATATACGGCCAGCCCATCTCTCTCTCTCTCTCTCTCCCTCTCTCTCTCTCTCTCTCTCTTGTGCGACGGGGAGGCCGCCGCCGGCCTTGGTGTTTCGCCGTTGGAGAGGGAGGTGTTGCCGGTCTTGGAAGTGATCCTCCGGCGTTGGAGAGGGAGTCGTCGTCGGGCTTGGTGGAGATCGCCGTAGACGTTAAAGGCGTGCACGAGTGCAGTTAGCCTTGACGGCGTTTTGATCTCGGTGGCGGCGTTGGTCTCCGGTTGTGGTTGCGGTTGAACGTCGGAGATTGACGTTGAAGGTTCCGACGAATCTTGTGCGTCCGTTAGTCGGATTGCAGTCCAGATTTCTACACTCACGCGGATCGTGCACGTCCGCGCATCTGCGGTGTTCCACCGGACGGTCTATTTCTTCACTTGTTATTTCCTTGTAATTGCTTTTATATAAATATATACTTGTGATTGTGCGCCGGCGGGTTTGCCGCGCGCAGTTTTTGCCTATAATGTAACCACTTACCAGAACTAGGACCAAGGCTCGCAGCCTCGTCAATCTTCTCTAGGTAGTAATTCACGTCTAATCAACGGACATGAAATCTGCCACCACTAACTCCACCCCCTCAATTGTGGCGCAGATAATTCTTCCTCTTCTCGAAGTGAGGGTAAAACCACCAAGGGGCTGAGATCACTTGATAATACCATGAAACTCTGTATCCAGTGTTGGGCTTTATTAGGAAGATTGATTGCTCGTACCCACGTGCGGAAAAAGGTCACGTCGTCCTTTGTAGATCTCAAAGTGAACGTGTTTATAAATACTCACATGTTAAATGGAACTCCCTCTAAACTGAAATAAATTACAAAGGACGCGAGTATCATGTAAGAAACAGAAGCTGACTCAGAATCACCCCATAGTGCTCAAGTAATGTGGCAAATTTGGGCCAAAGAGAAAATCTAAGACCAAAATGCAAATTGCAATTGCCCCTTCGGCTACTTTATTAATTCACTCAATAGGAGCAGGGAGCCGAACGGATATCCCTAGAGGAAGCGGAAATGATTTTATGCACCCTGTGAATTCAGCAAAAGAAACTCGAGCAGTCTGGAAGGTCCTGCATGAGCGTAAGTGATCAGCCATTTGCACCCTTGAGGTCTTTTGGGATGGATCGTTCTCAGAATGTGATTTCCTCTTGCCATTCATTATAGAGTACTCACCAAATCAGGGTTAAAAATGATCATGTTATCGGAAGGCAACTGCTATTTATAAAGGAAAATGCATCGAAATGTCGAAACATGATCTTCAATACCTAACAACTAAGTACGTGAGTGCTAGATAAAAGGTCACATCATCGTTCACATCAATGAATATCGAGATCATCATTCCACAAAATAGGTAATCACAAAATGCGCGAACACAAGTATCAAATGAAAATGAAATTCATTAAAAGCAACTATATAAATAAACTGCGTATAACTACAGTAAACGTGAAAGAAATTGTTAGAATTATTACAAAACCAACAAGTTTAAAAAATTCACTCGTGTAACGACGTTTCTATTCCTAAATTCGCTACGATCTTGCTTAACTCCGAAACCGCGATGTCCATCTGGGTTTTAAAATAGTGGTATCTAGCTATTATGGCATGGATGTTTTTTGCTTTGTCTTTCTCCAAGCGAGTCTTCTCTCTTATTGGACAACCCTAGTAGACTTTGGAGTACTCGTGTATGTCACCATCGTCTATTTATTTTTCTCTCCTTTCATTTTTTCTACAAAACTTAATGAATTCGTCCTGGATGCCTCCCCGTGTTCATCAAAAAGTCTCTTCAGCTCGGCCACCACAACATGGTGCTCCCACTCCAAGCTTTGAATTTGCCTCCAAAAAAATCATTGTCATGCATAAATCGTCGATACTCTTCGTCAGAGTGACTCAGAAGTCTTGACGAGCTTGGTCTCGAGCATGAGTAAGAAACAACAAGGTATTGTACAACACGATGAAAAAGAAAATTGATAGCTCCAAAGCAAGAACATCAGGGAAGTCTCTTGGCGGAGGTGGGGAAAATTCATCTTGCTTCCAAGAAGTTCAAGATGAGAAGCCCTCAGACTGGAATCTGCAGCTTCTAACTTCGTCTTCTCCTTTTCTTCTATCTCAGAACGTCTTCTCTTCATTTCCTCATGCAGAACGACTGTATTATCATCCAAAAAAGCGCTACAGTGCTTTGTAAGCAACATGGAGGCTTGACGCAAATTCACGTTATGAATTCTAGAAATCTCTTCTCACTTTATTCTCGTCCCGTCGACCATTAACATTTCTTCCTACGAAGGACCACTATGAAGAGGGTTGGGGTGTCGACGTCTATTCTCGCAGAAGGAAGATTAACCAAGGAGTCCATGCTCTGGAGTATTGATCATAAGTATTCTCCCCCCTTCGAATTCTCCCTCTTCACCCTCGCCACTAATTGACATCACTCCCGGTGCAGAGATCACCACCCGCTTCTTCGCACCCGACACAATCGCATCCTTTTCTTTCTTTCTTTCTTTTTAGCCCAGCAGGGACCTTCTAATTCTCCTCATTTTCATCCTTCACAGACTTATTCACTCCACCTCCTGGTTTCTTGTCCATCTCTTCCTTCTTCTCCCCAACATCCTTAATCGTAGCCGCTTCTCCCGCAGAATTATTCACCACTAGGATTTTCTCCTCCTCATCCTTATTCCTTTTCTCGGAATCCAATCTCGTTGCCAACTCGCCATCTTTCTTCTTCTCTTCTTTTCTTTTTTTCATCGACAGCTATTCTTGTTGCCATCTCATCCTCTATCTTCTTCTCTTCTTCTCTTCTTTTCTTTTTTCTTGGGCAGGTATATTTGCTGCCATCTCATCCTCTTTCTTCTTCTCTTCTTTTCTTTTTTCTTCAGTTGTCATTCTCGTTGCCATCTCATCCACTTTTTTCTTCTCCGTAGCCATCTTTGTTGTCATCGTATCCTCTGATTTCTTCTTCTCTTCCTCTTTCCTCTTTTCCTCGGCCGCAATTTTCGTTGCCACCTCGCCCTGTAATTTCTTCCCCCACCCCCCTCTTCTTCTTTTTTCTTCTAAGCGGATCTTTTCGCCGCTGCCTCTTTCCTTTTTTTCTTTTCTTCTTCCTCACTCTTTTTAACACCTTCAACGAATGTATTCTCCTTCTTTCCTTCCTCAACATCTTTCACGTTCGACTCTTTTCCCTCGACGATATCTTCCCCATCAACCTCTTTTTCTAATTCGGCGAGCTCCGTCACAACTTTCGCTAAGTCACTTTTGGCCTTGGCCTTCAGAAGAGAGGTAACTTGCCTTCTCATCGCCAACAGGACCCTCTTCAACTCAGATTCACGAAAAATTTTAACATTCTCGGTGTTAATAGCCTGATGCATAATGAATATCACTAGGAAAGTCCTTCGAAGACAAAACATCACGGTACTCATCCATCAATCCCGCCAACTGATGCGCTGAATCAGGAGGAGTAGAGAAGGCTCCCCAGCCCTCAAGGATAGAGATGCTGAAGAAGAAGAGTCTGAGGACTGCTCATCAGGCTCAAATCTTACAGATGGAGAACTATCCTTGTTCTCCAGGTAGTTCAAAAAGCTGATGAGCAAGAGGAGGCAGTGGAAAAATAGACCCCCTACTCCTCCAACTCAAAGAAGAATTACAATGGTAATAACATGCCAAAGCACAATCCCAAAAGGGACAGGTATGATCCTAAATAGAACAAACAGTTTTGTTGGGAAAAATGTTCTCTAGATTTATCTTACAAATTATGTAAAAGTGATTTCATTATCTAGGATTCACTACTCATGTTGTATAGTGCGGGTAATATGGTCATTAGATGTCCTAGGATGTCACACTCATATTAGGGTGTCAAAGACCAGTTCAAAAGAGTGCAAAAATTTAGTTGAGTTAATTATCCGTTGACTAGAAGTCGACGCAGCTTTGACTTCAAGTCAAAGTAACTTTGAATAGAAGTAAGGATAACTCAGAATGGTAGTTGATATATCAGTTGGGTCAACACAATGTCGAAATGTATTCGATGTAGAAGGCAGAGTCAGTCAAAGCAACATTTTGAAGTCGACACAACTTCGAATTACATTCAACGCGGAAGGAATAGCTCAAAGTCTAGGTCTTCATCTCGGTGGATACGTCGATAACGACTCGACACAACGTCGATATCAGAGTTCATTTCAAAGGTGAGGAAGATGTCAAAGTAGCTTCTATTAGAACTCAGAGGTGCGTCGATAAGAAGACAAATGTATTCGACACAACGTCGAATACAAACACAGAATTAGAATACTTTGTATATTCCATTCTGAACCTTATTCAGAGGTCATAAATGGAAGTTATTTGAATTCTAACGGGTCGTCCATAATCAAGAAGGAAAAGAAGAATTCCAGAGATACAATAAAGATATATTTGGAAGTTATTCAAAAAGGATTTGGACTGGCAGTCAATAGAAATGGAATGAGAATAATACTACTATTGGACATTCCTATTAGGGAAATAATAGAAGAGGAAAGTAATTCATCATCATTCGACGGAAGAATAAGTATATGGAATAAGATAGACAACAACAATTTTGACAGAGAATAATTCAGTCTTCTTCTTCAGTTCTCTAGTCTTACAGAAAAAATAGAATAGATCTATGTACTAGAAAAAAACAACAAGGCTTCTCCTTCTTCTTCCTCTCTCAGCAAGAAGCATATAGATATATATAGATCATCTTCAGGATCTGAAATTTCACAATCCTTTCATCTCTCTCTCTCAAGCAAGGATTCATCAACTGAACAGAGATCCATACAAACACTAAGTGCCTGAATCCTCAGTGACTGATGCAGGAGGATTCAATCAGAAGTATCATATTTTCATCTTTTTCTTTACTCTTTCTTTCACTTTTTGTAAACTGAGTAAAGAGTCCTTAGAAACTCTCTTCAAAGGATTCAGTGGTTCAAGATCTCCTTATCAAAAGATCTAGCTTGGTTCTAAGAGTCTCCTTAACAAAAGACTCGAACCTTGGCTCAAGATTTCCTTATCAAAAGATCTAGCTTGATTCTAAGTGTAACATCCCTATACCTTCTAGACCCCTTGGGTGGGTTTAGGGTTGAAATGATGAGTAGAGATTGTTGGAACAACCCTATTTCTGATTTGGGCTAGGATCACTATATGTTGACTAAGGACAAAGTTGACCCCAATGTATAGTTTATGGGTCAAGAGTTTAGGCTGTTAGAACTTGAGATTTCATTCAGATTCTGTGTTCGATGAACTCCACACTGCGTTCGACGAACGACTATCTGCGTTCGACGAACTACAAGCTATCTGAGTTCGACGAACGTCAAGCTAACTGCGTTCGACGAACGGCAAGCTCTCTGCGTTCGACGAACGACAAGCTATCTGCGTTCGACGATCGGCTTACATTCTGCGTTCAACGAACGAAATATATTCAGCGGTCGACGAACATTTCAAGTCTCAGCGGTCGAATAATTTGTCTAAGTGCAGCGCTCGACGCTTTTACTCAGGCTCAGCGCTCGACGCTTTTACTCAGGCTCAGCGCTCGACGCTTTTACTCCAGCTCAGCGCTCGACGCTTTTACTCAAGCTCAGCGGTCGACGAAATTATCCAGGCTCAGTGGTCGACGAATCCTTCCGTTCGACGAACTCCAGTCTGCGTTCGACGAATACCTTCAGATCGATGAAAGTTCTCACAGATCAACAAAATTAATTATTCCAGCAAGATTCAATTGAGGTCGACGAAGTAAATTTTGTGTTCGACGAAAATCTTGAGGTCGACGAATCTGCGTTCGACGAATTTTGTTCAGATCAAAGAATTGATATTTCAGTTCAGAAAATTCAGCAGGATCATACTTATTTCATTCTCTGATCTCAGAACGACTACAGCAATGGCTCTTTCTATCAGATCAAGTAAGTAAAATATATTTCCTTTTATTATTCCAAGTTTATAGCCGTTGACATTTCCTCAGAAAAGGACATATTCATGGAAAAGGAAAGAATTAAACGGCACAGCAGATTTGTGTTTCCAAAACAACTCTTCAGAATAATACATTCCTTAATATACGGGATTTGCATTTAATTCTGTCAGAGATTTTCAAAAAGAAAAGGAAAATAAGGAAAGAAGATATAGCAGAATATTATACAGCAGTTTTCTCGACAACAAATATACAGAACATAATTTCAAATTGCTGTACAGATTTTCTGAACAGGAAAAGAAAGAGAGAAATACAGGAAGAAAAAGAAGAACAAAAAGAAACACAGATCTTCATCTTCTTCCTCCTCCAGTAGCTCTTGCATACTGAGAACATCTTCAACACCTCCTCTCAGTCATTTGCTGCAAAGAATCAGATCAAAACAAAGAAGAAAAGCTACAGGAAGAAAGAAGAACAGAAAAAGCTTATACAGATCTTCTTCTTCCTCAAAGCAACACTTATTTTCTGAGAACATTTGCTTTCATCTCTCAGCCATTTGCTGCAAGTTTTCAGATCTTCAAAAGAGCAACAACAAACTGAAGCATTCTTGTCTCTCAGTTTAATCAGCTAACAGGAAGATCATTTCTTCAAGAAAAGGCTCCAGCAAAATCAACTGTCAAACATCTCATATCAGATAGAGGAGTTCTTTTCTACATCAACATCCACTAGAGTCTTCTCTCAGCATCTTGACAGAGAAAAACTTCATAAACCCCTCTCTATCCCATTATATACAGGCTTAAAACTCCCTTCAAAAGTTTACCCCATTGGTGGCAAGACACCTGATCAAAAATCCTGTTGGTTTTGAGCACCTGAACAAAAGCTCTGTGGTGTGTGGACACCTGATCAAAATCACCTTGGTGTGAGGGCACCTGATCAAAAATCCTAGTGGATTCCTACCAAGCGTGGTAGAAGAGTAGACGTACCCAGATTTATTGGGGAACTACTATAGCTCCTTGTGTCTTCTATGATTGCTTTACTTTTCTGTGTTGTGCTGTGTGCTGTTTTCATTATTCATTTTATTTCATTTTTTATTTATCACTCACTCATATACACATATATATATATCATTATTTTCAATTCCGCAATAAAACTAAGGGAAAAAGGTTTTAAACTCTATTCACCCCCCCCCCCCCCCCCCCTCTAGAGTTAATTTAAGATCTAACCTCCACTTTCAGAGATCATGGGATGACCCTATGCCAACTTGAACTTAGGAAATTGTTATAGGCATCCCAAAAGTGCACATGTCAACCTTGGCCAATTTACTTCAAATTAGACTCACCAACTCAAGTTGAGCTTTCCAATTGGTTCCTAACCGTAAGAGAGACACAAGTGACCCAAAAGCCCTATCATGGGTTCACCAATTGGCCCAAATTGATCAAAGTACCCTTAAGGTCAACATAGGTCAATCCTTCACCAATAGGTCCAATTGACCCCAAAACATGAAATTGACTTCACCCCTAGTCTCATAACATCATAGGGACCCAATGGACTCAGAAGCCCCATCATGTGGTCATCAAATTGGCCAAATTGAACAGAGTCAAAGTTCCCCCAATTTTGGTCAAAATCACACTTATGGGCTAAATTGGCCCTCAATTGGCCAAATTGACCTAGTACAATCTCTCCTAAACCCTAATGTAGTGTATGAGACCCAAATGAACCAAAATGCATATTCAATTTTGGAGGATTAGGGCAAAAATCACCAAAATCCCCAAATTGCCCATAAGGTCCAAAATATGTAATTAAACCCCATATGGCCCCACCATGACCTAATTCCTCTTGGAATAGGTCCATTAGGGTCTAAGGCACCAATGTGTGTCAGCCACATTGGTTGGAGTGAGCTTGGGTCAAGCCCAAACTCAAAGGCCCTAATTTGACCTATTTGGGTCAAGTGAGCCCAAACCTCAAATCTCTTGGGTTTAGCCCAATGTTTGGGCCCAATCACCAAGCCCATAAGTATATTCTCTGAATAATTTCAGATATTTGAAAATGGGAGGGGGATTATTGCTGAATTTAGGATTAATCCTAAATAAAAAAGAAGTCAAAAAGAGGAAAACATGGAATGAGTGCCAATTGGCACTCAATTCCTCTTCCCCATGGCTCCTCTTAGCTGCCATAGTAAAGTCCAGCCGAAAAGGCATGGAAAGGAGGCCAGTTGGTGGGAGAATTTGAATTCCATTGGGTGGCCGAGAGGTGTAATTATGGCACCCCGCGGTTTAACCCCCCCCCCCCCCCCCCCCCCCTTAGCCCCTTTTGAGCACTCCACAACCTTCAGAGGCCGAGAGGAGGAGAAGCCTCATCCTTCTGAGGAGAATAGTGCACTGGTGGTGGAGATCAACAAGGTCCTCAATGGAGGTGGTCGGCCATGGAACCAAGAGAAACAAGCTCCCAAAGCTCCAAGCAAGGCATGTATTCCCTTCCTCCTCCCCTAGTGCTAGATTCCAAGCTCTTCCTTTCGGAATTTCGTTGAGAAATGAGGATTTGTCCATGTTCTATTTCGGGCTCTCTAACTCGAACAAATCCTGCCCCCATTTCTCCAATAGGCCACCTCCGGCCGCCATTTCTCCGCCAATCGACGGCCAACCCCAACCGAAGATGGTGGCGTCGGCCATTTGGCCGGAGACGGCCTCAAACAATCGGGATCGAGCTCCAAAAGCTCTCCAGGAATATTCAATCTGAGCCCTTGCATCAAGGAAGAAGACGGGCCGCCTGCCGTTGGATCTGGAATGATTAGATAATCGCAGACCACATTTATTAATTAGTTGTTTTATTATGATAATTGTTTGATCTTTAACTATTTGTAGAAAATACTTAAACGCAAAATCATAAAAAGTGCTCAACATGAAAAATGAAGCCCTAAGTCCCTACTATTTTTAGAAATTAATTTCACTCAATTTGGAGCACTGTAGATCCATGGGAATCCATTTTAGTGAAGCATGTACATATGGGTCCCTAGATCTTTAGAAATTAATTTAGAGAGATATATAACTCTAAATGACTTGGAATTTGGGGCATGCATGAGTCATGCCCTAAAGTACTCCCTATCAAAATTGGGGGAAGTTTGACTTTGGTCAATTTGGCCAATTTGATGACCACATGATGGGGCTTCTGGGTCCATTGGGTACCCTATAATGTTATGATACTAGGGGTGAAGTCAATTTCATGTTTTGGGGGTCAATTGGACCTATTGGTGAAGGATTGACCTATGTTGACCTTAAGGGTACTTTGGTCAATTTGGGCCAATTGGTGACCCCATCATAGGGCTTTTGGGTCACTTGTGTATCTCTTAGGGTTAGGAATCTATTGGTAAGCTCAACTTGAGTTGGTGAGTCCAATTTGAAGTGAATTGGCCAAGGTTGGCTTGTGCACTTTTGGGGTGCCTATATCAATTTCCTATGTTTAAGTTGACATAGGGTCATCCCATGATGTCTACTCACCATTTCAACCCTAAACCCACCCAAGGGGTCTAGAGGGAATATGAATGTTATAAATCCCAATAAACAAAAGAATAATTTCATCCCCGAAATTCAAGTTCGGGTCTCGGGGTTTCATCGACACTGATTGGTTCCAAACAGACTGTACGATAAGATGATATTTGGCTTGTCACGGTAGTAATTTGTTGTTCTGGCTGAAGGAGAGCTCTCCTAAGGGAGGAGATGTGAAAAACTTCGCGCAATTCTGCCAATTTTGGCGGCAGCTCCAGTCTATAAGTCAAGGGGTCGATCTGCTCCAGGATCCTATAAGGCCCCATGTATCTCAGACTGAGCTTCTTTAGTCTCGGTACCAGTGAGGCTCTGTGTGCTAGTCATATTTTCAAAAACACTTTGTCTCCTGCCTAGATTTCTACCTTACGATGTCACGCATCGTAATATTTAGCATGTCCTCTCTATGCATCCAACATCCAACCCTGTATCAGTCGCATCTGGGCATCTGGGCCTTCTATATATCCTGGCCCCAGTGCCTTCGGGTCTTCTTCCTGAATCCATGAAAGTGGAGTCCTACACTCCCTCCCATATATGGCCTCATAGGGAGATCTCATTAAACCTGTTAGTTTTCATGTAATTTCATCGTGTATACACTTGACAGTAAAAATATGTTCATAGTCACGCATCTTCCTAACGGTGATTACGCTGTCTTTTAAACGTATGTGCTCCGGTTGAAAGATCATATACAATGTATACATCTTGATATATTGTCCGCCAATTTCAAGTCCTTTGGGGTTATCACACTTTTAATGTCATGCTATAGCTGATTAATCTTAGTTGTTCAACATCATGAACGTCATTATCTGTCTTCTATTATGAAGTCTGCAATTACTCCACCTTATTTTAATCTGCAAGTTTCCGACATAATGAATTATTCAAATTGAAAGGGTTTTGCTTTTGATCGAGTAAGCCAATTATGAATCACCTTCGAATTCCCTAAAATGCAAAAATCCCTGCTATAACTCTAACTTGCAGGGACCCGGTTCTAATCCACATATCCCATAAGGTGATTTGTTTGTCCCAAACAACTAGATCGACCATCCTATGTTTCTAACCATTCGACTAAATTCAGATATTTGTTCGACCAACGGTATTGCATCGTTTGCCTGAACATAACACGGATCATCGTCTCTGAATTAAGGAGGTGAATCTAAGGTACTACACCTCGCATGAGATTATTTATATTTGTTCATCTCTTCATATCCAACTTAAACTTGCACTAAGTTTATAATTCATGTTGGTTCTCTCTTGGACTTTTCATGAATTTATTAATCAATCATTAACCGACAATAAAGTCACTAATCGTATGTTACAACAATTGAGTTGAGATGGTAGAGCGTCTAGGACATACTTGTTGAGGCAATAATCACCACCTTAATTGTATGTAAAAATCTTTCTATAACCAATGTCGCCTCGAACTTTTGGTCTTTTAAAAGTAAATTTCTCAATTTCCCCATGGGCTTGCAAGTGATTCACACCATGCATTGTGTTAGGGAAGGCATGATTACTCCATAGGTTGGGTACTAAGTAGCTATCTACTACATTGTGCTCCGATTTTGATAATTCTCAAAGTCTTATACTATCTTCCTTGATTTCAAGAGTTGCATATCAATATGCCTATGCGACCTGATCTATATCTTCGAAGACTTCCTTTATTACTTTCTTCGTTTACATATCTACATAATCCTTAGAGCAACAAGGGGGTGAAAAACCATTCTTTGAAAGGCTCTATGCTCTTATTCTGATTGCGAGTTTATAACGGTCTCGTCATAGTATTAATAATTCACATATCTTAAGATGAAGGAATTCTTCAAGGGTCTCGACTTCTATGGAGGGTTGATCATCAAACCGATTATGCATACTTCGAATTCTCTTTTTCGGCCGAGTAATGTTTGAATATTTTAAGATCGCTTACATTAAGGTCTATGGAACTCGAATTGGTACCGATCTAGCCCAATAAACAAAAGGATTAGCCCCCATACATTTTGGGCTAAGTTTCTTGATATCATTATGATATATTTGTCCTAGATACACACTCAATCCTTAGAGCATACAACTCTGGACTTGGAGTTCCATCCTGAGACCTATTAATATTCCACGCACTTTAAGCCATCAAGGTTACCAACTACCACAACCTTCTCAAGGTTAATCTATGGGCAACCCACAAATGGGCCTTTTCTGAACTCGAATCCTTACCTGACCTCTAGTATTTGTCATGGTGATTGTTTCGATGTAACCCAGTTGTTGGTTTGGAGATTAAGTTTGCAAGTCTCCTAATGTTCCTCTAATAGTTTTCATGCACCAAATCTTTTGAGGCAATCCTATTCGTTGGGGAAGAAGTGATGATATCACTTGATAGGAGAATTAGGGACACCATAGTTTAAGCTTTAAGCAACTACTTTCCCATCAGACACTTCCCTTAGTCACTTTAGGTACCATCATGTCTTAATCAGTCTATACCTGAGGCCGATTTTGGATTAGTATACACTATGAAATCATCTTGGTGCGTCAATCTAGAATGATGTGTCCTAGTTGGGTTGGCCAAACTCATTGATTAATGGACTCTTTTGTGTGATTTTTACTCATGGGCACACCATTGCTTCGGCTGCTAGTTTTCCTCAAACTAACTAGAGCGGGGTGTCCCAGGGTTTTATGGACTTCTTTCTCGTTGGATCGTTTGTTCAAGTGATACTAGTTGTAAGATCCCTCCCCCGCACCTGGAGAGTTCTCAGATCTTATGCCCAGAACCGCCGCCTTACGGTGACACTAACACCCGAGTTAGTCGCCTGCACAAGACGTTGATCCTGCCGGCAAGAACAATCATCCTAACCAATAAGAGATAAGAAGTAAACTAAGTAAAATAAACCAAGTCCACAATCACACATATCTGCATATATATCCATTGTATACGAGTCCATCAATGAGTACAATAAAAGAAAGAGATTAAGGGCTTATGCCCAGTACATGACCAAAATAAAGTAAAACAACTCTCTCACTCTACATCTATGCAGAAGTTATTGAACTCTTGTCAATCTGTCGTTAAGTAGTGGTGCTGCGCGAAAAATGCTCTGAAAAATCTTGTTATCACGTGTCTATAGATACTACTGCAACAATGGGTAGAGGCTGCATTATTTCAGCTCGTCCTCCTGTCCTGTCTCCTGAATGGGGTTCTGCTGCTCTGGCATAACGATTCCTAAAATGATATGGTCCACCAACCGTTAGTCAAAAAGACTAAGCCAAATTCCCCATCCCCTCCCCTGGTGACTCCTAGGCAATGGGCGGGAGGAAGAAGCAGTGGACAACAAGGGGTAAAAACAAGTAGGTGACAGTGGGGCTAGCTAGCATAAGTATAGACAAAAAAGAATCTATTCTAGCAGTTCTACTATACAGTCTATATAAAAAGTGCAATAGACAAGAATAAGCTATAATAGTAGTAACAGAGAGCAACGAGCAGTCAATAGCATTCGCAACAATATAAGTAAGAAATGCAGTGTATATATAGAGAAGCAACTACAAAATAATCCTAGCTTACACAAATGCCCATACAAACTTATAAGTTAGGGGATTTGACACTAAGGTAAACTGTGCGTAAGAAAGAGCCCATAATAATTTTACAATGAAGTCTTGTTTATGCAAGGATGTTATTCTACGTTATGCAATGCAATGATGCAACTCACCCACTTGACTCTGTCGTACAGACCTTTTGTTAGTTCCCTCTATTCGAGTGTGTCAACTCAGGTACCCGGTTGAGGCAAAACAGGGCAGTGGATCAGGCTTGTCCACTTCTAGGCTTATGCCACACATCTCCCAGCCTAGACCTTACGTACGCCCCTAAGAACACATAGGGTATTCGTATACTATCTGGTAAGCACCACCTCTATCCCGCTTTTTGAGTCTCCGCTCAGGTACACCCCATTAAGGAAAATAGAGGCAGTTGATTGGGTCCTCCACTCCTAGGCCAGTATGACACCTGACAGCCTAGAACTTACGTACACCCCTAAGAACACACAGCGTATCTGCATACTACTTGATACAACAATGCCTCTAAGTGAAACATCGAGCCCTTGGCTCGGAGGACTCGACTAGTCCTTCCTTATACTACCGAGCCTACCGCTAGCAGGACTAACTAGTCCTTCTTAGACAATACCGAGCCTACCGCTCGCAGGGCTATCTAGTCCTTCTAATATAACATCGAGCCTACTGCTCGCAGGACAACCCGTCCTGACATCATAAATTCCCAAGCCTCCCGCTTGTAGGACTTAACCCATCCTTGCACCGTTTCGTCCCAAATTTTGGGCGATGTTTACTTATCAAGCTTCCCCTACTTTCTACTCGTGTCTATTATTTAGTTGAACTTAAAAGCTTAGGGTTAACCTTGGACTTCCCGAGGTCTACCTGGTGAAGGGCTCGCAGTGGTACTAGGAGGTGCGATGGGATGACATCCCAAACCTCCCTTTTTCAAGGTATTTAATATTGTTAGTGTCTACCCATTTTTACACACCCACTACCTTTCTAGTTACTCTAAAATCCTAAGGTGAATTACATTAGACCGGCAGACGAGCGTCGATGTTGAATCCAAAATTGTCCCCAAGTCCTCGACGCTCGATCCCGGAGGAAGGAGAGGGGGTAGTGGTCGAGCAGCTGGTTACTTGAGTCACAAATGAAGAGCTGAGTGAGAGAGAAGAAGAGAGGGCCACTGAGCGAGAGAGAAGAAGAGAGGGCCGCTAGCTTGCGGCGAGGCCAGACTTCGCCCGCCGCGGCAAATGTCACTCATGCGACGGGCTTTCCCTTTATTTAATAATCTATATTACAGCTTGTTGTGTTTAGTACATGGAAACAGAATGAATACAAGAGAGTTGCGGGTAAGAAAAGAAAGCCGCCCGGGCTGCTTGCTGAGACCGCCCGGACTGCTTGCTGAGACCGCCCGGGCTGCTTGCTGAGACCGCCCGGGCTGCTTGCTGTGACCGCTCAGGTTGTTCGCCGAGGCCGACTGGGTTGTCCGACGAGGCCGCCCGAACTGTTCGCCGAGGTCGTCCAGACATCCCGCAGCTTGGTGCGGTCTGGCTGTTTCTAGCCGCCGGTTTTGCCCCCCAACCTGCATGTCCCTCTGTTCATACCGAGGGTCCTATTTATAGGCTATGGGTCGATGTCGTCACCGCCGGTGAGCCGGTGACTGGAGTTCTACCCGCGCGGTCTGAAGGAGGAGGCCGCCTACCCGCGCGGTCTAAAGGAGGAGGCCGTCTACCCACGCAGTTTGAAGGAGGAGGCCGCCTACCTGCGCGGTCTGAAAGAGGAGGCCGCCTACCCGCGCGGTCTGAAAGAGGAGGCCGCCTACCCGCGCGGTCTGAAGGAGGAGGCCGCCTACCAGTGCGGTTTGAAGGAGAAGGCCGCCTACCCGCGCGGTCTGAAGGAGGAGGTCGCCTACCCGCGCGGTCTGAAGGAGGAGGCCGCTTACCCACGCGGTCTGAAGGAGGAGGCCGCCTACCCGCGCGGTCTGAAGGAGGAGGCTGCCAACCCGCGCGGTTTGAAGGAGGAGGATGCCTACCCGCGCGGTCTGAAGGAGGAGGCCGCCTACCCGCGCGGTCTGAAGAAGGAGGCTACCTACCCACGCGGTTTGAAGGAGGAGGCCACCTACCTGCACGGTTTGAAGGAGGAGGCCGCCCGACCTGGGAGGTTTGAAGGAGGAGACCGCCCCTGCTGGGTGGACATGAGGTCCCTAGCTGATGCGCAATTTCAGCAATGCTAATTTGCGAGCATGAAATGCGATACGACGGCAGTGCACCGGTCGCACAAGTAATAAAATAGGGAGGAAATCCCCGAATGTCGATCTCAAAGGACTGCAAGTTGGGTAATGTGATTAGCTCTGCCCGGAAATTAGGAAAAAGGATTACTAAGTAATAACAAGGGGGTTGTGATTTGATTCCTAAGCTAATGCGGAAAAGAGAGATGCGGGTCAAAACTCCGCTTCACAAGGCGGGATGGATGCAACGGCCGCGATGTCGTGCTTCGGGAGGCGCGTGGACGGAAAGTAACTGTGACGGTTGAGGGTCGCACACACCTCTTCTCCAAGCATCACCACTAGCAATAGCTAGGGCTTCACACACAACGAACTCAGAAAATCACAACAAGGAAATGCTACTCTCACACCACCGCATCATTGCACATGAACATAATAAAAGATCTATGACATTAAGCTAAGCAATAGTTCATTACAACAACAACACAAAGAAAGCACAAGAATTCAAGTTTAGAGAGGACCAATAGGAAGATGTCACCGCATCTTGGGTTCTCGGCCGGAATGAGAGGTTGTCGGGCTCTCTCCGGGCTCGGCCCTCAGATGGTGTGCGAACTCGATGGAGGCTGTCACCGCTCCAACGACCAACAACACTTCTATGGCTTCCCATGACGAGGAATGCTTGAACACTTGATGGAGAATGCTTGCTAACGCTCCCGAATGGAAGAATGGTGGTGGAAATCGCCGGAATATGGTCTCCTTGGTGGTGGAGGTGAAGGAGAAGCCTTCAGACCTCAGAAACGGCAGGGAGGATCCGATTTCCCGCTCCCCTTACGAGCCCTCTCATTGACTGCGGTGTAACCTGCATTTTATACTAAACAGGCAGAAAAATGGTCACGCACGGTCGAACGCACAACCGTGCGTGAACCATGCGTTATTAAATGATAAAATCTGACTTGAGGGAGACGTTGCGCCGCCCGTGCATTTTACTCACACACGGGCAAATCCGCCTGTGCGTACAAACGCACTGGTAAATTCAGAATGACCAAAAACAAGAGGAAACAGGTCGATCGTGCGTTTTACTCACGCACGGGCAAATCCGCCCGTGCGTAAAACGCACGACTAAACTCAGATTGTCCGGTTTCTGCCCAGATACAGACGCACGATCGCTCCGTCCGTGCTTCAAGGAAACGCACGACCGTGCGATATGCACAGACTAGATTTTGGGGTAAAACGGGATGATCCGGCCACCTGCACAAAAGACATACCAGCTAGGAATACACCTCCAGCACCAAATAAGCATAGGAAAGGGATCGGGGAGCACCATGTGCTTACCCCCAATAACAAGGAATGCAAATACACACCGAAACGGGCTTAAGAGTTCACCTAGCAAGGAATAGCAAATATAACCAAAAACATGCCTAAAGTGTAGTGCATCGACTAGAAATACGGCCCAGATGAGTCCATAAATGTGTATATAAATGGGACTCATCACACCCCCAGACTTACTCGTTTGCACGTCTCGGGCAAACACTCAATCCCATGATAGAAAAATTGATGTTAAAGAAGCAACTGTGCGGGCAAAATATGAAGGGAAGTAAGGAACTAACGAGCGTAAAAACAAAGTAGAAAAGATTTTAAAACAAAGACTATATTTTAAGAACTTCAACTAGTGTAAGATAAAAATACTACTACTCTGAGGTGAATCACTGGTGAATCGAACAGTCGCGCCCTAGGGAAAATAGCGTGAACTGCTAAGGTGAGCGTTGCTCAAATTGGATCTCAAGGAAGAGCTCTCCAAGAAATCCATCAAGGTCGGTGGTCATACGCTTGCCCTTTTGCACCTTCTCCACTGCATGAGACGATCATATCAAGAAACAGTAGGGCTTTTAGGCTAGACATAGGGCTTGGGTTGAGGTACGGTAGTGAAGTAGAAGAACGTAGGTTAAACGCACTCATCCTCCGGTAAATAACAAATTTCAACCTCAACATCTTCACCTTGAAGCATACTCCCCCAGACTTCATTTAAGCACGATGATGTGCGCAAGACTACCACACTTGTGGTTAAATTCTTTTTAGAGTTCTTTTACTCTTTTTTTTAGATCCATAGAAACATAAGTTAGGATCAATCAAAATTTTTAACTCATTCTCATTTTTTCTTCGCGCACAAAAATATTTCTCCGCAACGCAAAATCATCATAAATATGTATAAATTCCAAAGTTCGACTCTAGTGCGTATTAGGTTGGGATATGTGGCCTTGGTGAAAGTTTAGTGGAGTTTAACAAATAAGAGAGGTAAGACTCAACGAGGCTAGCAAAGGAAGACGTTAGGTTGGGAAATCAAAGCTCAACCGGACCAAATGATGGCCTACGTCATGCTCCCAACAAGATCATTCAACGCACTCGTTTTGAAAATAGCTTGGGGCAAGTTCTTAACCACCGAGCGAGGTCTCCTCTCCTTCCAACTCAAACAACACGAGGCTAACAACTCTTCTACACTCGACCTAGGGCTACCGCTAGATTCACCAAATTCACCGTTTGAGTAGAGTATTAAGTAATTACACAAATGAAGTAAATAAAACTATAACTTTGTAATTAAATCTATTCTACGTGAATTTTTATGCTGCGTGAGCGCTCTACTAGTAGCACCACACGGGTCACATCCTGTTCAGCCACACAATCCTCAACTAACGATCAAACTTCTAAACACATACATCAAGCACTTACACGATAATTGCGCACGAGTAAAAAATAGAACACGTGTGGTGTGTGTTATGCAATGAGACAATCAATATAATTTTCCTAACATAACATTCTAGCATGAATGTGCGTGTAGCGCAAGCAAAGGCCCGCTCCCCCAGACTTGATCAAAACTAAATAAAATACGGAATTCTGGAATAAGGAGAATAGGGGTAGAGTGGACCTATGCTCATAAATGAGCATGCCAGAAGTGCGGTAATTCCTTCCTTAAATTTTTCTCCTTCCGCATCCACCACGAGAGAGCTTTAACCTGCTATGTTAGCAGAAAAAAAAACAGGACTAAAAGACATAGACTAAGCAAACGGAACCGGGTGGTTCCCATGGGTTGTCTCCCAAGAAGCCCTTTTGCTTAACGTCCTTAAAGGTGGACCAAATACCTGTATTAAGCATTGAAGACAAATAATTCTAACAAAGTTCTTGGAAATTGTTCAAAATATCCCAGAAATAAACACCTAACCAAAGGTAAAGAGATAAAAGTTAAACAGAATTATACATATCGCAAATTCAAATACAGTAGAGAGACAAAAGAGATACTCATCCTAACACATTTGACTCAGCTAGATACACTTTTTTACATTCCTTCAAAACTGTGCCACCATTATAGATTTTCAAGCGATGACCATTCACCTTGAACGTCCCTTCTTTCTCTCCAGAAATTTCAATTGCGCCAAATGGAGAAACACCAGTCACAGTGAATGGGCCACTCCACCGTGACTTCAGCTTTCTAGGGAATAAGCGCAGACGAGAATTGTAGAGGAGAACGCTATCTCCCGGATTGAATTCTTTTGGTCTAATATGCCTATCATGCCACTGCTTTGTCTTTTCTTTGTATATGCGAGAGTTCTCGTAGGCAAAATGCTGCAATTCTTCAAGTTCATTCAGTTGAGAAAGACGCCTTTTCGCTGTTGCTGCGATGTCCATGTTTAGGAACTTAGTTGCCCACAAGGCTGTGTTCTAATTCCACTGGTAGGTGGCATGCCTTTCCAAAAACAAGCTGGAAGGGTGTCATTCCTATAGGGGTTTTGAAGGCGGTACGGTAGGCCCATAAGGCATCATCCACTTTCGTTGCCCAATCCTTTCTATTCAAGTGGATCAATTTTTCTATTATTCTTTTGAGTTATCTATTTGAAACTTCCACTTGTCCACACGTTTGTGAGTGGTAAGCTAAAGAGACTTTATGATGCACGCCAAATTTTTTTAATAGTTGCAAAAATTGTCGACTGCAGAAATGACTACCACCATCACTTATGATTGTTCGCGGAGCTCCGAATCTGGAAAATATATTTGTACGAATGAATTTCAAAACTGTACGGGCATCATTAGCAGCAACAGCCTCCGCCTCCACCCACTTTGAAACGTAATCCACTGCCACTATTATGTAATGTTTTACGTGAGACATTGGGAATGGACCCATGAAATCGATTCCACAAACGTCGAATGGTTCACAAACTAACATATTATTAAGGGGCATCTCGTCTTTCGGCGAAATGTTGCCAGTTCTCTGGCATTCATTGCATTTCGAGACATACGCTTGAGCGTCGTTGAATAGTGTTGGCCAAAATAATCCACTTTAAAGTACCTTGCGCGCTGTCCTGGCAGCGCCCATGTGTCCTCCAGCCTCCCTATCGTGGCAATGCTCGAGAATAGATCTGTACTCTGATTCCGGGACGCAACGTCTGATTATACCATCGCTACAGGTACGAAATAACAAAGGATCTTCCCAAAAATAATACTTTGTGTCCGAAAAAAGCTTGTTCCTCTGCTTAGGCGTAAGATTGGGCGAGAAAGTTTTGCACGCAAGATAGTTTGCTATATCAGCGTACCAAGGTGTTGTTGACGGATGCGTAGTGATAGCGAATAGCTTCTCATCCGGAAAATAATCGATCGCTTCCTCCTCTTTGTCGTTTGAAGCATCAGCCGTCATGTCGTTCTCCAGCCGCGATAAATGATCTGCGATTACATTCTCTACCCCCTTTTTATCTTTAATTTCCAAATCATACTCTTGCAGAAGTAGAATCCAGCGGATTAAACGCGGTTTGGCCTCCTTCTTGCTGAATAGGTACCTCAGTGCGGCATGATCCGTATACACTATTAATTCGGAAAGCACTAAGTAGGAGTGAAATTTCTCGAATGCGAAGATCATAACTAGCATTTCTTTCTCCGTGGTGGTGTAATTTGCTTGAGCGGTATTAAGAGTTCGACTGACATATACAATGGTGTGAAAGGTTTTGTCCTTCTTTTGACCAGGCACTGCCCCCACGGCCACATCACTAGCATCGCACTTGATCACAAATGGCAAACTCCAGTCAGGTGCCACCAAGATCGGGGCGGAGATAAGTTGCCCCCGTAAGGTTTCAAACGCTTGCATACAAGCTTTATCGAAATGAAATGGGACATCTTTGCTTAGCAAGTGAGAAAGAGGCTTTGAAATGGATGAGAAATCCTTAATAAACCCCCGATAGAATCCCACGTGTCCGAGAAAGTTACGGATACCCTTCACAGAAGATGGCGGAGGAAGGTTCTTGATGACACTAACCTTCACCTGATCCACCTCAAGCCCCTGGCGGGAAACCTTATGCCCCAACACGATTCCTTCGCGCACCATAAAATGGCATTTTTCCCAATTTAAGATGAGATTGGTGTCCTCACACAACTTCAACGTCTTGTCTAGATTGGCGAGGCACGAATCGAAGTTGCTGCTGAATAAAGTGAAATCATCCATGAAGACTTCAAGAAAATCTCCCACCATGTCAGCGAAGATTGCAAGCATGCATCGTTGAAAAGTTGCAGGAGCATTGCAAAGTCCAAATGGCATTCGCTTGAACGCGAAGGTACCGGAAGGGCAGGTGAATGTCGTCTTGTCTTGATCAGCAGGGTCGATTAGGATTTGATTGTACCCGGAGTACCCATCCAGAAAACAATAGTAGTCTTGCCCTGCCAACTTTTCTAACATCTGATCAATGAAAGGGAGTGGAAAATGGTCCTTACGCGTAGCGTCATTTAGTTTGCGATAGTCGATGTAGACCCTCCATCCGGTGATCACACGGGTAGGTAGTAACTCATTTTTCTCGTTGGGGACGACGGTGATCCCTCCCTTCTTTGGCTCAACCTGAACTGGGCTGACTCACTTGTTGTCGATAATTGGGTAGATAATACCTGCATCCAAGAGCTTTATCACTTCAGCCTTCACTACCTCTTGCATCTTCGGGTTCAGCCTCCTTTGGGGTTGAGCCGATGGCTTGTACTGATCTTCAAGAAGGATCTTATGCATGCAGACGGTGGGGCTAATTCCTTTAATATCGGCAAGGGAACGTCCGAAGACTCTTTGGTATCGTCTTAGCAACCTCACTAACGCAGCTTCGTCAGCCACAGACATAGTTGCAGAAATAATCATTGGATGCGTGGTATTTTCTCCAAAGAATACATATTTCAGAGAGTCAGGTAATTGTTTGAGAGCTGGAGAGGTGTTTGAATCCGATGGCACAGTAAATGATTCTCTGATTGGATGCAGATCCTCAGACTTGTCTGAGGATGAACCCTCATTACCCACGCCATCCTGCTGCCAAAAAGTCTCGCAATCCCTCGGGCTTCTATCAAACTGACTATCCCCTTCTTTGGTTGGCTCTGCCAATTCGCAGTCTGTGATCTCAAACAGTTGCGCTGGATTGTGAACATTAAAAGATATGGCGTCCTGTCCTAATCTGAGAGTGAGCTCTCCCTGCTCCACATTAATGATGGCACGAGCCGTTGCGAGAAAGGGCACCCTAGGATAATAGGAACTCTAGCATCAGCCTTCATGTCGAGGATAACAAAATCAGCTGGAAGGGCGAGGTCATTAACCACTATGGTAAGGTCTTCCACGATCCCGACTGGTTTCTTGATCGTTCTGTCAGCCAGCTGTAGCATCACTTGTGTCGGCTTCAAAATCCCCGCACCTAGCTCTTGAAAGATGGAGAGCGGCATTAGATTAATGGAGGCTCCTAGATCACAGAGTGCTTGACCGAATCGGTGGTGACCGATTCTGCAAGGGATAGTAAAGCTGCCAGGGTCCTTACACTTCGTAGGGACGTCGGTGATGAGGGCAGAGCACTCCTTAGTGAGATCAATGGTATTGAGGTCCTCCAGCACCTTCCGCTTTGAAACCAGGTATTTCAAGAATTTAGAGTAACCCGGTATCTGGGAGATGGCCTCAATCAACGGTATGCTAACTTGTACCCCTTTCATCATTTCTAAGAATCTGCGAAATTGCTTCTCGGACTTCTCATTCCGTAACCTGTGAGTAAATGGAGGGCTAACAATACTTTTCGAGGGTTGTGCCACGCCCGCAGAATCCAGCACAGTAGGGGTAAGAATTTGCTCCCCTGTCACATCTGCATTAAACCTATCCGTAGGACTCGCAAGTGGTTCCTGTAGCACAGGTACTGGAGGTGTTTCCTGACGTGGGGACTGTTTTACACTCCTGCCGCTTCTTAACTTCATGGTGTTGACAGACTCGGGCGGCTGACCAACAATCCCAGAGATAGCATCTGCGAGAGCACTAACAGTAGAGTCTAGATGTTGGATTGCTGCGGACTATTCATTCATTTTGTGCAGCATATCGACCACGAAAGTGACAAACTGCTCCGTTTGATGTGACGGGAGATACTCCTCTGCTCCATTAAGTGTTATTGCGTTAACTTCGCTAGTGCTAGGAGGATGAGTAGGGTGACCCCAATACTGACTAGTCTGTACTATATTCACAATTATTCCCCAGGCTTCCTTCACCGACTTATTAAAAAGGGCGCCTCCAGCTGCGACATCAAAAAGCAAACGGAACCTGTCCAATACGCCAAAATAAAAAATCTGAATTAAAAAGTCTTCTGACAAATCCTCACGGTAACAGTACATGTGTAAGGCTTGAAAATGCTCCCATGCGTCAACTAATGTCTCTTCCTTTCCCTGTCCGAAGGCAATAAGTTCCTTATGCATATTCCTACCTTGCATGCGATGTTGAAAATCAAACAGGAACCTCCCTTCAAATTGCTTCCAAGAAGTTGTCTCACCCTTTCGGGTATCCCAGTACCATCTTTTAGCTTTATCATGCAGAGAGAATGAAAATGCCAGGATCTTTTGTTGGTCATTTTCGACTCCATTTAATATACATGTGTAGTAGACTTCCAAAAATCCATGCACATGGTGCACTGCATCTTCATGTGTATTCCCGCTGAATTTGCAATTCTCGGATATAAACTCAATAATGTCAGTGGAAATCTCGGACGCATGATCATTTATTCGTGCCTGAATCCTAAGATCGTTTAAACTTCCCTGATAGATATGTTGTTGGATACAAGTCATGATAGACTTCCTTGCAAGACAATGGATTAGCGCACAACAACAAAAAAACAGAGGCAGACGAGGAGAGATAAGATAATGTTTCTTGAAATGATTTTTCACAAACACGAAATGATCACGCTTGCATTCCCTGACAACGGCGCCAAAAACTTGATGCGCAATTTCAACAATGCTAATTAGCGAGCATGAAATGCGATACGACGGCAGTGCACCGGTCTCTCAAGTAATAAAATAGGGAGGAAATCCCCGAATATCGTCTCTCAAGGAATGCAGGTTCTGGTGAACGAAACGCGTGGTGAATCGATCGTTACACGAGCAAATAAAGTAAGAACAAGGGCATTGTGATTTGGTTCCTAAGCTAATGCGGAAAAGAGAGATGCGGGTCAAAACTCCGCTTCGCAAGGCGGGATGGATGCAACGGCCGCGATGCCGTGCTTCGGGAGGCGCGTGGACGGAAAATAACTGTGACGGTTGAGGGTCGCACACACCTCTTCTCCAAGCATCACCACTTGCAATTGCTAGGGCTTCACACACAACGAACTCAGAAAATCACAACAAGGAAATGCTACTCTCATACCACCGCATCATTGCACATGAACATAATAAAATATCTATGACATTAAGCTAAGCAATAGTTCATTACAACAACAACACAAAGAAAGCACAAGCATTCAAGTTTAGAGAGGACCAATAGGAAGATGTCACCGCATCTTGGGTTCTCGGCCGGAATGAGAGGTTGTCGGGCTCTCTCCGGGCTCGGCCCTCAGATGGTGTGCGGACTCGATGGAGGCTGTCACCGCTGCAACGACCTACATCACTTTTATGGCTTCCCACGATGAGGAATGCTTGAACACTTGATGGAGAATGCTTGCTAACGCTCCCGAATGGAAGAATGGTGGTGGAAATCGCCGGAATATGGTCTCCTTGGTGGTGGAGGTGAAGGAGAAGCCTTCAGACCTCAGAAACGGCAGGGAGGATCTGATTTCCTGCTCCCCTTATGAGCCCTCCCATTGACTGCGACGTAACCTGCATTTTATACTAAACAGGCAGAAAAATGGTCACGCACGGTCGAACGCACGACCGTGCGTGAACCGTGCATTATTAAATGATAAAATCTGACTTGAGGGAGACGTTGCGCCGCCCGTGCGTTTTACTCACGCACGGGCAAATCCACCCGTGCGTACAAACACACGGGTAAATTCAGAATGACCAAAAACAAGAGGAAACAGGTCGATCGTGCGTTTTACTCACGCACGGGCAAATCCGCCCGTGCGTAAAACGCACGACTAAACTCAGATTGTCCAGTTTCTTCCCAGATACAGACGCACGATCGCTCCATCCGTGCGTCAAGGAAACGCACGACCGTGCGATATGCACCGACTAGATTTTGGGGGAAAACGGGACGATCCGGCCACCTGCACAAAAGACATACCAGCTGGGAATACACCTCCAGCACCAAATAAATATAGGAAAGGGATCGGGGAGCACCATGTGCTTACCCCCAATAACAAGGAGTGCAAATACACACTGAAACGGGCCTAAGAGTGCACCTAGCAAGGAATAACAAATATAACCAAAAACATGCCTAAAGTGTAGTGCATCGACTAGAAATACGGCCCAGATGAGTCCATAAATGTGTATATAAATGGGACTCATCACTAGCCGCATGACCAGCAGGAGAAACATAGAAAAACCTCCTCGGAGAGGATCGCTGATTTTTGGGTAAACATAATCCCCGCACTTTTTCAAGTTCCATAAAGAACTTCGAAAAAGTAGGACTTACCTACGAAAATCGTGATCCACCTCTCACAAATTATTAGAAAAAAGATAAGAGAAGGAGAGAGAGCAAGTACCTGATGCCTTTTCAAAAAAGATCTTGCGAATACTTACTCTTTCTTCTACGAGGGAGAAGAGCTAAAGCACTTATAAAAAGGAAAAGAGTCTTGCAAGTATCTGACCATGACTTGCCAATAGATGTTAATCTCTGCAAGGCAGAAGTTAGAGCATGCAGAAAGAGATAGGAACACACGAGTACCTGAAGAGAACTCGCGATCACCTACTAATCTATGCAAAAGAGAACTTAAAGCATGTATTAAAGAACTTAACGCGAGTACCTGAAGAAAACTCGCGATCATCTGCTAATCTCTGCAAAAGAGAACTCAAGCATACAAGAATTTAACAGGAGTACCTGAAGAGAACCTCGCGATCACCTGCTAATCTCTGCAAAAGAGAACTCAAGCAGGTATTAAATAAACTTAACACGAGTACCTGAAGAGAACTCGGGAGCACCTGCTTAATCTCTGCAAAAGAGAACTCAAAGCAGGTATAAAAGAATTTAACGCGAGTACCTGAAGAAAACTCGCAACCACCTGCTAATCTCTGCAATGGAGAACTTAAAGCATGTATTAAAGAACTTAACGCGAGTACGTGAAGAAAACTCGCGATCACCTGCTAATCTCTGCAAAAGAGAACTCAAGCAGGTATAAAAGAATTTAACGTGAGTACCTGAAGAGAACTCGCGATCACCTGCAAATCTCTGCAAATGAGAACTCAAGCAGGTATTAAATAACTTAACGCGAGTACCTGAAGAGAACTCGCGAGCACCTGCTTAATCTCTGCAAAAGAGAACTCAAAACAGGTATAAAAGAATTTAATGCGAGTACCTGAAGAAAACTCGCGACCACCTGCTAATCTCTGCAAAGGAGAACTTAAAGCAGGTATTAAATAACTTAACGCGAGTACCTGAAGAGAACTCGCGAGCACCTGCTTAATCTCTGCAAAAGAGAACTCAAAACAGGTATAAAAGAATTTAACGCGAGTACCTGAAGAAAACTCGCGATCACCTGCTAATCTCTGCAAAAGAGAACTCAAGCAGGTATACAAGAATTTAATGCGAGTACCTGAAGAAAACTCACGATCATTTGCTAATCTCTGCAAAAGAGAACTTAAAGCAGGTATAAAAGAAACTTCATAATGCGAGTAACTAAGGAGAACTCGCAACCACCTGTTCATCTTTACAAGGGATATATATAAAGAACTTGCGTTCATATAAACATTTATAGAAGAGAAGTGTTTGGGTGCCTTGACACAATATGGTGATATTCACCTCATTTGTAAGCAAGAAGCTAGCATATCATCCGTATCATATGCAAAAAGAGGTAATAATGCTCAATCGGAGCAACCACTATAATGTGGATATAAAGATGAAACTGCATTGGGGCGACCATCAAAAGATGGGTTTGATTGCCTTTAAAGATTTTGGCGACCATCGAAAGATGGGTTTGATTGCCTTTAATGATTTTGGTGACCATCGAAAGATGGGTTTGATTGCCTTTAAAGATTTTTGGCGACCATCGAAAGATGAGTTTGATTGCCTTTAAAGATTTTGGCGACCATCGAAAGATGGGTTTGATTGCCTTTAATGATTTTGGCGACCATCGAAAGATGGGTTTGATTGCCTTTAAAGATTTTTGGCGACCATCGAAAGATGGGTTTGATTGCCTTTAAAGATTTTGGCGACCATTGAAAGATGGGTTTGATTGCTTTAATGATTTTGGCGACCATCGAAAGATGGGTTTGATTGCCTTTAAAGATTTTTGGCGACCATCGAAAGATGGGTTTGATTGCCTTTAAAGATTTTGGCGACCATCGAAAGATGGGTTTGATTTTCTTTAAAGATTTTGGCGACCATCGAAAGATGGGTTTGATTGCCTTTAAAGATTTTGGCGACCATCGAAAGATGGGTTTGATTGCCTTTAAAGATTTTGGTGACCATCAAGGGATTGGTTTGATTGCCTTATGGAAACTTGGGTAACCATCAAAAGGTTGGTTTGATTGCCATGACATTCGCAAGCCATATTTAACCATATACGCATTTGAAAGAAAGAGCTAATGCAAACATAAATGAAAGAGCTTTAAGACGAGCTTTAAGACAACCCTTTCTGCTAATGAAGTAGATCTAGCATCGAGTGAATGGCCAATATTGCTAGAAAATATTTCACAATAATATTTTTAAGCAACATATTCCCGCAGTTTGCCTTCTTTTAGCAGTTTCTCTACAAGCTTATGTAGAGATCGACACTTTTCTGTATCATGACCCACACACATGTGGTATTGACAAAACAAGTCTTTGTGACAATTCCTATGATCAGGTCGCATGAGAGAAGGTCTCGTAAAACCAGGTTCTTGCTGGATAATCTGAAGAACTTCTTTCATTGAGATAGTTAAACTTGTATACCTTCCTCGGAACTTATCTTGCTTATATGGGCGAGGAGAATTACATGACTTGTAATCATAAGCCTGAGTTGAGATATGAGGGTCGACAAGACATAATTCTGATTGATTTAGCTGCAGAATATTTTGAGAAGCAGATAGATGCCCATGATCATAATATATCTCATGTTGAGATGATAAGTTGGGACCTTGTTCATATTCTAACAAATAGCCACCGCTATTGATAGGAAGATGATCATAAGAGGAATAATCCTTCTGTTGTTGTTGCGGCCTCTGAATTAAAAAAGCAAAATAATTAGGGTTCGTATCCTCACCCTTAATGAACTGATTTGCTATTTCTATAAGATGAGCATAAGATTCTAGCTCATTCATGGTGACTTCGAACTTAAGAGGACCTTCCTGGAGACCATTAATTAAGGCATGTTTATAGAGACTTTGATCAGCATTAACAACATCAAGGATTTCTTTTTGAAAGCGATCGATGAAGTGAGCTGTGGATTCGTTATCCATTTGCTTGATCTGAAAAAGAACTGGTAGACCTCTCTTACGCTTCCTTAAAGTACTGAACCTTAAGTAAAATTCTCTTCGAAGATCCCCGAAGCAATTGATTGATTGAGGTGGTAAATGATAGAACCAATCCAGAACTTGATCATCAAAAGTCATGATGAGAAGTTTACACTTGATACCATCTGATAAAGTTCTTAGTGAAGTAGCTGCCTCAAAGGCTTGCAGATGAAAAACCGGATCACTCATTCCAGAATAGACTGGTAGGCGAGGCTCTTTGAAATCATTTGGGACTACTTCCCAACGAATTTTGTATGATAATGTGGAAGGTTCTTGTTCTTCTCCTGCAGGAACTATTAGTATATCAACAAGGTAAGGGGGATCACCCATACTAACCTTATGAGACTCATGATGAGGAATAGAGAGTTCTGTTGCGTCAGGTTGTAACAAATGTTCTGGATGATTGCTAGAAGGCTTGTCATTAATAGCTGCTGAAGTATTGAGTTGAGAATCCACTTGTCTTTCGAGGTGGGCGATCTTTGCTAATAGGGAGTTTATGTCGCTACCATGGACAGGAACTTCGAGATGATTGGAAGGATGCCCGAGGCCTGCTGACGGATGATCCATGAAAACAGGAATCGTCGAAAGAGAAAAACTGAAATAACTTTCAAACGGAGCCGAATTTTTGAAATATGAGGGCTAAAAAGTGCCTGAACGGGGAATCCCGTTCAATTTCTGGATAGTTTAGCTCGAGCCGGTCGGGCTTTAAATTTATGAATTCCGACACCCAGATCAAAAGTTATGGCCGTTTTAAAATTGAATGTATTTTAGGCCAAATCTCGCATCTTCATCGCAACTGTTGTTCATCAACCACTCGCTATCTGAAGGCCGTGTGTTTCCGTTGAATCCAAAATTATACCCAAGTCCTCGGCGCTCGATCCCGGAGGAAGGAGAGGGGTTAGTGGTCGAGCAACTGGTTACTTGAGTCGCAAATGAAGAGCTGGGTGAGAGAGAAGAAGAGAGGGCCGCTAGCTTGCGACGAGGCCAGACTTCGCCCGCCGCGGCAAATGCCACTCCTATGAATGGGCTTTCTCTTTATTTAATAGTCTGTATTACAGCTTGTTGTGTTTAGTACATGGAAACAGAATGAATACAAGAGAGTTGCGGGTAAGAAAAGAAAGCCGCCCGGGCTGCTTGTTGAGACCTGGGTTGTCCGACGAGGCCGCCCGGACAACCCACAGCTTGGTGCTGTCTGGCTGTTGTTGGATCTTACGGCGCCCTTAGAAAGGGGGGGGGGTGAATAAGGGAATAAAAATTTTTTTATAAATTTTAAAAAAATTACTAAGTTGTTTTGATTAATAGGATATAATGATGACAAATTAGAAATAAACAATTTAGATTAGGAATTGAAAACTTAGAACACAAAATAATAGAGATTACGCCAAATGATAGAAATCAAAGTAAACACAAAAGAGACAAGATTATATTAAATGAAAAAGTGTTTACATAAAATTTGATTTCTATATCGCTAGAAATCGGAGGCGTACAAATGTAGATTTCTTTTCCTTTTCAATACCGACTTGTATCCCCACAAACCGGTTGGCTTTAGCCTATCCTTCCACGGATAAGGCCTCAAGCCGCTCTAGCCAATCCTTCCCCGGATATGGCCTCGAGCACCCCCTAGATCTAATCCCCTAAACCTAGTCGCCAACTCACGCGGCGAATTCCCCCTAAGCCGCGCAAGGACCTAGTCGCCAAAAACAAGGCGATTTCACTACAAGATACAAATAAAGAAATGAAGTAAATAACAAGCAAACTCCCTCTTGAGATTTCTGGAGATGAGGATGAAGGATCGCTGAAGCACAAGCGAGGTCGAAGCGATCGTTCTTCGGATGCAGCGTGATGGCTTCCTTCTCCAGAATTTCTTCTTTGGCTTTGAGTGGGAGATGATGTTTTGGCAGAGTAGCAACACGAGAGTATGGGCACAAGTAATATCTCTGGAAGGTCCAACCAAAACGAGAAGCAAAGCTCCAATTTATAGATCTTGGATCTAGCGCCTGCGGTAGTGGCTAGCGCCGGCGGTAGCTTTCGTGTGGAGCGGTTGCGCAACCGTCGGCGGCGTGGCGCCGTGCACGAACTGGAGATAGTGCCTGGCGGTAGCGATAGAGCTGGCGTTAGTGGGAGATAGCGCTGGCGGTAGCGGTAGCGGTAGCGGTTGCGAAACCGTCGCTGCGCACGAACTCGAGATAGCTCCTGGCGGTAGCGATAACGCTGGCGGTAGTGCTGGCGGTAGCGCTAGCGATAGCGATAGCTAGCGCTCGCGTTAGTGATAGCGCTGGAGGTAGCTCTGCTCCTTTCAAAAGTTTGTTCCAAGCTGCTCTATACATGTGGAGTATTGCACCTATAGTTCCTGCACACTATGAACACACTACAAGCAATATCAAATACAATATGTGATTTGTTATACTCAAACAAAGGGATATGACACACACATCCAACAATCTCCCCCTTTTGATAATAACAAATCCTCTAAGTAAGAAATCAACAATAGTGTTTATAGATAAGTTAAGCAAGATAAAAGTGCAACTATAGTATATGATATGCATGATAATGTGCATACTCCCCCTATCTTAATGCTCCCCCTACATAAATGCAATTTATTTGTTACTCCCCCTAAATGATAGATTTCATGAATTTATTCTCCCCTTAATCTTCTATATTTCTTCTATATAGATTTCTTCAATTAATCTCCCCCTTTTCGTATTATCAAAAGAAGGTGGGGTGAGGGTAGTAAGGAGGCATTAATATATCATGATCGAGCTTTTCGAAATATAAATAATGATAAAGAGTTTAAGCATAGCATATATAAGAGATTTCAAATATAAAGATAAGAGTTGTAAGCAAGCGAAAAGAGTATAATAAACATCTTTTTGTAAGCATGAAAAGCATAAGTAGAAATATGAGTTTTGGTTCAAAATTGAAAGATGTTTTAACCTTTTTGAAATCTCAAAGTTTTTCATAAAAATACCAAGCATGAAATGAACATATCAAAGAGAGATTTTACTACAATGTTACTTAATTCTAAGTTTAAGAAATACCAAAACATTGTAGAGATCATGCTAGGTTATCTAGTGCATTTCTTATATAAAGAGTAGTATAGATAAAGCATTAGAATCCAATACTCATGAGAAGAAGTGTTATGAAAGATAATGATGTGCACATAAGTGTATTTTGGGCAATGTTAATAATTGATTTAAGTCACCAAAATACAAGACGTATGTAAAGTAAAATGCACAATAAAACATAAGTAAATTACTTTCACACACTTTTAATGCACATAATTTTTAACAAAGTGGTGTAATAACCAAGGTTTGCACAAGTAACTTTACTATTCTTTCCAAGGTGCTCAACCTCACAATGCTTATGAAGACTTATCAGGAGGTTCAAGTAGTGCTTGGTGGAGTTATATTTGTCTACATATATATAATTTTTTGTTCACATTTGTGAGACAACATTCTCCGAATACACTTGTTTTGCAAACCAAAATTTTTAACTTAACCACTTTTCTAAATTTCATAAGTGCAATTCAAATGTAGTGTAGGCAATAAACTTATGCAAGTTTTAATTCATTGCACAAATACAATACACAAGCAGACATTTTTAGATTTAGACACTCATGTTGATTACCAAAATAAGTGAGTGAAATGTATCATTATCAATCATAAAACATTTACTCATACTTAGAGGCATGCTAAGCTTGGTTCTACACATTTTGCAATATAATTGATGCACTTAAAATAGATATATCAAAGCATGATAAGCAAAATAATGTTCATAGTAATTTGAAAGAATATGATTTAACATTATAAATAATTCTAAATAATAGAATTCATACATGCTTGATATTGGCAATAAAGATCATACCGTTTTTTTTGTTTTGAAATTTTTTAATCACACAAACATATTTTTGTATTTTTGAATTTTGAATTTTTGTAGTTGATTTTTCATAATTCAAACAAAAAAAAATAAAATAGACAGTAACACAAAAATAAATTTGCACAAATAAACTAACATATTTTTGTTGAATTTTAGAAATTTTATAAAACATAAAAATCACACACCCACGCTAGCGCCGGCGCTAGCGCTAGCGCTAGAAACAGTACACGGTTTTTCAAGAATTTTAAATTTTTTATTTTTGATATTGGTTAGGGGTCTTAAGAGTAGTCTTATGCAGAAGTTTTGTAATTATCAGAGATGTCTTTATTGCTCAAATTCCATAAAACATTAGCGTTTTATATGTTTTTCATCCTAAGATGTCTAAGACTCCTAATTCCAACCTTAACATTTGAAAACTTGCATCGGGAAGAGGTTTAGTGAATATATCAGCAAGTTGAGAGTCTATGCCAATGAAACTAATCCTTACATTTTCCTTTTTAATGTGATCCCTTGTGAAATGATGACGTACATCTATATGTTTGGATCTAGAGTGGTGTACCAGATTATTTGTGAGATCAATGGCACTTTTGTTGTCACATTTTAATTCAATAAGTTTTAGATGAAAACCAAAGTCCTCTAAAGTTTGGCTCATCCATAGAGCTTGTGCACAACAACTCCCTAATGCAATGTATTCGGCCTCCGTGGTGGAGAGTGCAACGGAATTTTGTTTCCTACTAGACCATGCAACTAATGAAGGTCCTAGAAAATGACAAGTACCACTAGTGCTTTTCTATCAAGTGAACAACCGGCATAATCCGAATCGGAATAGCCATGCAATGTAAATGAATCATTATGTGGGTACCATAATCCTAATCTAGATGACCCAATGAGATATCTTAAAATTCGTTTTACCGCTTTTAAATGAGATTCTTTTGGATTGGCTTGAAATCTAGCACATAAGCATACGACAAACATAATATCGGGTCTAGTTGCACTAAGATAAAGTAGAGATCCTATCATACCTTTATATAAAGTTTGATCTATAGAAACTCCTGATTCATCTTTTCCTAATTTTAGTGATGCACTCATTGGTGTAGAAGCATGTTTAAGGTTTTCAAATCCAAAACGTTTAAGCATATCATGGACATATTTAGTTTGACATACAAAGATACCATCAATTCTTTATGATATTTGAAAACCAAGGAAATAAGAAAGTTCTCCTACAAGACTCATTTCAAATTCATTTTTCATCACTAAAATAACTTCTTTACACATCTCTTCATTAGTAGATCCAAAAATAATATCATCAACATATATTTGTAAAATAATTATATCATCATTACTGTGCTTAATGAAGAGAGTATTATCCGCACTTCCCATAATATAACCGTGCTTCAATAAAAATGAGGTAAGTCTTTCATACCATGCACGGGACACTTGTTTTAAACCATAAAGCGCCTTTTCTAGTTTATAAACATGGTTTAGAAATTTTTCATTAATAAAACCGGGGGGTTGTTCAGCATAAACTTCTTCTTTTACAAACTCATTTAGAAAAGCACTTTTCACATCCATTTGAAATAGTTTTATTCTTTTAAAGCTTGCAAATGCTAGAAAAATTCTTATAGACTCCAATCTAGCAACGAGTGCAAAAGATTCATCAAAATTTATCCCCTCGATTTGAGAATATCCTTGTGCTACTAAGCGTGCTTTATTTCTAGATATTCTAGACTCACCATCTAATTTATTTTTAAAAATCCATTTTACACCTACAACCGAGTGATTAGATGGTCTTTCTACTAATTTCCAAACATTATGTCGCTCAAATTGTTCTAATTCTTCATTCATAGCCAAAAACCAAAATTCATCATTTAAAGCGGTAGTAACGGTTTTTGTTCTATTTCGGAAACAAAACAAATATTTGAAAAAGATTCATGAAGAGAAGAGCGAGTTCTTACCCCGATGGATGGTTCACCAATTATCAATTCCCGTGGATGATCCTTTGTGAATTTTAAGACGCTTGGAGGTACATATTCATCTTTCTTGGTCTCCTCTTCTTCTTCTTTGGAATGTTCTTCATCACCATGCTCCAAAGGAGGTAATAGATCATCCTCTTTACCTGCGGAAAGTCTTTCTATACAAGGAACAAGCTCATCAAATTTCACATTAATTGACTCTTCAACTTTTCTAGTTCTTTTATTAAAAACTCTATAAGCTTTACTAGTTGAAGAGTATCCAAGAAATGTTCCTTCATCACATTTTTCATCAAACTTTCCCGAGCTATCTTTTGTATTTATGATGAAGCATTTACAACCAAAAACTTTGAAGTAAGACACATTAGGCTTCTTTTGAAAATAGAGTTCATATGGTGTGAGATTTAAAGATGGGCGAAGCATGATTCTATTTATAACATAACATGATGTGTTTACGGCTTCGGCCCAAAAGGACTTAGGTAATTTATATTCACATAACATAGTGCGTGCTAGCTCTTGAAGTGTCCTATTCTTTCTTTCTACAACACCATTTTGTTGTGGTGTGCGTGGTGCGGAGAACTCATGTTTTATGCCTAACATATCACAATACAAAGTAAATTTTTCATTTTCAAATTCTCCTCCATGATCCGAGCGAATGCATTTAATTTTTAAATCACTTTCATTCTGAATACGAGTACATAATTTTGAAAATTCACAAAACGCTTTCGGATTTGGATGAGAGAAATATTGTCCAACAATATCTAGAAAAACCATCAATTAAAACATATGTATACAATCTACCACCAAGACTTGCGGTGCTAACGGGACCAAAGAGATCCATAATTAATTGCAAAGGTCTTGTAGTAGAAATAGCATTTTTTACTTTTGAAAGAGGATCTAGTAATTTTACCTTTTTGACATGGTGAACAAAGTGAAGGTAAATTTCCATTTAATCTAGGCAATCCTCTAATTAAATCTCTTTTGGCAAGTTTTACAATAAGCTTTGTGCTAGCATGTCCTAGCCTTCTATGCCAAAGATCAAGTTCATCATTTTTGGTAATAAAACATTTTAAAGATGATTTTGAAAGATCATGAAATGAAACAATATAAACATTGTGTATTCTAGGTGCAGTGAGTAAAATATTGTTTGTAATAGGATTAGATATTTTGCATAGATTAGTAGAAGATTCAAATAAAACATCTAATCCTTTATCACATAATTGTCTAATTGAAATAAGATTATGTTTTAGCCCTTTTACATAAAGAACATTTGATATAGTGAAGGATTCGTTACCAATTGTACCAATTCCCATGATTCTTCCTTTTCCGTTGTCGCCAAAAGTCACAATCCCTCCCTTCTTCCTTTCTAGGCTAAGGAACTTTGATTTATTGCCCATCATGTGCTTGGAGCATCCTGAATCCAAGTACCACACGTCTTCATTGTCCTTAGCCTGCCTGCATATCTAGAAAGAAGATGAGAGTAAAGATCCGGATACCCAAGTGAAACCTCCCATAGAATAAGTGGAAGCCTCAGGTACCCAGATTTGCTTTAAAGTATTTTGTTTTATTTTCCTGCAAGAACTAGTTATGTGACCCAACCTATAACAGTTTGCACACGAAATAAAGGGGGTTGAGACCCTTTTCTGGAAAATTTTCTTGCTGGAATAATTTTGATTTACAGAAGGAAAGCATTTTGAAAAAGAAATTTCAGGTTTCTGGTATGAGGTGCTAGCGCTGGCGTTAGTGGCTAGCGCCGGGCGATATCCCTCACCTCGATATCCGAGCCCAAACTATCCAAATCCATGGCACTGGTACCCTAGAATCATTTCCAGTGATTTTTGGCCTATACCAAATTTTTTAATGGCCATGGTGAGATCATGAACTTGTGCTTTAAGTGAAGAATTTTCTTTCACAAGCATGACACACCTATTTTCAAAACCTTTTTTTTATTATTTTTGATTTGCAAAAGAGAGGCTTATAATTTCCTTTCTAATTTCCCCTTCTCTTTTGTAAGAGTTTTGGCATGAGAGAGGGCTTTAGAAAGTGACTCTTCTATATCCTTTGCCAATTTTGTGGAGTGATCATATTCTTGGTAAGAAACCTTTCTCTTTTCTAAAACAATCACCTTTTTGGAAAGCTTTTGATTTTCTTTAATAAGAGATTCATTTTCACTATTTAATAAAATACTATCTTTCATATTTTTATCAAAAGCTTTGCAAGTTTCAAGAAATTCATTATACAATTCATCACAAGTGGGAGGAGTTACCTCAGTATCGCTAGGAACACTAGTGTCGTCGTCGTCGTTTTCATGTCCCATGAGGCACATGTTTGCTTCCTCATCTTCGCTTGATGAAGACCCACTTGATTCTTCGGAGGAGGAGGAAAAAAGAGTCATCCCATGTTCTAGCTTTTAGTACTTTCTTCTTCTCCTTCCCTTTGTGCCATTTTTCTTTCTTCTCCTTCAAGAACTTTGGGCAATGGATCCGAATGTGCCTCGTCTTCCTACAATGATAGCATTCCGGTGGAGGTCTCTCTTCTTCATTGTCGCTCACTTTTTCCTTCTTTGAAGATGACCCTTTCCATCTTTCACCCTTTTGGAAATATTTTCGAAAGGTGTTTCTCCTTTCCGGATTGCGCATGAACTTTTGGAAGTTCTTTACCAAAAGACTCTCTTCATCTTCATCCTCATCCTCTTGGCACTCCTTCTTTGATTTTAATGCCAACGCCTTCTTCTTTGGCTCCTTGTTGTATTCATCATGTTGGATTTTGAGTTCTACCTCATGGGTTTTGAGATTCCCAATGAGGCTCTCAACTTGAAACGTCCTTAAGTTATGCGACTCCGAAATAGCCGTCGCCTTTGGGTTGAATTTTGGAGGAAGAGAACGAAGGATCTTACGGACCAAGTCGCCATTAAAGAAGGTCTTTCCAAGAGCTTTTGAGGCATTGACGATCTTGGTGAAGCGCGTGTACATACCATCAACATCTTTGCTTTCATCCATTCGGAATTTTTCATATTCCGACTCCAGTTGGAAAAGCTTGGAATCTTTAACCTGCGATGTACCTTCATGAGTAACTTCCAAATGATTCCAAATTTCATATGCAGTAGTACAAGCAGAAATTCTATTAAATTCATTTCTATCAAACGCACAAAATAGAGCATTCATGGCTTTCGCGTTATTTTTACATTTGAGTTTATCCCGATCATCCCATTTAACTTTGGGTTTGTCTAAAGTTATCTCTCCAACTACAAATGTAGGAGGAGTGTATTCTTCTTCTGCCATGTTCCAAACCTCAATATCTAGGGTCATTAGAAAACAACGCATCCTATTTTTCCAATAATTATAATCTGACCCAGTAAATAGTGGAGGTCTACTAATTCCCTGACCCTCAGAAAAAGCGATATCATAAGATGCCATTATTCCTGGTTTTTAAACCATTTGGAATAACCTCGCTCTGATACCACTTGTTGGATCTTACGACGCCCTTAGAGGGGGGGGGGTGAATAAGGGAATAAAATTCTTTTTATAAATTTTAAGAAAATTACTAAGTTGTTTTGATTAATAGGATATAATGATAACAAATTAGAAATAAACAATTTAGATTAGGAATTGAAAACTTAGAACACAAAATAATAGAGATTATGCCAAATGATAGAAATCAAAGTAAACACAAAAGAGACATGATTATATTAAATGAAAAAAGTGTTTACATAAAATTTGATTTCTATATCGCTAGAAATCGGAGGCGTACAAATGTAGATTTCTTTTCCTTTTCTATACCAACTTGTATCACCACAAACCGGTTGACTTTAGCCTATCCTTCCCCGGATAAGGCCTCAAGCTGCTCTAGCCAATCCTTCCCCGGATATGGCCTCGAGCACCCCCTAGATCTAATCCCCTAGACCTAGTCGCCAACTCAAGCGGCGAATTCCCCCTAAGCCGCGCAAGGACCTAGTCGCCAAAAACAAGGCGATTTTACTACAAGATACAAATAAAGAAATGAAGTAAATAACAAGCAAACTCCCTCTTGAGATTTCTGAAGATGAGGATGAAGGATCGCTGAAGCACAAGCGAGGTCGAAGCGATCGTTCTTCGGATGCAGCGTGATGGCTTCCTTCTCCAGAATTTCTTCTTTGGCTTTGAGTGGGAGATGATATTTTGGCAGAGTAGCAACACGAGAGTATGGGCACAAGTAATATCTCTGGAAGGTCCAACCAAAACGAGAAGCAAAGCTCCAATTTATAGATCTTGGAGCTAGCATCTGCGGTAGTGGCTAGCGCCGGCGGTAGCGTTCGTGTGGAGCGGTTGCGCAACCGTCGGCGGCGTGAAGCTGTGCACGAACTGGAAATAGCGCCTGGCGGTAGCAATAGCGTTGGCGTTAGTGGGAGATAGTGCCGGCGGTAGCGGTTGCGGTTGCGAAACCGTCGCTGCGCACGAACTCGAGATAGCGCCTGGCGGTAGCGATAATGCTGGCGGTAGTGCTGGCGGTAGCGCTAGCGCTAGCGATAGCGCTGGCGTTAGTGATAGCACTGGCGGTAGCTCTGCACCTTTCAAAAGTTTGTTCCAAGCTGCTCTATACCTGTGGAGTATTGCACGTATAGTTCCTGCACACTATAAACACACTACAAGCAATATCAAATACAATAGGTGATTTGTTATTCTCAAACAAAGGGATATGACACACATGTCCAACAGGTGTTTCTAGCCGCCGATTTTGCCCCCCAACCTGCCTGTCCCTCTGTTCATGTCGAGGGTCCTATTTATAGGCTCTGGGTCGATGTCGTCACCGCCGGTGAGCCGGTGACTGGATTTCTACCCGTGCGGTCTGAAGGAGGAGGCCGCCTACCCGCGCGGTCTGAAGGAGGAGGCCGCCTACCCGCCCGGTCTGAAGGAGGAGGCGCCTACCCACGCGGTCTGAAGGACGAGGCCGCTTGCCTGCACGGTCTGAAGGAGGAGGCTGCCAACCCGCGCGGTCTGAAGGAGGAGGCCGCCTACCCGCGCGGTCTAAAGGAGGAGGCCGCCTACCTGCGCGGTCTGAAGGAGGAGGCCGCCTACCCACGCGGTCTGAAGGAGGAGGCCGCCTACCCGTGCGGTCTGAAGGAGGAGTCTGCCAACCCGCGCGGTCTGAAGGAGGAGGCTGCCTACCCGCGCGGTCTGAAGGAGGAGGCCGCCTACCCGCGCGGTCTGAAGAAGGAGGCCACCTACCCGCGCGGTTTGAAGGAGGAGGCCACCTACCTGCGCGGTTTGAAGGAGGAGGTCGCCCGACCTGGGAGGTTTGAAGGAGGATACCACACCTGCTGGGCGGACAGGAGGTCCCTAGCCGCATGACCTGCAAGAGAAACATAGAAAAACCTCCTCGGAGAGGATCGCTAATTTTTGGGTAAACAGTCGATGTTCAATTGAACATCGAACCCTATCTTTCTTAATGGACAAACATTTTTGTGAGTCAACACTCAATACCTACTTAAGGTCCCAATTCATACATCAAGCACACTTATACTTGATGACGGTTCAATCCCCCTATCATATCAGTGTAAATTCCTGGATTGATGGTTTTACTAAACGCACCCCAACCCCTTTCTTCTAATGTATGTCACTAATGGTTAATCTTTTAATTAATCTATGTCTTCATAATAATCAAGGAATTAATAGTTCTATGTGTGATGGTCATGAGTGGTCGAAATCACATAAATTAGTTTTTACTATTCGCAGACCGGTTTGTCTTTAAGTGAAACCACATGCCCTACAAGGTTGACTATATGATTACTAACTAAGTACGAGACCATTTTAATTCCATAGATTCATATTAATGTCAAAGGTCTATGTACAAATTTCTGTGATATTCCAGCAATAATAAATCAAGAATTAATTTCTCAAGTCATGAGTCCAAATGCCACTTTGAGAAGGAAGTATGAAGTTTACTCAGAGATTAATTCTAATAAAATTTCCATAGCTTCATACTGATATAAGAAGACCATATACAAAATTTCATAACAATACAGCATCAGTAATTCAGGGGATTAATTTCTTAAGTTATAGGTCCAAATACTACTTTGTAAAGGAAGTATGAAGTTTACTCAGAGGTTAATTCTAATAAAATTTCCAAGCTTCATACTGATATAAAAAGAGCATATACAAAATTTCATAAAAATCCAGCATCAATAATTCAGGGAAGGTCTCATCTGCAAACCAGGATCACACGACAGAATCTCCAAAGATATGTTTACACTAATGACCAGGATCATTCCACATAATAAGACTAATTGGGGAAGAGTGTTGTTGGACAAGATTAAGGAATCACTAAAAGCCCCAAACCATGGAAGAATTCTTTCCTTATTCTTCTCCAACTTCTCAGAAGAACTCCAATTGAATTCAGCTCGGGGAGTAGCCATCCATTATACAAAGAAAATAGACTTAAAAGCTACAACCATGTGGGGTCAAGCCTTTCTAAAGGCTGGAGAAAAATTGAAATTGAGAGGCAGTAGCTCCCAAGCTAACCAACAGACACAGAATGAGGTGGTGATTCAGATGGCTTTAGAAGACATCCCTCAGGACCCTACTCAGATAGAGGGGGATCTTAGAAGAGAACCAATAGCAATGCATGTTGTAGAGAGGGAGAGAGAAGAAGGTCTTGACTCTCAGATAAAGGATTCTAGTGAGTAGGCTCATCCTGAGAGCTCTGCCCAAGAGCCTGCTGGGATTGAGATTGAGACTCTCAATGAGCCATCTGCCCAAGAGATAATCAGTGAAGTATTAATAAGCTTGGCTGAGGGGGAGACACGCACTGATCTCCCTGCTCTAATGGTTAAGAAAACAATCTACACTGGGTTGACTATTCGAGAAGATCAAGATCTCCCTGAACATATGCCAAACCCCCCTTATGCTCTAAAGGAGACTGATGTAGTTGATGCCCTGCAGGAAAGCACATTCATAGACATAGTCATGGTCTCAAATAATCAAGAAGAAGAAAGAGAACCAAGCCGCAACTACAAAGTTGACACACTTGATGATGAGTATTGAGATCCTCCAAAATATATCACCGTGAATAGAATTCCAGAACAACAAGAGCCTGATCTTCCTAGCACCTCACCTCCAACTCATCACGGTGAACTAAATGGCCCAATCATTGACCAGATGAGAGTGTTGATGGCAGAACAGAGAAAGCACTTTGAAGCTTTCACAGTTAGAGAAGTGAACGAATCCAATAAGGAATTGTCTGGAAATATGGAGGCCCTCCAATCTAAAATGGACCATATCAGTACTCAACTCAACAGCTGGTTTGTGAGGGTAGGTGGTGTTGTGGAAAGAAATGTGAAGGTAATGAATTCTCTAAATGACAAAATGGAAAGTTGTATCCATGACATCCATGCCATCAAGCAATACATAAGTGCCACTGATGAAGTCCTGGAAAGTGCAGTGACTCATTTACAACAAAGGATCCTAGACTGTCAAAATGAAGTCATTTTAAAATGTGGAGAATACAAGGAAGTCTTAGAAGGTGATCTAACTGAACAAATTGATGATAATAAAGAGGATATCATAAAATAGATTCAGCTCTTATTTAATCAAATGTATACCAACAAAAGTGATGTAATAGATGGGCTAATTAAAGTCAATGACCTGCTGAGTCAGAAAATGAGGGACTCTCAAGCTGATATTTTAAAGCACATATTTGAAGAAGCCAGAAAAGGGGAGAGGATTGGTGCTGATCAAGCCATCTGGACCATTAATGAATTAACGAAGACTGTTGGCTTGGAACCATTTAACTATGGAAAGCCAGAGCTGCATCAAAATCAAAGTGAAAGAGGAGAATCAGAAGAGCTTGAGCATGCTGCAAAATCAAGCAAAGGCAAGAAAATAGCTGCTGAGGAAGGTAAATCAAGAAAGTCAAGAAGACTGGGTGTGTAGTCATAATGGATAGGGTTGATGTAGTCTAAGTTGTCAAAACATTCAATTCTCATCTATATATGTGAAATTTTGGATTTCTTATCTAACTGTGTTATTTTTTTATTTTATTTATGTATGTTGTTCATCTGCATTAGAGGTTTTGACTTCTTCAAATATGGGGAGATTGTTGTGAAATTGCCTACAATATTCCTGATTTAAAGAAGCCCCCCAATGGAGATGAACACATAATGTATTTGATAAGAATGTCTGGTTGTGTAAATTTCAGGAAAGTAAAATTATTCTACGTAAAATGTAGATAACTTGCCGACAAAGTATCTATGTTGACTAGACAAGGGCATGATCTATGTCGACTGGATGATCTGCAAACATTCATAAAGTTATGTCAATTGGAAGATTCATGTCGACTAGATAGGCCAACTATCACTAAGTGTTTGGCTAAGTCTTTATCGACTAGAAGATTCATATCGACTAGACAATCCAGTAGAATGTGCAGAAACATCAAGACAAATCATGCAGATGGTCTTAAAGAAGGAAATCATGTGAAGGACAAATTCGACTGAATGTAAAGACAATCCAGTCAAATGTGCAGAAACATCAAGATGAATCGTGCAGACTTATCAACGGCAGTCGATTCAGGGGGTCTTAAAGAAGGAAATCTTGCTAAGTCCAAATTTGACTGAACATCAAGACAATCCAGTTGAATGCTAAGAAGTATTAAGACGATTTGTCCATACATAGTTCAAGACCCCATTTTTTTGCATTTCCATCGGGTCTTATGCCCAGAACCGCCGCCTTGCGGTGACACCAACTCTCGAGAAGGTCACCAATACAAGACATTGATTCTGCCTGCAAATTCACATCCAGGCAAACCACACATCACAGAAAAATGGAGTAAAATAATATAAGATGAAGTCCACATCACAAGGTGATATATATAAAATAGCACAAAATAATCCACGATAAGAAATAATGAAAATAAAAGGGCTCCTGCCCAGTACATATGGTCCACACTATATATCGCTCACAGAAGTAATAAATACTAAACACTCACGGATCCCGTGGTCGTCGTTGCTGCTCCCGAGCTAGGCTGGCTCACCTCCTCCTGCATCATATTCTGATTGCGCGGGATCTCCCGGGGCAGCTCTCTATCTCCCATACAGAGCCCCTGTGGTGTTTGGTCACAACCGACCATTAGTCAAAATACTAAGCCAATCCCCCACCCCTCCCCCGGTGACTCCTAGGCACCGAGCGGGAGGAATGAAGAGGGGGACATCAAAGCAAAAGTACAGGCAGATGGCGGTGGCCCTCACTCACATAGATTGTATACAGAATGTAAAGTTATACTAGCAATTCTACTATGTAAGAACTGAAAGGTACGGAGCAGCAAATAAGTACAGTAAAAGAGCAATAAAGAAGCAGTGTAGAAATGAAAATAAAGGAGGCATCACAAAGAAAGGTAACCTTAACTTATAAGAATGGTCATACAAGCTCATAAGTTAAGGGGGCCCGCCGTATAAACGATCTCATAATAATTTATACGATGGGGGTAAAGGTTTAATGCAATATTATGAATGACATGAAATGTTAAGCAAGATTTTATGTATATGTTTCACACCAGTGCAACTCACCCACACGACTCTGCGCGCACAGACCTTTAGTTCCCTGATTTGGAGTTAGCTAAACTCTCAGGTACCTCTCGTAGTGGCAAACAGAGGCAATGGGTTGGGCCACCCCACTCCTATGCTGGTATTCATACTACCTAACCTAGACCTTACGTACTACTCGGTACACCAAACCAGGCGCTATAGAGCATCTTGTACTAATGCTGGAAACCACCAGTCTTTTATTGGCTAAGTGAATACTCACACATGCCGAGCCAATGTACTGACGTCGGTGTGAACGACTGCCAAGTACCGATGACCCACCACTTATATGCATAAACACATATGCTACAATTTAACTCCCGAGCCACCGGCTCACTGGACTAACCAATCCATTTCAATAAACACCAAAGCCACAACTTGCATCACCTTTCCTTGTTAAACTCACACCGAGCCCACTGCTCGCAGGACTAGACCGACCAAAACTATCTTCCCATTATATGGTGTGTGTGCTTAAATCATCTCTTATTATTAGATTAATCTTTCTTGTTATATACCCTATTAGTTTAGGGATTAGTCTTGGACTTCCCGAGGTCTACCCTGTGAAGGGCTCGCAGCGGTACTAGGAGGTACGATGGGATGACACCCCAAAACTCCCTTTCACAAGACATTTAATTTTATTGGCGACTACCCAATATCACTCTCTTATGTTTCTCTAGAGTTCTAAGATGGATTAAGATTTGCTGGTGGTATTAATGTCCTCTTGAACACCAATCCACCACTTAAGTGTATACCTCTCACACCCACAACTAGGGGAGGTCTTGAAGGGACTTTTCCCCTTCCACCATGGAGTTGACCTATATAACCTATCACTGAATCATCCCTACCCAAGGAATCATGAAAAGGCCTAAAACCACAAAACTCCTTTTTGGCTATCCGCAGACCACTTCAATCATAAGGGGGAAATTTAACAATTATGAATGTCCCACATGACTCTAAGGTATCCTTATGATAAATTATATATACAAAGATTATTTATGAACTAATATGATGGAACATCAGTAAATTATATTTTTCTCCCTAATTAATTCCATAAAAATCATCAAATGAATAATTATGGCGTAACCCAAATTTGTGAAGGAACTTCAACTTCCGCATGCCCAAAGGTCATGAATTAATTTTTCAGAGGTTCTAATGGGCCTAAAATGTCCTCCAACTGAGTTTGACTAATTTTTAAGATTAAGGGCCCATATCAATTAATTAGATTACAAATGCTACATTTTACAATTGTATGAACAAAGTACTAAAAAGAATCATCCAAAAAATACCATAAATTTTCCATAGGACCATATTCACCCTAGGGGCTCTCTGACCAATATACATATTTTTCTAAAGTCAGATAACCACCCAATTTATTTATTTCATTATAATTGAATCTAAGCACAATGTGAAGGAACTCCCCAAAATCTTTATCCATTAAATGTAATAAAATTACCAAAGCACTATCATGATTCTAAAAACTCTCTGGCTAAATTTAACATTTTTATAAAATCAGAAAGCCAAATAAATAATTTAAATTATGGAAATTGACTTTTGGCACGTTATGAAGGAACTACCAAATTACCTTATCTAAAAGTTATAAAATAATTTCTAAAAACTCATTTCATCATGAAAAGTTCACTGTCCAAGTTTCATAGCTTTCATAAAAACTATGACCATAAATTTTGCACTTGAAATGAAAGTTACCAATTTAAATATTAAATATTCAGTGGGTGATAATAGCTCTAAAATTCCAATAAAATTATCCAGAGTGTTTACTCGCCCAATGAAACAATCTACAAAGTTTCAAGCCCATCCAAGGTGATGTGTCCCCATCTCCTTCATTAACCCCAAAATGTAACCCTAGAGTTTAAACTGGGTTTCTCATGCACACCAACCCAAAACCCTCTAAAATTACTTGAGAAGGTGTATTATTTGATAACAAAGTTGTGACCATAGTTTCATTTAAGGTCGATGTCGCTTTGGGAAGAAGTCGATGCCACTTTGAGAGGAACTCGACGCAACAAGATTTTGCGTCATTTTGAGAAGTCGACGCTACGTCGAATATAATTCAACGCTAATTTAATATACTCTTTGTTTGAGCACAACTTTTGATCCTGAGTTCTTCTTCTGCTTTCTTAGGACACAAATTTATATCATAGAAACTTAGTCCTTAATTATGATATATATTACCATTCTATATAACATGGGTAATGTCTTAACACATAACTCTTAAAACTATGTATCAAATCAAGAGGTGAGTTTTTCCAAACAACCTCCTCTTATTTGATATACCGATTTTTCAACAATATTTGAGTGATTTACAGAAACAGAAGAAAGAAATGAAATGACAACAATCATTTCCTAGATTTTGTATTGCATAGATATATTTCTTAGATCAACTATTTGCAGAAAGAAGAAAAATAATTTTATTGTATTCAATAGATAGAAAAAGAAGAGCAGAAAATATATTGCACAGAATTATTTATTTCTTAGAAAAGAAACTTCTTTATTATTATTATTATTATTCTTTTAGAACATTCTTTAGTGAATCTTTTTCTTCACTTAAAATTTGTTAAGACCCTAATCCACTTGGCTTTAGACAAATCTTGGTTGTCCTTTAATGAGGGGGTGGGAAGAATGTGGAGAAGAGGGGGCTGAGCTTTTTCACTTTTAGAAATGTGAGAAGGTTGGACATTGTCTTGCTCATGGAGAGTTGTTGACTGTCCCACTGACCTCACGCTCTCCCCTGGATTGCTATCTAAAGAGGAAGCTCCCCAGAGGAAACACCAGATGAGGAGAAAATGTGAAGGAGATGCTTCTTGATCCTTGGTGCCTCTACTTGCTTGATGGGGGAGGAATCCAGTGGACATATGTGGCATTCTCCCCCTTCTTGATTCTATAGAAGATAGAAATCAAGTTCATCCTAAAGGGAATGGGTCAAATAAGTTGAAGATGTTGCTTGAAGAAGTCAGAGTGCTTTAAGAACGGGATATAGTATATGAGAAGAAGAGAATTGAGATGAATGACGAGTTTTTGAGTGAAGTACTCATTTGGAGAAGCCTTTAAATAGGCAAGACTGGATCGTCAAATGAATGTCTTGTTGGGGAAATGATTTATCTTAACCCCTAGAATTGAGAAGAATATAATTTCTAAGAATGAAAAATTAGTCTAAGTAAATATGCGTCGAATAGTAATCGACACAACGTCGAAATGTAGTCGACGTTTCTCTCAGAATGAGTCGAAGTAACTCTAAGAAGAATTCGACGTAATCTTTGTCGACGTACCTCTGACTTCTAGTCGACGCATTTAATAAAGTCGACGCACCTTAGTCGACGCACCTTCCTTATTATCCTCTCGACGTCCAGCCAGGATGAAATCAACGTTTACGTCGAATAGTAATCGACGCACGTCGATTTCTATAAGAAATTCAAAAACACGCCAGATCTCTTTACTTCTTTCTGTAGATCTGATTTTTATGGAATGATATTATTCTTTTATAGCCGTTCTGAATCAGTCTTTCCTTCTATTTGGTTCTTGGCTAATTTGATTAAGTTTATTATGGATATTATTTGAAATCAAAAAGATCTCTTTCCTTCTACAGAAATATTGATTATGGAAACTTTTATCTCTTTCTAATTCTCTGTCTGCTAATTGATTATTCTCCTTTAGCAATATATTTTTAAATAGAGCTATAAATAAGAAGGAGGTCGGCAGAGAATAATGACTAGTGATCCACCATATACATTTGAAAAAGAGGAAGAGCTCCCAAGTGAAGAGAAAAGATATAGTGTGCTGCAGCAAAGAAAAAGCCTTCATCTTCTCCTCCTCCTGAAGCCATTCTGCTGCAAATTCTGAAAGCTCTCACAAAAGAGAGAAAAGCTTACAATCTCCTTCTCACTATAGAAGAGAGATTACATTCACTATTCTTGTGGTTCTAATCTTCTTGCTAGGAAGAAGATTGTTTTGTGTTTTAATTGTTTCTTCTAATTCTTCTTCTCATTCTTATTTCAACTTCAATTGTGTAAAAGAGTTTTTAGAATCTCTCTTCAAAAAATTCAGTTGTACTGGTTCTAAGAGTCTCCTTGTCAAAAGACTCGGGCTGGTTCTAAGAGTCTCCTTATCAAAAGACTCAGGCTGGTTCTAAGAGTCTCCTTATCAAAAGACTCAGTGCAAGATAGTGAATTCCTACCAAGGGGGTAGAAGAGTGGACTACCCAAAGTTTGGGGAACCACTACATTTCTTTGTGTTGTGCTGTGATTTTCATTTTGCTATTTCTTTCTTTATTTACTTAATTCTTGTTGGTGTGTGTGGGAAGCTTAATTCTGTGATTATATATATTTGTTAACTTTGCACAAAATTTATTTAAAGCTCTATTCACCCCCCCCCCCCCTCTAGAGAATTCTAGTGTGGTTAACTGTGCACTTTCAATTGGTAGCAGAGGGAGGTTGATCTAAAAAGGTTAACTCCTTGATAAAAAAGATCCTACCTCTTATATATATATATATTTCTAAAAATTATTTTTCACATGGCACAAATCAAAGATTATGCTTCCACCAGACCACCAATTTGCAACCTTGAAAAGTTTGCACTTTGGAAAACAAGAATTAAAATTTATCTAAACTCTATTGATGGGGAATTATTTGATGTTATTATGACAGGTCCTCCCAAGCCATTCAGAAAGGACTCAAGTGGAAAGGTCACACAAACACTTGTTCCAAATGATGAATGGACAGATGAAGAAAAAAAAGCCCAAGCATGTGATGCCAAGGCTATGAATATCTTAGTCTCAACCCTCTCAGATGAAATCTTCCAAGAGATTGCTGAATATGAGTCAGCTAAGGAAATATGGGAAGCTCTCAATAAAATGGTAGAAGAGAGTGCTGATGAGAGGAAGGATAAAAAGGCATTACTCATCTCTTAATATGAAAATTTCCAGAAGAAAGAAAATGAAAGTGTTGCTGACATGTATGCCAGATTCAGCCTCATAATAAATGAGTTAAGAACACTTGAGAAGGATATATCTCTCACTGAGATAAATGACAAACTTCTAACTTGCTTCCCTAGCTCTTGGGACTCAAGAATTTGGCCAATTAGAGACTCCAGAAGCCAAAATGAAATCTCAACAGATGTTCTGTTGGGTAAATTAAGATCTTATGAACAGTTGTTGAAAATAAGAGCTGAGAAAGAAGAGAAAGAAAAGGCTCCTCCACTCTCAAAAGAAAAGATCATTGCTTTGAAGGCTACTGAAGGTGAACCCTCTACAAATGATGAAGAGCTGATCAGTCTACTGGCCATAAGGTTCAAGAAATGGATCAAAACAGAAGGATCCAGAAGGAGAGACTCAAAAACCAGGTATGACAAAACTCATAATAAAGAGATTATATGTTACTCTTGCAAGAAACCTGGACACATTGCACCTGAATGTCCTAAAGAGATCAGCAATAAGAAAGATCTGAAAAGAACAGATCTAAAGAAGAAGAAGAAGAAAGAGAAAGGGTTCATTGCTCAATCATGAAGTGATTCAGAATCTGAAGGAAGTACCTCATCTGAAGATGATCAGGAAAAGGCTAAGCAAGAGGAAACCTGTTTGATGGCTACTGAAAAGCCTGAAGATACATCTCTGGTAAATATATTTGATGATATAAATTTCTCTTCCACTGATTTCAAAAATAGTTTCAAAGAATTCTGTTTAGATCTAGTCAAATCTGAGAAAGAAGTAAAGGAACTAAGAAATGAACTAAACAATCTCAAACAAATAAATACATAACATGAAAACTATGAGCTCAGTCTAGGACTCTCAAAGGAGCAACTAGATAAAATCAATACTGAAAATCAAGCACTAATAAATGAGCTAGCAAAGCAAAAGCCTTTGAAGACTCTCTAAATGGCAGAAGTCAGAAGCTCAAGAATATCTCTAACAATCTCATTGATAGATTTAAACAACTAGAATATAACACTGACTTAGAACCCAAACCTCAATCACCCAGCAAATCTGTCTGAAGACATCCTATTCACTTCACTAGGGAGAATCATTTGACAGGAGAAATATCACATGAAAATCCAGAAACAACCACTGTTTTTAACAAAAATAATCTCACTATGCATGAAGGAATCCTAGGTAAATATCCTCAGAAAAGAAACAAACTTGCGTCGAATCATTATCGATGTGCGTCGAATTCTACTCAACGCAACTCAAATAATGCATCGATTTCTAATCAACGCAGACACCAAAATACGTCGACTCCCAATCAACGCAATCTCTCCTATGCTTCGACTAAAAGTATCCACAGAATGAAGGAAACGTCGACTTCCACTCGACGCAACTTTAAACATACGTCGAATTCATATCGGCGCAACCAATCTAACAGAAATGTCTCATTTTCCAAAAAGTCTTCTCAATCCATTTCCTTTTATTATGAACACCATTTCTGCAACATTACCAAAGACAATTGGTATGATAAGCCAATACCCCTAAAGGAGGAAGAATATTCTGAAAAACCCACTTATTCTTTCATTAAACCTTTCACTGTTGGGAGGAAGGGACCCCAGCTTAGGAGGGTCCAAACTAATGTTTAAAATTTTATGTGCAGATGTATCACATCTCCAGGCTGGTGTGGTACTTGGACAGTGGATGCTCCATGCACATGACAGGGTACAAAAACCTATTAATCAATTTTGAGGATAGACTTGGACCACCAGTGACTTTTGGAGACTCTAGCTGTGGCCAAACCAGGGGCTTTGGAGATTTCAAAGAAGGGAAAGTTACCTTCAAGAATGTGGCAGTAGTCAAAGGACTGAAGCACAATCTGATAAGTATAAGTCAGATATGTGACAGTGGTAAGTGTGAGGTAAAATTCACCACACTATTTTGCCATATTATTGATATCAAGATTGGTGCCATAGTACTCAATGGAATTAGAAAATTGAAGGTATATATAGTAGATTTTAGCTCCTCACCCACAGAAGTTTGTTTGTTCAACAATATTATTAATAAAAGTGAATTATGGCATAGGAGACTGGGTCATCTAAACTACAAAACCATTAGTAAACTATCAAAGCATAACCTAGTCAGAGGCCTACCAAAGGGTAGATTCTCTAAGGACTCTCCATGTAGACCTTGCCAACTAGGAAAACAGACCAAGTCATCCTTCAAACCAATTGGTAAGGATGACTCCCCTAGGATCCTCTACTTACTGCACATGGATCTCTTTGGTCCCATATCCACTCAAAGCTTAGGTGGAAATTCTTATACCTTAGTCATTGTAGATGACTATTCTAGGTTTAGCTGGATATTCTTTCTAAGGGCTAAGTCTGAAACCCATACGATTCTCTCAAGATTTATAAGACAGATTCAATCTGAGTTCAATACTCATGCTTCAATTATCAGGAGTGATCATGGGACTGAATTTGAAAATCAGTCAATTTGTAGTTTCTGTGAGGATATAGGTATTAAACAAAGTTTTTCAGCCCCTAGAACTCCTCAACAAAATGGAGTTGCTGAAAGAAAGAATAGAACTTTAATTGAATCAGAAAGGACCTTACTTGCAGAATCAGGATTACCAAAAACCTTCTGGGCTGAAGCAGTCAACACTGCGAACTATGTTCTAAATAGAAGCCTCATTCACAAAACTAAGACAAAAACTCCATATAAGCTTCTGAAGGGAAAAACACTCATTGTTAAATACTTTAAAATTTTTGGATGTGCTTGCTTTATTCTAAATAATGGGAAAGATCATCTTGCCAAGTTTGACAAGAAGTCTGATGATGGAATATTTATGGGGTACTCATCATCTAGTAAAGCTTATAGATGTTATAACAGGAGGACTCTCAGAATTGAAGAATCTATGCATATTATATTTGATGAAACTAACATGCTGTTTAAGGGGGAGGAAACTTCCACCAATCCTTTTCCACAGGAAAATAGCAGCATAGAGACTCAGCTTGAACAACTGACTCTAGAGAACAGAGACACTGGGAAAGAAAAACAGCTACAGGAACCAAGTGAGGAGTCTGAACAAGAGCATGAAGAAGGTCCAGAAAAGAGCAATCAAAACCAACTCCCACAAGAGAACATGGTTCAGGAAGAACAGTTGGACAATGATCCCATTGTTAATGAGGAAGAAGAGCATAGGACAAATCCAAGCAGAACTGGAATCAATATGAAAAATCATCCACAATCCCAAGTAATTGGAGACCCCAATACTGGAGTAAGAACAAGACACCAAGTCTCCAATGGGATGATGCTCCAATGCTTCTTAGCTCAAGTTGAACCAAAGAAGTTTGAGGAAGCAAATTGTGATCCTCACTGGATTATAGCCATGCAAGAAGAACTAAGCCAATTTGAGAGAAACAAAGTGTGGAACCTAGTTGAGAGACTAAGAAACTACCCAGTTATTGGTACAAAGTGGGTATACAGAAACAAACTAGATTCCACTGGAGTAATTGTCAGGAACAAGACAAGACTTATAGCACAAGGATACAGACAAGAAGAAGGAATAGACTACAATCAAACCTTTGCTCCAGTAGCCAGATTGGAAGTAATCAGACTCTTTCTTGCCTATGCAGCCTTCATGAAGATGAAAGTCTACCAGATGGATGTCAAGAGTGCTTTTCTGAATGGTGACCTTCAAGAAGAGGTGTATGTAGAGCAACCACCAGGTTTTGTCAATCCCTCCTTACCTAACTTTGTCTATAGACTTAACAAAGCACTTTATGGTCTTAAGCAAGCACCTAGAGCCTGGTATGAAACTCTCTCCAACTTCCTTTTAGAAAATTCTTTTAAACGAGGAAAAGTAGATAAAACACTTTTTACTAGAACCCATAAAAATCAACTCCTTCTTGTTCAAATCTATGTAGATGACATCATCTTTAGCTCAACTCATCCCAAACTTTGTATAAGATTTGCTAATCTAATGCAATCAAAATTTGAAATGAGTAGTATGGGAGAACTCTCTTATTTCTTAGGGCTACAAGTGAAACAAAGCAGTGAGGGAATCTTTATCTCACAATCTAAATACACTAAAGAATTAATCAAAAAATTTGGTATGGAATCAGCATCTACCATGAAAACACCTATGGCAACTAATGCCATTATAGAAAAGGATGATAAGGGAAAATCAGTAGATCAAAAGACATATAGGGCAATCATATGATCCCTTCTCTATCTAACAGCTAGCAGACCTGACATTATGTTTGCAACCTGCATATGTACTAGATTTCGGGTTGATCCAAAAGAATCCCATCTCACCTTTGTAAAAAGGATTCTTAGATACCTAAAGGGAACACCTGAACTAGGTCTGTGGTACTCAGCAGAAACAAATTTTGAATCAATAGGATTCTCAGATGCAGACTGTGCTGGATGTAAGGTTGATAGAAAAAGCACATCTGGTACTTTCCAATTCCTAGGTGACAGATTAATATCATGGTTCAGTAAGAAACAAACTTCAGTCTCAACCTCAACAGCTGAAGCTGAATATATAGCTGCTGGGAGCTGTTGTTCACAAATCCTCTGGATGCAAAATCAGCTTCTTGACTATAAATTGGAAGTCAATAACTATAAAATTTATTGTGATAGCTCTAGTGCTATATCCATAGCATCCAACCCAGTCCTTCATAGTAGAACCAAACATTTAGAGATCAAACATCACTTTCTTAGAGACAATGTAGAAAAAGGTAAGATAATCTTAGAATATATTCCTACAGATGGTCAAAGAGCAGACATTTTTACCAAACCCTTAGATGAAACTAAGCATACTTACTTTATCAACACCTTGGGAATGCTTGATGGAAGCTTGTAAACACCATTGTTGGGGAAATCTAAAAGATATCAGAAAAACTAAGCAAGTACTTAAATACGCGTCGATTACCTATCGATGCACCGTCGAGAAGAACTCGACGCTAACATTGATTTCTTAAAGACAAAGATACGTCGATCCCTTATCGACGCAGCGAATCTCGGCGCAAGTCTGCGACCACGTCGGCAGGACATTAGGCTGACAATGTTTCGACGGAGCGTCGACTCCATATTGACGCATACGTCGACATCAATGACCAATGTCATAGATGCTCCGACACATCGACCATGCGTCGACTCCAATTCGACGTAACGTCGACTTCATGATAAAACTGGAAACAAATCTTCCCTTTTTCTTTTGACGATTGGTTACCTAATATACCTTGATTTCTGTTTCCTTTTCGACGTTTCACCTCCTTTAAATAACACCTCTTATTTCATAACTCATACTCTCCCAAACCGCCAAAATCTTCGTCTTCTACCTCTCTCTCTGCATCAATGGCGCCAACCCCTGCTCAATCTGCTCTCATCAAAACAATAAACGATGCTCTGGAATAACTTCTGAATGACTTCCAGACACGTCTGACCAACTTCTCAAATGAGTGTGCCGACATGCTCACCACCTGTGAAGCCAAATTGGCCAACCTCTCTGCTTCTCTTCCTGAGCTTCATGTTCTTCTTCAAGAACAACCTCTATCGCCAAAAGGGTTTACATCCTTTCTGAAGGATATAAACCAGGGGGAGAGTTGCTCCAGAAACCCCCTATCCAGGTTTTATATTTTCTTAAAGCTCAGGGCTAACTCTTCTCCAATCTCTAAATACTATCTTTAAGTATTAAACCAACTTCATTTTTTCTTTTACCATAGGCTCAAATCTTCTCCAATCACTCTGATTACACCTTCAACAAACACCTTGGTAAATCCTCCTCCTACCATACAGAAGGAGACCATGCTGTGGATTCAGCATTTAGAGTAGATGCCCCATATGTTCAGGGGGAGATTGTTGCAGTACAAAATATAGAAGTCCAGGGGGAGGAAGAAATAACTTTTTCTAATGACCTAAAAGGGCATGTCTGGATTGAGGCACCCTTGTGTGTGGAAGAATATCAACATCACTCTCCTGCCTTCTTTGCTAGCTATATCAAACTCAAAACACCTCTACTTGAGGATATTCCTCCAGAGGACATTTTGCCTCCTATTATAGAACAAATTCCCTCTCCTACAAAAGTTCCTTCTCCACCTTCTCCTTCTAAAGAGAAAACTACATCTCCACCTCTGCCTCTTCCACCACTTCAACCTCCATCTCTACCTCCTCTACTACCTTTACCTCCACAAATGCTATCTAGGGAAAAACCAAGAGGACAAATAAAAAGAAGAAGAGAAACCATCCCTCATTGGCAAAAATTCTCCAAAGAAGAAAGAAAAGACTATGCAAAGAAAAAGAAATATAGAAAGGCTGTTGAGGAGATAAAAAGGTTTGAAAGAATGCCTAATATCACTCCTAACAGTCCTGTAAAGGAGTACTATAATCCTGACATGGAAAAGAGGCATGAAGAAATAAGAGAAAGAGAGTTGTATGAATATGAAGCAGCTATGAAAGAAGTAGAAGATAAAAGGAATATCTGGTTGGAAAAGATCAAGAAGGGGATGACTAAAGAACAGAATCTTGCTGAATCTTCCATCAAACTTCCAAAGAAATTGTTTGATGTTGAAGCTTATCAAAAGAAAAATCCTCAGGCAGGGCTCATCCTAGAAAAAGGACAAAAGCACAAGAGGGGTGTAGGGTGTGCAGAAGATATTTACATTCCCTATAAGAAGCCTAAAAGACCTGCAAGATTAGACAAATGACATGACTCACCCTGGAAAGGGAAAGGAAAAATGTCTGAGATCCCTGAGAAACAGGAATCAGAGAAGAGAATATATAGGCCAAAGGTTGACAACAAAGGACCACTTGAGCCCAAGCCTACACAAAAGAAACCTCAAAACATTACAATTGAGATGATTGATGAAAAGGCAGCAATTATCATCAGCAAGGGCTATTCTATAAATGGCACTCTCCCTAATGCTGACAAAATCCTGGAGAAACTGCACACAATCATCAGAAATGTCCAGGAGCATCCTGATAAAGCCAAGGGTTATATTTTTGATGCTATTGAAAATTTATCTAGGAAACTTTATTCTGCCTTTGTCAACTTCATGTATAACAAGAAGTTCCTAGTTTAAATCTTGTGAAAGACAATTACTTGTTATATGATTTCTTCTGATTGCTCAGCATATTTCTTCTCTATATAAATGCTTTGCTGTGTTGATTAAAAGCTGATACAATTTCTCTCTAAATAGGGTTAAGACAAATATGAGGAGATTATTGGGGAAATGATTTATCTTAACCCCTAGAATTGAGAAGAATATAATTTCTAAGAATGAAAAATTAGTCTAAGTAAATATGCGTCGAATAGTAATCGACACATCGTCGAAATGTAGTCGACGTTTCTCTCAGAATGAGTCGAAGTAACTCTAAGAAGAATTCGACGTAATCTTTGTCAACGTACCTCTGACTTCTAGTCGACGCATTTAATAAAATCGACGCACCTTAGTCGACGCACCTTCCTTATTCTCCTCTCGACGTCAAGCCAGGATGAAATCAACGTTTACGTCGAATAGTAATCGACGCACGTCGATTTCTATAGGAAATTCAAAAACACGCCAGATCTCTTTCCTTCTTTCTATAGATCTGATTTTTATGGAATGATGTTATTCTTTTATATCCGTTCTGAATCAGTCTTTCCTTCTATTTGGTTCTTGGCTAATTTGATTAAGTTTATTATGGATATTATTTGAAATAAAAAAGATCTCTTTCCTTCTACAGAAATATTGATTATGGAAACTTTTATCTCTTTCTAATTCTCTGTCTGCTAATTGATTATTCTCCTTTAGCAAAATCTTTTTAAACAGAGCTATAAATAAGAAGGAGGTCGGCAGAGAATAATGACTAGTGATCCACCATATACATTTGAAAAAGAGGAAGAGCTCCCAAGTGAAGAGTGAGAAAGCTGAGAAAAGAGATAGTGTGCTGCAACAAAGAAAAACCTTCATCTTCTCCTCCTTCTGAAGTCATTCTGCTGCAAATTCTGAAAGCTCTCACAAAAGAGAGAAAAGCTTACAATCTCCTTCTCACTATAGAAGAGAGATTGCATTCACTATTCTTGTGCTTCTAATCTTCTTGCTAGGAAGAAGATTCTTTTTTGTTTTAATTGTTTCTTCTAATTCTTCTTCTCATTCTTATTTCAACTTCAATTGTGTAAAAGAGTTTTTAGAATCTCTCTTCAAAAAATTCAGGTGTACTGGTTCTAAGAGTCTCCTTATCAAAAGACTCAGGCTGTTTCTAAGAGTCTCCTTATCAAAAGACTCAGGCTGGTTTTAAGAGTCTCTTTATCAAAAGACTCAGTGCAAGATAGTGAATTCCTACCAAGGGGGTAGAAGAGTGGACTACCCAAAGTTTGGGGAACCACTACATTTCTGTGTGTTGTGCTGTGATTTTCATTTTGCTATTTCTTTCTTTATTTACTTAAATCTTGTTGGTGTGTGTGGGAAGCTTAATTCTGTGATTATTACACATATATATATTTGTTAACTTTGCACAAAATTTATTTAAATATCTATTCACCCCCTCTAGAGAATTCTAGTGTGGTTAACTATGCACTTTCATGTCTATTTTGTTCTTTTGATTGAAACAGGTGGAGAAGTAAAGGTGCAACTACTTACCTTTAAATTTTTCAAGAGATGTGACGATCCCTTGGTACTAAGGAGAGGAAAGGATTTCTTGTCATTTTATTGCATGCAGTTCCAATGCATGCAATTAGCTTCTTGATTACAGGTACTAGGCTTTTAAAAGGAGCGTCAACTAGTGCATTTAATTCTTTTGACATTTATTTCCTTAGATCTTCTTTATTAATTAATTCCAGCGATTAAGAAAATCTCAAACCACAGTTGGTTTGTGGAGAGGAGTTTTTTTTTTACCTTTAGTAAGGATAAATAATAGAAGGATCCCAGTATATCTTGGGTCCTGAATTTTTAGAACAATAGTTAAAGTGAGAGTGAAGAGGAGTTCTCACAAAACTTTTAGAAAGAGAGTTTGCTGATAAATTATATCGCCCATCATTCATGAAGTGTCCTATCTTATGGCAGCAATGATACTCATACTTATTATATTTCAATTTTCTTTTTAACTGAGAGTGAAGAGACAGAGAGAGGAAGAGAAGATCTCAAAATTATTTCATCAGATTTGTTATAGATAGAGGAGGCAGCCTGGAATGCGGAACTGTGTCGAATAGAATTCAACACAAAAGAGTTGCGTCGAGTGTCATCCGACAAAGCAAGATAGTTGCGTCTAATAACATTCGGCGTGACATAGGTGCGCTGACTATTTAGCGTAGATTTAGAGTTGCGTCGAATAGTATTCGACGCATACTCTGAATTCATATGATTTTTATTTGTTTTTAATTTTTCTTGAATTAATTTTCTTGGAGCTTTTCCAAGAGTTCCTTCCAGAGAGAAAGAGATGGGAAGGTTTTCCATATTATGATTTTTATTCTTACACTTTGATGTTAGAGAAACATCTTCATAAATCATTAAGGCTTTTCCCTTGACAAATGCCACTGAGCTATTCCAAGCAGGAATGTTCGAAGGGCCCTTTGGTATAGCAAGCTCATCACCTAACCCTAAATACTTAAACCTTATTTTAAGGTTTTTAGAGATGTCTTTTAGTTTGTTGCTTCATCCATTTAAGAAATTTTTAAATTCCTTTGCTTTATCAAGTTGTTTGTTTAATCCAATAACTTCAGTTTTTAGAGAGATAATTTCCTTATCTAGTTTAGAGTTTTGCACTTTACGAGTCCAATTCTCAATTTCAGTGACATCACTCATTATTGTTTGTTTTAGTGATCCTTGAGATCTTTGATTTCCTTCACTGCCTGGAGATGGCTATGATGAAGGATTTCAAAGTCTCTTCATGATTTAGGTGAAGTGGAGATAGTAAAGTCAGAATATTGTACCTCTACTTCTTGATTACCTTCTTCAAGGTCTGATTCATTGACATCCATATTGTTATCTTTCAATTCTTCAGCCTTTTCTTCATTATCTGAGCTTGAGAAGCTTTCTTCACTTTGGCTCCATGTTTAAGCAATGATACACTTATTAGTAAAGCCTCCTGTTAATATGATGAGGGATTTCCAGATTTCTTTAGCTGATGTGTGGTCAGTTACTTTCTGAAAAATGTCATCGGACATTGTTTTCATGTGAATGTTCATGGCTTCAGTATCATATGGTTTGACCCTCCTGTTTCTTTTTGACCATTCAAGTCATGAGATAAGCATATTTTTTCCATTATCTTCTATCTGTGTAGGAGTTATAAGATCTGTTAAAATAACATCATAAATTTCCCCATCAATAGAATTTATGTATATTTTTAATTTTGGATTTCCATAGGAAAACTTATCCCGATTACAGATTGGTGGTTGAATTGATTTATACTCTCTAAACTGTGTTGAGTTCATGTTTGTGTTAGGATATGAGGTCTTCTTAAGTGATTAGTCCACTAGGGATCATGTTGATCAAGGTGTTAACTTTTTTGATCAACATAACTCACCAATTGAAAGGGACGATAATCACTTGAGATTAACTCTAGAGGGGGATGAATAAAGTGTTTTAATTCTTTTTGACTTTTCTTGTAAACTGATTAGATCATATACTATTTCTTAGATTAGGATTATCCTTAACACAAGCAATCATCACACATGCCATAATTATTATATAGAAGAAGATAACAGGGAGAAATAGAGAGAATCAATACAGACGATACAAGAGTTTTATAGTAGTTCCCCAATAAATTTGGGTATGTCTACTCTTCTGTCCACAAGCAGGATTCCACTATTACGGTGTGGGGATTTTGATAAGGTTCCCTTAAAACCGCAGAGTTGTTGATAAGGTCTCCCCTAACCAAATGAGCTATTGATAAGGAAGCTCAACCATAAGTTGTTGACAAGTCTCTCTAAAAACCAGTGAGCTGTTGATAAGGAAGCTCAACCAGGAGTTGTTGACAAGGTATCTCCAAAAACTAGTGAGATGTTGATAAGGAAGCTCGCCCAGGAGTTGTTGATAAGGTCTCTCCAAAAACCAGTAAGTTGTTGATAAGGAAGCTCAACCGGTAGTTGTTGATAAGGTCTCTCCAAAACCAAATGAGTCGTTGATAAGGAAGCTCAACCAGTGAGAATCTTTGAGAGAGATTCAAGAACACTTGGTTACCTGGTTGAGAGTGAAGTATCCACATATTATGGTGTAGGAATTCTTCTTTGATCAAGATTCTGGAGGAGAGAAATATGAATCTTGATCTTCAGCTGATTGGTCCTTGAGAAAAGAAAGGATCTACTTCTTTTTGAATCTTCCGACAGAGAAGAAGATTCTTCTTAATTAACAGATGGAGTTTTCGAGAGGAGAACGTCCTTCATAGGTAGAACATCATACTTAGAGAGAGTTGATCTTTTTTCCTATTGATAATAGTTATATTTCTGCTATCTTACTCACTGGTCTTTTTTTCTAATCTTTATTCTTAAATACGCCCTTTTGTTTTGAATCCATTCCAAAACTTCATCATTATTTTTTTCTAGATGCTACTGTCATAGGCATAAATATCTTGCAGGAAATGAAAGTTCAACGACTATATTCTTATCCAGGATTTTTGTCGAGACAAGTGTTGGGTTTTCTATACATCAAATGTAGATAGCATATCATATATGCGCAGCGGAAATAAAGAACAAGAACAACCCTAAACAGTTCAAGGAACTTGCGATTTCATGAATCAAGAAATAGGAAAGGTGACAATAGCGACATACCTTTAAGGGATTGAGTCAATACTCAACCAAGATGTTCCAAGAAGTAATCTTGATGACAAACTCTGAGTCTCAAGCGCAAAAATTGATCGGCGCCTTTACGGAGGTCCATACGAGTGCTGAAGAGCCCTAGCTTCTTGTCGCACAAGAACTAGGTCGGAGAAGAAGAGTCCTCAACGTCTCCCACAAACGGCTAGGTCCGACGACAGGGAGAGGCGGCGGCGGCGGCGGATGGGAAGAGAGAGACCGATCAGAACTCTTCCGTCAGTTTGGCGGAACCCTTCCGTCTCGCTTTAGGTATCGCAAAAGGATATCTCTCACTTAAGGCATAAAATCGTGGTTTATTTATACCCCAGGCAAAAGAGAGGTTGTCCGCACACCTTAGACTATATTGGAGTTAACACAGATTTCGTCGAGTACAACTCAATTCATCGAGACACTTCTCGTCGGTTCCTCGAGCATAACTCAATTCATCGAGACACTTTTCGTCGAGTAATCGTGCACTTCCTTTCCCATCAAGACATTCTCGACGCAACTCTAATAAGTCATAGGATTAGGCCTCCACTCATATCTAATATGAGTGAGGCCAACACAATCCTTCATCCAATTTCTCCAACACTGTTATGTGTGACCCTATAGGCTCAAATTGCTTTGGCAGTAAGACTAACTGTTTGATTGCTTTGAGATCACCTTGGAAACACTAACAACAAGTTCCAAGAAATAGTCGTTGAAGGTCTTCTGGGAGGACGTCGTTGCTTTGAGTGGTGGAGAGGGAGAATATTGAGTTGTGCTGAGACATTTTGATGTTTACTATGAATAGAGAAGAAGAGGCATCAAAGTTGCGCGGAGAAGTCATCTTTACGATTTCGATGTTGTTCTGGATGATTCAGTGCTGACTGCAGGTTTCGACGCTTGCTTCGAATAGTAGAAAATATTTTCTTGCTTTGAGGTCGATGCCCTTTTGGGAAGAAGTCGACACCACTTTGAGAGGAACTCGATGCAGCAAGAGTTTACGTTGTTTTGAGAAGTCGACATTGCGCCGAATATAATTGACACTACTTCGATATACTCTTTGTTTGAGCACAACTTTTGAACCTAAATTCTTCTGCTGTTTTTCGTGGTACAAATTTGTATCCTAGAAACTTAGTTCTTATAACATACATTACCCTTCTATACAACAAGGGTATTGTTCTGATTATTCACTCTTAAAATTGTGTATCAAATCATGGGGTGGGTTTTTCCCAACAGATATCTTCCTTTAAATTATCATTTTCAAGTCTCAGAGAGTTAATTGCTTTCATGAGCTTTTCATTTTGAACCCTTAATTCATAATTCACAGATAGTGAATCCTCTTTTTCTAGTTTTTCAGTAAGAGTTAGTATCTCTTCTCTTAGGACTATTGTTTGTTTTTTTGTCACCAATTGGTCTTGATAGAAGCCTTTAAAAATAGTCTTAAATTCTTCTGAACTAAAATCAAAATTATCAAACAAAGTTACCTCGTTTTCCTCTTCAGGAAAATATAGAGTCATCATGCAAATTTCTTCAGCCTTACTCTCTTCATCATTTGAGCTGGAAGAGCTTTCATCCTCAGTCTCACTCAATGTCTCAGCAATGATCCTTTTGCCCTTCTTTTTGTATTTCTTTTTAAGAACATAATTTTTCTTCCGATCCTTCCATTTTTTCTGGACCTTGTCATTGAGGTTATTTTGACATTCTGAAGCAATATGACCTTACTTCCTGCAAGTGAAACAAATAATTTCTTTAGCAGGTGTTTTATCATACATTGACTTTGAATGACTCCTTTTTGTTTTCTTCTGAAGTCTTCTGACTTGATCCACCTCTTGAACCTTCTTGCCAATAGGCTTATGAGTTCATCATTTATTGCCGAACTTTCTTCATCAGCAACCTTCAAAGCAATTGACTTATCTTTGGAGGAAAATGAAGCCTCCTTCTTTGCTTCACTTTCTGACCTTGTCTTAAGTATCATCTCATAGGATATAACCTTCCTATAGCATTGTGGTGATCTCTTTGTGGCATCTGACCTCTCTGATGACCCAAATCCTAGCATCTCATGAGTTGGGGAAGCACATGAGAAGCTTATCATTGATTTTTGTTGTAGAAATTTCTTTATCAAGCCCTTTAGTTCATTGACTATGAGGCTAAATCTAGAGTACATATCAACTATTGATTCTACAGGGCTTTTCTTAAAACTATCATATTGAGAGATCAGGGAAGATCTCTTTTCTTTTCATTCATCTAAAGAACCTTCAACCATTCTGGTCAATGAGTCCCAAATTTCCTTGGCCGATTGACAATCAACAACCTTCTGGAATATATCATCAAATATGGTGTACACCAGGATGTTTATGGCCTTGACATCACATATTCTCATCAATAAAGTTTATATATAACTTTATTCTAAATTTCTATAAAGCAAATTCATCTAAATTGCATACAGGAGGTCTAGCGATTGCACATTCTCTTATCTGTGTAGAACTCATAATTGTGTAATATATTAACGCAAGTAATTATTGACTTACATCTTGATTAATCATGTGTTAATCTTTTAATGATTAACCTCCCACTTATACCAATTAAAAGTGGATAATCACAATCAAGAATTACTCTACAAGGGAGTGGGGGGGGGGGGGGATATAGTTTTAAAAGAGATGATCGTGAAGGCTGCTCGCATAGTCGCTCCACATCATCGCCGGAAGATCTCCACCACCGTTGGACGCCCCCAACTGCCTCTCACCATTGCCAGTTGTTATTCCTTGCCCAAATCTAGGTGATTTCTCAAGTTCTTCTCCTACCTAAATCAATTTTTTTCTCTACTATCTGGATCTAAAATGTTTTCCTCAAATTTTTTTATTTCATGATATTTCGAAGGGCACCTCCACCATTCCCAAAGACAGTTTTCATTGGGTTCATAAATAACAATTACTTTGTCCAACTTTTGATGCATGATGATTGCCGACTACCTCCCATATTCTCAAGTTGGGGAAGATATTGTCAAGAGATTGCCATTAAATGGGATCTCGACGGTTTGATACGTATTACACAATTCTAAATTACTTTCATAGTTTCTTAAATCATAAGTTTAATACTATTCTATTTTTTTTGAATGTTTAATGTCTATTACATCAACATATTTTGGTTTACCATTTTGAAAACTGCATGAGAAATTTGATGTTTGATTACATGGCACAATAACTCTTTCTATTCCTTAAATACTTATTGAAACTAACAAACATCATCTCTTCATTTTTGCCTAGGTACTCGCTATAATTTTATTTTGCAAGGACACAAAATACAAGTTCATATGATGTTACTAGTTGTGACTAATTATTATCCATGTACTATTTATATCACATATAGTTTATAAAATTTTTTGGGCAATTTTGAAAGTTCTAATTACTGCAAATTTTGTAGAATTTATGTAGTTTTGGTTTAATTTTTTTTTTAAAATTTTCTTTTGATTTGTGTTGAAGCCAGGAAAATTCCGACTCCAAAATTCGGATCAATGCAGCCCGATGTTACTGATCCTGCGGTCCAACTCCACGGCTCAGATAGCTAAAATAGGAGAGAGAAAATAACTATAAGCACACCCCAGGTGCTCCAGCAGGGAGGTCCCACCACATACCCGGAAGTTTGGGAGAAACTTCCCCTCCACAACCAAAAGCTGGGCGAGGTACTAGACAGACATGGACTTGGCGAGTATCCAGCTTGGGGGGACCTCGACCACTTCCCAAAAGTGTCATTTCTAGTACCCCTGGGGGTCTATTTATAGAGAAATTCTAGGGGGGGGGGGGGGGGGGGGGGGGGGGTACATGCGAGTATACTGCCTAAGCTCGCGAGTTACAAGGGCTACTCGCCCATACTCGTGAGATACTCGCCTCTGCTCGCCCATGCTCGCCTCTGCTCGCCCTGCGAGGTCTGCCAATAGGCGTCTTCTTAGACCTTTTTGATCTCGACGAATTACGGGTTGAACACAATAGTGTTGAAGCCTGGAAAATTCCACGCTCACCGCACCAAAGTGTTGAAGCCTGGAAAATCCCGACTCCAAAATTCGGATCAATGCAGCCCGAGGTTACTGATCCTGCGGTCCAACTCCACGACTCAGATAGCTAAAATAGGAGAGAGAAAATGACTAAGCACACCTCAGGTGCTCCAGCAGGGAGGTCCCACCACATACCCGGAAGTTTGGGAGAAACTTCCCCTCCGCAACCAAAAGCTGGACGGGGTACTAGACGGGCATGGACTTGGCGAGTATCCAGCTTGGGGGAACCTCGACCACTTCCCAAAAGTGTCATTTCTAGTACCCCTGAGGGTCTATTTATAGAGAAATTCTAGGGGGGGGGGGGGGTGCATGCGAGTATACTGCCTAAGCTCGCGAGTTACAAGGGCTACTCGCCCATACTCGCGAGATACTCGCCCAAGCTCGTCCATGCTCGCCTCAGCTCGCCTCTTGCTCGCCTCTGCTCGCCCAGCTCGCGCCTTGGTCGCCCAGCTCGAGCCTTGGTCGCCCAGCTAGCGCCTTGGTCGCCCAGCTCGCGCCTTGGTCGCCCAGCTCGCGCCTTGGTCGCCCAGCTCGCCCCTTGGTCGCCAAGCGAGGTCTGCGAATATGCGTCTCCTTAGACATTTCTAATCTCAACGAATTATGAGTTATACAATCTGTCATTAACAAAATAATATGCACTTGTATTTTCACAATTCATCGTTGAGAGTGTGCTACCATTAGCATAAATAATTATAGAGGCTTTGGAAGATACCATTAAAAAAAGAAACTCATCATAGATGAAATATATAAGCTCAGTATAGGCCGAGCTACAACCGTTGGAATGATTCGAGCCACCCGGGTACCCAATCCGCCAGACGGGAGGACTGCTCGCAACGATTGCGGAGGAAATGAAACGAGACTGCCGGAGGGCGGACGAGAACGGGAGAGGAGAAGGAAAAAACGTGAAATTTTAATTAGAAGGCGCTACTGAGGCCTGCTTCCAATGGGATTCCGGATGCTGCAACTAGCGTCTTTCCGGCGAGCCTACTGCGCGGATCAAATCCTTCTGTGGCACCACAACAATCACCTATGTCCAATTGCTCGCTTCCTTATTGTGGTTCCTCTACCAGAGCACCAGGATTACGCCCTCATTAGCCGGCGGTGGCACGGGGGCCACTCCCACGGTAACCACCATCACCACCATATATCGAAAGGGAGGGAGTCGGCGGAGGGGATATTTCGTCTGGGACTCGCCGCCGATGTTGCTCTCTCAGTCGGGAAGGCCATCACGGGTTACATCTGTGGAAGCACCGCCATCATCGCGGACGCCGCGCATTCCGCCTCTGATGTTGTAAGTCTAACTTCTTCAATATCGGGTGGTTGATTCATTTTACTGTTAAGGTTCTTAGTGATTGTTACAGCGTAAACTCTAATCCATAAGATATATAAGAAGATGCTTAGCGTCGAAGCTCCATCCTTACAACAGAAAGATGTTCTGATCTTTGAAAATTACACTTCCTTGTATTTAAGGATAGCAAAATTACCTGGGATTATGATATTTACAGCCCTAAATTTGCTAGAAAATGGCAGCACTCTGATATTTTTTAGTTTGAGGCCGTATAAATAAGAAAATCTGTTTGCTCCTATAGAGATTTCACCTGAATTTTTTCCCCTTGATATAGATGGATGATAACAGCGTAGATAAAGATTTAAAATTTTTTATAACCTTTTTTGTTGAGTTTGAAAACCCTTTTCATGCCCTAAATACTTAGAATCTTCCTATTTGCTAATGTGGAGGTCAAATTGCGATTTTCTTATGCAATAAAAACTTCATACGCGGTAATCCACAATAATTGTTCCTGTGTTTGAATGGAAGACAACGCGCATGTTCTTATCTTCTTTAACCTGGTTATTCTGCAGGTCCTTAGCAGTATTGCTTTACTGTCGTATAAAGCTGCCAAAGCTCCAAAGGACAAAGAACATCCATATGGTTAATTTTTGCTTCAACATCTTAGTTTGTTTCCCATTTTCATATAAACAAATTAGTAGTCGTGCAGCGTTGACGATAGTACCTGTCCGTCACTCGAGCGACGACCAAGTACCATTCCTATTGTACATTGCGCTTGGGAACGTGTGCACGGATGCTAATATTTTTAATTTTATGCTAGCCATATGTATTAAAAAATGGCTGTTAGATCAAAGAGATTAAAATTGAAGGATTAAGTTTCATTTGGTGGTTCTATTTCAGGAGCATGACGAATTCAAAATTTTCATTTTAATTATATATATAATTTTCAAAATTTTCATTTGTTTTTTGATGAAAAGCTGATGTTGATTGAAGTATTCACATATATGGGTTTTTGTGTGCATTTAAAAGCATAGTTTGATGGAGGAAACTAAAGTTACTTTCATCCATTGTTCATTTCTTCATTGGATGCTAATTTTACAAGTAGTTACTTGGATGTCATTCTATTTGCAAAGGACCAAACAACCTCCGTAGAGTGAAGGAGGATTCAAAAACCAACCTTGAATGGTTGGATAGTGCAAACTACAGTTGTTCAGTAATCATCATAACACTAATTTTTATCATGGCTTTTGACATATCTGAATTTATATTACAAAAATAAAGCCAAGTTGCACATCCATGTTAATGTATAGCTGATATCAGTGCTAATGTGCTCGATATGGCGGAATAGGAGTCACCGCATGAGCTAGTGATACTTGATTCATTCCCTTAGTGCATATGATGTTTACTAAGTGCTTCATTTGACTTACACCATGCATCTAATAAATTCTGTGTCCATAACATCTATGTTTAATAAATCATAATTTAGTTGAAGGTGCTGGTGTTAATCATCTTGACTATCACTTGTAAAGAGTAAATTTGATGTGTTCTAGACCTCCTTGAAGTAAATAACATTGTACTTATAAATACAGATCCATATTTAAGTATGTATGTGCTTTATATGTAATTTCCTAGTTGTATCTGTATCCTGTTTTCTCAAGTAGTTGTACCTGTATCCTGTATTCTGTTTTCTCAAGTAGTTATATCTGTATCATGTATCAATTGTTTAATTGCTCACATACTTCTCATATGTGTGTAATTGCATTTTATACTATGGATTTTACTGGTTAGTATACTATTGTGGATCCACGTTGGGGCGTCACATACCAGCGCCGCGCAAAACTGCGCAAAGATTAATTCAGCATCACTCGTATTTTATTTTGTTCCTTTTGATTTCGTGCTTTGATATCATCACATTTTATTTTAACTCATATGATGTTAAACCTAGTGAGGGGGCATTTTGGAACTTATGGTTGCACTTGGGCCCAATCGGCTAAAGGGGGAGGGCTGCTTGGAGTAATTATTATGCAAGATTTTAATCAAACTCTCTTCTCTCTCTCCTCAGATTTTCTATCTCTCGCTCCTTTCCTGATCCGCTGCTTTAGCCGCACGTTTGTTCACGCGCAGACGCCCGACACTTCTCTCGAGCCACCCTCCACCGAACGATTATCCCTCTTCTCACCAGTCTTCCTCCATCGCCGATATAGGTTCCCGAGGGTTCAAGAAGGGGAACTCTAATCTCCTACATGATTTCTACCTTACCTGGCCACGAACTAGATGCCAAACGAGGGTCCCTATCAACTTGGTATCAGAGCTACCACCTTCCCCCGTTGGCCTCTCACCATTCCCCGCAGTCGACGAGTTGCCAACCTAGCACCTTCCTGCGCGCACCTCCGATCGACGTGGGTAGATGTCGGGAGCGCTAACTGTATCTCCTGCGTCCATTTCTATGCCCATCCAAATGTGTCCCACAGTCCCTCCTGTAGCTACCACGAGCCACAACTGTGCCGACCTCTTGCTTACCCCCGCCCGCGATCTTCGCCTTCCGACATCCACTTTCATTGACAAAACGGCCTTACCTTACAGTTCTTGGAATCGTTTCAGAAAATGATGGCGACCCACAACAACGCCACCCTCGAGGGCATCAACACCCGCCTTCCCCCGCCACCATTGTGGCCAGGTTTGGGCTCTTCCCACGACGAACCAGCCGTCCAACCTTTACTGGGGTTCACTCACCCCTGTTTCGACAGGAGCGGTGTTCCCCGCTATGTGACGATGAACTTCTCTCTCATTGACGGCCACGCGGTCCCGCTGACTTGGCTTACGCGTTGCAAACAATTTTTTGGCAATCAACGCACCCCTTGGAAGGATTGGATCAATGTTACCTCTTTTCACCTCATGCGCTTGGCCCAGCTATGGTTTTCCCAATTGCAGCAGGAAAAACCTCATTTGACTTGGGAGAATTTCAAGGCCAATTGCAACCTCTGATTGAGGCTGCCCCTTCACAACAACCCCATCGACGACCTCATCTATTTCCGCCAGACAGAGTCCATTGACGACTACTTGGAGCAGGTCCAGGTGCTGCTCACCCGCACACCTTCCATTCCACCGACACATTAGGTGCCCATATTCACTGTGGGCCTCCATGCGCGTCTCCATCTGAATGTGGACTTCCAGAATCCGGTGGACCTTACTACCGCCATGAGCCTCGTGCGTGTCTGCTAGAAGAGTATTTTGATGGATCGGCCACACCTGGTACGTCGCAGCGGAGAAGGACCTTCTTGGAGTTTCAGTGCTTTCCCCTCCTAGTCCAGCAATGAGCTCAGTAAGGGAAAGGAGGCGATTGCTCCGTCGTGATCCGCCGCCTATCGACACAAGAAATGGCCGACCGCTGAGCCAAGGGCCCCTATTACAATTGTGATGAAACTTACAGCTGCGGACACCGATGCAAGTGCCTCTTCTGCCTTGAGGTCGATGAACCCTCCAATGAAGAGGATGATGATGATGATGATGATCCGCGGGACCCCAAGATTTTTCTATACGTTATTGCCGGCCACCCCGCAGGAGAGACGATTCAGATGCATATTACGGTGGCCAGTTGTTGGTCGCTCTCATGGATTCTGGTAGTGCAAACAGCTTCATCAATGAGCATACAACACAGCGTCTTCAACTCCTGCAACTCTCCAGAGTCGTCTTAGCGTCGCCGTGGCCAATGACAGTGCGATGGCATGTCTAGGAGTTTCTTAAGCCATGCTGATCATTGTGGAGGGGTACCATTCACACGTGGATTTCTTGATGATTTCCCTTCGGGGCTTTGAGGCCGCCCTAGGGGTTCAGTGGCTGTGTACTTTGGGGTCCCTACTGTGGAATTTTGATCGCCTCACGATGACTTAGGGACGTGGCCCCCGTCGGACGGTATGGATGGGTTGCTCCGCGGTCGCTTCGCGACGATCCTTCTTGGTGTAGGCCGACGACACAGATCACACAAGCCTTAACATTCTCTTACATGAGTTCAATGACTATGGTTACCCAGATGATCTATCACCCCCCTCCCCCCCGATGACCACATATGCTTGCTGCCGAACACAACCCTCGTGGTCTTTCGGTCATACCATTAACCTTTTCTGCAAAAGGATGAGATTGAGCCTCAGTGCACCGTCATGCTATAATAGGGCGTCATTTGTCATAGTGTCTTGCCTTTCTCTTCCCCGGTTCTCTTGGTTCATAAGAAGGATGACACATACTGGTTCTGCATGGACTACCGCGAATTGAATGTGCGAAAAATTAAGGACAAGTTTCCTATTCTCATGGTTGAGGAATTACTTAATGAGTTACACGACGCTTATTACTTCTCCAAGATGGACTTATGCTCGAGGTACCACCAGGTACGCATGGCCCCTCTCGACGTGGAGAAGACTGCTTTACGCACCTATGACCGTCCACCAGGCATGTCGTCGACAACACTGGGTCTCCACTTATCTCACAAAAATCCAGTGGGTGATCGACTGGCCGATTCCCTAATCCCCAAGCGTGCACTGTGGCTTTCTGGGCTTCACCGATTAGTTCCGGCGTTTCATTTCAGGGTTATAACGTGAGGCGCCTCTGTTGTCCTTATTGAACAAGTACTCATTATCCTGGGGGGACATCGCTACGACCGTCTTCAAGGCCCTTCAACATGCATTGGCGAGCACACCCGTGCTTCATCTGCCATATTTTACCCAGGAGTTTCAGGTTGAGTGTGATGTCTTTGGGCAAGGGTGCAGAGCCGTGCTCCAACAGAGAGGACATCCAATTGCCTGCTTTAGTCGGAAGACGACCCTACATCACTAAAAGCTTCCTGCGTATGCGCATGGGTTGATTCTCTTGGCTATGACCGTCCAACACTTGCGGCCGTACTTATGAGGACGGTCATTTTTGATTTGCACCGATCACTTCAGTTTGAAGTACCCCCCAGAACAATGCCTTAGTACCGCACAACATGAGCGATGGGTCAGCAAGCCATTGGGATATGATTTTCGGGTCGAGTACAAGGCAGGTGCTTTGAATCGGGCGACAGATGCTCTCTATCGCCGCGCCCGCCAGGACGCAACTCTCTTCGACATCTCCCAGCCACCTCTACTGTTCTCACTCACCTTCGGCAGGAGGTACATGATTCCCCAACCCTCCTATAACTCCTCAACCAAATCATGTAGGGGCGACTTCCTTCTTGTTGGGCCGTTAAGGATGACCTCATCGTGTATGAAGATAAGATCTATCTACCAACTGCTTTACCACTGATCCCCGACATTCTTGCCGATACTCATGGAGTAACCCACGAAGGATTCTACAAGACCCTTCAACGCATTTGGGAGGAATTCTTTTGGCATGAACTCAAGCGTTGCGTGCATGATTTCATTTCCGCATGTTCAATATGCCAGCGTGGTAAGGCGGATCACCTACTTCCAACAGGCCTCCTTCAACCTCTTCCAGTGCCAACAAAACTATAGGCGGACATCACTATGTAATTTATCAAGAGTTTGCCCACATCGAGAGGGAGGCCCATCCTCTTCGTGGTGGTGGATAGATTCTCCAAGGGGGCCACTTTATCCCATGAGCCGTCCCATTACTGCGGAAGAGGTTGCTCATATCTTCTTTGATCAGGTGTTCCACTGACACAACCTACTAGAGAGTATTGTGTCTGATTGGGACAAGGTCTTTACTTCTCAGTTGTGGCAGGATTTGTTCGCACTGTGTGGTACCAAGCTTGCCTTTTCCTCTTCTTATCATCTGCAGTCGAACGAGCATACCAAGGTGAAAGTGAGGTTAGATCTTAAATTAACTCTAGGGGGGGGTGAATAGAGTATTAAAACTTTTTATTAGTTTTATTGCGGAATTAAAAATACTGATATATGTATATATATATATGTATAGCAGAGTGATTTATAAGAAACTGAAAATAAAACACAGCACAACACAAGCACAGAAAAGTAAAGCAATCACAGAGGACATAAAGAGCTATAGTAGTTCCCCAATAAACCTGGGTACGTCTACTCTTCTACCACCCTTGGTAGGAATCCACTAGGATTTTTGATCAGGTGTCCTAACACCAATGAGCTTTTGATAAGGTGCCCAAAAACCAAACAGGATTTTTTGATCAGGTGTCTTGCCACCAAGAGGTAAACTTTTGAAGGGAGTTTTAACCCTTTGCAGAATGAGATAAAGAGGGTTTATAATGTTCTTCTCTGTCAATAATCTGAGAGAAGACAAATGAAAATTGATGTTGCAAAGTTCCCACTGTCTGATGTAGAGTTGTTGACAGTTTAAGGATGGAAGCATCCTTTTGAATGAATGATCTTCCTGTAGCTGATTAAACTGAGAGAATAATTTCTTCAGTTTGTTGTTGCTCTTTTGAAGATCTAAACTTGCAGCTGATCACTGAGAGATGAATGCAGATGTTCTCAGAAAAATGAATGCTGCTTGAGGAAGAAGATGAAGATGATCTGCTTTTGTTCTTCTTTTTCTTCCTCTATATTTTTCCCGATTGTTTCTTCTTCCTCTTTTCTTTTCTATACAGCTATATGTGATATGTTCTGGAATGATCCTGTCGTGAAAAAACTCTGTGTATATTGATACTGTATATCTTCTTCCTTATTCACTTTTGAAATCTCTGACAGATTTTAAATGCAAATCCCTTAAATTAAGGAATATAATATTCTGAAGAGATATACTGGGAACTGTAAATCTGACACGCCGTTTACCTTTTTCCTTTTTCATGGACATGTTCTTTTCCGCTAAATGTCAACGACTATAATCTTGGAATAATAAAAGGAAATATATTAATCTTACTTATCTGGAAGAATAGAGCCGTTGCAGAAGAGATCTGAGTTCAGAGAATGGAATAATATAATCTGTCTGAAATAAATCTGCTGTCATTTAATTCGTCGAACAGAATTGGATTCGTCGATCTCAGAGCTGTGTTCGTCGATCTGAAGATATTCGTCGAACGCAGACTGAGTTCGTCGAACGTAAGGATTCGTCGACCGCTGAGCCGCTGAATAAAATCGTCGACCGCTGAACTGAGCAAATTCGTCGACCGCTGAGGCTGGATAATTTCGTCGACCGCTGAGACTGGATAATTTCGTCGACCGCTGAGACTGGATAATTTCGTCGACCGCTGAGACGCTGAGCCGCTGAGACTGAAGATCGTCGACCGCTGAGACGAGCTTGAAGCAAGCCGTTTGTCGAACGCAGAGTGTAAGCCGTTCGTCGAACGCAGAGAGCAGTTCGTCGAACGCAGTATTGAGTTCGTCGAACGCAGAAACTGAATCTTTTCCTTAGATCTATCAGCCTAAAACTTTGACCCAAAAGACTATACATTGGGGTCAACTTAGTCCTAATCAGCAGATAGTGATCCTAGCCCAAATCAGAAATAGGGTTGTTCCAACAATCTCCCCCTATTTGGGTTAGGACACTATTTGACAAAAAAATGAATAATAAAACAACAACAAAACAACAGAGCATATATATCTGATAGATTTTGAATAATTCAGCAAATATAAAATATGATACTCTGAGTTTTGAAATTACATTGAAAACAAATAAATAAGTTAGAACCTTTTCTTTCTCTGAATTCTGCTTTCTGTATTCTGAATTCTGATATTGCATTTCTCTGATTTTTCTGAATTCTGCTTAGCTGAGCTGTAACAATAACTGATACTGAATCTGCTTTGAATATGTTGCTTCTTCTATATCAAAAGCTGTATCTGAATCTGAATTTGATCATGAAGACTTTATTTGAATTTTTCTTCATACAACATCTCTTTTTGAAACAAACTGCTGTGGGCTTTTTCAGCAACTCCCCCTGCCTAGTTCATAAAATATCTCCCCCTAAGCAATTGCATCACATGGAGCTTCTTTAAAGAACTTCTCAGGAGTTTCTTCAGAACAACTCCCCCTGTCAAAGGAAAGTGTCTCCCCCTAACAAAAAGGAGCTTCTTCAAGACATCTCCCCTGCCTAGTTTCAGGAAAGCCTGAGGCTAGGCCCCTAGAAGAAGGGACATTTGAGGAGGTAGGGAAGGATGCCATCTTTATATTGCTATTGTTCCTGCAAAATGAAATAGAGATCAAGTGCAAAGGGAACTAGAAAGAGAAGCAATTCTGTAGGCATTCAGATAATCAGAAAAAAACTTAGTTTGATATTGAAGGGAATGAGGGGATAAATAGAAGATTTAATTTTTAATTGATTGAATCTCCATCTATCATTCCTAGTTGATTTATAAAGAAGATATGTTTCTTTTCATCTAAGGGTTTGGTGAAAATATCAACCCTTTGCAAATCAATAGAGATGAATTGTAGGCAAATTTTATTTTTATCCACATTATCCCTAAGGAATTGGTGTCTAATTTCTATATGTTTAGTCCTACTATGTAGAACTAGATTTTGTGCTATAGATATTGCACTAGTATTGTCACAAAATATAATTGAATTATTTAGATTGATCCCATAGTCTAGGAGCTGATTTTGTATCCACAATATCTGTGAGCAGCAACTGCCTGCAGCTATGTACTCAGCTTCAGCTGTTGATGTAGACACAGATGTTTGTTTCTTACAAAACCAAGACACAAGCCTATCACCAAGAAACTGACAAGTTCCTGATGTGCTTTTCCTGTCTACTCTGCATCCAGCATAATCTGAATCTGAGAATCTAGTTAATTCATATTCAGATGCTGTTGGATACCAAAGTCCTAGATTTGGACAACCCTTTATATATCTCAAAATTCTTTTTAATAAAATTAGGTGAGATTCTTTGGGGTTAACTTGAAACCTAGCACAAATACAAGTAACAAACATTATATCAGACCTACTTACTGTTAAATAAAGTAACGAGCCATCAATTGCTCTATATACCTTTTGATCAACAGGTTTCCCTGATTCATCATTATCAACAACAACATTAGAGGGCATGTGTCTTTTCATGGTGGAAGAATCAGACATACCAAATCTTTTCACTAATTCCTTAGTATACTTAGATTGGGATATGAAGATTCCATTTGGAGTTTGTTTCACTTGAAGACCAAGGAAGTATGATAGTTCACCCATACTACTCATTTCAAATTTAGATTGCATTAGATTAGAGAATCTTTTGCATAGATTTGAATCAGTAGAGTCAAATATGATATCATCTACATATATTTGAACTAGCAAAGTTTGATTTTTATGTATCCTAAAAAATATGGTTTTATCAACTATGCCTCTACAGAATTTATTCTCTAAAAGAAAACTAGCTAAAGTCTCATACCATGCTCTGGGAGCTTGTTTGAGACCATAGAGAGCTTTATTAAGCTTAAATACAAAAGAGGAGTGAGTTGGAGAGATGAAACCTGGTGGTTGTTCCACATAGACTTCTTCTTTGATTTCTCCATTCAAGAATGCACTCTTCACATCCATTTGATAAACCTTGAACTTCTTGTATGCATCAAATGCAAGGAAGATCCTGATTGCTTCCAACCTTGCAACTGGTGCAAAAGTCTGATCATAATCTATTCCTTCTTCCTGTGAGTATCCTTGAGCTACTAGTCTAGCTGTGTTTCTCACAATATTGCCATCTGCATCTAGCTTGTTCCTGTAGACCCATTTAGTTTCAAAATATAGTTGCAAGCTAGTGTTGAAGCCGAATGTAGAGCAATGACCCAAGGCACCTGTGAACTACTCTGGGTCAAGTCTTTTCTGGAAGAATTTGGGCACTCTACTTCCTCCGTTGTTCCTTTATACTGCGATAATCGTGCTGCTACATTCATTGCCAGCAACCCATTTTTCACTAATGTACGAAGCATATTGAAATAGATTGTCATTTCATAAGAGATGCGGTTCTTTCCAAAAAGATCCGTACTCTAATTAAATCAGAAGATCAAATGTCCGGCTTTCTCAGCAAAGCTCTTAATGAGAGGAGAACTCAATACTTATGTAACAAGCTCGACATGCTTGTTCTATATGCTCTAGCTTGAGGTGGAGTGTTAAAGACTAAATAACAAAGCTCATATTTGGGTTCATATTTTTTATTCCCCTCCTTGAGTGTTTTGGGTTCCTTTCTTGTATAAATATACATGTATTAAGTGAAATAGAAAATTTTACAATAGGAAACGAGGGATTAAGTAACACAAATTTGTGGAAAAGGTCAGGAGTGATGTGAAGAGTTCCTTTATCCGATACAGAGGCGGATGATCCATCAACACGTATACTACTAGAAGAGGGAATAAGAGAGTTAACTTGATTTGGAGACCCTGTCGTATGGTTAAATACTCTTGAGTCAGTAATCCTTGGAGTACTATATCTCCCAAAGGAGGAAGCTTGGGAGGCTGTACCTATAATTTCTTGCATATAAGATCCCTCGTAGTAGCTCATGATCTGTAAGTAATCTCTCTGTCCTGAAAGATGCATGAAATCATTCTCCTTTGAAAAATTATAACCATCAGTGATAAAATCAACCAGGGTATTATAGTTTTTCAAAGATACTTGTAAAATATTAGTCATAATTGTATGCATAATATTTAATTGATTAGTAAAAATCAGAGTATCAAAGTGACAGGTGTTACAAAGTGGGAGAGAGTGGAGATCAAATAGGCAAGGTGTGGGGAAAGCAAGCTTGACCTATGGAGTCATCAAATCATGTTGCATTATACGCTCATATGTTTGATATTTACGAGTGTCTATTAAACATTGATTAACTAACTCAATCTTATCACCTGTAAGAGTCGAAAGAACGATACGAAATTTATTTTGACCTTAAATTTACCATTTAAGTTTTTCCAGAGAAACCCCTTGAAACGTGTGTCCTTATTGAGAGTGAAAGTCATTTGGAGTTTTCTCTATCCTTACAACATGAATCTTCCTAAACATATCGATAATTTGACAATAGAGTTCATCGGGCACATCTATGCTCAGAGGATAGTGAGTTGTAGACTGCACAATGATGTGATCACCAAATACAAAATCATTATAATGTGATGATTCTAGTGTCAAGGGCAAGTGATGATCATGCATAATGTCTATAGACTCAAGTGCAACTGCAGCAACCTAGGAAGGTCAAGAAATACCGAGATCGAATCTGTGCCATCTAAGACGAGTGACACATCACTATCAAGTTCTTCTTGGATCAGGGGCTTAGGAGGAAACCCAACGATTAAAGACTGTGCTGTAGTGGGGATAAGTAGAGTCACGATATTAGTAGGGACGATACGACAGAGAAGAAGAAACTCTCCTTCCTAAGCTGGGACTCAAAAAGAAGCTCGACGGCTAAAGGTAATGATATAGTAGAGATAAGTGAAGTTGGGGTTACCCGTTGGGATGGTTGGATGAGGGGATCTATGATTATAAAAATGCAGTTAATGAGGGCACTGGATTGGTGGTCTACCAGTAGATCTAAGCCTGGATTCCACTCCACGAGCCCTACTAGAGTCCTATTCTAAGTTGCGATAATTACGCAAATCTAGTTGGTCCCTAATGGAATGATGTAACTCGTGTAGGTTATGGGATACATTCATCTCGTCACCATCTCGAATATCTAACCTAGACTGAAGGGTTATAAATTTATTGGTGTACTCGTCGACCGATAAATTTTTCTGTTGTTGATTATGGAATCTACGATATAAGGTTGGAGGCAGTCGGGGAAACATTAGTGCTTCCACATGTGTTTTAAACTCAACCTAAGTAGTGATGAGGGGCAACCATAACTTGATTCTCATGTGTTCGAGTAGACTCCACCAAGCTAACTTGGGGCCCTTAAGTCTACGAGTCGCATAATCAACTTGCCTAGTTGGGGGAATATGATTCTAACAGATTAAACGTTCCATATTGGCGCACCAATCTAAACTTCCCTCAGGATTCAAATGTCCATCAAAATCGCTCGGGTGTGCAGATTCTACGTGCCTACGATTAAGGTTCTTTTCATGTGCGAGTTTGAGTGTGCGCCCTAAATATATTGGGGCTTGAGAGTTCTGCCAATTATATGTAACCCTTATAGGTCTTACTTTATGTCAATGGAGAGGACTCGCCCTTTTTCCTTAAATCTCTCAAGCGCCCAGTCAAATTGCCCACACAAGTTTCTGAACGCCCTACGCATTTATTCATTGACATTTTTTTTGAATCTTTAGAACATTTAAACAATATGTATTTTTAAATATCTCTTACTATAAAATAAACCTTCTTTTTAACTTTAGACTTGAAAGAGAAAACATTAAACTTAGAAAGAAAATATCCTATTTTTGTAACACACTCTTAAATTCAGAAAATAGCTAAAATAAAAAAAATTAATTCAAGGGGAAACCTTAAACATTTTTTTAAATAAGGTATTTTTTAATCTTATAAGATGAATATTATAACATTTTCTTTTTTCTAAAGATAGATCGTCTTCTTCATGATAGGAGTGCATCAAACCGTTCTGATACCAAACGAATATAACTCGGAAATATGGAATAATAATTTTAAATTTTAAATTAATGTGCGATCAAATTAAATCATGCCATGCATATTAGACTAGTCGGATAGTAAAAGTGGGTTAATTAACCTAGGGTTTGTCGGATGCACAAAAGATCTAACTGTCGAACACAATCACATCATAAACTGATTTATTCACAAGTATATTAAGACAACAATAATTTGAACATGGAAATGCAAAAGTACTTGAAAACAAACGACAAACAGATAAAATGAAAACTAGGGCAGACTCTGATTTATAAAACCAAGCAACATACACATAAAATTATACTAGCCAAATTTGAGCGGGAGAAAGGGGGAAGAGGTTACCATAGGTTCATAAGTACGCCGACGGATTCATTACAACCAGATTTTGTTGTAGGGAATGGAGGCTTGAGGGAATCAGGTTGTGGAATGAGGGAATAATGGGTTTTGGAAGGTTTTCTGGCTCAGTTATGCGATCAGATTGGGAAAGGTTTGCGGGATGGGGCCTTAGAATAATGAGTAGGTTCGTTCTTGATGGGAAGCTTACAAGGAAATAAACATAATGAGAAAATAATATATGCAAGTTTACCGGTTTTGTTGATCATTGGGATACAATGACCGAATGCTATTAGAATCGACAAGGATCGATGCAGGGAGACTCACCGAAACTAGGGTTGGACTCCGACAGTGGCAGAGAGGTCTGAGTGGATTCGACGAGGTGTTCAAAGGGCTTGATAGGCGGGTTGAACCAGGAAGTGGTAGAACGGGCAGGGGTGATGTCTGAAGGCACTAGAGAATGATGGAGAGGCGCATCGATCCAGTTGAAGAGGGTGGAAGATTGATTTCCAGCTCCTTGGAGGGAGTTTGACTATGGCGTTGAGGTCGGGATGGAAGTCGAGAGAAGGAGCTAGGAGAGGAACGCACGACGTTGGTTGGAGTGGGGAAGTCTTACTGGTATCCCAAAACAGAGAACGAATTTCGTATCTGTTTTGGTTTTCTAGCATCTTTTCAATAGAGGTGGCCGGTCTTTATAGAAAAGTAGGCCTACATGATTTCATTTAATAAATTATTTTAAATGGGAAGAGTAAAAAAAAGTTACGAACAAATTTTCTATGTTATTAAATGATATAGATGTAAAATGGCTTAAAAACAAATAAGGATATGACAATATTGACTTTAGAAATATTCTCATTAAAATTAGTAATTTCGGTAATAATTTATGAAATTAAAATATGATATATAATTTTAAATATAAGAATTTATTGTTATTTTAAATATAACACTCATTTTTTTTAATTAGCTTGCCCTACTTATTACTAAACTTAAATTGACAGACATTTTTATTCAAGGTCTTATTGGTTGGTCACGCCAGTAAACTGCAATAACTAGCGCGAGTGAAATGCATGATACAGACATAGATACATGGGCACGGATAGTAAATATGAAATGCACGAAAACATGAACTACATAAAATGCCATAAAATATATATTACGTAAAATGAAACAAAGGCGCGTCGCAGGTTGCTTCACCATTGAAGGTAGTTCTGCCCATTACGTTTAATTTGAGTAATACCATGTGAATACGATGTTTGATTCATATGGGAATGAACATTTGGAGTAGGAGTTGCGATCTAATGTGTATTACAGGAGCCCAATCAACGTCAACTAAATAATTTGTTTAGTCTAGCACAGTCCCTTAGAGAATAGTACAATACGTTAGGAATCATGACCTTGTCAAACGGATGACCAACATGCATAACATGAATCACGATCGGTTGGCATATGCGTCGTCTCCTACGTCGAACAATCGACCACATAAGAAGATGATTGGATATTTCAACAAGGAGAAATATTGATCCAGATGAAGATCGCAAACGAAAAGCAGATTTGCCGATTGCCAATAGCTAGCGGTTCTAAGCCCCCGATCAACAACGAGAGTGGAGACGATATTTTCCCAAAACATCGTCGCCGCCGCCAAAAAAGAGCGACAACATCCTGCAACAGTGATGAGCTCCCGACATGACGTTAGTGCTCTGATACCATGAACAATTGAAGGGCGTAATACCTACACGTGCAAAGCCCGAGCGCCGTGAGCTTCTTTTCAAGAGACTCAACCTTCTAAATCATTTGGGAGTAGAACACTATCTTATATACCAAACCCTAGCTCTAATTAGTCTATGAGTTATTTGGGGTGTTGTTGTCCCCCCTAGTATTCTCATCTCATTAATATGAGCTTGAATTTTAACATTAAATATGTCAAATACAAAGTCCCTAAAACAAGTGATCCACCTTCGAAATTAAAAGATCAAATGCCTCGAAGAAAAACCCGCCACTGTCTTACCGCACTTCTGTTTTTATCCGGTTCCCGGTAGGTGGACCCAATACAAACAAAAGTTTCTAAGTTCACCACATTTTAGGTCTCCTCTTACTCTTCTTCATACCAAAACTGATCCCTCATAATGCATCCTTAACGTCACGTCGTCAGTCTTGATGGCCGGTTTATCATGCACACATGCTATTGAACTACCCTTAGTCTGTAGTTGAGAATTTGCAAAAATTTAACACTTTCCCCTGCTCTTTCAGATATCATTTACTTGACATAGATGTAACATTTAGTTCAAGTTACCTCCACTATTTGATGCATTCCTTTCATTTGTTCCAGGGCATGGAAAATTCGAGTCCCTAGGAGCTCTTGGAATTTCATGTATGCTTTTGGGAACTGGAGGTGGTATTGCATGGCACGCTTTTGATGTTCTGCAGGTACAGATGTTTTAGCACACTTTTTATATTTCTTGATTTGTTCATATTCTAGCCTGTGCATATAGAGTTTGGTAACATACATTCCTCTAGCGTTAGTAGATTTGACATTTTATTTGTGCTTTGGTAATTTATGTTTGCAACGTGTCAGCCATATGGTTTGTGCTTGTTCACTTTCAGGGGCTTTTGACTTCAACTCCAGATATCATTAGTAATACCCTGGATCCTGACCATAATCATAATCATGGTCATGGTGGCCATCATCATGGATTTGATTTGGATCACCCTGTCCTGGCTTTGAGCATGACTATTTTATCTATTTCTCTTAAAGAAGGGTATGTAGGATGTTTATTTGTCACTCATTCTTTTTCATGTTTTACTGGAAAATTGAAACCTACTACTTCAATGCCATCTATGAGAGCAAAATGTAGGATTCATATGGAGTAACTATATAGATTCCATGAATCTCTAATTGTGGGAAGAGAGTGTTTATGGAAAAGAAATCCTGCAACACCGGACTAGCAAATGCTTTAAGTGCACATGTTCTGTTACTTTGTCATATTTAGAACCAGAAACAAGTTGCATTATTGATATTTCTTAGTTCCTGTAATTTAATTATATTTCCTTTATGCGTTTGAAATTCCAGCAATATGCTTGACCCAAATAATTGCTTCTACTGTGTAAAATCCAGGCTTTATTGGGTAACAAAGAGAGCTGGAGAAAAACAAGGAAGTGGTTTAATGAAAGCCAATGCTTGGCACCACCGTACTGATGCTGTGTCCTCTGTTGTTGCTCTAGTTGGGGTTGGTAAGAGGATTTTTACTTCAGTCCTCGCTTACAAATTTTGTTTATATTTTTCTATTTCATCCTGTCAAATAGTGTTCAATTCATTGTCCCTTTTAAAGTCAGTTTGGGGCTGGTTCAGTTCTCTGCAAAATCAATTGTAAAACTATTATAGATTTTTTTTTTGTTTTTCATAGCTGTTATGTCAGTATAATTATTAATATCGGGCCAAGATGTTATAAAAGAAAAGTATTTGATAATAGCGATGTTCAACAGTTTTTTGTTGATAAACAAATATTGAAAATGTAATGTGTTTTTATGTTAAGGTAACACGTTCATTTATTTAATTTTAATATAAAAAAAATTACTAATCATGCTGTTCGTTGTAAAATTTAAAGATTGTGATAGAGATCCCCGTTTGAGATCTCGTACGCGGTCGAGATACGTGAAAGTCTTGGAGGAGGTTGGAGTTCCCCTTCTTAGATCCACATGAACCTATCGCGGCGGAGGGAGGAGGCCGGAGAAGCTGGAAGGGGGTGGCGTCGAGCGACAGGATCACAACTAGGAGGGGGCGTGCGACGGGCGGCAAGATCACGACTAGCAGGGGGCGTGCGACGAGCGGCTTAAGGCAGTGGGAAAATAGAACATAAGAGGAAGAGAGAGAAAAAAGAGAGAAATTAGAAATAACTTTTCATAATCAAAACCTTTCCCAACCTCCACCACATATCGGTGGATACAACATAAACCCCAAAATGTCCAAAGTGCCCCCTCACTAGGCTTAACATAAAATGAGGTCCAAACAACATAAACCTGCTCGGTAAATAATATACACATGAAATGTTATCAAGCTTGCCCTCGTGTGCGACGTTGGTATGTGATGCCCCAACGTGGATTCGTAACACCTTCGCCCTCGTCGACATCATGCTTGTCCTGCAGCTGCGGAGGAAGTTGGACCAAGGGATCCGAGGACGGCGCTCCAATGAACAGCTTCAACCGTGAGACATGGAAGACGTCGTGAATCCGTGCTTCCGGTGGGAGTTGAAGGTGGTATGCCACGCCGTCAATGCGCTGCAAAATCTCGTACGACCCATAGAATTTGGGTCCCAATTTGTGATAGGGACTCATGGAGACGGATGTCTGCCGATAGGGTCGACGTTTCTGCCAGACCCAATCCCCAAGTGCGAAGAAGAGCTCGCGGTGGGCCCGGTTGTAGGTGGTCTCCATGCAGGCCTGAGCCTGGAGAAGACCCTCACGAGCGTGGCTGAGAATCTGGTCATGGGTCTGTAGCTCCCTAACCACGGCGGTCGAGATCACTGAGCCAACATCGTATGTGAGTAAGCGAGGGGGTCCCGACTATAGATGAGGCAAAAAGGAGTGGTCTGGAAGGCGGTGTGATACGATGTATTGTAACCGTACTCCACCCAAGGTTGCCAACATGCCTAATCCTTAGGGAGGTCACCAGTGATGCAACAAAGGCACATCTCGAAGGTCCGATTGACCACCTCGGTCTGTCTATTCGACTGGGGGTGATATGCTGAGGAAAAGACGAGCTTGGTGCTGCACAACACGAGCAACTCCTGCCAGAACTGCGAGGTGAAGACTTGTCCCGGTCGGATACAATACTCTCTTGGACTCCATGTAGGCGGAACACCTGATCGAAGAAAATGCGGGCGACCCTGTTCGTGGTGAGGGGGCGGCTCATGAAGATGAAGTGGACTCCTTTGGAGAACCTATCTACCACCACAAATAGGATAGAACAATCCCGGGAGTTGGGTAAATCCTCTATGAAGTCCATGGAAATATCCTCCCATATTTGTGTGGGTACCGGAAGAGGCTGAAGAAGCCCTGCTGGAAGTAAGCGACCCGCCTTGCTCCGTTGACACACTGCACATGCAACAATGAAATCCTGCACGCTGCGTTTGAGGCGGTGCCAACAAAATCCCCCCGAATGCACTGAAGGGTCTTGTGGTCCCATTCATGAGTCGTGCCATGAGTGACGACAGGAATGGTAGGAATAAGTGCAGAAGTTGCTGGTAGGTAAAGTCTGTCCTTGTACATGATAAGATCATCTCTGATAGCTCAAGAAGAGGAGACCTTCCCCGCCTGTATGCAGTGGAAGAGCTCGACGAGGGATGGGGAATCCGACACCTCTTGTCTGATGCTGGGGAGGATTGTCGACCCGGGCCAGGAGAGAGCGAAGAGGATTCCCTCCCGTGTGTAACGACGCGAGAGAGCATCGACGACGCGGTTCAAGGCACCCGCCCTGTACTCGACCCGAAAATCATACCCCAAGAGTTTGATGACCCATCGTTGTTGTGGTGCCATGCTGAGACGCTGTTCCAGGAGGTACTTCAAGCTGAAGTGATCGATACGAATCAAGAATGTCTAACCTCATAAGTACGGCCACCAGTCCTGGACGGCCTTAGCCAAACCAATCAACTCCTGCTCATAAGAGCGAAGTTTCTGGTGATGAATGGAGGTCTTCTGACTAAAGTAGGCAATATGGTGTCTCCCATGCTGAAGGACGGCTCCACACCCTTGGCCCGAAGCATCACACTCCACCTGAAACGTCTGGGCGAAATCCGGCAAATGAAGCACCGTTGCGGTCACCAATGCCTGCCGAAGGGCCCAGAAAGCGGTTGTGGCGGTGTCGTCAAGAGAAAGCATGCCGCTTCAATAAGAAGAGCAACGACCCTGCGACCATGCTGTACCCTTGAATGAAGCGCCCGTAATAACCCGTGAGACCCAGAAAGCCGCGGAGCTCGCGAAGGGATTGCGGAACTGGCCAGTCGGTCACCCCTTGGATCTTGGTGGAGTCGGCGAAGACTTCGGTGCTGTCGACGATATGTCCCAAGTAGGCGACCCTGTCGGTCGCAAAAGAGCACTTGACCCTCTTTAAGAATAGCTTATGTCCAAGTTTTACTGTAGACAAGGATGTCATCAAAAAACACATGTACACAACGACACAGGAGATCCTGGAATAGCTCATTCATGAGGGCTTGGAAGGTGGACGGACACGTTGGTGAGCTCGAAGGGGATCACTAGGAACTCAAAGTCGCCGCGGTGGGCGAGGAAAGCTATCTTTTACACATCAGGGGCCATGCAGGCCCGGTGGTATCTCGAGCACACGTCAAGCTTGGAGAAGTAGCAGGAGCCATGTAACTCATCGAGTAATTCCTCCACAATTGGTATGGGGGATTTGTCCATCACCGTATGTGCGTTCAACGCGCGGTAGTCCACCCAGAATCTCCACGCGTCGTCCTTCTTATGGACTAAAAGCACCATGGATGAGAAGGGGGGGGGGGAGACACTGTGGCGGATGAGGCCCTGTTGGAGCATGGTGGGGCACTGTCTTTCAATCTCATTCTTCTGCAGGAACGGGTAGCAGTAGGGGCGGACCAATACAGGGGCCGTGTTCGGCAAGAGGCAGATGCAGTGATCATGTCGTCAAGAGGGAGGAAGGCCCGTGGGTGCAACCATGGTGTCGCTGAACTCCTGGAAGAGAGTGTCGATGTTAGTGCGCCCCGTGTTGTCTGTCTGGACGAAGAATGATTGTCGTGTGGTGGCAGCGGAGCAACCCTGCCACTCCGTCTGGTGGGAGCCACGATCCCAAGTCATCGTAAGGTGATCAAAATCCCAAAGCAGCGGGCCTAAGGTCTGCAACCACCGAACCCCCAAAACGGACTCAAAGCCCTGAATGGCGATCACCAAGAACTCTATGTGTGAATGTTGTTCCCCCACCACAATCGGAATGGCTCTGCAAACGCCCAAGCAGGCCGTCGCACTGCCGTTGGCCACGACGACGCTGAGGTGACTCCGTGGAGTCACTGAGAGCTAGAGACAGCTGGCGGTGAGGGCTACCAACGTGTGGCCAGCCACCAGAATCCACATCTGGATTGTCTCCCCCGCATGGGGTCCCGCAAGAGCTTGTAGAGAGAGAGTCGGTTCCCCCGGGTCATCCTCCTCCCCGTCCGAGGGATCATCCACCTCAAGCTGGAAGAGGCGCTTGCACCGATGGCTGCAAGTGAAAGTGTCGTCGCAGTTGTAGTAGAGGACTTTGGCGCGACGGTTGGCCATCTCTTTGGTCAACAAAAGGCGAATCGCGACCGGTCGCCCTCCTTACCTCTGTCTGGTGCACTGCTGAACTGGGCAGGGGGTAGGAAAACCCCGGGAAGGACCTTCGCCGCTACAACATCCCAGGTGTGGCCGGTCCATCAAGATGCGCCGCTCACAGACACGCATGAGGCTCATGGTGGTGGTGAGGTCGGTCGGATTCTGGAACTCGACATCCCAAAGGAGCCGCTCATGTAGCCTGCCGTGGAGATGGACACCTAGTGTGCCGGTGGAATATAAGGTATCCGGGCAAGAAACACCAGAAATTGCTTCAAGTAATCGTCAATGGAGCCTGTCTGACACTGGGAGATGAGGTCACTGATGGGGTTGCTGCGAAGAGGCGTCCCGTATCGCAGATTGCAGTGGACTTTGAAATTTTCCCAAGACAAGTGAGGTTTCTCCCGCTGTAGTTGGGCGAACCATAATTGGGTCGAGCCCATAAGGTGAAAGGAGGCCACATTGATCCACTCCTCCCATGGGGTGCGTTGATTGGCGAAATTTTTTTCATAGCGCGTAAGCCAAGTTATGGGGTCTTCGCGGCCGTCAAAGTGGGGAAAGTCCATCTTCACGTAGCGGGGAGCTCCGCTGCCTTCAGGAAGGGGCGGGGTGTACTCGGGGCGGTGTGGAGGTGCCGGGCCTTCATGAAAGGAGCTCGAAGCGGTTCGCCGTGGCGGCGGGGAGGCGTCGAGGCGGTTGTTGATTACTTCAAGGATGGTGGTGTTGTGCGTCACCATCATTTTCTGAAAGGACTCGAGGAATTGCGACAGGATCGGGCCACCCTCGTCCAATAGAGGTGCTGTCAGAAGTAGAGGGGTTGGCGGGGAGGGGGTGGGAAAAAGACTTGCGGTGCGGTAGTTGGGCGGGGAATGCTGGGTGGACGCAACAAGAGGCATATGCAGAGGAGCGCTGGAGCTCGGTTACCAGTCGCTGGGCACGGAAGCCACACGACTGTGCGGGGAGGCAACTCGACAATACTTGGGGCATGGTGTGCTGGAGGTGGCCAGAGAAGCTGCGAGTGGTCGTCGACAGTGGTTTGATCTGATACCAAGTTGATAGGGATCCCCGTTTGAGATTTCGTACACGGTCAAGATACGTGGAAGTCCTGGAGGAGGTTGGAGTTTCCCTTCTTAGATCCACATGAACCTATCGCGTCGGAGGGAGGAGGCCGAAGAAGTTGGAAGTGGGCAGCGTCGAGAGGCAGGATGACGGCTAGCAGGGGGTGTGCGACGGGCAGCTTAGGGCAACGGGAAAATAAAATAGAAGAGGAAGAGAGAGAAAGAAGAGAGATAGGTGAAATTAGAAATAACTTTTCATAATCAAAACTTTCCCAACCTCCACCATATACCGGTGGATACAACATAAACCCCAAATGTCCAAAATGACCCCTCACTAGGCTTAACATAAAATGAGGTCTAAACAACATAAACCCGCTCGGCAAATAACATACGCACGAAATGATATCAAACTTGCCCTCGTGCGCGACGTTGGTATGTGACGCCCCAATGTGGATTCGTAACAGATTGATGTGGTTATTTTAGTTTATTCCCCCTTCAAAAGGCAGTTTCCTTTGGCACTTTGTTTGCAAAAAAGTCATCACCTCAAAATCTGTTGGAAACAATAAGAAAATTATAGTGAAAAGGTGTAGTAAAAGTTGTCCTAGATCCCCCTTCATTGGATCATTGGAGGGTCTTCAATGATTCAAATTCACTTGCAAGCTCGTTGTGTAGGTGCCGAGAAGGAAATTAGCATGTGGATTTGTATGTACTAATCAGTTTTATTGGATGGATTTCTCCTCATCTGTCCTTTTGAAACTTATCTTGGGATGCGTTTCTGTAAGTGTATATAATTTGAAGCAAATATACTGAAATCAGATGATTCATTTTCAATCTAACATGGTTTATGAGCCTGATTCATTCCTTCCTTAGCCATCGCGCACAATCACTTTTTGTCCTTTACGAAGATGTGAAAGCTCCGTTTCTCTTTCTGCAAGCCGCTGATCCCAAAGGTCTCCTCCTCCAACCTCTATATATCATTGGTACTCGGGGATTTGGTATCCATTCTGCCCACTACAGGTCGAAGATCCTGAAGTGTTTTTCGCTCTATTGTCTCCCATGGACACTTGTATATTTGTTGTAGTTTTCATCTCTCTTCTTTCCAGTCGATTCTTAAGATACTTCTTTCTCTCCATTGAGAAGCACTTGACATCAAGAGCTTCTTTGGTCGAGCATCTCTCTTTGCGTCTTGTCCCTCTAATCTAGAATAACAAGGCTTGTTATCCTGTGCTCTCCTTTGGCCGTGACATTAACCTTATTACCTTGAGTGCATTTGTCACTCCTTTTGTCGGCCTTCTTTGCCATGAAAGTTGTCGATCCTGTTTCCTTCGAGCATGTTGCCTCTTCCTCCATCGATAGTCTGTTTGCTAGCATCTCTTAGCCCATGCTATCAATAGGTTTCTCTGCGCCGGCGGATGGCTCAGTCGCTATTTCTGCCAATTTTCTCCGAGCTTGTATTCTGTTTTTGTACTTCATCTCCCCCTCCCAGTTAATGTCATTGTGACGCAGGATGAATCTATGGGAGACCTATGCAGTTGGCTCTAACTCTATATTAGAATACACAAACATGTAACTCATGTGAATGATTTATCAGCAGGCCTGCCATATATGCGATGAAAATGATCCCACATGCAGTTTTTCTGATGCGTATTTAATTAAATAATTTTAATTTGAAATTTACGTAAGTAGCCACAATTGATTACAATTAGTTCAAATTTGGTTACATGTAACAATTGCATACTAGTGAGAGTGTGCATAAATTAAATGTAGCGCTAATAGATTATACACATTTACTGAAAGGAAGTAAAGTAGGACTAATGTACTGAACATACTAGCGTTAATAGATTATACTAGTGTGGTCTCTTTCGACTCGCTTGTAGATCTGACGGACTGCGCTAGAGATAGGCGGCTTCACTTGTGTCTTTTGGGCTTTGGCTTCTAAAATGCCACCCCGATCTTTTTTGGGAAGACCTTGCGGGACACACCTTCCAAGTAAACTGGAGGCTCTACGGTAAACTGCATATCACGAACACATTTAGCAGTAAAAGGCAATAATATAGTGATTACACGGAAATTGATTTGCGAATACCTACGCTCCTCCCCATGAGCGATGACTTGGTTGATGCAATGACAATAAAACGCCACATCCAGGGGCCTCTCCTTAAAAAACCCCACCAGCCTTCGCTGCTCCTCGTTGAGTGCTGGTGCTTTGAACACCTTATTAGGCTTTGCGATAAGATTCTTGGAGATCACGGGGTTGAAGGGGCCGATCACCTAGAAGTAATATTGCTTCCAATCATGTACCTTGTTTTTGGTGTTGGCGATCTTAGTACCCCCTAATTTCCAATCTATCGCGGAAACTACGAATGTGGAAGAGACATTTGAACAAAAGAAGGTTCCACTTTACTTCTGCTAATTGTGAGAGATGGCGAAAGCCACATTATAGATATGTTAACAGAGATCTAGGCTTGGTGGAGACCGTGGCATCATGGCATGTCTTTAGCCTCACGCCAAATAGGCAGGCAGAGGCTGAAATGGAACTGAAAGGAGAGTGAGAGAGGAGAGCATGAAAAATAAGGAGAAATTGGCTCATCCTACATCAGAACTCGAATTTGGAGCACTGTTTTAAATGTCCTTCGACATGTCCGACATGTCTACCGACATGTCGTTTTTGAGGGTAAAACGATATTATGTCATTTTATAAAATATAGGCCGATATATATCCTATTTTTTCTTATAAATTGACCAACACGACTTTTGAACATATCGTCCGCTATTTTATTTTATGTTATGTTAGCAGTCTAGCAATATATGTCTAAATCACATATTTATAATAATTATGTATCTTGAAATCAATTAGACTTATTGTTTCATTCTTTTAATCTGTTATCCTTATAATCAATTTTGTATTTTTATTTCACACTATATTTTTCTTATTTCATATTACAAGAATTATGAAAAAGTTCAACACATTTATTAGTTGTTATTTATATGATTTTATCATAAACTTATTAAGAATGGAAATACTTATAATCAATAAAAAATATTTAGCTTTTAAATCTTCCTTATTTGCTAGAAAACTTAGCACTAACAAAATAAAATTCTTATATAATATAAATATATTTTATATTGTACTGATTTGTATTTCCTATAATTTTTTACTTTGGATATTTTTCGAATTTATTTTAGGATATACATGATTCGTTCGTTTACTTATTGTGTTAATTTTTTTTAGAATATATAATTATACTTAATATACATAAAAATAATTTTTTAATTTAAAGGATATGGAAATCTGATATTATAAAATATCTTCGATTTTCGACATCCGACATTTAAAAACTCAATCCGACATGTCGCCGACATCTGATATTTACAACATTGATTTAGAGAACTTGGTGGCATATAGTCGATTCTCTTTCAATGTCTTCAGCACTAGCCTCAAGTGCTCTCCATGCTTGCACACAGTCTTGGAGTAGATTAAATGCCATCTATAAAGACTACAACAAACTTATCCAAGAACTGCCGAAAGACTATGTTCTTCAGGTCCATGAACATTGACGACGCTACCCCGACTTCAGATCCAACTTAGAGCACACGGGTGATCCAACCAACTGATCGAAGTGATCATCAATCTGTTTGATCAGGTACTTATTCTTCACGGTCATCTTGTTCAGTTCACGATAGTCGATGCACAGCGATATACTACTATCCATCTTCTTCACAACGAGCACTGGAGCTCTCCATGATGATGAGCTCGGGCGAATATACCCCTGCGCCCAAAGCTCCTGCAACTGAAATCTCAATTCGGCTAACTCCTTTGGTGCCATCGGATATGTAGCTCGAGACACCGGCCTTGCCCCAGGTACTAACTCTATGGTGAAGTCTATCTCTCTCTGCGGTGATGCTCGTGGAAGCTCGTCAGGAAACACATCGACAAAGTCTGCCACTACTGGCACATCGCAAAGAGCAATCTTCGTAGAAAGAGTCTCCAAGAATGCTATGAACGGCTCACCTCCCTGATTTACCGTACGCACCATTTGCATCGCGGAAATCAACGATATTACAACTCCTGACAAACCCCTAAACTGAACCTCATAAGGTCTCCCACTCCTTAGGGTCACTATCTTCAAGTTACAATCGATATTTGCTAGCTTCTCTGACAGCCAATCCATGCCCAGAACAACGTCGAATTCTGCTAATGGTAGTAATGCTTCATGCAGGTCGAAGTCTTGCTGCTCTATCCTCAGAATGACGCGACCTCTCCTGCTCGTGCTCATGAAAGACCCGTTGGACATTTTTACATTCAAGAATAACGGATAGACAATTCTCCAGATGAAAGCTTCCGACAAGAATAAGTGCGACGCCCCCCTGTTGAATAAAACCTTGGTGGGTATGTTGAAAACTAAAACAATGCCTAACACAACATAATACAAACATAAAGTTGCATAACAGATAGACAGTTCTAAAAAAATAACGAACATTTTTAATCTTTTCATACCTGTCACCACGTCGAACTGACGGATAGCCTCCTGCTACCCTAGGCTGTACGCCCTCGGCTGCACCGGTGCCATACGAGAAGCACTGGACTCCGCCGTCGTGCCTTTCTCCGCGTAACTCGGCCCTGCCTGTACTGTAGGCTCCGGCCTCATGTCCTCCGTCGGTGCGCGCTCTTGGCACTTGCGAGCTATGTGACCCTTCTTGCCACAAGTGTAGCAGGTAGATCCCTGATACCCACCCGTGACTCCGCTGCTCCTGTCCCCTGACTGCTGGGGACGAAACCTCTTGTTCCTCTTCCCTCCTTTCGACTTCTTCTGATACTGAGAGGACTTCCCCTCCTGTTGCCTAGTAGTAAAACCTCGACGACACTGCATCCTCTCCGTATCCAGCTCTAAGGCTCGAGCAGCCTCCACCAACGCATGGAACCCAGAAGTCCTTGTGGAGATCAAGGCGTGCCTTAGGTTGTCTCACAACCCTTCATAAAACAAATGTATCTTCTCCTCCTCATCAACAACCATGCTCCCTGCATACCTGCTCAACCTGGTGAACTCCTGAAGGTACGCATCCACTGGCATGTCCCACATAAGCAACCTCGAGAATTGGCCCTGAAAGGCGAGCCTCGTCGATAAGGGGAGATAGCGTTTCAGGAACGCTGTTGCAAACTCCTCCATCGAGATATGACTAGCAGGACGCCTAACAAAGCACCTGCCCAGCTCATCAATTCACCAGAACTTAGCATCTTCTTCCAACATGAAGGCAACCAATGGTAATTTTCCGTCCTCCGGAGTTTTTGCTGTTTCCAATAGCTCCTTGACTCTCGCTAGCCAGTCCTCTGCATCCGTTAGAGTTACAGCCCCTTTGAACGAGGGAGGGTGGAAATTCAGAAAGTACTTCAGCTAATGGTCCCCCTGACTAACATCCTGCTCAGCTAACAGTTGAACTCGCTCCATAGAACCCTCCGGTGTGGCAGGTGCATCTCCACCCCTTGTGGCTTGGGCAACTAGAACAGTATCTACCAGTATTTTGTAGAAGTCTGCGGGTGACTTCATGTTCGGAAAACCCGGAGCAGTTTGACTGTTATCAGAGAGATCCTCTTGAACTCTCAAAGTCACTGCATCCCCGCCAACACCCTAGTGCGTGAAAACAATAAAGGTCATATTTTAGGTTGAAATCTGCTACAATCAAAGGAACACTCACGGTTCCAACAAACATTCTTATGTGGATATCTTTGTCTAACAGTCTAGTTTCCCTAAACCGATACTTTCCGATCTAGAAATCGTAAACCTAGCTCTGATATCAAATTGTAACACCCCACCTGTAATTACCCCATGACATGATTCCGGCCGGCCCCCACTACATAGAATCATCACAAGCAAGCTATTATAACAAGGTTTAAAAGAAAAACATCCAAACAATCTAAACAGTACGCAGCGGAAAATACAACAACTTTGAATATATATCACGAAAGCTCGTAGAATGTCCACACTAATACACAAAAAGTTCATGGCCTACAAAGTTCTCAAAAGAAAGTACATTTGTCTAGAAAGGAAAATGGTACAAACACCGAACATCTCAGCTCGCACGCCTACAAAAAGATTAGACAACACTAATAGAAAATAAGGAAATAAGTACACCTCACGAAGTGACTCAAGCGACCCTCTGTATCCTTACCGTGCCCTACAACCATCACAACAAAAGCGGTACATCATGGGTCAGTTATGAGTTGACTACAACTATGAAACAACACTACTCCTCCCGGCCGTCCTAGCGGACCCCGGGGATCTACCATAACATCACCAAATCGGGTCACACACCACGATTTGACTTCACGCACAAAGATCTACAAGAGGAAAACATCTAGGGGAAACAAGGAACATAAAAACGCATGCTAAAGACTGGGAAGAGAGGGTTGTTACCTTGAGAGATTGCTTAGGAGGCATGGATCTCGAAGAGATTTGGGTGGAGAACTACCGCAATGATGCTAACAACCTTTCTTCGGCGACGACTCGTCAATCCGAGCAGCGGAGCTCCGTCAAACCACCTTCTTCCTTATGAACGAAGAATGCCTTTTTCTTGCTCTCTCTCAAGCCCTAGCTGTAAAAAGAGTTGAAATGAAAACTGAAAAGGGTTTCAGCCCTAATTAGGCCTTTGGGCGAGCCTTTTGTGTCCGTCGGATTGGGTTTTAAAATGATTAAACGACCAAGATCGCGGATCTTAAAATCCTTGACTCGCCTGTGCGCTACTGCGCAACGGTATCCCTAGGTCAAAACGGGATATTTGGAACGAACGCTACCGCTGACGGTAATGGTTACCACGTGACGGTATCTCTTAGGCTACCCGCGGTAGTAAACAGAGAAAGAGATTCAAATGAACTTGTTTTCAAATTAAATTGCTAATCGGCGGTAGCGCTACCACGCGGCGGTAGCGCCCAGGTTCGCACCTTTTTCTGCTGAAAATCCGGGCGTTACACCACATTAGTGGAAACGTGGTTATGCTTTCTTTAGTAAAAAATATTAGAATACCTGTAGAGTTTGATGATCCTAAGTATTCAGTAGATGAAATCAATTATCTTAAGAATTCTTTCTCTTAATATCTTGTATGAGGACCCACTTCAATTTCTTTTACTAGTAGTCATATCTCGAAAATAGAACAAGCAGATATACTTCACCACCTTCATTATCTAGATGAATATGATTCTGTTCTTCGTTATAAGGACTTGTTTCACTTTCCTTAAACAAGACGAATCACCCTCAGACTTCTATAAAAGATCCACCCACTATGGAGTTGAAGAAACTCCTGACCATTTGGAATATGTCTTCCTAGAGATTAATTCTAAACTCCATATTATTATCTTTTCCAACCTCTCATATAATGAAAAGTCAAAATTGTTGAAGGTTTGCCTGACCACAAACACGCTTTATCCTAGAAGTAGAAGATATCTGATATCAAATGGATCAACCCTACTTAATATACCCACAAGATTCTTCTAGAAGATAATTTTTGTCCATCCATTCAACCTCAACACTAGCTTTACTCTATAATAAATGAAGTTGTGTAAGCCGAAATTATTAAACTGATGGATGCTAGTATGATTTATCCTATTTCCAATAGCTCTTTGGTCAATCCAGTTCAGGTTATCTCATAGAAAGGATGATTAACTGTAGTTGCGAATGAAAATATTGAACTTATCCCTCAAAGGACTGTCACAGGATGAAGCGTCTGTATTGATTATCGCAAGCTCAACAATGCAACTCGTAAGGACCATTTTCCCCTTTCCTTCATTGATCAGATTTTAGAAGGACTATCAAGGCATTATTATTATTGTTTTCTAGATAGTTTATGCGGATATTTTCAGATTCATATAGCTCCAAAGGATCAAGAGAAGACAACATGATACCACTAGGGATGTTGCAAGTCGGTAACACAACATCCACTCATCTTTTTGGCACATAGAGCCGCTACTTCTTATCATCTCCAAACTAGTGGGCAGATTGAGGTTTCCAACCAGGAGCTTAAACGTATCCTCAAAAAATCGGTAGATTCACATCGCAAGGAGTGGTGTAGGAAACTGGACAACACTCTTTAGGCATATAGAACTTATAAGATGCTGATCAGATCGTTTTTTAAGGTCCCCCCCTCGAAAAAAAAGAAAGTCGACCGGGCCGAGGCCGACCTTATGCCCATGACGACCGCCCTAAGCTATCCGAACCGGTAAACGCGCCCGCTCTTCAAGCGTAGAACGATCGCCTTGTAAGGAAAATTGCAACATCATTCCAGATTCAATTAATGCGGAAGCAAAATTCATATATATATATATCTATATGTATCAACAAGGCCGTTGCCATAATTTATACATAACAACCCGTATCCGGGCGAGGACAAAAGTACAAATCATGCTGCCGCTATGATCTAGTATCTCACATCTCTAAATGTTGACGACGACGTAGTCGTATCTACTGTAGTAGGGGCTGGCTCTAAAGCGGGTACTCTCTCAAGCTCTGACAGGGCCTCAGGCTGAGTACTAAAAAGGTGTACAACGACATGTTAGTCATAAGACTAGTGGATTCTCACCCCTCCTCATGATCTCTAAGGCATGGGGACGAGAGTGAGCCTTTGGAGTATAAACAATAGCCGAAGCAAATAAAGCTAAGCAATAAAGCAGCTAAGACAATAATAAAATGCTATATATATGAACATGAAGTGTCACAACCCGTCTAATAGCAAATATCAGAGTGCGCTACGAGCGGGTCGTGATGCCACATACATGGGGGAAAGAATCTCCATGTCTGTTAGGTGGAAGCTGAGATACTGATACTTAGTTTCAGAATAATTACTTTAGAGTAAAATAAATTGTTTTTATGTGGAAACTCTAAAATATGGCCGTGAGATAATTAAATGCACATGTATTTTTAATAAAACTCATGATACAAGTTCAGATACAGATTTTTATACAATGACAAATTCATAGAAATGAACATGCAAATCATATCAAATTCTTATACATATATTAATTAGCCTAGCAGTTGTCCATGATAACAAAGAAAATGGCTGATCGTAATTATTACATAAAGAAATATCTGACAGTTAAATGAAATGAAATATAAACATAGAACCTGTCATGACAAGAAGAAAAACATCCGGAAGCTGGAGCTTGACGCAGATCGGGCTTAGGAAGCAGGCGGTGCAGACACGGACACTAAGAAAAATTCCAGAACAAGAAGGAGAAAACCTCAGAACATTGAAATGAACAGGAGCAACGTAAAATAAAGTACGAGTAGGAGAAACAGAAAAATTTGTGTACCCGTTTTCATGAAGCAAGCTAACAAGACTTGCAAGTAAATGAGTCAAGCAGAAAATATCTAGAATTATTAGACCATTTCAGAGTGTAGCAGACGCTCGTTTATGTAATGACCTAAGCTGGAACAAATGAAAGATGTAGGTGTCTTTAGTTGATGCACATGATTCAGAAGGATTCAAATTCAGATTCAAGACTTGTCAGAGATTCAGGATTTCTGCCCGTGATCTCTAATGGGCGGCTCTTTCGAACCCTCACCCTTGACTAGGGAGTTCATGCTAGCTATGACCGGTCCTTTGTTCCCGTTAGGGATTCAAGAGGGAACCCAAGTCGAGGAGTTGCATCAATTAAACACCATCTTTCATTGTTCGTTTATGTTATTAATGAATTAAATGATTCATAATTTGGTGATTTCAAGCGTATTAAGATATGTTACCAATTACTGATTCAGATATACAAGAGTAGAATTTACAAACATGAAACGGGGGTTGGGGGGATCAAGTCATGGAGCAATAATTACACAAGTCTTAGAGTCAGATAAACATAAGAAACAAGATTCGATGACACAGAAGAAGCTAGATAAAGAGTTTTGAAACTTGCGGGTTCAAGTATTCACGAGTGATAAGATTACTCCGCATCATTTTCTAGGATACCAAGTTTTCATTCAGATTAATCCATTCCAAGACACGATTATCTTCTAAGTAAACATATGTACGACCCGAACATTATACCAAACACAAATCATTTGATTGCTACAAGGAAACCTTATCAATTATGATTATGACCCTCGTTGCTCAAGACCAAAAATTCTACCATTATTCCAATTATACATTGAATGAGAAAATTAATCATCTAAGTGATTTCCAAATAAAATCATTCAGGATCACAAATTCATGTCATTCCAAATATATTAAACTTTAAACTACTAACTTGACAGATTAGACATTCAAGATTTAAATTCATTTGGCAGATCAACAATTCAAGAGGGAAGTCAAATAATCATAAGAACAGACGAAATAATTTAAAATCAATGCTTGCAAGAGAGAGGGACCTCTACTTGCTTTAAGGTGCGGCTGAAACTGACGGCGACGGCTAAGCGACGCAAGCAAAAATCAGAAACCCTAATTCGAACCTGTTCATGAACAACATAATTGATATTTGACATAACGAAAATCCATATGCTAGCACATGCCTTCTACGACGCGAAACTTAAACAAAAGAGTGTTTAGCAAAAGTTACCCCCCTCAAAGGTGAGGGGAGAGGAGATTACCACGTAAAAAGAGACTTAACGGCGCTTAGGTTGCGGAAACCCTAAATCGGAAAGGATTTTGAGCGATCCCACCAATTAAGGCGACGAATGGCGCCGGGGAGCACGAAAACCAAGAAATCAGATGATTATAAGATGACATGAATTTTGGATCACAAATATTTGCAACTTAGGGCACGAAAATTGTAAAGGATTCAAGAGTAATCTGAATAAAGGGGGGAGGGAAAGAGATTCATACCCAAGGAAGTCAAATCCGAGCCCAAGGAGGAGAGGGAAGGGGAACCCTAGTCGTCCCTCTCGCAAATCCCCGGTCAAATCGAGGAGGAAAAGGGGGAACTAGGGCTTTCGGCTCTTGGAGGAGGAAAGGGGTTGCCGATCCCTTGGAGGCGAGGGAGTGCTGCTGGAGGGAGGAGAGGCTTCCGGCCTTGAGGACTGCCGGCTTGGTGAGGAAGAGAAATGGAGGCTGGAGAGGGCTGCCGTCGGCCACGAGCGCAGAGGAGGAGCAGGAGGGGGCTTTCGGCCTTGAGAAGATCGGAGGAGGAGGGGCAGGAGGCGTCGGCCACGGCAGGAGGAGAAGCAGGCGGCGGCGCCGACAGGAGGAGGAGCAGGGGGTGGCGCCGACAGGAGGAGCAGGAGCTAGAGTCGGCGTCGTCACTGAGCGCGGGAGACGGAAGCTGGAGGCGGGATCAGGAATGGGAGGCGGGATCGGGAGACCTGCGGGAGATTAAATCGGGGGGCTGGGGTGGGGGGCTGCTGATAGATAAAATTATTATATATATTTATTAAAAACGAGGGTTGTTACATTCTCCCCTACTTAGGAAGTTTCGTCCCAAAACTTTCTGAGGATTCCCTGAATGAGGTCTCTTATGACGAAGATTCAGATGCCATTCATTCAAACAAAGTTTGCAAATCAAGATATAGAAACTAACTCTGAATATACGGAAATAGAAAGGAAAACAATCGCGGAGACTTACCAAGATCAAGAGAAAAGTTACGGATATTTGCTACGCATATCAGATTCAAGTTCTCAAGCGTACTCTACAATCTTAGAGGTTTCAGACACATACGAAGGATTGACTTCAGGGATCACAAAGATTTCTTCAAATAGCTAGAAATTGAGCGGTAGAACTAGAGAATTCGAGTGCGGAAAAATCTTTGCACTAAAGGAAGATTGAACACCAAAAGGGAAATATAAGCTTAATGACGATTGAGTGACGACAAAAGTGAGTCACACTAGCGATGGAAGAGCACAAAACAACGCCGAAGTAATTCAGCAGAACAATTTACAAGAAGACTCTCATTTCTCGCTGACATTTAAGAGCTAACTAAAAGAGGATACATGAGGACCGAATGAGATTGATAGATAAGCGGAACAAGAAACACTGATTACGAATACCGGGGTCTTGAAACTAGAGATTCTAACACATTCCATACCGTCAGGTATATAAATCATGTAATCATTACAACATTTTCATTGGACAACTCTAGGTAATCATCCAAATGCAACAATGAGATCATGTGCAATGTCAAGAAAATAATAAATTCATGTGTGTACAATCATTATTGTTGTTCTTAGCTTCACACTTCTGCAATGATTTATGATATGAATGCAAATAAATGGATACACATGCCATGTTAAGTGCCCATTTCACTTAACATGTCATGCATATTATGATCTAATGTCATCGCACTTGAAAATATTAAACTGCCCATATCCATTTAATATTCGCAAGCGATGTATATCCTAGTGGAAATTCATATGCACAAAAATGTTAAGTTTGCCCATAACCCCTTAACATTCGTGTGCATACTACTCATGCTTATGAGTGTAGTGTGTGCATGTTTCAGCCGCGAACAACAGATAATGACAAGGTGAGTGAAGAAATGATGCATGCATATATATACTTATAATAAGATTCAAAATAGGTGAAAAATCATAAAATACTTTATCTGTAGAAGCTAACCTGACTCTGATACCAACTGTCACGACCCGTCTAATAGCAAATATCAGAGTGCTCTACGGGCGGGTCGTGATGCCACAGACATGGGGGAAAGAATCTCCATGTCTGTTAGGCGGAAGCTGAGATACTGATTCTTAGTTTTAGAATAATTACTTTAGAGTATAATATATTGTTTTTATGCCGAAACTTTAAAATATGACAGTGAGATAATTAAATTTACATGTATTTTTAATAAAATTCATGATATAAGTTCAGATGCAGATTTTAATACAATGATAAATACAGAGAAATGAACATGCAAATCATGTCAAATTCTTTTACATATGTTAATTAGCCTAGCAGTTGTCCATGATAGCAGAGAAAATTGTTGATTGTAATCATTACATAAAAGAAATATCTGACAGTTAATTGAAATGAAACATAAACATAGAACCTGTCACGACAAGAAGATAAACATCTGGAAGCTGGAGCTTGACGTAGATCGGGCCCAGGAAGCAGGCGGCGCAGACACTGACACTAAGACAATTCCAGAACAAGAAGGAAAAAGTCTCAGAACATTAAAATGAACAGGAGCAAAGTAAAATAAAGTACGAGCTCGAGAAACAGAAATATTTTTGTACCCGTTTTCATGAAGCAAGCTAATAAGACAGACAAGTAAATGAGTCAAGCAAAAAATATCTATAATTATTACACCACTTCAGAGTGTTGCAGGTGCTCGTTTATGTAATGACCTAAGCTGGAACAAATGAAAGGTGTAGGTGTCTTTAGTTGATGCACATGATTCATGATTCATGATTCAGAAGGATTCAAATTCAAGACTTTTCAGAGATTCAGGATTTCGAACCTGTTCATGAACAACATAATTCGAACCTGTTCATGAACAACATAATTGATATTTGACACAGGCATTCTACGACGCGAAATTTACAAAAGAGGGTTTAGCAAAAGTTACCTCCCTCAAAGATGAGGGGAGATGAGATTATCACGCAGAAAAAGAGACTTGGCGGCGCTTAGGTTGCGGAGACCCTAAATCGGAAAGGATTTTGAGCGATCCCACCAATTAGGGCGACGAATAATGCCGGGGAGCACGAAAACCTAGAAATCGGATGATTATAAGATGACATGAATTTTGGATCACAAATATTTGCAACTTAGGGCACGAAAATTGTAAAGGATTCAAGAGTAATCTGAATAAAGGGGGAAGGAAAGAGATTCTTACTCAATGAAGTTAAATCCGAGCCCAAGGAGGAGAGGGAAGGGGAACTCTCGTCCCTCTCGCAAATCCTCGGTCAAATCGAGGAGGAAAAGGGGGAACTAGGGCTTTCGGCCCTTGGAGGAGGAAAGGGGCTGCCGGTCCCTTGGAGGCGAGGGAGTGCTTCTGGAGGGAGGAGAGACTGCTGGCCTTGAGGACTGCTGGCTTGGGGAGGAAGAGAAATGGAGGCTGGAGAGGGCTGCCGTCGGCCACGAGCGCAGAGGAGGAGCAGGAGGGGCTGCCGGCCTTAAGAAGATCGGAGGAGGGGCAGGAGGCGTCTGCCACGGCAGGAGGAGAAGCAGGCGGCGGTGCCGACAGGAGGATGAGCAGGGGGAGGCACTGGTAGGAGGAGCAGGAGCTAGAGGCGGCGTCGGCGCTGCGCGCGGGATGCGGGATCGGGAACAGGAGGTGGGATCGGGAGACCTGCGGGAGATTAAATCGGGGGGCTGGTGGGGGGGGCTGCTGATAGATAAAACTATTATATATATATATTAAAAATGAGGGTTGTTATAGGAAGCATTTATATCATATTAACATGTCTATCTCGCACACAATCAAACAGGTGTTCACAACCCGTACAACTTCTATGTCGACATAGTTTGACCTTTGTTTCCAGCGGGGTTGCTAACCCTGCGGGACTCACCGTTGTGGCAAAACAGTGACAGTGACCGGTCTATCCACTTCTGGGTATGTTCGTAGCACACTACCCTGGCCCTTGTGTATATCACGATGTACTCGTGAATGTGAGCGACCTCCGGTAGTTACGAAAATCCGGCTAACCAGCGGAGGGACCCAGCGGGGCAAATATAAAAATAAAAGATAAGCTCTCGTGGTTTGCACACTCCCTAGTGCCCAGAGTCATCAACACTCCCATGCCTGTACGAAGTGCTTATGAGCATGACCGACCATTCTTATCTTGGCGTCAAGGCGTACCAAGGCGAGCCCCGACCGCCTTGACGCTTTGGAGACAAGGCGGACGCCTAGGCGACAATAAGGCGAGCAAATGCTAGGCGACATTTAATTTTTTTTTAAAACAAATGAAGAATATAGACAGCGGTTATTTCAATAACCGCTGTCTATAATCACTGGCAGGGGACTATAGACAGCGGTTATTGAAATAACCGCTGTCTATAGTCCTCTGCCTGTGACTATAGACAGCGGTTATTAAAATAACCGCTGTCTATAGTCCCCTGACAGTGAATATAGACAGCGGTTATTGAAATAACCGCTGTCTATAGTCACCTATAGACAGCGGTTATTGAAATAACCGCTGTCTATAGTCACTGCCATGGGACTATAGACAGCGGTTATTTCAATAACCGCTGTCTATTGTCCCATTTTTTTTTAAAAGACTGAAAGAGAATTTTCAACACTCCCAGAAGCCAGAACTCCAGAAGTCATTCAGCATTCAGATACACAGTTTTTTTCATTCAGCATTATAACATTCAGAATCAAATAGAAATAAAATTCAGATTTTAGAATCAATATATATAATGTCAAATTGACAATCACAAGATTCACAACCATTTCACTAAATACCAAAATGTTATCAACATCATACACTGATACACAGTAGCAATGTAGCATTAATAATTTTTTAGATCAAATAGAATCATCATCTAGTAAATCGTCATTGGCATTGCATGAGCTTAGTTGGTTTGAGGTGCTCGGCATTTGCCCGTAATTATCAACAAGATCTTCATCATCATTTGCAACGCTAAAATGATCTAGATCTTCATCCCCTTCAAATATTTGTTCAAGATTAACTTGAGCACCACTTCGTAAATTTCGAGCCCCAGTCCCAATAGCTCTCTTTACAGCTTCCTATGTGAGATCATCATCATCATAAACTAAAGCTTTCTCCGGTTTGTTCATCATCCACTCACTACTCCAATCTAGCTCATCAAGCACTAAAGGGTTGTAATTTCTTCCTTTTTCACGTCTTTCTTGGAATCGTGCTTGTAGACGACGATTGTATTGGATGTATACAAGATCATTAAGCCTTTGATGCTCCAATATATTTCTTTTGTTCGTGTGAATCTGAATCAAGATAGTTGCAAACTTGTTATTTGTTAGTGGATAAAACAAGTTCAATTTTAAATTAAATTTTTGTATACTTACAAACTCAAAAGTACTCCAGTTGCGCTCACAACTAGAAGAAGAACAACATAAGCCAAGTATGCGCAATGCTACCTTTGTAAGGTCAACATTCGGTCGTCCATGTGCACCCCACCAATCCACTATTTATTTAAGACAAATAAATTAGTATAACATATAAGTAGTTTAAGAAAAAATAAAAACGTAATCAATACTTACTTGGATTTAAGGTGGTTCGTTGCCTAATAGCCATAGGCTTTCCAAAACTATTTCGAGATGCTTTATAGTTATTGCCTTGCTCTGCAATCTTGTCTTGCAATTGTTGATCGAGCACTAGTCTTGCAATAACATCATTTAAAGCATCTTGAAATTTCAAAGTATCATCGGGATGTTTTTCCTCATATTCAAAATATTTGTTTGGATTTAGAAATAAAGCCGCCCTATACAAATGTTGCTCCATTTGATTTGTTCACCTATTTTGAACAATGTCAATAATTTTTTTTATATAATCTTTCTTTATTATCAAAATGATCTTTGATCTTTTGTTTGACTTCTTCCATTGCCACATATACTTCAGACATAACTGACCTTTCATCACCATCTACTAATCGCAACACGGCTATTAGTGGCTTTCCTTCTTTTAGGCAATCTCTTACTCCATTCCAAAAAATAGTTGAAAGTATTGCTTCAACAACTTGTTTTCCGGCTTCGGTTTTTGCCAGATTAGCAGCATTCCATGAAGGCGACACAAAGAATAATTTCAACTTCTCCTCATGCTTAAGCACACTTTGTAGAGTAAGGAATGATGTTGCAAATCTAGTCACTGAATGCCGGACTAGATCACCACCAATAGTAGTCCTTACTGCATAAAGTAAACGAGTGTGCCTGTAGATGAAATTTGTAATAATTCTTGCCTTTCTTATCACCATTTTGTTTTGTTGCAGCTTGCCTATATCTTCTAGCATGAGATCAATGCAATGAGCTGCACAAGGAGTCCAAAATAATGTGGGCCTTCTCTCCATTAAAATTTTACCAGATGCCTTATAATTGGAGGCATTGTCAGTCACTACCTGCATACAACATAACTTTTTATATATGTAAAGTTCTATACTTTTATAGTCTATAGTTGTAGACTATTAAACATGAAATATGAAAATTAAAATAACTAAAAAAAGTTACCTGAACAACGCAATCTGCTCCTATCTCGATTATTTTACTATCAAACAACTCTGATAGCATTGTGGCATCTTGAATATGACCGGATGCATCTACGGAACCCATAAAATAAGTTCCTTCTGGACAGTTAACTAGGAAATTGATCAAATGTCTCCTTCTCCTGTCCGTCCAACCATCTGACATAAGAGTGCAACCATATCTCCTCCAATACGCTTGATACTTTGTTTTAATCTCCTTAACTTTCTCTTTTGTATTTTTTAACAAAGGGACTCGTAAATCATGATAACTAGGGCCTTTATAACCAGACCCATACTGTCCAACTGCTTCAAGCATTACTTCAAAACTTCGTGCCTTTGTAGCATTGAAAGGAATTCCACATTCATAGAACCAATATGCAACATAACCATCAACTCTCTTTTTCTCTTCAGGAGATCTAAAACATCTCTCAATAGTAGTTTGTGCAGGACCTTTAGCACGTCTTTCATCAACTACATCTTCAGGAGCACGTCTTACATGAGCATCCATAGGGCCCCGTTTTTGTGGAAGGTGGAGTACTTTTCTCTTTTTGGCAGTTGTCCCAGAACTTGGGACAAATGAACTTTTAGCTGTAGATAATGCCAGAGATATATTTTGAGAACCTGCTCGCTCTATTTCTTGTTCACTTACATTATCATCATCAGCTGTCAAATCCACCTTTTCCTTTTTTTATCATTTAAAGCTGCATACATCTCAGTTGCTATTTCTGAAGTAGTCTTAAAACACTTTGCCACATCTCCATATCCGCCACATAAGTGTTGTTTCAATCTTTTGATCCCACCTTTATATACTTTCTCACACAAATTACATTTAACGGTATTTTTATCCTTTATGTCAGGCCAATGTCCATACTTCCATCCAGGATCCTTTGAATTTGCTTTTCTTTTAGGATCAGTTTTTGGGTCAAGCTCATTGCTATCAACGGATGGAGCAAGACTGTTGATGTTTTGGTCTTTCATCTTTCACAAACAACTGAAACAAGAGCTATAAAATTCAGAGTTACACAAATAGTGCATACATCAATATCCATAAACAAATAAATAATTACAATTACAATTTTCATACAGTTCTATTTCTAGTTTTCTACATAAGTATAAAGCAACACACTAACACATATACAATTACACAATTACATTTGTTTAGCAATAAAACAATATATGTTTCTACTTTCTAATTTTCAATCGTTTTTCATGTTGCACATGTAGTGATTATATAATCACAAATCTTATTTTGCATTTTATCTATTTTCTCAGGAGAAAATTCATCCACTCCATCAAGATCTGCAATAAAAAAAAAATATTTGTTAAAATAAATTCAACACATTTATTATCATTTATCATGTATGAAACTATATGCAGTTAACTTACCCCCGATGGCATTGTCGTACTTCTAAGAGCATCAACTATGTCAATCATGTAGCACATGATATAGTACCCACATTGAATACTATCCGGTTGTTTAGGGCACTAAATAAATAAACAAATAGTAAACATTAGAATTTAGAATTGTAAATATGAAAATAATTATTTAACATATACTCATATATGTTATAGCTTACCGGCTTCCACCGTAAAACCTTTTTTTTTTGAAAATTGAAATTCCGATCCTTTGCCAAATCCTTCAATGCACTTCATAAAATATTAAAAAAATTTAGTTTACAGCAGAATCTAAATTTCAAATAGGGAAAATACTAATTAATAAACTTACAGTGCAATGGCATTTTTTATATCGTCACGAATGTCCTTATTTAAAGGATCAAGTCAATAAATTGTATTGTTATCTTTTTCAATAATGACCAACATCCAATGTACTCTGTGTAACAATTAACAAATAAAATCAATAAATCATTAATAAGTAATAACTTGAATAACAATAAAAAATAGCAATAATTATTGATACTTACTCTCTATGATATGACACAAATAATAAAGAATCCGGTTGAAGTTGAGCAAGTCTATTTTTTAGCTCTTGTCCTCGTGATTTAATACGCTACTTGGCAAACTTATCATTAAAAGCAAAAATAGATGTCGGATTATGAAAATATACATTTCTTGTGTATCTAAACTTCTTTAGTTGTGAATCTATGTACCTGTAAAAAACATGTAAATTCATAATCAATATATATATATTAACTAAAAATCTTAGGTTTGTAATATTTGATAATCATTACTCACCCAATACATGATAATATGATGTTAACTCCAATTTGTTCCATTTTAAGAAAATCAAACAACTCGGAAGCTTCAAAGTATGTACGTGTTGATTCTTTAGTTCCAAATACATTTGGATCTAATACCATAGTTATTATTTTGTCTTGTTTCTCCATCGTAGAAATGAAATTGGGTAACAGGACAATGACATCATTGGCATTCTGTGGAATTAAAAATAATTAGTATTTAGTATTTCGGACACCCAAGACGAAATACTAATTATAAAAATAAAAAATATTAATTAGAAATTTATAATACCGAAGACGGTAAACACCCATGTGACGTTTCAGGTTGATGTGATGTTTCAGGCCCTTGTGAGGCTAATACAAGTGTCTGCTGACAAAACAAAAATAAAAGTTAACTATAAATAAAAGTATAAAGATAACATGATATTTCATAAAAGTATAAATAATTAAACATAAATACATAATAATACCTGAGACATGTTTTGAGATGTTTCGGTTCTAGCACCAAACATGCGCATAAGTTCATCGATTTGATTTTTCATGCTAGACATCTCTGCTTGATGCGCTTGTTGTTGTTGGTAGAGTTGGCTCTGAAAGGCCTGCTCATGTTGTTGTTGTTCTTGCCTCCATAACTCTTGTTGTTGGCTCAATCTTTCTTGAACAATAGATTCCACGTCTTCAATATGAGCTATTGTTCTCTCCTTCCGCTTATCATTCTTGAAAAAACTTGTAATGGTGGAAAACTTGCCACTAGCTCTTACTCTGCCCGGATGTTCCTTGCCTAAAAAAGATGCAAGGATGTCATCTCGTACCTGTGACTCTGTTGCACTTGCAACAGACTCTTGGCTCGAGACATCATCCTAAGTGAAATCAATAAATATTAATGCAAACGATGATTGATGAAATAAAAATTTACAAATGATGAAATGATAATTTAAACATACAATTTTAGCTGCCAAATCAGCTGCATCCTGACTAATGTATTCACCAGTCTTTCTTTTGTGACCGGCTTTCCATAGCTCCGCACGTGAAATTGATGCATTTGCACCTTGTTCAATCTTGACAATAAAATGCAAATGAATTATCATTTAAATTATTGAAAAAACACATTTTTAAAACAAAATATACAAGAGAGAAGTAGAGAACTAAATAGTAAATACTAATACCATACTTTTTTCTAATCCAGAATAACCCATTCTGGAAATAGTATGGAACGACTTCTGTGCTTTTGCTCTCTCTGTGTTAAGTTTACTTTTCTCCTACACAAATAAATATTTGTTAATAGTTAGAGTATAATGCTTACAAAATTAGTAGATGCAATAAAACATTGAGTTTTTTAAGAAATAAGAACACATAACCATAGCTTCCGGAGTGGTGCGATTGTCAACAAAAATTTTTCAATCTTCAAGAGGTATAAAATTATACTTGACTGGAACATTGTAACGATGCTCCAAATCAACATCCTTTATGTAATGAACATAAAGTTTAGATTTCCACGACCGCCAACTTTCACCCATGCTTTTCATCAATTCATGACGAACACCATCAACATTATCAAAATAATTCTGAAAATAATAGACAATAATATTAATAAATAACTAAAAAAACACTTATATCTAATCGCTAATAACAAAATTACGTACATTTACTTCTTCCCATATTCGATCTTTAATTTCTTTATCAACTTCCTTCCATCTAGCACATGTGATTGGAACATACATCCTCACAAGAGAACCAATTAGACTCATCAATTTATTACACTCAAGCCCGAGAATAATGTGGCCATCATCATTAACAGAAATAAAAATCTTCTTCCCCTCTGCTCTAAGCTTATTCAATCCCATCATTTTAGTGAAGCCTCTTGTTGACTTTGATGAGGATCCTTTATCAGTCATTTTCCTGTAATAAGAAAGCCATAAAAAACCTAAACCATCCAAAAAACCTAAACAAAATTCATACAAAACCGCAATGATATTGAGGTAATACTAGTCTACCACATATTAAGTCAATCACACATATAAATACAGAACTATAGAAGCAGTAGGAACTAGGAACTAGAAAGTAGGAAAATATGAATTATGAAATGATTATTCAAAATATAAATTATACCATTCAACTTAGAAATTATACCATTCCAACTTAGAAATTAGAAGAGCAAGGAAAAAAATCGTAAAAACGAACCTAAGGAAGATGTCGACTTGTCGAGGAGAAATCGCCTTTAGGGTTTTCGCACAGAGCAGCAAACGATCCAGCGACAGTAAAAAGTAAAAAGACGGGGTAAATTCTTTCGTTTATATCCCAATTCGACACCGGTTTATATATAAACCGCTGTCTATTGTAACATTCTGTGTACAATAGACAGCGGTTTATATATAAACCGCTGTCTATTTGTACAATAGACAGCGGTTTATATATAAACCGCTGTCTATTGTACACGTAATGTTACAATAGACAGCGGTTTATATATAAACCGCTGTCTATTCTACACGCAATGTTACAATAGACAGCGGTTTATATATAAACCGCTGTCTATGAGAGTATAGACAGCGGTTTATATATAAACCGCTGTCTATACACCTAATTTAAAAAAAAAAAATAAGACGGCCTTCGCCTTGTTTTCAATCGACCGACTGGACGCCTAGGCGGCGACGCCATGATAAGAATGTAACCGACCCGCCACAAAAATCACAATTCAATTTTCCGAGATCCATGGCTCTAAGGCGTGCTCCAAGGGTAACTCCCTCTCTTCTCGGTCATTAGGATCTATGCTTGTTTTCCTATGATCTTTCTACGTATTTTGATTTGTGGGTGAAGTAGATCCGAGGTGTGTGACCCGGATCGGTGATGTTTTTGCGAAATCTTTTGCGTGGGAATTCGGTAGTAATATTACTGATGCCCTAATGTCATTAGGTTGCATGGACAAAGGGTAGAATGACCTTTAGAGGGATGGAAAGCAGAAGAACCACATTTTTTGGGAGATACCGCGCGGCGGTAAGAACTACTGTCGGCGATAACTCCCAGGTTGTCTTGTTGGTTATTTTCCAGGTTGTGTAAATGTTAGAGGAACATGTTCACATGAGTGTGCCTGGACAGAGAACAGATTGAAGGGCTAGGGCGCGAAATCCCTGAACTGGGAGGTACTGCAGGGCAGTAAGTACTACCGCCGACGATAGCTCTGAGACATTACTTGAATTATTTAAATGGATGTTTAATGATCAGGGACTTGTGAGTACAGCCGTATAGGCCAGGAGGCTTTACTCACATGACCATTGTATGCGGAAGTTGGGTAAGAAGCCAGAGGCGTGGGACTTCATATGTATATGCCGCCAAGAGGCCAGAAGACTTTACACATACTACTGCCGCACATTAAATAATTGATTAGCATAGATGGAGTATTCATGTGCATATGCCGCCCAGGGGGCCAAAAGAGTTTGCACACGATACCTACACGTTTGCTTGAATATTTCGTCGAAGGGGTAGTTGTCCGTTGGGAGAGTATGTAGTATACTGCCGCCATACTCGTGAATTTATACTGCTTTTGAATGTGTTTGCTGTTGTGATAGAATCATGCACATGATTAAGATGCTACGGCTACTTGATTACATGTTTAATTGCATAAGCAGACCCATTTTCTTTATTGCTCAACATAGAGACATGTTTGATGTTTGTGACATGTATGCTATATATTATGCTTCTTTACATGTTTTCTGTTTTATACGAAGTGATGACCTGTAGGGTGATGTGGTTCCCCGGGGTCCACTAGGACGGCCGGGGGGGGGGGGGGTGTTGCTGCGTAGTTTGTGTTCAGCTTTGATCCTTGTGTACCGTTTCTGTTGTCTTTGTAGGGCTGGGATCTCTCGCAGATGCACGCTAGTTGACCAAAAGGCCAAAGTTTCTCGGAGTGCTCTTATTTGTTCCCTGTTTCATTTATGTACTTTCCTTTGTTTTTTACGGCCTACGCGCTAAGGTAGCTTAGGGTTTTTGCACTCTCTTTTATCCTTGTTGTTTTTTAAGGCCATAAGGCCCAAACAAGCTTCCCGGGCACCTCCTCAAAGGGAGATCGATTTCATGATAAAGTTGACACCCGGGGCGAGACCGGTGTCAAGCGCTCCGTATTGGATGGTGCCGAAAGAGTTGGCCGAGCTGAAAGTTCAGTTACAAGAATTGCTAGAACAAGGGTACATCCGACCGAGCTCTTCACCGTGGAGTGCACCGGTGTTTGTTAAAAAGAAGGATTGTAGTATGCGTCTGTGCATATATTACCGTGAGTTAAACAAGCTGACTATCAAGAATAAGTATCCGATTCCGAGTATCAATGATCTTTTTGATCAACTGGTTGGGTCAACGGTGCACTCGAAGTTAGACTCGAGGTCGGGGTACTACCAGTTGAGGATTCGAGAAGAGGATATCCCGAAGACTGCCTTCGGGGAACTAGATACATACATTTTGAGTTTTCTATGATGTTGTTTTGGTTGACCAACACGCCATCAGTGTTTATGGATGTTATGAATAGAGTTTTCAGAAGATACCTAGATATCTTCGTGGTAGTCTGTATAGATGACATACTAGTGTATTCGAAATCGAGGGCCGAGCATGAGACTCATCTAGGGCTAGTCTTGCAGATATTGAGGGAGAATCAACTATATGCCATGTTCTCGAAGTGCGAGTTTTGGATTTAGGAGGTTGCGTTTTTGGGCCATGTGATTAGTGGCAATGGGGTGGCAGTGGATCCGACAAATGTTGAAGCCATCAGAGATTGGTCTGTATTAAAGATCGTTGCGTAAGTCAGGAGTTTTCTTGGACTACCCGGTTATTACAGAAGGTTCGTGGATAACATTGCCACTCACTTCTCTCACTCGCAAGGATCATAGGTTTGTGTTGATGCGTGAGTGCGACCAAGCCTTTGAGACTCTGAAAGAAAAGTTGATGTCTGCTCCGATCCTATGTTTCCCTAGTTGGACTGAAATATTTCAGATCTGTAGTGAGGCATTAGGTTGCGGTTTGGGTTGTGTGCTAGTGCAACATGGTAGCGTGATCGCTTTTGGGTCAAGGAAGTTGAAGCCGCATGAGAAGAATTATCCCGTTCATGACCTGGAATTGACGGCTGTGATTTTTGTGTTGAAGTTGTGGATGCACTATATGTATGATGCCAAGATTGAAATTTTCACGGATCACGGAAGTCTAAAGTATTTTTTGGATCAGAAAGATCTGAATATGAGGCAGCATAGGTGGGTCGAGTTCCTTGGGGACTACAATGTAGAGATTCAGTACACGCTGAGCAAGACGAATGTTGTGGCTGACTCATTAAGGAGGAAGTACTCAAGGCAGGACAATTGGATTGAGGCTCACAAGGAGCAGTTGGTGCGTGACTTTGATGCTCTAAATATTACTTGTGTTGCGAGGGGCGACGCTAGAGTGACACGTTTGATCTGAATCAAACTGCAATGTGATTTAGCAAACCGGATCCGGGAGGCGACCAACGTGAACTAAGAGTTTCAAACTTTGGTGTTGGAAGCTCAGTAGGGCGAGAGCAATGTTTTGGAGATTGTTGACGGACTCTTGAAGAATAATGAGAGAGTATGCGTTCCGCGCTTTGTCAAGCTCTGTGAGGAGTTGATGTTGAGTCTCACTTTACGAAATACTCCATTCATCCATGAAGTACAATGATGTGCTTGGATTTGAAGGCCTGGGATGAAGCGGGACGTGACTTTGTTTGTGAGTAGGTGTCAAACATGCGCTTTAGTGAAAACAGAATGCCAAAGGCCGGACAGGTTCTTGCAACCATTTCTAATCCCTGAGTGGAAGTTCGACGACATCTCCATGTATTTCGTGCATGGTTTGCCCCGATCTCAACATGGGAATGAAGCAATTTGGGTGATTGTGAATCGCTTAACCCAGGTGGCCCACTTCATTCCAAATAGGAGGATGATGGCGTGGAGAAGCTAGTGGAGTTGTATGTTTGCAATATTGTGCGGTAGCATGAAATTCCGAGGAGTATTATCAGTGACAGAGATGGACGGTTCACGTCCAAGAATTGGAGGTTAGTACAAAAGAGTTTGGGGACAAAACTCAAATTCAGTACGACGTTTCATCCGTAGAACGACGGTCAAACGGAGAGGTAAATCGTACGATGGAAGATATGCTTACGATGTGTGCACTCAACTTCGGGAGGAAGTGGGAGGACCATCTTTTCATGATGAAATTTGCTTATAACAACAGTTTTCAGGCAAGTATCAAGATGTCTTGGATAGAGGCGGGCGACACCCAACTTTTGGGAAAAGAAGTGGTCGATGCTTGTGAGTTAGTGAGGACGATCCAGGAGCGTATGAGAATTGCATAGGATCGGCAAACAAAGTATTTCAATGCGCGCCATAGAAATGTGGAGTTTTCGGTATATGACATGGTATACTTGAAGATCAAGCCGTTCAAGGGCGTTTCGAGGATTCGACGACTGAAGAAGTTGAGTCCAAGGTACTTGAGACCGTTTGAGATCACGGATCACATAGGTGAAGCAGCTTACCGGTTGGCGTTGTTGGCAGAGTAAAGCGGATTGCATGACGTCTTTCACATCTCATTGTTTAAGAAGGCTTTGGTGGAGCCTAGTGTGACGATTGAATTGACAACAGTACCGGTAGCAGAAAATTTAGAGACCATAGTGCGTCCAATCTGCATAGATGATGCGGAGACTCAGAAGTTGCGGAACAAGGAACTTAAGTTCGTGAAGGTGCGTTGGAACAATTGCGGCCGAGATGAGTTCTCTTGGAAATGGGAACAAGCGATACACGAAAAGTATCCAGAACTCTTTTGTCAGGTATGTCTTTGCTAGTGGCATTGTAATTTCGAGACCGAAATTCTTTTAAGGGGGAGAGTTGTAACACCCTGATTTTCACAATTAAAAGTGGGAACCTAGGAGCTACCGCGGCGCAGCCGCGACTACCTTCGGATAGCAACTTTAATTGAAACTAGTTCAATTTAACCAAGTTCTCTATTTTCTACCGCGGGTTGCCTGAAGGTTACCGCTAGCGGTAGGTGCTACAGCATGCGATTGTGGCAGTTTTGAAAGGCTCGTCTGGCTTGGGAGATACCACGGCGCGGTATTGCTACCGCGACACGATAGCTCTCTGGCGGATCAAGTTGTTTAAGATCCACGATCGCGACCGTTAAAACCTATCGAATCTTGATCGGAGTGCCTGGATTCGTTCTTCCAGGTGCTTTAAATGGGGTTGAGAGCCTTACTTCAGTTTTCATTTAAAACCTATCGAATCTTGATCGGAGGCTATGGTTTGTTTGAGAGATGAGGGAGAGCTCTGAATGGAGAGTGATTTTCCGGAGCTCCGCCGTTCTGATCGACGAGCTGTCGCCAGGGCGAGATTGCTAGTGTCGTTGCGGTCGTCCTCCACCCAAACTTTTCTGAGATCCATGGCTCCAAGGCATGCTCCAAGGGTAACACCCTCTCTTCCCGGTCATTAGGATTCGTGCTTGTTTTCCTATGATCTTTCTACGTATTTTGATTTGTGGGTGAAGCCGATCCGAGGTGTGTGACCTGGATCGGTGATTTGTTTTGCGAAATCTTTTGCGTGGGAGTTAGGTAGTGAGATTACTAATGTCCTATTGTCACTAGGTTGCATGGACAAAAGGTATAATGGCCTTTAGAGGGTTGGAAAACGAAAGAACCACGTTTTCTTGGAGATACCGAGCGGCGGTAAGAACTACTGTCGGCGATAACTCCCAGGTTGCCTTGTTGGGTCTTTTCCAGGTGGTGTAAATGTTGGAACACGGTTTTCCGCTTCCCTTTGGTTTGAGAATAACAAATCCTACTTGTATTTGATCAAGTTGCCATTGTGTTTTTAGTATGCCGGATTGAACACGGATGACACTAGGATGCTATATTTTGGTCTGGACTAGCTCAATGTCCTAAAAGAAAAGAATGTGGTCTACCGCCAGGCGTTAGAGCCAACGCCGGCGTTGACCCTCGATCCCGCCAATGTGAAAATGCTATGGAGGGAAGTTGCTGTGATTGTGGGAGCAGTTTTGGATTGAATAGGTCTAACGCCAGCGTTGGGGTTGCCTAAATTAGAGCCTTCCAATCGTGCAATATCTCCTTCCTGGAATGAGGATACGCGCCATTAATCATTCCTAAACTGAGTCAACGCCTGGCGTTAGGTCTAACGCCAACGTTAGCTTCTTCTCCTATAAAAGGGTGATTTCGTTCTCAGAAGTGACACAACTCAAGGAGCCCTAATCCACCTCTCTGAGATCTCTGTGAGAGACGTATTTTCAGACCACTAAAGTTCTCCCATTCAAATTCAAGAGAAGGAATCAAAGGAGGATCAGATCAACGCAAACTCAACGCGAAGAACGCACGCTTTGACTTCGATTATCTTTAGCGGTTCTTCGTCGTCTTCTTCAGATTTCTTCATAGGGAGTTTTCATTTTGAATTTCATATTTTGTAATACCTTCTTATGTTTGTGTTTATTCAGTGGAGAATTCGCCGCGGTTGTTAGTGACTAGGTCCGTGTGTGACTTAGGAGGAGTTCGCCGCGTGTGTTGGCGATTAGGTCTAGGGCTTAGATCTAGGGGGTGCTCGAGGTCTTTCTGGGGATAGAGAGGCTAGAGCGGCTTGAGGCCGTATCTGGAGATAGATCGACTAAAAGTCAACCGGTTCTTAGGGAGAAGAGTCGGTATAGAAAACAAAAAAGAGATTTTCATATTCACGCATCGATTTCTAGCGTTATAGAAATCCTCTTTTGTAATCAATTTTATCAATAATAATCATGTCTCTATTTGTTCAATAAAATTGATTTGGTTTTAAATTCTTGCAATTTACTTTTGATCTAATCTCTTTCTTATAAAATATCAGAAGTTTTCTTTTAAAAATAAAGATTTCTAAAACCCTTATTCCCCCCTCTAAGGGTGCCTTAAGATCCAACAGTAAATGTTAGGGGAACGTGTTCACATGAGTGTGCCTGGATAGAGAACGAATTGAAGGGCTAGAGCACCAAATCCCCGAACTAGAAGGTACCGCTAAGCGGTAAGTACTACCGCCGACGATAGCTCCTAGGCAGTACTAGAATTATTCACCAACCATACAAGAGTTGCATGGTGATGCAATTGACAAAGGTTTTCTACGTAAATAGCCATATTATGGGTGATGAAATACAGATCTTGTCCATTAGAGAGTAGCTCGCATAAACTCTCAGAATTGATATTAAGGGTTATCAATTTGAAGAAAATAGTGAGAGTATTTAATAAAAGACCATATTAAATAAAAATGTATTTTGAAATATAGTACTAAAACTCTTTTGCATAATTCTTGTAGAATTTCCATGACAAGTGGTTCACACTCCACCTTGTTCCTGAGAGTCATCTTTGAGAAGGACAACCTCAACGGGGCGAACTTCCTTGACTGGTATAGGAACCTGAGGATTGTCCTCAGGCAAGAGCGCAAGCTCTATGTCTTGGAAGATGTTCCCCCCGCAGAGCCATTCGAGAATGCTCCCTGAGCAGATAAAGATGCTTACAAAAAGTATCAAGACGACTCCCTGGATGTTCAGATAAAGAAGTAACACGAGAGCATGTGTAGTTATGAGATAATCAAGCACCTCAAGAAAATGTTCGAGGGGCAAACTCGACAAAAGAGGTTTGATATATCCAAGGTGTTGTTTCAGTGCAAGATGGGAGCTCGAGACCCAGTAGGGACTCATGTACTCAAGATGATTGAGTACATTGAGAACCTTGAGAGACCGAGTTTTCTCTTGGGTCAAGAGTTGGTCACTGATCTAATCCTGCAATCGTTGCCGGACAGTTATGAACAGTTTATCTTGAACTAAAATATGAATTAGATTGACAGGATACTGCCCGAACTCCTAGACATGTTGAGAACTGCCGAGAACAATATGAAGAAGGCCAAGCCTGCTAGCCCCATATTGATGGTGCATAAAGGCAAGGGCAAAACCAAGGAATCTGAGAAGACGAAGATATGATCTAAGTCTTATCTTGATCCCAAGTCTTCAACACTGAAGAAAAAAGGACTGGCTAAGGAAGGGAAATGCCACCATTGTGGTAAGGCAGGGCATTTGAGGAGGAACTGTCCCCTCTATATTGAGGATCTGCAGAAGAAGGGAAGTGTGACTTCCGCTTCAGGTATTTATGTTATAGTGATAAACCTTTCTGCTCCTTCATATTGGGTATTGGATACCGGATGTGGTTCTCACATTTGTACAAATGTGTAGGAATTGGGACGGAGAAGAATGCTGGGTAAAGGAGAGATGGATCTACGTGTTGGAAATAAAGTAAGAGTTGATGCCGTTGCCGTAGGAATTTATCGTCTTTCTTTGTCCACCGAGTTTGTAATAGAACTTGATAATTGTTATTATGTTCCAGCCATAACTAGAAACATTATATTCGTTTCATGTCTTGACATGAAATGATTTTCTTTCATTATCAAGAACAATTGTTGTTCTATATTTATGAATGATGTTTGTTATGGTGTAGCCAATTGTTTAATGGTTTCTATGTTTTGAACTTAGACTAGCCGTTCTATAATGTAGAAAATACTAAAAGACTAAAGACAAATGACTCGAATCCTACGTACCTTTGACATTGTCGTTTAGGCCATCTAAATGAGAAATGCATATCCGAGCTCCATAAAGTTGGAATGCTGGACTCATTTGATTATGAATCATTTGAGAGATGCGAATCTTGCTTGTTAGGAAAAATGACTAAAACTCATTTCACTGGTCATTTTGAGAGGGCCGATGATCTTTTGGGTGTCATACATAATGATGTATGCGGACCCATGCGTTCTATGGCTAGAGGTGGGTTCCACTACTTCATTACATTTACTGATGATTTCAGTAGATACAGATACATGTTTCTTATGAGGAGCAAATCCGAATCCTTTGAAATGCTCAAGGAGTTTCAGAATGAAGTACAAAACCAACGAGGAAAGAAAATTATAGCACTCCGATCTGATTGATGTGACGAATATTTAAGTTAGGAGTTCCGTGATCATCTGAAAGAGTGTGGTATTGTATCACAACTCACTTCACCTAGAACACAACATGATATTGGTTTTTTCTGAGAGGAGAAATTGTACTTTGTTAGACATGATGCGGTCGATGATGAGTCATGCAGATCTGCCCGTTTCCTTTTGGGGATATGCTCTAGAGACATTTACTTTCACACTAAATTGAGTTCCGGCTAAAACAGTTCAAAAGACACCTTAAGGGATACGGACAGGGAAGCGTCTTAGTATGTCTTTCATTAAGATTTGGGTTGTGAGACATACGTGCGACGTCAAATGCCTGACAAACTTGAGGCCAAATTAGATAAGTGTTATCTAGTGGGGTATCCTAAGGAAACTAAAAGATATTATTTCTATAATCAGTCAGAGGGCAAATTGTTTGTCGCAAGGACTGATGTCTTTCTAGAGAAAGAGTTTCTAGCTAGGAAGACTGCTAAAATAGAACTTGAAGAGGTTCAAGAACCACAAACGATGAATGGACCAGAATTGGAACCTAAGCAAGGACTACAAGGTGTTGTAGCTGGAGAGCCTGCTCAAGAAACACAAGTCCTACGTTGATCCGATAAACCTATAGTTGAGCCTGAGAGATATGAATTTCTCATGTCTCAAATAAGTAATGTGTTGCTTATGGATAATGATGATGAGCCTGCAACCTATCAAGAGGCTATGAATGGACCAGACTCCGAGAAGAGGCTTGAGGCCATGAAATATGAAATGGACTCCATGTATGAAAACAAGTTTGGACTTTGGTGGAACCACCTGAAGGGTACAACCCATAGGGTGCAAGTGGGTCTTCAAGAAGAAGGCCAACATGAATGAGAATGTACAGACATTCAAGGGGCGATTAATTGCTAAAGGTTTCAAGCAAGTTCATGGTGTTAACTATGATGAAACTTTTTCCCCTGTTGCCATGGTAAAGTCCATCAGAATTCTACTTGCTATTGCTGCGTATTATGACTACAAGATCTGACAAATGGATGTCAAAACGGCTTTCCTTAATGGAAACCTCCTTGAGGAAGTGTACATGACACAACTCGAGAGTTTTGTATTTCCATATGAAGCCACTAAAATATGCAAGTTGTAGAGATCCATTTATGGATTAAAACAAGCTTCTCGAAGTTGGAATCTACGTTTTGATGAAAAAATCAAAGAGTTTGGTTTCATCAAGAACGAAGATGAGCCATGTGTTTACAAGCGGATTAGTGAGAGCATTGTTGCATTCCTGATATTGTATGTAAATGACATACTATTGATTGAGAATCACATTCCGACCCTGCATGCTGTTAAGAACAGGCTAAGAGACTGTTTTTTTATGAAAGACTTAGGCGAAGCGACTTACATACTTTGTATTAAGATCTATAAGGATAGACCGAAGAAGTTGCTGGGTTTGATCCATAGTACGTACATTGAGAAGGTGTTGAAGCGGTTCAACATGCTTGAGTCCAAGAAGGGATTCTTAGCCATGTCTCATAATTTGTGTCTCTCTAAGGATTAATCTCCTAAATCATTGGAAGATAAAGACTGCATGTAGTTTATTCTATATGCTTCGGTAATTGGATCAATCATGTATGCAATGCTATGTACTCGACCTGATGTCTCATATGCTTTGAGCATGACTAGCAAATATCAGTCTGATCCTGGTGATGGTCACTGGATAGTAGTCAAGAATATTCTGAAGTACTTGAGAAGGACTAAAGACGTATTCTTGGTGTTTGGTGGAGAGGAAGAGCTCGTTGTAAAGGGTTACACAGATGCTAGCTTCCAAATTGATAGGGACGATTCAAAGTCTCAGTCAGGTTTTGTATTTTGCCTTAATGGAGGGGCTGTGAGTTGGAAGAGTTCCAAGCAAGAGAGTTGCCGATTCTACAACAGAGGCCGAGTATATCGCTGCTGCAAATGCGGCAAAGGAGGCTGTATGGATTAGGAAATTCATCATCGAGCTTGATTTAATTTCTAGCATTGTTGATCCGGTAATTATTTACTGTGACAACAAAGGTTCTATTGCACAGGACAATGAACCTAGATCTCGTCAACGCTCCAAGCACATACTTCGGCGGTTCCATCTTATTCGAGAGATTGTCGATTGAGGAGATGTGAACATATGCAGAGTACCGACTGAAGATAATATAACGGATCCACTGACAAAGCCTCTTGCGCAAAAGAAACATGATGGTCATGCTAGATCAATGGGTATTAGATACCTGAATGATCATCTCTAGTGGGAGGGTTATGGATTTTGTATTTGTCGGTTGTATATTCATTTGATGAATAATACTATGTATTTTTTTTATATTTATGGTAAGTTTTTTTGTTATGTCAATTGGTCTCTATATTTGATGTAGTAATTAACATAATAAATGTCCTTAAAATATTTGCTTCATAGGAATTCAAGCGCGTGACTTGAATGTGGAGGGCCTATGTTTATTAGAAGCATCATTCTTAAATGGTCCATAGTCGAGGTATCATCTTAGAAATTAGGGCGAGGATGATTCATTAAGGCTAGTATGTGGGTTGACTGATGACCGATTCTCACAGGTTATGATATTGGATATCAAGTTATCACATAGGTACTTGTTAAGAACAAGTTGTACTGGACAGACCCACCCTGAGACTACTTTGTGGATTGTTATATGAACGTGTCACAAGTAGGTCTCAAGTGATAATTGTGTTTGTGGTTCTTTGACCTGAAGTCACGACATTCATCAAGTGAGAAAGAACATACTTTGATGCCATCTAAAGTCTTCTTTGAGAAAGACTGATGAAAAGAGTGGTTATTGGGTATGTTATGAATCATTTGGGTGTTTGTGTGTGGACAGAGATGAGATTTGTCCTCCTATATGACATGAGTTACATCCATGAGCCCCTTGATGGAATTGGACTGAGAAATGCATGACAATGCTTGGTTGAGTCAATATATGATATTGAGCTCACCAATTTCTGAAAGTCCATTCTAGATCAAGAAACTGAGATTGAATTATTAAGAGGATGGCACGATTTATGCCTCGAGTTCAATCTGGATGTAAGGGACAAAGGAACAAGACAACATTGAAACATTGGTCACAATAAATTCATTGAGTTACGAGCTCTTGTATTACTTGGGTAGTGATGATGAATTGATAGACGCCGCTCATTGCTTGTAAGACTATAGTTGATACGTTCTAGCTCAAGTGGGAGACTGTTGAAGTCTTTGTGATCTAGAAGTAGTCAACGAGTTAGACTCACTGCCAACGTAATATGAACTTATGAGGTCGCATATAATAACGCACGAGAAATTAGATAATTGATCGATGTGGCTCGACTCATAAAATATGAGTGGAGAGCCAAATTTACATAAGTAGGAGAAAGTCGACAAGAACTTTCTTTGTTGTCTGGTCGAATCGACTAGAAGGTCTAGCAGATTCGACTAGACAAAGTCGACAAGAACTTTTTGTGTTGTTTGGTTGAATCGACTAGAAGGTCTAGCAGATTCGAGTAGACAAAGTTGACAAGAACTGTCTCTGTTGTCTGGTCGAATCGACTAGAAGGTCTAGCAAATTCGACTAGACAAAGTCGACAAGAACTTTCTGTGTTGTCTGGTCTAATCGACTAGAAGGTCTAGCAGATTTGACTAGACAAAGTCGACAAGAACTTTCTGTGTTGTCTGATCGAATCAACTTGAAGGTCTAGCAGATTCGACTAGTCATAGTCGACAAGAACTGTCTGTGTTGTCTGGTTGAATCGACTAGAAGGTCTAGCAGATTCGACTAGACAAAGTCGACAAGAACTGTCAGTATAGACTGGACAGATTCGACTAGACATCTAGTCGAATCAAATTCTCAGTATAGACTGACAGATTCGACTAGAATTCTTCTAGACTGTCTCAGTATAGACTCGACAGATTCTACTAGATGTCTGGCTGATCGACTTGATGGTCTTGCCGTTCGACTAGATGAATTTGACTAGACGATCAAACAGATTCGACTAGATGCTGTCTTTGACAGTTTATTCTCCTGTTTTAAAACCCTGAATCCGGTTCGGCTTTTCTTAGGGTAATTTCCATTGATGCTGAACCTGGTTCACTGATAATTATATATAGATTTAATTTCAGATATAGGGTTAAGCATTCTTATTCTCCCGAGCCCTTTCTGAAGCATTCAGAGAGCGGCGACCCCAACGACGGCGGTTTCTTTTGCGGACTGGAACCCTAGCGCCGACGATCTTCTCCAACGACATATCTAACAATCTGTGGAGACGAACTTCCAGCCCGCTTCCGTTCGACGCAAGCGAGGTGTTTCTTGACGTTAGTGTGGATACTCGTAAAGGCGCAGATTTAGTTCTGCGTGAACTCAAGCAACCGTCGGGCCTCTGATTGTGAAACAGACGCAGAACAGAGAAGAGGACTTGGAATTGGAATCCAACTCAGGCACAACATTTCTGGAGCAGGTTTTGAAGACCGATCCAGTCGCGAATCTTCATTCCGATACAGGTACTTTGCACTTTCTGCCTTTATTTCTTGATTCATGGTTAACGCAACATCCATTGTTTCTGTTTGGTGTTTTCTAGAACCTAATTTTGCTGCACACATATGATGTGTTTCCACCGTTTAAAACCCGACAGTATGATGCCAAAGTTGAAATTTTCACGGATCACAAAAGTCTAAAGTATTTTCTGGATTAGAAAGATCTGAATATGAGGCAGCGCAGGTGGGCCGAGTTTCTTGGGGACTACGATGTAGAGATTCAGTACACGCCGGGCAAGACGAATGTTGTGGCTTACGCGTTGAGCAGGAAGTACTCAGGGTAGGACCACTGGATTGAGGCGGACAACGAGCAGCTGGTGCGGGACTTTGAGGCTCTAAATATTACTTGTGTTGCGAGGGGCGACGCTAGAGTGACACGTTTGAACTGAATCGAACTGCAATGTGATTTAGCAAACCTGATCCGGGAGGCGACCAGCGTGGACGAAGAGTTTCAAACTTTGGTGTTGGAAGCTCAGTAGGGCGAGAGCAATGTTTTGGAGATTGTTGGCGGACTCTTGAAGAACAATGAGAGAGTATGTGTTCCGCGCTTTGGCAAGCTCTGCGAGGAGTTGATGTTGAGTCTCACTTTACGAAATACTCCATTCATCCAGGAAGTACAATGATGTACTTTAATTTGAAGGCCTGAGATGAAGCGGGACGTGATTTTGTTTGTGTGTAGGTGTCAAACGTGCGCTTTGGTGAAGACAGATGCCAATGGCCGGGCGGGCTCTTGCAACCTCTTCTAATCCCTGAGTGGAAGTTCGACGACATCTCCATGGACTTCGTGCATGGTTTGCCCTTATCTCAGCATGAGAATGACGCAATTTGGGTGATTGTGAATCGCTTAACCAAGGTGATCCACTTCATTCCAAATAAGAGGATGATGGCGTGGAGAAGCTAGTGTTGTATTTTTGCAATATTATGCGGTTGCATGGAATTCCGAGGAGTATCATCAATGACAGAGATGGACAGTTCACGTCCAAGGACTGAAGGTTAGTGCAGAAGAGTTTGGGGACAAAACTCTAATTTAGTACGACGTTTCATCCGTAGAACGACGGTTAAACGGAGAGGACAAATCGTACGATGGAAGATATGTTTAAGATGTGTACTCAACTTCGGGAGGAAGTGGGAGGACCATCTTTTCATGGTGGAATTTGCTTATAACAACAGTTTTCAGGCAAGTATCAAGATGTCTTGGATAGAGGCGGGCGACACCCTACTTTTGGGAAAAGAAGTGGTGGTCGGTGCTTGTGAGTTAGTGAGGACGATCCAAGAGCATATGAGAATTACGCAGGATCGACAAACAAAGTATTTCAATGCGTGCCATAGAAATGTGGAGTTTTCGGTAGATGACGTGATATACTTGAAGATGAGGCCGTTCAAGGGCGTTTCGAGGAATCGGCGACTGAAGAAGTTGAGTCCAAGGTATTTGAGACCGTTTGAGATCACGGATCGCATAGGTGAAGCAGCTTACCGGTTTGCGTTGTCGGCAGAATTAAGCGGATTGCATGACGTCTTTCACATCTCAGTGTTCAGGAAAGCTTTGACGGAGCCTAGCGTGACGATTGAACTGACAACAGTACCGGTAACAGAGAATTTAGAGACCCTAGCTCGTTCGATCTGCATAGAGGATGCGGAGACTCAGAAGTTGCGGAACAAGGAAGTTACCGCGGCTACCTTCGGACAGCAACTTTAATTCAAAATTAGTTCAATTTAACCAAGTTCTATATTTTCTACCGCGGGTTGCCTGGAGGTTTCCGCCGAGCGGTAGGTGCCACCGCATGCGATAATGGTAGTTTTGAAAGGCTCGTCTGGCTTGGGAGATACCGCGGCGCGGTAATGCTACCGCGGCACGTTGCTCCTTGGCGGATCAAGTTGTTTAAGATCCGCGATCGCGACCGTTAAAACCTTTCGAATCTTGATCGGAGGGCCTGGATTCGTTCGTCCAAGTGCCTTAAATGGGGCTGAGAGCCTTACTTCAGTTTTAACTCTTCATTTTCTCTCATGAAGGCTATGGTTTGTTTGAGAGAGGAGGGAGAGCTCTCAATGGAGAGTGATTTTCCGGAGCTCCGCCGCTCGGATCGACGAGCTGTCGCCAGAGAAAGGTTGCTAGTGCCGCTGCGGCCGCCCTCCACCCAAACTTTTCCGAGATCCATGGCTCCAAGGCATGCTCCAAGGGTACCACCCTCTCTTCCCGGTCATTAGGATTCTTACTTGTTTTCCTATGATCTTTCTACGTATTTTGATTTGTGGGTGAAGCTGATCTGAGGTGTGTGACCCGTATCGATGATTTGTTTTGCGAAATCTTTTGCGTGGGAGTCGGTAGTGAGATTACTGATGCCCTATTGTCATTAGGTTGCATGGACAAAGGGTAGAATGGCCTTTAGTGGGTTGGAAAACGGACGAACCACCTTCGGCGATAACTCCCAGGTTGCCTTGTTGGGTATTTTCTAAGTGATGTAAATGTTAGGGGAACGTGTTCACATGAGTGTGCCTGGATAGAGAACGGATTGAAGGGCTAGAGTAGGAAATCCCTGAAATGGAAGGTACCGCTGGGCGGTAAGTACTACCGCCGGCGATAGCTCCCCGACAACTCTGGAATTATTTAAACTGATGTTTAATGATTAGGGACTTGTGAGTACTGCCGCCGTATAGGCTTGGAGACTTTACTCACATAGCCATAGTATGTGCAAGTTCGGTAAGAACCCAGAGGAGAGGGGCTTCATGTGTATATGCCGCCAGGAGGCCAGAAGATTTTACAGATGATGTCGCCGCACATTAGATAATTGATTAGCGTAGAAGGAGTATTCATGTGCATATGCCGCCCACGGGGCCAGTAGACTTTGCACACGATTCCTATGCGTTTGCTTAAATATTTCGTTGAAGGGGTAGTTGGCCGTTGGGAGTGTATATAGTATACTGCCGCCATACTCGTGAATTGATATTGCTTCTGAATGTCTTTGTTGTTATTGTAGAATCATGCACATGATTAGGATGCTGCGGCTAATACTTGATTACATGTTTAATTGCATAAGTAGTCCCATTTTCTTTATTGCTCAACATAGAGACATGTTTGATGCTTGTGACATTATGCTTGTTTACATATTTTCTGTTTTATACGAAGTGTTGACTTGCAGGGTGATGTAGTTCCCCAGAGTCCGCTAAGAAGACCGGGGGGAGGGGTTGTTACGTAGTTTGTGGTCAGCTCATAGCTGACCCTCGTGTACCACTTTTGTTGTCTTTGTTGCAGGGCCGGGATCTTAGGAGGATGCACGCTAGTTGGCCAAAAGGCCAAAGTTTCTCGGAGTGCTCTTATTTGTTCCCTCCTTCATTTCTGTACTTTCCTTTGCTTTTGTTCCGGCCTACGCACCTAGGTAGATTAGGATTTTTGCACTGTCTCTTTTACCCTTGTTGTTTTGTAAGACCATATGGCCCAGAATCTTGGTTGACTCGATAGATGTGGACATTGCTCATAGTATTCTTTTAAAGTTTCCGCTGTGCTAAGTTCTAGATTGTTGTGTTTTATTCTTATGCCATTTGTTAATGCTTGTGTTGTGATGATTGTATGTTGTGGGGGCCCGGCCGGACCCATAATATATGATTGTTGCGGTGGAGGCGTTATACTTAATGGTTTCTCATCATGTGTAATCATCTGTGCTGTTTTTTTCTATCCAATGGCTATTCAACAATACTATTTGACAGATTATTCAGCAAAAGAATAGTCGTGACCTTGCTGACCCCATGAAATCAACCTATCATCAAGGTTGGTGATGCGGATCGGAGGCGTGGACCCGCAACGGAGGACGAGTTTTGGGCTCGTTCGGGGCCGATTGGCTACTTACCATATATGGCGTACTCGGATCGATGATCCGACTCCACGGATGCGTCTGTCCCGTCGTTCCGACACGATTTCATATATTACATTGTCATTTTTGCTTTATTTTTGATGTAATCGGGCGACCCCATCTCCGACCAATCATAGCCGTCGATGGTGGGTTGCCCTAATATCTCTTTATTATAAATGCGAGTGTATGGAGGTTGCCATGGGCTTAGGCAGATTTTGGAGAAGAGAAATCCCGAAATCCCGCTATCACTCCACGGTGCCGACTCCGTGTAACCCTAGGGCTAGGTGACAACTCCTAGGCCCTCTCCCGCTCCCCAAAGGTAACCCTAACCCTCAGCCACCTTCCTCCACCCTCAAATCCTTCCACCGCCACCCCTGCTGCCCTCCAACTGCTAGCCGCCGCTCCTTCCTGCTGTCCAGCCACCCTGCCGCCGCCCAGCAAAACAGCCGCTGCTGTCCAGCAGCCCAGCCGCCACCCCACCCCAATCCCAACAACCACCACCTCCTCTCCCTCTCCTCTACAGCCCAACGCCCCAAATCCATTGCCACCCCTCCCGTGAAACCCCACTGGCCACCCATCACTAAGATCTGCCCACCAGTTCCCTAAACCTCCACCTACTGCCATGCCACCTATTTCCATCCAACCCCTTTCCCCCATCCGAAATCTGTCCCTCCACCCGGATCCACTTAAAACCAGCCCCCATCTTCCAAAACAGCCACCTCCACTCAGATCTAGCCCTGTAACCTCAAATCCCGCCACCGCATCGTCGTACCTTGCCGGAACTCCCCTCTTACGGCAGCCCCCATATTTTGTGAGTATTTATTTGTTGTATGGAGCTTTAATTCTCAATATTAATATATGGTGTTATGATTTCATGTTTGCTCGAATCTCTGGAATAGTACTTGTTTGCTTTAGATTATTTTGTGATTTGCAGGATTTATTCGCTGCGCGCTCTCACTTTGGCCCTCCACGTGAAGAAAAGCCTAAGCTTGTTCGCTTAATGAAATAGTTTTGCATTGCTTCAATTATCTACGCGTGATTTAATTATTTATTGCTTAATTTGATCTCACCGTCGGATCTTGCATCTTACATATACTAGTTTAGGGTTGTCAAATTATTTCCCCGACATTTCACCTAGGGTTGCATGTTAGTCGCACACCCACGTAGCCTACCCTACATCAGTTGGTGATGGTGATGATGGCGAGTGATGGTCGACTTTTTCCTAGTTGTTGCTGGACAAGTAATCGTCGGTGGCATGCTTGGCGTAGTCGTTGGCCACTGGGTGTTGTCAGATGTGGCATTGTTTTTGAGAACTACATTACTGGTCACCCTCTGAAGTCTCAACTAAAGTTTAGATGAGCCAGTGTCAGTATAATAAATACTATCAGTGATCAGTGTCAGTATAATAAATACTATCAGTGATCCAGTGTTATACTATAGTAGATATTGTCGATGTAAATTACTTGTCAGGGATGCTTGTGACCGTCTTCATTATTCTTAGGATCAACATACTGTTCAATTTATTATCTAAGCCTGCAAGTAAGTGCTGCACCCACTAAACTTCCTTTCTTTTATTAACAATTTGATTGTACTATCTCACTGTTCTGGCCTAATGTGTATGAATGAATTCAAGTTCGTTGGAGGGGAAAGAAATGTTTACTAGAGAACTTCTTTCCCCTTGCTTCTTTGGGGTTCCCAATCTTGACAAAATCCTGGAGAGGATGATTTAGAAGCACAGGATAACTAGGGATCTCATCTAGACAGGAGCTACACAGTGATGAAGGGGAGGTCGACGGTGAGAGGGATGCTGAGCTATTCGCTAAAAAGTGGAGCAAACAGAGTGTAACAGAAGCAAAATAGACAAATGAGCCTCTGTTTCTTCATTAACTAATAGACTTAAGTATTCCAAGGACATAATGCAAAATAAACCCAAATTAAACATCTATTACTTGATATGAAAACCTACAATGGAATGTTTTAGGGGCCCAATAAAAAGTATTGTGATCCATTTTCAAGTGAGACTCCAGAGCTAAAATTGAATAAATCTATGAGGGCCTGACAGGTGTTTGTTGGGCTTTCTGAGACAGAACTTCGCGAATCTCCAGATGACCATATTGATAGGCTGATAACTCTGTTTTCCTCCAGATAGCTTCAAGAATGTTGTTCTCTCATATAAGTTACTTGTGTTTTCTCCTGCATGTGCTCTTCCATTGTGGATCCATAACACGCTCTGAACACTGACTCTGAAGTTTGTTTGCAATATAATTCCTGGCCTGTTACTTGCAATAATGGCTGTATCTGATGCAATTACAACCATTAGTATCTAGATGCAAGTATTTTCCCATACCATTGTACTTGTTAATTGTTATGCCTTGATTTTCATGTTGCTAGATAAATAAATGTTCACTGCAAAATGACAAGGATTGCCAACCATATATTTGCTTTTGTATATCAATGAAATACTACATGATGTCAAGTTTATGAACAAGCTGAGTGTAGTATGAATTACACAAGCCCATAGATCGTATAGTATGGAACTACATGAGCGGCTCATGTAGTATGGAACTAGATGAGCGGCTCATGTAGTATGGAACAACATGAGCGGCACATGTAGGATGGAAATACATTAGAAGCTCACGAGCCCAAAGAGAGCTTCTTTCATCTACTAACTCTTTTGATATCAATGAAACAGAAAGAAAAGGATAATTAGTGTCATTGCGTATAGATCAAAACACAACTTTTTCTGTACTTCTTCAATATCAATCTGTAAAATGAACTTGTTGGATCTCATTCAATTGGAAGTTTATTATTACCTGGAAGTTTATTTAAATCATAAAACGCTGTCATGCTTCAGAACTTCATTTTATTTTTACTCATTAACCGCAACCCATCTATATCTTCTTGCACCGTTGCATGACTTGTGTCTCACAAATGTATAAAATTTTCGTATATTCAACTAGGATTAATGAGCTTGCTTCTGCGTTTTATTTTAGGAGGATCTTTGTTAGGGAAGCCATTCATAGATCCCCTTGCTGGAATCCTTGTGGCGGGAATGATTTGCAAAGCTGGAATTGAGACTGGTTATCAGAGGTAATACTTTTTTCTTAATTCAAAAGTCAGGGGCACGTAAGCACATTAGTATTTGACATAGCTAGTTTTCATTAATCTGTATCCAACACAGTTTCAAGTTGATTCCCCCACAGTTTTTAGGGTTTTTGGATATTTCCGAGATTTATTTATAAAGCATACACATTTTGTTGTCTTAATCTAACCCTAAGCATCCTAATTTGCAGCGCGATGGAATTAGTTGATGCTGGTGTGTCATTAAAGGAGTTAGCACCAATCAAAGACACAATCACTCGAGTTGAAGGTGTGGTGGTAAGTTCTAAATTCTTCTTGCATTTTATAGTTAAAAGTGCACTAATAAACCCTCGTTTCATATGCCCATGCTATGCTTCTCATCACTTGTCTTATTTTGGCTAATAGTTTTGTCCAAAATTAGAAACTCATTTGACTTTTAATCAACAAATTCTCTTTGTTCCAGTTAGAGTATTATGTCAGGCCCGTGCGTAGGATCAAGTCACCGGACAAGATGCGATGGTGGAGAAGTTGGGGATTGTTGCGGTTAATGCTTCTCCTTTGATCCTCACGAACGGCCTATGTTGAAATAAATGATTTGGAGCATATTCCACGGCTGCTTAAGCGAGGGTGTCGAGGGTGGGGGCGTGAATGATGGCGTTGCGGAGAGGAGAGTTGACGAGTGAGTGCAGAGATTAGCACGGTGAGAGCCGACTTGCGTTGTAGCACTGATCCTGGAAACGCGGCCCGCAACGTTCGTAACATGTTTCTGCATGGGAGATGGGAACCCTGGAGGTGCAGGCACTTGCGTCTTAGGTCGACCTGAGTCCCATACATAGGGTGGTGAGATGATCATTTGTTTGGAACAACTATGGACAAGGTTGGACAGCACGACGTGGGTAACAGTGGGAATCCGTGCATGTGGCGTGGTGGCTAGATCTTGCATCCGGCAGTTACTGCATCTACAAGAGACACTGGTTCTAATGCAAAGAGTCGACGTCCTAGGGTGTCTGTTGGGATACACCGAGATTCTTGGTCGTTTGTTGGAGCTCACAAAATTGGACGACCCTCGAGGTCACTGTAGCTGCAAACAGGGGGGAGGGAATTTGATGGATACACATGATAATCTCTTAGAAGCCTAGAAACACATAATTTTATTCAACATGCCTTATACTACTAGCCGACCCGTGCATGAATAATGAAATCCAAAACAACACGTAACACAAAATTTGAAACCAACCCGGGACCCAAAATAAATGCTACATAATTAAAATAACAAGCATGTGTGAAAATGCCATAAATGCCAAATTAAATAATAGATTGTGATGTCCAATGCCAGTCATCATTCTACCTCCTACCGTAGTGCCATGTGATTGCGCCCATGACATCACTTCCCTTCTTCTGATCGAGCTTGTCCTCAAGCTCGCAGTCAAGGTCCATCATCTTGAAATCATCTTACGACTCCCGTCTGCGCATGGAGAGAGATCTTCGGCGCCTCCTCACATCGTCCGACGCACCTGTCATTCTCCAACTTTAGCTAGAAAATTTCTTGCAGTAATGTCGAGGACCCGGGGCGTGTAAGTATCCTAACAATTGAAACAGAGCCCCTTTGGCAGCATTCCGCCATCTCCGGTGGGGACAAATGATGAACGAAAGGGGGTGGGGCCGCAATTTCTTCCTTCTCCATAGTCCACCCCAGGGCGGTGTTCCCGTCGGTCAGAGGGTTGGTGCCTCAGAGGAAGTGTCAGTCGTAGGCCGTTGCTAGTCCAGTTGAAGGGCCAGTCACAAATTGGAGCTTGTTTCATGGCAGTAATGAGTTCTAGAGGTCCTTCAAACTCAACATCCAGACGCAGGTGTTCGTGAAGCCCGATAGTGAGTACGGCGACCTGTTGTTCAGGACGAACGTTGGGCACATGTGTTAATAGTGTTTGTAATTTTCCAGGTAGTCATTAATAGCTTCGAGGTCACGGGTTCGAGTCCTGGAAGCAGCCTCTTCCAAAAATGCAGGGTAAGGTTTGCCTTCATTTCAACCTTGTGGTGGGACCCTTCCCCGGACCCTCGTTGCGCGGGGATGCTTTGCGCACCGGGCTGCCGTTTTTTTAGTAATCAATAGCTGTAGTATGTTTGAGGGAGATCAAACCCCTTAAGGGATTGCTTCACATTTGCAGACCAAAACACATGTGACAATACTGCTTGAAGATGGAATGTCATGTGGGGCTTCTCCATGTCAAGATGTAGGAACCCGCCTCACCTACCAAACGATATATGGCAATTGGAATCCACTCCATAGCTGACGACCTGTGGTTGGTGAAAAATTGCTCATATTGGGTCAACCATCCCCGCGTGTCGTCATTGCCATCATATGTTGGAAACTCTAGTTTGATGAATCACGACAGGACGCTCTCGTAACGAGGAAGTGTGTTGTTCTCATTGTTCTCACATCGATCCAACACTTGTAACGCCCTCCGGGAAGCCGTCCTCGTGACCGTGGGAGGGATACACTCTTTGAAAACTGCTTCCGGTCCTGTTGCGACGAAAGTTACTATCTCACCGAGGTGGAACGAGGCTCCTTTGCTTTGAACCGTTGGGGAAGGGGTTGGTCGGCGCGATGTTTGTTGCGCTGGGAAGCCGTGCGTGAGGCATGGTGGCTCGGCTGAGCAGTTGATGGTTGCTGTGTCTGCAATAGCATGGTTCAAATGCAGAGAGCCAGTGTCCTTGTGGTTCCGCTGGGATACACCGAGAATCTTGGTCGCTTGTTGGAGCTCACAGAATTAGACGGCTCTTGAGGTCGTTGTACCTGTTGACCGGGAGGGGGGGGGGATTTGGTGGATATTAGAGAGAGGCCTAATCTCTTAGATACCGACCAACTCTCAACATTATTCAGCATGCTCCAACTACAAATCAACCCAAGCATAAACAACAATGTCCAAAACAACATGTAATGCAAAGTTCGGACATACCCGGGACCCATAGTAAATGTGACATAATTGAAATAATAAAATGTACAAAAATACAATAAATGTGAATCTAAAGAATAGATTGCAACATCCATTGCCCACTGTCAAACCGTAAATTTCATTTCACAATATCGAATAATAATATTGCCCTCTACTTATAGTAGAGGGTATTACATGAGAATACAACAAAAAACATTAAATTGACTAAATATTTTCAACACTCCCCCTCAAGTTGGGCATGTAATGTTCGTCATACCCAACTTGCTAATAATAATCACAAATATTTTTTCGCACAATGCCTTAGTGAGAAAATCTGCAAGTTGTCTCTCCGAGTGAACGAAAGGGGTACATACAATCCCTTTCCTAATATTTTCTGTAATGAAGTGTCGGTCAACTTCAACATGCTTGGTGCGGTCATGCTGGACATGGTTATGAGCAATGTTGATTGCAGTCTTGTTGTCACAATACAAGTTGAAGGGACCAGTTTCCAGCAAACCAAAATCATTCAAGAGGGAATGAAGCCACATCCCCTCACATTTACCATGAGCCATAACTCTAAACTCAGCTTCAACACAAGAGCGAGCCATTACATGCTGTTTCTTGCTTCTCCAAGTGACCAAATTAGCCCAACAAAGGAACAATATCCTGTGGTTGATCTTCTATCACCAACTGATCCAACTTAGTCAGCATCAATATATACTTCAATTTTTAAGTTATCACTAGGAGAGAATAGAATGACCCTACTAGGAGAGGTATTCAAATACCTTAGAATTCTGTGCACGACATCAAGATGTCTGACCTTAGGTGAATGCATGTATTGGCTTACCAGGCGAGGTTTTCAAATACCTCAGAATTCTGTGCACGACATCAAGATGTCTGACCTTAGGAGAATGCATGTATTGACTTACCACTCCTACTGCATATGAATTGTCAGGACAGGTATGAGATAACTAGATCAGTTTACCTACCATCTTCTCGTAACTAGAAATATCTTCCACTGTCTCCCCATCATCACGTCCAAGTTTGTGGTCGACTTCAATAGGAGTATCAACAACGTTGCAACCACTCATTCCTGTCTGTTTTAATAAATCAAGAACGTACTTTCGTTGTGAATTATGAATACCATATTTTGATCTTGCTACCTCAATCCCTAGAAAATATCTCAACTTACCCAAATCTTTCACTTCAAATTCACTGACAAGTTTGAGTTTCAGGGCACAAATCTCATTCATGTCATCACCTGTAATAATAATATCTGTTAGAAATCAGGAGAAAAGAAATAGTTGATACAATTTTATTCTTCCACAAAGGGGATAATATATAACATTACAAGGAGACACACAACACCGCTAGCCGGTGTGGGACTAAACCTTAAATACCTAAATACTTAAATATAAATACTTCTAACACTCCCCCTCAAGCTGAAGGGGAATCCTTCAGCTTGAACAAAACATAAAAGAAAAGGTAAAAGGTGGTTGACAATGTGGGACAAAACAACAGCCACCGAGGCCCAACCGCGTGTCACCGGGGATACTTCAACGGGCATAAGCCACACGACGTTGGTCCACAAACCGACCATGAACACGCTGGATGCTCCCGGTGTTGAAACCAGGTCAACCAACAAAGGCCAAACCACCCTACCTAACATAGAAGAAAAAGATGGGGAGATACAAACAACATACGAAATATGCCTGGAGGCCGTGTGTGACTAAGGCAGGAGTCGGGAAAAGAGACATCCGAGTCGCCGTTATCACAAACACTCCCCTCACGTGGAACACGTGCATGAAGGCATAGACTCGCATGGAGACACAGACGAAGACAATCAGAACAACACATAAAAGAACAACTATGGATAACAGTTGCCGGCAAGACCACGATCCAGGATGCAGCGAGCAAAGCACAAGCCAGCTGCGAGCAGAAGGCTCAAGAGGCTGCGAGCAGAGTGCTCAAGCAGCAGCGAGCAAAAAAAGGCTCAAGCAGTGGCGAGTGAGAAGTTAGGAAGAGAAGAGCTCGGCACCCAAAGAGCAGCAGCACAGAAACCATCGCTCATAGCATGCGACTAGAAGACACTACCAACTAAGACAACAACACAACACAGAAACTACAGCGACACTTTTAAAGAAATTGAAGACGGTATGTCATAGTAGCAGCGATACAGGAGCAGCTGGAGAAGAAGAGCAGCGGCAGGACAGCAGGGCTTCCTGGTCGGAGAAGAAGTAGCAGCAACAGCAAGAGGGCTCTCCTGGCCATGGGATCGACGGGAGAAGAACCAGTGAATGCATCGATGGAAGAAGCCAATCCAGACGACGCTCGGGATACAGCGTCGGGAGGCAGCAACACGGGAGAAGTCGTGAGGCAGTAACGACTGGCCCGGAGCAGTCGATGATGGCAGAAGCAGTCGTCGATGGAGAAGAGGAAGCCCGGAGCAGTCGTCGATGGCGAAGCAGTCATCGATGGAGAAGAGGAATCCCGGAGCAGTCGTCGATGGAGAAGAGGAAGCCCGGAGCAGTCGTCGATGGCGAAGCAGTCGTCGATGGAATCGAGCGCTGGCGGAGCAGAAGGCTCGATGGGATCGTCGATCGACAGAGAAGCTCGACGGGATCGTCGATCGGCGCAGGAGCATCGACGGGATCGTCGATCGGGGCAGGAGCATCGACGGGATCGACGATCAAGAAGTAGCGGAAGAGCCGTACGCAGCCGACGAGAAAGAGGCCCGCTCCCGTCCTTGGAATCAAGGAACGATCCCGCCGACGGGAGCGAGAGGGAGGAGGAGCCGCAGGAGGCCTAACAGCGCACGGGAAGAGGAAGAGAGGTCGGGGGGGGGGGGGGCTAGGTTGCGGGATGAGCAGAGCGGAAAAATTTATTTTTAGGTTTTCAGATCGAAATGCTTTGATACCATGTTAGAAATCAGGAGAAAAGAAATAGTTGGTACAATTTTATTCTTCCACAAAGGGGCTAATATATAGAATTACAAGGAGACACACAACACCGCTAGCCGGTGTGGGACTAAACCTTAAATACCTAAATACTTAAATATAAATTCTTCTAACAATATCAACATACACAATCAGGAGAGCCACCTTCATCTTTTTTGGCCCGATAAATAGAGTGTGATCAACATGACTTTGGGTGTAGCCTAATAAGATCATGACTTTGGGTGTAGCCTAATAAGATCATGACTTTGTGAAGTCTCCTAAACCAAGCTCTCAGAGATTAGTTTAACCCATAAAGAGATTTCTTCAATTTACAAACTTTCCCTTCTGAGTCGATAGGGACAAGACCAGGAGGCATTATGTTACGCGCGCACACGTATCGTTATTGTATTTTCTATTTGTTAAATTGTATGGTTTTAGGTAAATGATATGTGAGCCCCCCTCCCTATATAAGGAGGTGGCTTGGGAATTTAAACTTTATCTTTTATGCTTTAGGTTTGAGATCTCTCATTTGGAGAGGGGCTTCTAGGAGGAACCAGTCTTTTGAAGTTTGGCACGAGCATACTTCGTGATTGTATCCCAATTATTTCATTATTGCAAGTATTTTTCTCTTACCAGTAACATTGCTCCGACCTAGCCTCCTCGTCTGCATTGACTGCCGCCGGGTTCGTTCCGCTACAATCTCTGCGTCGACATCTGCACAGGATCGCAACGGCATCACGTTCCCTCCAGTAATGAACGCGCATCGGCAGCTTCGACTCGTCTCCGTCTGCTCCGCGACCGCCCTGCTCGCTCCAACGCCGGCCAGATCGAGCCTCTCGTCGACCGCTCCGCCTGTTCCAGATCGAGCCTCTCGTCGACCGCTCCGCCTGTTCCAGATCGAGCCCTCCATCTGCCCAGATCTGTCGTTCCTTCGTCCAACACCGATCCCGTCCAGCAGTCCTTGGCCAGCTCCTTTCTTGACAACGCCGTCCAACAGTCCTCTGCTTTGTCAGCAACAGTCAGCTCCCTTCATCCCTAATCTCCTCTCCGCAAGCTCTCGCACCTCCGCCGGCTTCTGCCCTGACAAAAATACAAGCTTAAACTATTTAAAGACGCATAATTTAAGTAGAGCAAAAACTAATATTCAAAAGATAGCCACGTTTTTCATCCTAAAGAGATACCTATAAAACCATATTCGGATGATCTACACTTGGCAAGAAAAAAATCAGGTCAGAAATTAGGCATTAGTTAGAAAGTAATATTTGGGAATTAATTTTGGAAAGAGTTAATTGGACAATCAAGAGCCAACTATTAATACCTCCACCAAGAAAGGGAAAGCCAGACAGGGTTAAAACAGAGGAACGAAAAACCTTCGTCCCTCTGTATTACCGGCGACCAATCCATCGCCTCCCTATTCGTCCCTGCCGAAGACTCGCAACCACCATCTTCTGCCCCGACAACATTCATATTGCTCACCTCTACCTCCCGACGGGTACTGCCGACCACATGTCATCCGTTTCCACCGAAGCGGGTTAAATCCGACGCCTCTGAAGACATCCAGCGCCCGCCTCCACTGTTAGATCGCCGTCCTCTCCTCTGCTAACTCCGGTGACCTTCCCGATTGACGTCGACGTCTACTTGATTCTTCGATCAATCAGTGGTTGATTACCGTCTACTTTGCTCCAACTGGGTTTGGACCGGTTCATTCCACTGCGTAATAATACTGTATCCTTGCTCCTTACCATAGCCTATTTTTATGCGTTCTAATAAATAATTATAAGCTTGCCTTGAACGTTCTACCTATTTCAATCACCGTTATTTCATAAATTATTACTTGTATTTTTGCTTGTGATTGTGCGAATTTCGCCGCGGTTGGACTTATAAAATGCTTAAAAATTTTTTTTCTCAAACAAAAATTAACGACTATTAAAATCCAAACGTTGAAAGTGATTTGCGCACAAAAAATTTGATTTGCCCCGCTCGGCCTAATTTTAAAATTAAAACCGGTCGCATAAAAACATCTTATTTCAAAACCCTAATTTTGATTTACATCATATATTCTTGCCAGGAGGGAGATCGACCAGGTCCCATGCATGGTTCTTTTCTAGATCCTGCATTTTCTCCATCATCGCCTTTGTCCATTTTGGGTGGCCAAGTGCCTCCTGCCATGTACCGGGAACAACCACAGAGGAAAGAGAAGCGACGAAAGCTTTATGAGATGAGGTTAAAGAGGCATATGCCACCTAGTTAGATAAAGGATACTGAATGGATGAGTGAATACCTTTTCAGAGGGCAATATGTAACTCAAGGGGTGCTGTGGATGAATCCGGTAGTGGCTCTGGTATTATGGAATGCGACTGAGTGTTCGATCCTTTGTTTCTCCGAGTGTACACTTCTCTGGGAATATCTGCACTCTCCCCCTAAGTGGTGATGTATAAAGTAGGAACAGGAAAAGGAAGAGTAGGAACACTCACTTCCAAGTGTGAAGACTCCCCATAAAGTGAGGACTCATAAGAATTAAGTTTTGTTCGAGTAATGTTATGAATGTGAACAAAACATAAACATCCAAACACACAGGGTAAAAAAGTAGTAGGAGGGATACCTAAGGTATGAAGAGGACTGTGATTGCCCATAAGACGGGATGACATACGATTGATGAGGTAAGTCGCAGTAAGAAGGGCATCACCCCAATAGTATTTTGGAAGAGACACCGTAAATAACAAACATCGAGTCACTTCAAGAAGATGACGATTTTTTCGTTCAACTACACCATTTTGTGTCGGAGAATGTACACAAATGGTTTGATGAACGATGCCAAGATCACTCAAATAACTTTCAAATTTAGAATCCATATTCACGACCATTATCACTGGGAATAGTTTTAATGGTTGCACCAAATTGAGTAGAAATCATTTTATGAATTTTTTGAAAAATAGGGAATACTTCAATTTTACTACGCATCAAATAAACCCACGTAATGTGAGAAAAACAATCAATGAATGTAACAAACCAATGATAACCGGAGACCGAAACAACAGGGCAAGGGCCCATGTTATGGACCCAATGTGGGGTCGGACCTACCACCGCCGTGGGCGCGAGACGGACGCATGATGGACTCTCCACGACACGTGTTCGTATGCAAGCTTATTTTGTTATCTCACTTGTAGTATGCTCAGGTGAGGGGCACATCTTCTAAATATTTCTTTATTTCACACTGTTGGCTATGTTGGGTTTTGTTTTTATGCTGTCCATAAAGGACTCGTCGGGCAAGGAAAAAGTAACAAGAAAATTAGTTCCAAAATCCCCTGTCTCTCTTCTCTCTCTCTCCTCTCTTCTCTCTCTCCTTCTGACCTCGCAAACCATCGCGCGATCTAGGGTTGTTCCTCTCAGTCGACGCCGCCGAATACTGTAGCCGCTCCCCGCAATACCCCCTCCGCTGCTGCAGGTGGGGTTGATCCAAGGGCATCATTGCTCCCCCTACTTCTCGAAGAGGGAAGCCCGAGATCGCTACTCAGGCGCCGAACTCGTCTAGATCCGGTCCGATCACCCGCTCCCTCGCTGGAGTTCATAACAACTTGGTATCAGAGGGACTCCCTTCCTCTTTAGCCACCACCAACTACATTCCGCCGCATCTCCGCTCACCACGCCTTCGGGACTTTTTTGTTCCGTTCCAGCCCGAACTGCCTACCGCGGGTTTGCTTCCGGTGCCGACACCTACTTTCGTGCTACAGCCAATAGTTCCCATGGACGAAGGAGGAAGAACCCTTGGTCTCGTGGATCTGCTCCAAGCCCTTCTGGAAAGACAAAACAAGCGCCTATTCGACCAAAACGACAAGATGGAGGCTATCCAAACTCGTCTCAACGCCATTCAAGTCGCTCTGGCACCAACGTCCCCCCAAAGATTCGCAGCCCCATCGTGCCCTCCGACGACTGGCCCGACTGTGAACACCGATGAATCAAGGAACGACCATACCTCCCACAATCGTTATGGTCGCATGGATTTTCCACTCTTCGAAGGCCGTAAAGACCCCCTCGCATGGCTCACGCGTTGTGACATATTTTTTTCCAACCAACGAATTCTGCCGGAAGACCGCCTCGGTATCACATCTTTTCACTTGTTGGGGGCCGCCCAATCGTGGTTCTCTTAACTCCATACTGAACAGCCAGATCTTACTTGGGACGCATTCAAAACGGCTTGCACTCTTCGATTCGGTCCTCCCCTACGCGGCAACCCCTTGGGTGACCTCATCGCCCTAAAACAAACCGGGTCGGTTGATGACTACCTTGAGCAATTCCAACTACTCCTGGCCCGCACCTCGTCCGTCCTCCTACATCAATAGGTTCCACTCTTCACGGCTGGCCTACAGGACCGCTTACGGTTTGACGTGGAGTTTCAAATTCCGTCTGAGTTATCCACCGCAATGAGCTTGGCTCGCGCATTTGAAAGGCGACTACACCTAGACAGGCCTTGGTATCCGACGGGAACCACCAGATCATGGGCGTGGTGCTTTCCCTTCCTGCAAGAACAACCGACGCGAGGAGCCCACTCGCCCCCTTTTCGTCTCGACTATCTACATCTGAGATGGCGGATCGCCGCGTCAAGGGCCTTTGTTTCAACTGTGATGAAATGTTTGTTCCGGGGCACCGTTGCAAGAGGTTCTTCTGGTTGGAGGTGGACGATCCGTCGGACGACGACGACGACGAGGAAGAGGATTCCGCACTGCATCCACAAATTTCACTCCATGCGATCGGCGGCCCTCAAGAGGGTGACACCATTCAGTTGGATATCCGCGTGGGTAATGAGACCATACTTGCTCTCATGGACTCCGGGAGCACCCATAGCTTCATCCGACGGGAGGCGGCCGACCGCCTACGCTTGCCGATTCTGTCCCGTGCCCGCATTCGCGTGGCCGTTGCCAATGGACAACAAATGCCTTGCTCTGGAGTTTGCCGCAAGGTACCATTCCCAGCTGACCTCTTCGCCATCGACCTACGAGGGTTCGAGGTAGTCTTAGGGGTCCGTTGGCTGCGCACTCTTGGTCCTTTAACATGGTATTTCGACCGTCTTACTATGTGTTGGAATCGGGGTAATCAAACAATCGAGTGGCAAGGGCAGGCACCCGTTCGAATCCTCCCATCACCAAGTTCCTTCTTCGTCCTGGCCGAGCCCCAAATTCCTCCAGTACTTCAGCAACAGGCCGTGATTCCCGACATGAGCACTCTTCTTTTCGAATTCAACGGTCTTTTTACACCGCTGCTGGGTCTCCCTCTAGCCCCGTAGCCAGGATCACCGCATCCACCAGTTACCGGGCTCAAGCCCCGTTGTGGTTCACCCCTATCGATACCCCTATCATCAGAAGGATGAAATCGAGCGCCAATGTCAAGCCCTACTTCAATAAGGTCTCATTCGCCGTAGTGTCTCCCCGTTCTCTTCACCGACACTACTAGTCCACAAGAAGGATGGGTCATGACGTTTGTGTGGATTACCGGGCCTTAAACGTGCAAACCGTCAAGGATAAATTTTTGATTCCTATGGTGGAGGAATTATTGGACGAACTACATGGCGCATGTTACTTCTCCAAACTTGATTTATTCTCGGGCTACCATTAAGTTCGCATGACACTTCCGGTCGTGGAGAAGACCGCCTTCCGCACTCATCATGGCCATTTTGTGTTTTTGGTTATGCGGTTTGGTCTAACCAATGCTCCTTCTACCTTCCAAGCTCTAATGAAAGAGGTATTCCACTCCTTCCTTCGTAAATCCGTATTGGTTTTCTTCGATGATATCTTGGTCTACAGCAAATTGTGGGAGGACCATTTACATCACCTTCGCTCGTTGTTTCAATTGATGCAACAACATGGTCTGATTCTCAAGGAATCCAAATGCGTCTTTGGCTCTCGTAGCGTGACATACCTTGGCCACGTCATCCAGGCGCACGGTATCGCCGTCGATCCGGATAAATAGCAAGGGGTGGCAACATGGCCAATTCCTCAATCGGTCACGACATTATGCGGATTTCTCGGCCTTACCGACTATTATCGTCGTTTTATACGGAACTATAGCCTCATCGCGGAACGTTTGGTGGCCCTTCTTCGAAAAAAACGCATTCGGATGGAACGAGACAGCCCAAACAGCTTTTGATGCTCTCCGAATGGCTTTAATGTTGGCCCCAGTTCTATATTTACCAGATTTTTCGGTGCCCTTTCATATTGAGTGCGACGCCTTGGACCTGGGCTATGGGGCGGTCCTACATCAAGCCGGGCATCCGATCGCCTACTTCAACCGACGGACAGCTCTCCACCACCGGAAACTTCCTGCCTATGAACAGGAATTAATCGGTCTTGCAAAATCCGTACAACACTGGCGGCCGTACCTCTAGGGGCGCATGTTTGTGATTCATACGGACCATTTCAGCTTGAAATACTCACTGGAGCAGCGGATTAGCACGATCCTTCAACAAAGGTGGATTATTAAACTGTTTGGCTTCGACTTCAGCGTGGAATACAAATCGGGACATTCGAACCGTGCCGCAGATGCCTTATCATGCCGCTTCGACGGTTCCGATACCACCATGATGGCCATTTCCGCCCCTACTGCCGACATCTTGGATGAAATCCGGCGGGAAATCACCTCCTCTCCGAGCTTGTCCGAGCTTCTTCGTCGCTGTCGAGAAGAAGGTTTTCATCCGCAGTGGAACCACCGTGACGAGCTGATCTTATACAAACATCGCATCTATTTGGATTCCGCTTCCCCCTTGATTCCACGGATTTTGGACGATCTTCATGGACGGAGCCACGAAGGCATTCATCGTACCCTTCTGTGTGAGTGGGCTGAATTGTTTTGGAAGTGGCTGCATGCTCATGTGAAGACCTTCATCTTTGTTTGCCCCACTTGTAAAAAATAAAATAAAACGGATCACTTATTGCCCGCGGGCCTATTGCAACCTCTACCCATTCCAAGTCAAACATGGGCAGACATTTCTATGGATTTTGTGGAAGGGCTTCCCACGGTCAAGGGAAAATCGGTGCTCATGGTGGTGGTTGATCGTTTCTTCAAGGGAGCGCACTTCATTCCTTTAGGCCGACCGCTCCTTGTCGAGAACGTTGCCCGAGTATTTTTCCAAGAGATCTTTCGCCTCCATGGTATGCCGGACAACATTGTTTCCGATCGGGACTCCATCTTCACCAGCATTTTCTAGAATAAACTCTTTTCTCTCAGCGGCACGAAGCTTTGCTTCTCATCCGCCTATCACCCACAGTCCGATGGCCAAACCGAAGTGGTCAACCACACCATGGAAATGTACTTGCGATGCATCACGGGTGACCGCCCAAGAGACTGGCTCAAATGGCTCCCTTGGGTGGAATATTGCTATAACACAGCTTATCACACGACGCTTCAAACAACACCATTTTGCCTCATTTACGACCGAGACCCTCCTCGTCTTCTCTCATATTCGAGTAACACTGCCACCATCTACGCCGTGGAATTGACCTTGATCGGCCGCGACATGTTCTTACAAGCCGCTTGAGACCGCCCTCGAAATCGCATGGAACTGGCCTACAATCGGGGACACCGAGAGCTCGCCTTTGCAGTGGGAGATTGGATTTGGATCCGTCGCCGCCCTTTCCTCCAAACTACCGCTTGCCGCTCATCTTCCAACAAGCTCGGCCCTAAATTTTATGGTCCCTTCCAGGTTCTTCAACGCATCGGGGAGGTCGCCTATCAAGTGAGCATACCGCCGGAAGCACGCATCCACGACGTTTTCCACGTGTCCCAACTCAAACCTTTTGTGGGAACCCCGCCGTGAAACCCTCTTGTAATTCTGCCTACTCAGCTTGAGGACAAGCTGTCTTCCGAAGAGGGTGGAGATGTTATGGACCCAATGTGGTGTCGGACCTACCACCGCCGTGGGCGCGAGACGGACGCATGATGGACTCTCCGCGACACGTGTTCGTATGCAAGCTTGTTACTGGTTCCTTTTATTTTGTTATCTCACTTGTAGTATGCCCAGGTGAGGGGCACATCTTCTAAACATTTCTTGATTTCGCACTGTTGGCTATGTTGGGTTTTGTTTTTATGCGGTCCATAAAGGACACGTCGGGCAGGGAAAAAGTAAGAAGAAAATTAGTTCCAAAATCCTCTCTCTCTCTTCTCTCTCTCCTCTCTTTTCTCTCTCTCTCCATCCGACCTCGCGAACCATCGCGCGATCTAGGATTGTTCCTCTAAGTCGAGGCCGCCGACTACTGTAGCCGCTCCCCGCAAGACCCCCTCCGACTTCTCGAATATGGAAGCCCGAGATCGCTACTCAGGCGCTGAACTCGTCTAGATCCGGTTCAATCACCTGCTCCCTCGCCGGAGTTCATAACAACCCCATACATCATTATGAATAGTATGAAAAGGTACATTAGAAAGCTTTGACATGTGATTAAAGAGACACACTTACGTTTAGCAAGTTCACAAACATCACACACAGGTTTTAAACACAGAAGATGAAACTCTGGAAAATAACGTATGCATAGTAGTAATAGAGGGATGACCCAAGCGACGATGCCAGATAAACAAAGCAAGCTGGTGAGCATGAAGAGCCTGAGGAACAACATCAAACACGAACAATCCATCATGTATCCTACCAGAGCCAATCACCTTCTTCGTCAGCAGGTCCTGAAAGACACAATAAGAAAGAAAGAAAGTGACGGAGCAGTTCATGAAGTTTGTAATATGGCTAATAGATAAGAGGTTGTGAGTAAAAGAAGGGACGTGAAGAGCACAGGCCAAGGTAAGAGAAGAGCAATTGATTGACCCCTTTCCTGCAATAGAGGAAACTGTTTCATCAGCAATGCTTACCTTGTCTCTGCCAGACAATGGAGAATATGGTCCAGTCATACAGTACAACAACAGAGTGAGAACTTGGAGTACCTGAATGGGCAAATGCCGAGGATGGACCAGGAGTGGGCTCAAAGGATAACACCTGCATCATGCGGCGGAGGGTCATCATTTCGTCAGTTGAAAAGACCCCAGGTAGAGACAGAGGCTCAAAGATCTGTGGCCACCAGAGGTACTATCATCAATGAACTTAGTCAGGTGAGCAGAGCGAGGAGAGCTAAAATTGGAGCGGCCATGACCACGTCCTCCACGAGGCACCATTCCACCTATCGGTGGAGGGAGCCCATGCAATTTGAAGCAAGTGTCGCTAGTATGCCGACTTCGACCACAGTAATCACACATCAAGTGGTCTTTGTCCGTGTTCTTGAGCTTAAAGTCCTGAGGATTGGTGCCTCCTGAGTGAGAAGTAGCAAGTGCAGAACCACTAGTGAGAACCTTTAAACTCCAAAACTGACGACGGTCATATTCCTGCTGTAAAATACTGTAGGTTTTTGACAACGAAGGGACTGGAGTGCGTCCAAGGATTTGAACAATAATCTAATCAAAGTCGCGTTGTAAACCATGTAGAAACTCAAACACCCTGTTCCGATCTTCTTGAGCACGAATAAGGATCGCATCAGCGGAGCAGACTAGGTCGAGAGAGGTAAAATGGTAATACTCTTGATATAGCTGAGTGAACTCTAAATAATAGACAGACGGTGAGTGATCACCCTGCCGAAGGAGAAATATCTTCCTTCGTTGCTGAAATATTTGAGCGGTTTTTCCTTTCTGGCAATATGTAGATTCGACACGACTCCATATATCCGCATCGGTATCCAAGAATAGGTAATTCCGTGCAATAGCCTCTTACATGGAATTAATCAACCATGACATAACCAAAGAGTTCTCTGATTCCCATTGTCCCAAAACAGACACAGTCTTCTCTAGCTCCTTAATAATCCCGTTGACATAGCCAAACAAACGACGACTCTTAAGGTCCAAGGAAATAGATCGAGACCAGGATAAGTAATTTGTTGTATCAAGACGAATCGTGGTGATTTGGGACGTCGTATGATCGTGCCCAACCCAGGTAGATCCAGTGGGTTGTGAGCCGTCACGAATCAACCACGTCAGACATAATTAAATCAGAGAACAAATAAACGCCGAAGAATTTCGGATTAGGTAAAAAAATAGCCGTCGGAAGATCACTAGAAAGGCGCCGTTGTCGAAAAAATTGTCAGACACCACCAATAGGACCGCCTAGGATCCTAAATCATTAAATCCTTGAGGGCCAAAGTCAAAGAAGGCCTGAAGAAGAAGGTAGAATCCTTTTCATGAGAGGACGCATATGGAGAGGTAGAACCCTAGATCAACGATATAGGAAGATCTAGTGGAGCGATCAATTGATCCCCCTAGTATGTGGTAGAGGAGGGAAAAGCGAAACTTTTCTGGAAAAAATCTGGCACAACAGACGTTTGCCGAAGGAGCCATCTGGACAAGCCGATCAGCCCGTGCGCTGATCGACACTCTACTGTAGTAGCAAACCCAGCGGAAGGGGAGAAAGAGGAGGGGAGAGGGAAGGATCTGCGGTGGAAGGGGAAAGGAGAGGTGGGAGGCCGATGATGGGCTGCAGATTCGAGTGGAGGTGAGGGGCAGGCGAGCGGCTAGGGCGAGCGACTAGACATGCTCTGATACCATGTCAAACCGTAAATTTCACTTCACAATATCGAATAATAATATTGCCCTCTACTTATAGTAGAGGGTATTACAAGAGAATACAACAAAAAACATTAAATATTAAATTGACTTAATATTTCCAACACCCACCATCTTGATGCCTCCTGCCATAATATTGTCTTGCGACTGCGCCCGTGACATATTGGTTGCTTAAAATTAGTTGGATTCGAATTGAAATCAATTTGATGTATGATGTATGGACATATATGTGTTGTTTATATTGGGTTTATTTGGGTTTATTTTTAGTGGTTTATCTTTTATTGTATGAGGCACACGGATATATGAGGTGTCACAATCCTACCTTCTTGTATTCTCTATATATTGCCCCAATTGGGCCATAATATGATATGACATTTAACCTTTCCACGTTTAATTGTTTACATATATGTGTTTAAACAAAGTATTCACATACGTAATATACATGTATTCATCATGACATAAACACAAACAGTGCACACATACACACAAATATGCAAGCATACGTATTTTATATATAGAAGTGCCCGTGCACCGGGGGCTCCCACGTGCGGCTACAACAATGCCTTCGCCCGTGCTCGCTTGCTCTTGGGCGCAGGCGGGAGTGACATCATGCGAAGCCCTTGCGCTTAAGCGGGTGAGCACGGGCAGAGGCACTGTCGTGGTCGGGGCACTATCCTATGCATTGACAGTCATATGTTTATTATTATAATATTGTATTATTTTTCATTTTTTTTTATTTTTCTGTTTTATATTATTTTTATATAGTGGATTTTTTATATAATTTCGGTTTGTATAATTTAATCAATACTATATAATATATAGTATATATAATTTCATTTTTATATTATATACAATATTTATATAATTTAATTTTTATGCTCCAACCGCCTCCACTCCCGCCCTCTCCCCTGCTGCAACTGTAACACCTCATTTTTCAGTCTTGACCCTTGGGTTGATCCCATAATCTGTAGTAGCAGCTGACAGATACTGAAAATAGAAAATCTGCAGAGATCAAGAAGACTACCCTCTGGATAAGGAAGAAACAATGATCGTTGACCGATGGGGGTTTGATCGTTGATCGTTGATCATTGGGTTCGATCGGCGATCGTCGACCTCTAGGACCAATATGCGATCGGTGACCAGTGTTCGTCGACCGAGAGTTTGATCAGCGATCGTCAACCAAGAGTCTGATCAGCGATCATCGACCAAAATGTCGATTAGCGATCGCCAACCGAGAGTGAACCGATCAGTTATCGTCGACTGGGTGAGCCGATCAGCGATCGTTGACCAAGCTAGGGCCGATCGTTGAGCAATTGAAAAGCCGAATCTGACGGGTCCAGTGAGATTAAATAAACTCGATTGAGATTGTGGATCTAAAGAAAAGTTAATCCGGTGGCTAGGGACTCTTCCCGAGACTCACTGATGAGAAATTTCAAAGCACTAAAATAACAACAAAATAGGATAAGCAGTGATGGTTGGAGTTTATATAGTGCAATAGAATTTCAAGTAATAAAAACTGCAAGTGCATGATGTACGATTGTAATACCGATACAAGTACGAATCGATCCACAGAGAAGGTCTAAATTCCACTTTAATCCAGGCGAATTATAAATAAGAGGTTGGGCTGATTTGTTTAAAAATGAAATTTTAATTTGAGAAAAATAATCTTTGATAAATATGTTTCAGGTGCAATTTTATTAAAATATTTAATATATGATTTAATGAATAAGAACTCATTGTGATATAATAATGATATATATAAGTTGGGTGCGCATAAAGATCTTGTTATTTTATAATTCACAAAAATATTTTTATATTAATCGCTTTCCACATATTACATCAAAATTTCTTAAGCATGTGCTATATACGAGCGAACTAAGACAGACTTAAGTGATAAAACATGATTCAGAGCTTCAAGAACGAGTCCGAAAGTTTGCTTAAATTACTAAGAATATTTTGTATGCACACACGCTATATAACATCGAACTTTCGTAGGAATGCAATATGCGCATTAAGTTACACAAAATATCAAGCTTCTCATTACAATTTTCGGATATAAATATGGTTGAGCGATGAAGAATAATAACAATCATATAATTAAATAAATAATTACGTTGCACCCGAAACGAAAATAAACTACTCACGCATGATATGTTTTACAAATATTATGGGAGAGATCATCATGAAAGAACAAATAAGAAAATTAAGAATTTTATTGATTCAAAAATAAAGACTTGCAAACTTGCGCGAAGCGCATACATAAGCTTCCTCCTCTTAGACAACGTCTCTCATAAACTCACAAAAACTATGCTAGTAGAATATATTTTCAGCTCCCAAAAAATTCTCCTCCTTCCTTACACATTACAAAAAATTTATAGGAACAACTCTTGCAAAAAATTTCAACAAAAAAAAGCGGGGAAAAAGATTAATAAACATAAAATAACAATAAATATTATAATAGTAACGCCAGCCATTAAGGCTGGCATTTCATATTTTTTTTGAATTTACGCCAGCCTTAAAGACTGGCAATTTAATTCTAGGTGCTGAATAATTCAGCACCAAATTAGAGGTGCTGAATTAATCAGCACTTGGTTAGTATAGGCGCTGAATTAAACTAGGTTAGTTTGCGGCGGCGGCTCGACGCTGAAATATTAGTATTACGTAGACGCTAGCTTTAATTTCTAAAGAATTGTATTGGTCGCACGGTTTGCCCGATACACACTTTTCTTTAAAATCCATCCTTTTAAGTATTCACTCCAATTTTTTGCAAAACTTGTACTTTTATAATCTGCACGCAGAAACACAACATACCGTGAAAAGTACCAATATAAATAAAAATAATAATGAAAATATGATTAAATTAAATGCATTTTCATGCTCTTATCACTCACTTAGGTTGGAATGAGGGATACACAAACCTCTTTTCCTACTTTTTGGAAACCGAGAGCGAGAGGCAGAGGGCGAAAACCTAAGTTGGACGATCTTGCCAAGAGGTGAGATGACTTTATATCTCCATTTTATTTGGTATTCGGTGGTGAGATGAATCTCCCGCCAAAAGGTGAAATGGATTTATGCCTTCCTATTATGAGGAAACATGGTTGAGATATGCCTAGATCTCCCTTGATGTTTGATGTGGAAATGGAGGTCGTGAGTGGCCCAATTGGTGTATGATTACTATGTCTATTACTAGAACATGCGGTGATGTGATATGAGGTTGCCTTGACACTTTTGGGAGAACCCAACCATTATGGATTTTTAGCTCCACTCATTTTCTTGTGCAAACCTAGATGATTGTTTGTGATTGAGCCTTCATAATAATGAATCATAATACAAGTCTATACTCATACATATACATGAGTAAGAACCCAAAGAGACTAAATTACCCTTAGCGGATATTACAAATACGACTTGATAATAATGCATGTTAGAACATATAGATGAATGTGCGGTTAACCTTGTTTAACCGCACCTTGCGGTCATCGCGGTTATGATTGGCTAACCACAAGTTGTGCAGATTGAGATATGTGCGGTCACCCGTGTGTAACCGCACCTTGTGGAAATCGTGGTTGATCGATGGACCGCAAGCTTTGCTGATGAAGACCGGCGGATTCATCCTTGGTTCCTGTTGCTGTTGTTATGGTCGGTTACTCTTGTGTAACCGGTTACACACATACCTGTGCGGTTAACTCATATTTGACCGCACTGTCCGCGCTTGTCGCAACTCCTGTAGATTCTTGTAATTAGTCCCACATCATCAAATTGTAAATTCTCTCTCATCCTCTCTTCAATATAAAGGAGGGCGCACCTTTGTAATATTCAGATTTTTTAGAAATCAAAATTCAGTTATTTTCAATTTCCTGCGTGTTATTGTTAATTTATGTCAAGTTATTTTCAAGTTCTCACATGGTATCAGAGATAACACCGATCCTTCGGTTGTGAACTCTGCTCTTATCGCTTGCTCGTAGCTCTCTCTGCGGCCTTCGGTTTTCCTAACTGACCGCCCTCTTTGCCTCTGTGCGGATTTCGGTTTCCTTAACCGCCCGCTCCCTTTTTTTACCTGTCCGCAGACTTCAGTTCTTTAACCGCCTACCTCTGCTCTGCTTTGCTCTGCGCCTTACCCTTCGCGGTTTGTGCGATCTCCGTCTTCCTAACCGCCGTCATCTTGCTCCTTACCGCTTGTGCGATCTCAATTTCGACTTGTGCGATTAAGGCTCTTTGACCGCAACTTCTCTTATCAATGATGACTCCGGTTGTCACTTCTTCAGCTTCAAATTCCACTGCTTCAAGTCCTTCCAGCAATCTTGGCACTGCCTCAAAGTTGACCAGACGAACTACCCAGACTGGAGTGTCTCATTTACCTTTCTGTGAAGGTCCCAACACAAACGCCATCATCTAACTAATGCTCCTCCAGCAAAAGGATCTGCCTCTTACGACGAATGGGCTGCTAGCGATGCTCTAGTCCGAAAATGGCTTGCTAACAGTCTCTCTGACGAGTGCATGCCCATCAGCCGCCATGATGAAACTGTTAAACAGGCTTGAGATCATCTTGCTTCTCTCTACTTCAAGGGATCTAAGACCTCTCTCATATACATATTATATGCCGATCTCTTTGTCCGCCCCACCATGACCCCCATTGCAGCCTACCAGGAAGTGCAAGCTCTTGTTGCAGAACTTCTTCAACATCGACCCTTCTCCGCCAATCTTGCCGAACAACACCAACACTTCCAGGAACTCCTGGTAGTGTGTTAGCTTCTTCGCCTCCCGAACTCCTAAGATATGATCCGTAAGCAAATCCTGGGTGAAACTGACTCTTCAACTCTTGATGCCACAACTGCTCGCATCTCGGCTGTCACGACCCTTCTTCAACGACCTCTAATTTTCTCCCCACCTGCTTCTGACAGTTTTGCTCACCCAGCTGACCGTGGTCATTATGGTGGACGTGGTGGCTACTGTTGTGGAAGAGTACCTAGCCGACACATCTGCTCCTATTGTGGCAAGTCGGGTCATCCCGTGGAACGTTGCTTCACGAAACATACTCATCTTCGTCCAGCAACTGCTGAAGCCTCTCCTCACACCTCCAAGCATACTACCTCTCTTGCCACCTCTTCAGGTAGTGCACATGTCGTCACTCAGGGTAAGTGGCTCATTGACTCCGGTGCAACCAATCATATGACAAGCAATCCTCTTCTCTTTTCTTCTTTGGACAAACATGATCGGTCATAACCGGTATTGATAGCACATGGCTCTCCATCCCCTGTGTGCGGGACTGGTATGGTCCAAGTCACTCCGTCAATCCATCTTGCTAACTTTTTCATGCAATTTACTATCTGTTACAGCTCTCTCGAGACAACTACATTGTTCAGTCACATTTACGTCTACTAACTGTTATTTTCAGGATCTTCGCTCCCAGGAGACGATTGCTATTGGGACTGAAAGTGGCAGCCTCTACTTCCTTGATACTATGCTCGATCTCTTTGCGTCTACTACCTCCAACTCTCTCTTCGCCTCGGTCATCCTCCTCGCCTCCTCTACCCGCTCATGCCAGATCTACCAAAGGACGACTCCTCCCTCAACTGAAGCCTATCAGTTAGGCAAACATCACTGCTCCTCTTATCCAACCAAAAATGGACGTAGATCATCTCGTCCCTTTGATCTTGTTGACTCAGACGTCTGGGGTCCATCTCCTACCAAAACTTTTGTTAGGGGTAGTCTTTATTTTGTAATTTTTATTGATGACTATTCAAGATGTACTTGGGTGTATCTTTTAAAAGATCGCTCTGAACTATTTTCTGTATTCAATAACTTTTATAATGAAATTTACACTTAGTTTGATGCTTCTCTCAAAATTCTTCGCACTGATAATGCCAAGGAATATGTTAGTAATCAGTTTTCTACCTTTTGTATGCATAATGGTATTATACATCAGACTAGCTGTGCATATACTTCTCAACAAAACGGAGTTGCCGAACGTAAGAATCGCCATCTTCTAGACGTCACTCATACTCTTCTCACTCAAATTAATGTTCCTCGCTCATATTGGGGTCATGCCACCCTCATCTCCTGATATCTTATCAACCGTATTCCCTCTACTGTTCTCTAAGGACAAACTCCTTTCTCCACCCTATACCTTGGTGAAATACCTTTTCCTCTACCCCCACGCGTCTTTGGCTGTACCGCGTTTGTTCACTCTCCTTCACCTGGTTGGGATAAACTCTCTCCTCGTGCAATTAAGTACATCTTTGTTGGATACTCAACCACTCAGAAGGGTTACCGATGCTATGACCCCCTTCTCAGGAAACAATATGTCTCGGGTGACGTCACCTTCTTTGAATCTACTCCTTACTTCTCGAAAGATCTCACATCTTCACCCACTACTGATACTCCTGCATCTATTCCTATTGTTTCTGCCCCTCCACCTGAGATTACTCCACCTCCACTTCCCACACCACCATCTCCTTCTTCTTCTCCACCTACCCCCTCGTACCCCTCAAACTCTGGGTCCGCCTCTGCTAGTTCTCAGGCCAGCACTCTCTTCGTTGGACGGATCTGAGGAGGATGACATATCAGACCTTGATCTCCCAATTTCTCTTCGCAAGGGGGTTCACACTTGTACTCAACATTCTATTCATGATGTTGTCTCGTATGCTCGACTTACTCCCTCTTGTAGGAACTTTGCTCTGGCCCTTTCGGCCACTGTCATCCCGCCCACTTACCATGACGCTCTTACCATCCCACATTGGAAAACTCCCATGGACGAAGAGATGACCACCTTAATCGAGAGGGATACTTGGACTCTTGTCCCTACTCCATGAGCAGATATTGTTGGTTGTCGTTGAGTCTTTGTGATCAAATATCATGCTGATGGCACTGTGGATTGCTATAAGGCTCGGTTGGTTGCCAAGGGTTTCACTCAAGCCTATGGCGTTGACCTCTTCGATACCTTCTCCCCGGTAGCTCGCATTACGACAATCCGGGTTCTCTTTTCTGTTGCTGTCAATAAGGATTGACAGATGTTTCAGATGGATGTCAAGAATGCCTTCCTCTATGGTGATCTTCAAGAAGAGGTGTATATGGAGCAACCTCCTGGTATGTTGCTCAGGGGGAGTCTTAGGTATGCAAGCCGAGGAAGGCGATCTACTGACTCAAGCAAAGTCCTCGGGCCTGGTTCGACAAATTTAATGAAGTCATCTCCATCATTGGTTTTGTTCGTAGTTTTGCAGATCACTCTCTTTTCATACGCAAGACGTCTCATGCGTTGGTCTTTCTTGCAGCCTACGTTGATGACATCCTTCTTAATGGTAATGACACTACTGGTATTACCCTGACAAAAAAACATCTTCATCAACACTGTCACCAAAGATATGGGACATCCCAGATACTTTCTGGGCCTTGATATTTCACGTAAGCACAACTCTGTTGTCCTCTCTCAACGCAAGTATGCTATTGATTTTCTAAAAGAGACTGACCTACTTTGTGCCAAACCTGCTTGGTGTCCAATGACGGTTTACGAGGATAAACTTTGGAATGAAGATTCACATCTGTTGTCTGATATCACTAGGTAACGACGCCTAGTGAGCAAACTCATTTACCTAACGGGCTAACGGTAACGAGACCTGATATTTGCTATGCCGTGGGCAAGGTCAGTTAGTTTATGCAAGCTCCCAGGGAGTGTCATCTACAAGCAGCCCTAAAAATCTTAGAATATGTCAAAGGGTCTCCAGGCAAGGGACTATTATTTCAGAAGAATAACCATCTGAAGATAGAAGCCATTCTGTTGCCAGTTTTGCTGATGATAAAGGAGATATGAAGTCCACATCTGGGTTTTGTACCTTTGTGGGAGGAAATCTTGTTAGCTGGAAGATCAAGAAACAAACTGTAGTCTCCAGATCAAGTACTGAGGCTGAGTATAGTAGCATGACTCAAACCACTTGTGAATTAAAGTGGTTACAAACACTTATGTTTGACTTAGGAGAAGTCTATGATTATCCTTTACCGATGTTCCGTGACAACAAAGCCGTCATCTACATATCCAAGAATCCAGTCTTTCATGAGAGGACAAATCATATTGAAGTTGACTGTCACTTCATCAGGGAAGAAATCATGAAGAAACAAATCTGCACTTTGTTTGTCACTTCCGATAGAGAATTAATTGATATCTTCACCAAACCAGTATCTTCATCATTTTCTGACATATGTGACAAGCTGAACATGGTTGACATATATGCTCCAGCTTGAGGGGGAGTGTTAGAACATATAGATGAATGTGCGATTAACCTTGTAAAACCGCACCTTGCGGTCATCACAGTTAAGGTTGGCTAACCGCAAATTGTGCAGATTGAGATATATGTGCGGTCATCCGTGTAACCGCACCTTGTGGAGATCGTGGCTGATTGGTTCACCGCAAGCTTTGCTGATGAAGACCGACAGATTCATCCTTGGTTCCTGTTGCAGTTGTTATGGGCGGTTACTCTTGTGTAACCACACATACCTGTGCGGTTAACTCATATTTGACTGCACTATCAGCGCTTGTCGCAATTCCTGTAGATTCTTGTAATTAGTCTCACATTGTCAAATTGTAAGTTCTCTCTCCTCCTCTCTTCTATATAAAGGAGGGTGCACTCTTGTAATATTCAGATTTTTTAGAAATAAAAATTCAGTTATTTTCAATTTTCTGCATGTTATTGTTAATTTCTGTTAAGTTATTTCCAAGTTTTCACAATGCCTAATTACAACTCTCCCCCTCAAGTCGGACGAAAGATATCAGTCATCTCTAGCTTGTGTATATCATTAGTGAACACATCACATCCAAGATTTTGGTGAAGACATCTGCCAGTTGATCTTTGGAATGAACAAAAGGAGTGGCCATTTTCCCTTTGTCGAAGTGGTCTTTGATAAAGTGTCGATCAACCACAACATGCTTAGTCCTGTCATGTTGAACTGGGTTATGAGCTATACTGATGGCTGTCTTGTTGTCACAGTATAAGGAGAGAGGGATATGCTCCTGGAATCCCATTGCAACATTGAACACAACCACAATCCTTCACAGAGGCCTTGAGACATTGTCCGATACTCAGTCTGCGCGCTTGATCTGGCTACCACATTATGCTTCTTGCTTCGCCAGGTAACCAAATTTCTCCTAACAAAAAGGTAAAATACCCCGTTGTAGACTTTCTGTCATCACGACTCCCAGCCCAATCTGCATCTGTGAAGGCTTCGATCCTCAAATGGCTGTTCCTAGAGAACAGGAGTCCCCGACCAGGTTCCTTCTTCAAGTACCATAGAACACGGTATGCGGTTTCTTGATGTCTAATCTTTGGAGCATGCATATATTACTCAATATTCCATTTGCATATGTAATATCTGGACGTGTGTGTAATAAGTATATGAGTCTCCCAACCAATCTCTGATAGCTCTAAGTATCCGTCCGGTCACCATCACTGTCTTCATCAATCTTATGGTTTTCCTCCATATGAGTGTTTGGTGGGACACAACCGAGCATCCCAGTTTCCTTTAACAAGTCCAAAATATATTTGCATTGGGATATGAAGATACCTTGATTCAACCTAGTCACTTCAATTCCCAGAAAGTATAGTAGTCTCTCTAAATCCTTCACTTCGAACTCTACATACAACAAAACCCTGTGATTTGTATTTTCCTTCGGATCATCACATGTGATCATAATGTCATCCACGTAGACCATGAGAACCTCAATTTTTTGATCACGTCTTCTGATGAATATGGTGTGATCTGGCTGTCCCGGCTTGTAACCAAACTTAAACATGACCTTGTGAAACCTGCCGAACCATGCCCTTGGTGATTGTTTCAGGCCATATAAAAGATTTCTTTAAGGGTGCATTCGTTTGGTAGGTTTTGATTGACAGGAATTGGTTTTGGCCGAAAACCTATGGCGTAGAGGTTTTATAATTAGGCCAAAACCAATTCCTGTGTTCGTTTGCAGAAGGTTTTCAGTCACATGAATTGAATATGCTAATATTTTTGTACGGTTGCAGGATGGAATTCAGAGGCAGGAATTGATATTTGAGTTTAAAAATATAATCACTAAGAATCGAATACATCAAAATCACACATCTAAATGACAGAAGGTTTTAAAATCGCCTTCCTTCAACTGCGATTGTTACGAGCCTCCTCTCGCTGAATCACAAACACACACAACCCATACATATACACACACAACCAATACATATAACACACACACAACCAATCCACAATCTACACAACCACATGCATATACACACACAAACCCATACATATACACACACAACCAATACATATACACAAACATACATTACTGTCATTGTACATACACATACGCATACATATAGACATACAACCATACATCTACACGATCATACATACACATCTACAAAATACACAATCATTATAAATGATAACGACTCTTGTTTGCGGGAGAGGACAGGTGATTTTCTACTCCATATCTTCAGATGTTTATTTCACCCTCTTCACCCTCCAGTTTTGTATAACTTATAAAGTTGTGGATGTTTATTATTATTATTTACTTCAGATGAACTAATCTTCTTTTATTCCACTGTCAGTGTTCAAAAAAATGATGAAACTCCAATGTTCTGGGAGATGCTCCTTTACCTCTATGCTGTCTACTCCCCAAACTGGCACTACCTACGTCGCCGGTTTTGCCGTCACCCGCTCGCTGCTGCGCATGAACGCTGTTTTCATGGTGCAGTACTTCCTCGACTTCCTCCTGTGCGTGTCGAGGATGTACAAGTACTAAATTCATTCCAAGGACGCGGGCGCCAAGCGAACCGTGAAGCTCTGCGTCCCGTCGCTGTGCCTGGGGACCGAAAGAACGCTGGAGTAGCAGCTTGCCGGAGAGGATCGCACCTGAGAGGGAGAGGAAGGGGCGCATCTTGCGATTTTTCCTGTCGCGATCTCCCCAAAATCGACCGAAAGTGCTCGGTTTTGGAAGTAGTTTTTTTTTTCTAAAAGGAAAAACCTATAGTTTTGGACGAATTCCAATTCCGGCTCCAAATAAGACCAAACAAATAACAAAATTGGAATTGAGATACCCAATTCCAATTCCCTTGTGTCAATTCCAGCAAAACGAACACACCCTAAGTGACAGACAATCCCTTCTGGTCCATTTTTAACAAACCCATGAGGGAATTACATTTACACTTCTTCATCTAGCTCACCGTGGAGGAAGACATTTTTCACATCCAGTTGATGAAGATCCCATCCTAAGCAAGCAACACATGATTAGATAACCCGAATGGAGTCCATCTTTGCCACTAGAGTAAAGGTCTCTTGGTAGTCTACTCCTTGTGTCTGAGTGTATCCCTGAGCACCTAGTCGGGCCTTGTAATGTTCAACCTTACCATCTTGGTTTTGTTTAACAGAGAACACCCACCTCGAACCAACAACTTTCTTCCCAGGGGGAAGGAGAGAGATATCCCATGTGTGGTTCCTCTCCAAGGCAGACATTTCCTCCTGCATTGCATGTGTCCAGGAAAGGAAAAACCTTCAAAATAGTTTTTCCGGTGACTACGCTTACCAGTAAAGGAAAAGCTTTCAATTGGATAGTTGATTGTGAGCTTGCCTTTGAGAAGTTGAAATCTAGGCTAATGACTGTTGGGTTTTTCTACAACCATACATCGTATGTAGGCGCAGCGGAAATAAACAGAATAACCCAAAAGAATTTGGATCGGGCCATGAATATTGAATCAAGAAGTTAACAAAATTGCTAGGTATGAAAATTACCTTTGCGGAGTTGGATCAAATCCAACCTAGATGCTCCAAGAAGATAAGTCCCGTCGTCGGCTGTCCGAGTCCTCACGTAGAATAATGTCTACGTCTCTACAACAGTCCACACGAGCCGGGAGAAGAAGACTACACCTTGCGCTTCCACGGATTGCTAGATCCGCTTCAGGAAGAACAACACCGACGACAATCGTCGGAGAGGAGGTCGGCGGAGGCGAACGGGCGGCGGAACACTTCCGTCGGCTAGGGCGAGAGGCGGAACTCTTCCGTCGATTGGATTCCTTCGTAAGTTGTGAGAACCCTAAAAGAAGTTCTATTTATACCCAAAGGATAAACAGACTTCTAGAAGAATCGCTATTCGCAGACCATACAGCAGAATTGGGGTTTCTGTTACAATTCGTCAGGATTCCACGGAACAACATTCGTCGAGTTTTCACGGGACAATTCGACGAATTCCGACGAATCACATCCGACGAATCCCGACGAATTCTATCCGACGAATCATATCCGACGAATCCCGACGAATTCTATCCGACGAATCATATCCGTGAAAACCCGACGAATTCTATCCGTGTAAACCCGACGAATTCAGACAGCAACATTTGCTGGACCTCCCCCATTCTGTATGGTGATTGGTAACCTTTACCAACACAGTCAGTCTTCCATCTTCTCCACATGCTCTTATGTGCGACCCTGCAGGCTCATATCGCGTTGGCAGTGAGATTACATGTTTGACCACTTCTAGATCACAATGGTAACTCCAACAGTCTCCCACTTGATCTTGAAAGTATCAAACAAAAACCTCACAAACAATGAGCGGCATCTAGCAATGCATCATTGCTCCCCAAGCAATAAGAGTTCATAACTCATAAGCCTTTATGACTAATGTTCCAGCGTTGTCTTTGTCCCTTACATCCGAAAAGAACTAGAGGCATGGACCGTGTCACCCTCTTAATAGCTCAATCCAAATTTCTTGATCTAGAACGGACTTCCAGAGAATGGTGAGCTCAATATCACATATTGACTCAACCAAGCATGGCCATGCATTTCTCAGTCCAATTCCATCAAGGGGCCCATGGATGCAACTCCTGTTATATAGGAGGACAAATCCCATATCTGCTCACACCCAAACACCCAAATGATTCGTAACGTACCCAACGACCACCCTTATCATCAACCTTCTTCAAGGAAGACTTTAGATGACATCAAAGCACGCTCTTCCTCACTCGATGAATGCTGTGACTTCAGGTCAAAGGACCACAACACCATTGTCAAATGAGACCTACTTGTGACACTTTTAAGTAACAATCCACAAAGTAGTCTCAGGTTGGGTCTGTCCAGTACAACTTGTTCACTAACAAGTACCCACGTGATGACTTGATATCACAATATCATGACCTGTGAGAACCGGTCATCAGTCAACACACATGCTAGTCTTAATGTATCATCATCACCCTTAGCTTTTACGATGATACCTCGACCAGGGACCTTTTAAGAATGAAGCTTCGAAATCATAGTCTCTCACATTCAAGTCACGTACTTGATGTCCTATGGAAGCGAACATTCTAAGGGTGTTTATCACGAATTTTATTCTATCATATAGAAACAGTATATCATAATAAAAGAACTTGCCATTAATTGTAAAAAGAAATAATTGGTACACTATTCATCATATGAATAATAAACAGCCAACAGAATATATATTTTACATGCAACCCACAAGACTCCCACTAGAGTTGATCACTCAGGTATCGTATACCCATTGATCTAGTATGACCATCATGCTTTCTCTGCGCGAGAGGCTTTGTCAGTGGATCTGCAATATTCTCCTCAGTCGGCACTCTGCAAATGTTCACATCTCCTCGTTCGACAATCTCACGAATAAGATGGAACCGCCGAAGTATGTGCTTGGAGCGCTGATGGGATCTAGGTTCTTTAGATTGTGCAATTGCACCATTGTTATCACAGTAGAGAACTACGGGACCAACAATGCTAGGAACTACATCTAGCTCGCCGATGAATTTCCTAATCCATACAGCCTCCTTCGCTGCATTTGCCGCAGCGATATACTCGGCCTCAATTGTAGAATCAGCAACTGTCTCTTGCTTGGAACTCTTCCAGCCCACAGCTCCTCCATTCAGGCAAAACACAAACCTTGACTGAGACTTCGAATCATCCCTATCAGTTTGGAAGCTGGCATCCGTGTAACCACTTACAACGAGCTCTTCCTTTCCACCATACACCAAGAATACATCCTTAGTCCTTCTCAAGTACTTCAGGATATTCTTTACGGCTATCCAGTGACATTCACCGGGATCAAACTGATACCTGCTAGTCATGCTCAAAGCAAAAGAGACATCGGGTCGAGTACATAACATTGCATACATGATTGACCCAATTGCCGAAGCATATGGAATCAACTTCATGCGGTCCTTATCTTCACAAGATTTTGGACACTGGTCCTTAGAGAGATTTACACCATGAGACATGGGCAAAAATCCTTTCTTGGACTCAAGCATGTTGAACCGCTTCAACACCTTCTCAATATACGTACTCTGGGTCAAACCCAGCAACTTCTTCGATCTATCTCTATAGATCTTAATACCGAGTATGTAAGTCGCTTCACCCAAGTCCTTCATAGAAAAGCAGTTCCCTAGGTTGTTCTTAACAACTTTCAGGGTAGGTATGTCATTCCCGATCAGCAGTATGTCATCTACATACAATATCAGGAAGACAACAATGCTCCCACTGATTCGCTTGTAAACACACAGTTCATCCTCATTCTTGACAAAACCAAACTCTTTGATCTTCTCATCAAAACGAAGATTCCAACTTCTAGATGCCTGTTTCAATCCATAGATGAACCTGTTCAGCTTGCATATTTTAGTGGCTTCATTTGGGGATACAAAACCCTCGGGTTGTGTCATGTACACTTCCTCAAGGAGGTTTCCATTTAGGAAAGCCCACCACCAGAAACCACACAAAATCACATCAAATGTGATATTCCAAGAAGAAATCTTGACATTTAGAACGCTTCCAAATACCTAGATTTACACGTACTGGAATAGCCTAACTTCTGAAACAACATTCATGACCGGAACCTAGCTCTGATACCACTGTTGGGTTTTTCTAGAACCATACATCATATGTAGGCGCAGCGGAAATAAACAGAATAACCCAAAAAGAATTTGGATCGGGCCATGAATATTGAATCAAGAAGTTAACAAAATTGCTAGGTATGAAAATTACCTTTGCGGAGTTGGATCAAATCCAACCTAGATGCTCCAAGAAGATAAGTCCCGTCGTCGGCTGTCCGAGTCCTCACGTAGAATAATGTCCACATCTCTACAGCAGTCCACACGAGCCGGGAGAAGAAGACTACACCTTGCGCTTCCACGGATTGCTAGATCCGCTTCAGGAAGAACAACACCGGCGACAATCGTCGGAGAGGAGGTCGGCGGAGGCGAACGGGCGGCGGAACACTTCCGTCGGCTAGGGCGAGAGGCGGAACTCTTCCGTCGATTGGATTCCTTCGTAAGTTGTGAGAACCCTAAAAGAAGTTCTATTTATGCCCAAAGGATAAACAGACTTCTAGAAGAATCGCTATCCGCAGACCACACAGCAAAATTGGGGTTTCTGTTACAATTCGTCGGGATTCCACGGAACAGCATTCGTCGAGTTTTCACGGGACAATTCGACGAATTCCGACGAATCCCGACGAATTCTATCCGACGAATCATATCCGACGAATCCCGACGAATTCTATCCGACGAATCATATCCGTGAAAACCCGACGAATTCTATCCGTGTAAACCCGATGAATTCAGACAGCAACATTTGCTGGACCTCCCCCATTCTATATGGTGATTGGTAACCTTTACCAACACAGTCAATCTTCCATCTTCTCCACATGCTCTTATGTGCGACCCTGCAGGCTCATATCGCGTTGGCAGTGAGATTACATGTTTGACCACTTCTAGATCACAATGGTAACTCCAACAATGACCGCTCTGATTTTTGGTCTACCCTCAGGTTCAGATGACTTTCAGATTTATAGTGATGCCTCAGGTCAAGGTTTGGGTTGTGTACTTATGCAACATGGTTAGGTCATAACTTTCGCCTCAGACAGTTAAAGATTCACGAGAAAAATTATCCGGTGCACGACTTGGAATTAACAACCGTCATTCACGCACTGAAGATATTGAGACACTACCTCTACGAAGTTAGTTGTGAGTTTTTTGCGGACCACAAAAGCCTTAAGTAAATATTTGATCAACAAAAGCTCATAATGAGGTAGCATAGGTTGATTGAATTTCTTTCAGATATGATGTGAATATCCAGTACCACACGGGTAAAGAAAATGTGGTAGCAGATGCTCTCAGCAGAAGGGGTCGAGCTGCTCCCTCAGCACTCAACATGAGGACTTAGTGCGAGCTCTGGAGAGACTAGAGATCAGTGTGATACCGCGTGTCTGTTTTAGTTCTGCAAGATTAAGCTGGATAGAAGTCACGTGTGATATTAAAGAGAGGATCAGAACGGATCTACCTCTAGATTCGAAGCTGGCATAGTTTTGGGAGTTGACTCAAGCTGGTTAGAAAGAGAAGTTCATCATTTAAGAGGGTTTACTGCTGTACGATAATATAGTGTGCATTCCAGATGTTAGTTACCTTCGTGAGGACATACTGTTTGAGGCTCATAATTTCAGATATTCGATACATCCGGATAGCACAAAGATGTATGCAGATCTTAAGAAGTTAGTTTGGGGGCCAAGTTTGAAGAATGATGTGGCAGAGTATGTTGGTAAGTGTAAAACTTGCAAATTAGTTAATGCCGAGTGCCAGAGGCCAGAAGGCAAGTTGCAGCCACTACCCATTTCAGAGTGGACCTTCGAGGATATATCGATGGATTTTTTGCATGGCCTTCCCAGATCGCAGAGTGGGAATGATTCCTTATGGGTTATAGTTGATCATCTCTCCAAGGTTGCCCGCTTCATTCCTAATAAGAGAACGGACCAGGGTCCGAAATTGGCTCAGTTGTATGCAGATGGGATAGTCCGTTTGCATGGTGTTCCAATGACTATAATTTTAGACAGAGATGACAGGTTTACCTCAAAGGAATGGAAGTACGTTTTGGAGCGTTTTGGGCACTAAGCTACATTTCAGTACAACCTTCCTCCCCCAGACAGATAGGCAGACGAAGCGCTCAAATAGAACAATGGAAGATATGCTCAGAATGTGCACTTTAGACTTTGGAGGCAAGTGGGAGAAGTATATCACGTTAGTTGAGTTTTCCTACAATAATAGCTTCCAGACGAGTATTGGGATGGTACCCATCGAAGCTCTCCACGGAAGACGTTGTCGGACACCGTTATGTTGGGTTGAAAGTATAGAGAGGATTGCTAATAAAGAATCATGGATTGACAAGACCACAGCTCGAGTCAAGCTCATCCAGGAGCACATGAAAATAGCTCGGGATCATCAAGCCAAGTATTATGATCAGAGACATAGATCAGTGGAATTTAGCATTGGAGATTATGTTTATCTGAAGGTCAGACCAGTCAAGGGTGTTTCCAGAATCAAACGGATGAAGAAATTGAGTCCAAGGTTCGTTGGTCCTTTCGAGGTACTGGAGCCTATTGGTGAGGTTGCATACATGTTGGCCTTACCTGAGAAAATGAGTGGATTACATGATGTATTCCACGTCTCCTATCTGAGGAGAGCAGTCAGAGAGCCTAGTCAGATAATCAGTACTGAAGAAACACCAATCGAATCAAATCTTAGTATCAATATTAAGTCAGTCAGGATAGTGGACTCAAGGTTTCAGAAGCTCAGGAGCAGAGAGATCCATTTTGTAAAGGTCATTTGGATGAACTACGGTCGACCACAGTATACTTGGGAAAGAGAAGAGGAACTTTGGAGCAATGAAGATTATGCTTTACCTTTTGATCTAGGTATGTTTGTAATTTTCTGGGACGGAAATTTAACTAGGAGGGAAGAATTGTAACATTCGTAATTTTAATGCGACAATAAAATTTAATTTCAGGATTCGATCGCGATTAACCGTCGTACGTGCGCAGTCTTTGTCTCGTGTTAAATCTTATTTTAAATGTTTATGAATTTTAGTATCAGTGTGATTTCGATTTTGTGCGGGGGAGCAGCACATGGATTGAAAAGTTTTAAAAGGTAGTGGCATCGTTGAAATTTATAATCTAATTTTAGATGGTTTTAGAAGCCAGTGCATGATTTCAGCCCCCACGCTTAAGTCGTAACCGCGCACGCGTGTATTAAAAACCTTGCAACCGAGCGCACGCCAAGAAGGAAACCGACGCTCCTTCTCTTTCTCGCAGGAGGCTTGCACGAAGTGAGATTAAGGCTTCCGGGTTTTCATCGCAGCAGACTGATGCCGCAAACCCTATTTCCACTCTCTAAGCACTCGTCGAAACTGCTGCAACCTCTTCTCACGCAGGCGCTCCCAGATGAGCATCGACAACATCCATACTCCTTCCTTCCTCTCCAGAAATGCCAATCGACGTCCTCCTGGTGCTCACAGGGGCGTGTTGATCCCTTCCTGGCGTGATCCTGCTAGCGTCCAGCCCTTCTCTTTCGATTTTCTTGCTGAGTAAGTGAAGGCGTATCATTTCAGAGAGTTTCCCCTTTGGTTCTAGGACTTGTTCCTTTCACCCTAGATCAATTTAAGATATTTAGAGTTCGGTTCCTTCTCCTGCAGATTTCCCAGCAGTAGAAGCAAATTCTGATTCCTGTGTTTCCTCCTTACTTTCGAACAACAACCACTTGAATCCGAGGCATCAGCAGTCCGCAGAACCCTCTCTGTCGTGCCCTAGATAATCAACAGAGCTCTGTTCAGTTCCTGTCATGTTCAGTAGGCTTCCTCTTATGAATATGCGATCCTTTCCTTCGTTTCTCAGCCGCAGTTTGTCTTGGATTTCTGATATCAATAGTATTTCCCCTCCCCTCTTTGCAGTCGGCAGTGGATTTGGAAACTTCTCCAAATCAAGGGCAGCCCCTCGTCTTGTAGAATTTTGGCTCCCATCTCTCAGTAATTGAAATTTAATTGCTAATATTTTCATTACTCTTTCCGAGGCCATGAATTTTATTCATGTTGTAACTTCAGAAAGGTTATAACATTTTAAATTAAACCCTAAAAGATTGATAAATAAGTAATTAAGGGTTATATTTTACTTCTGATCTAGAGATCTAGTTTGCGTAGATCGGGAAAGAATGTAAGCGTTGTAAGTAATCCAAAAGGGAACATGCCACCGCACCACGTTTTCGAGTACCGCAATATCGAGGTAAGAAATTCTAATTCTTTTTGGCTAGACATATCACTTAGTTTATTGCATGAAAATGTTCACATATAATTAATTGATGCTCATAATTATGGGAAATCGTATTGCGTCATGATACAGTAATTGTTAAATATACAAAATAAATAACCGATGAAAGCATCTAGTTATTATGAGCATAACTATGTAAGTGTAAGTAAAGTACTCTATTTTCCAATTAGACTTCCACCAAATTTTGTGAAAATATATAAATATGAATTCACCAAATTCTGTAGAATGCGCGAAATCACTAAATAACATGGAAGTGTCCTTAAAATGCTTAACTAGATAGAGACATTACCTAGGGCCTCCAGACGAATAATTATGCAAGCCAACAATTAACAAAAAATGATTAGGATGCACGATCGAGACATTCTCTCGTGATAGATAGAGGCACACTATCTTACTCATTGAGCGTAGCAGACCGTATGAGCCTTAAAGTTTGGGGAGATGACATACCATTTAGAAATTAGAAGATGCGAGTCCATGTTCGTGAGACACTAGAATACTTGCGTTCGTTAGTAGGGACTCAGTTCGCTAGAATTGCATATAAGAAACTACTCAACTTAGAATATGAAGAAGGATAAGCTTAAGAAACCTAGAATTCAAGTACATGCCGAAGATTAGAAATCCTCATAGTGAACCACTTTTCAGAACTTGAATGAACATGCAAAAAATAAGTTTAAACTAGAACAGACATTTATGTTTCCCAACATTATTTTTAGAAAAACATGCATAGTGCAACAAAATATATTTTCTATGATATAAAAATATTGTTTCACAAAGCATGCACTCATGTTCTATCAAATATTTTAGTGTCACTAAGAAGAATGGTTTTTCTTACTCTCCATTTGGGCTGACCCATTTTTGGGCTTATTATTACAGGGGTCACATGTGGGGTTTTGTGCCTAGGATAGAAGTTTGCGGATCTCCGTATTTATAGTTTGTTTCTTGATCAGTTGTTTTTCCCTTCTATTTGTTGCATATTTTCCTTCAGGAGCTCAGTGTAACTTTAATGCTTAAAACTTTCCTTAGAATAAAACATTATTTAACATTTCAGTATATCAGCTGTTCAGTTCATTTCATTTCTAGTTTGCTCTGTGAATACAAAATTTGAGGTACACTTTTACCCTTAGCTCCTTTTACTACTTTCGTTGTAAGTATTATTTTAGCACTTTTCATTTATGCCTGCTATGTACCAATTTTATTACTGTTACTTGGTTTACTTCTTATCACGGGGCCCGACCGGTCTGCTGATTTGTGGTAAAACTAGGTTGAAGTGTTACACAACTCTCCCTTGACATTGTGATGTGTGATTTCTATGTTTAATACTAGAACATGCGATGAATTGATAAAAGCTTGTGGGGATCTCTTGGGTGAACCAAACCATCATGCATTCCTAGGTCTACTCATTTTACGTGTGCAAACCTTGGATATTGTTTGTGTTTGAGCCTTCACCATGTTTTGTTGCATAGTACTTTTCTGCTTTGATTATACATATTGCATGTTACTCGTGCGTGCTTGCAGGTGTGCGGTGATCCTCCCCGGAGTCCGCTAGGACGACCGGGGGGAGTTGTTACGCTGTTTGTGGTCAGCTCATAACTGACCCATGCTTTCTCTTACTTGTGTTTAGTACAGGCGCCTTAGACCGCAAAGGAGCGCAGCGGGCTTAAACCCCTAAGCAGCTTGCAGTGATGACGACTACCTTTATATTTTGACTAGATTGTTTAAATGCACCTACCGCTCTTTTCCATGTCGTTGTCCTCTTTTCCATGGCGTTCAGTTTTATTTGATGTAAGGCCATAAGGCCAGCAGTGTTGTATTCCTAAATGTATTGGATGGACATTTGATGGCGCGCGCGTCTATTCCCGCAGGAGGCGGTGAACCCTCACTCGGACGTTCGATCCGAGCCCACGGTTGCGTCCGGATCGCCGTTGCGAGTCGAGTTATTATATTTATTTTTGTATTTGGGTTTTATTTGGCGCCCGATCGGACCGGACGTTATGAGCCATCCGTTTCGGGATGCCCTAGTCATGTTATTATATATAGAGCGTGGGGGCTGATTTAGGCATCGAGAGTTTTGGAGCAAAACCGAAGCTATCGGTCTTCTTCTTCGCGCGGCGTGAAGCCGATCGGAGCGGGTCGTCTTCCTCCTTGGTGTGACTCCAAGGTAATTCCCCTTTCCCTCCCCCACCACCCTCCGCCCGAACCTCCCTCCGCCGCCGACCTAACCCCCCCCCCCCCCCCCCCCCCCCCCCTCTTCTCCCTCACCGGAAACCCCTTCTCCCCCTCCTTTTCCCAGCTACAGCCCGCCGCCTCCCTCACCGGAAACCCCCTTCCCCCACCTTCTCCAGCCGCTGCCACCCATATTCCCCCCCTTTTCCCTGCAACAGCCCGCCACCTCCCTCACCGGAAACCTCTTCCCCACCTTCTCCAGCCCGCTTCCACCCCCTTACCCCCTCCCCCCTTCTTCCTACCACAGCCAACAGCCCGCCAACAACCCTATTTACCCTTCCCTCACCCCATCCCTCCCTTCGTTCCGTCGATTCACCGACCGCTGCCACCTCTGAAGCCTCAACCAGCCCTAACTCGCCTCTACTTGCACAAGTTAGTCGTTGTATTGGAGTTTTATTGTCTATTGTTGTTTTATTTGGCACCCTATCTCTGTGGTTGTTATTTTATATGCTTAATACCGAAAGTCATACCACTTGCGGGGTTTATTCGGCTTGTGCTTAATTATTTGCGTCTCCGTTATTTGCGGAAAAATATCTGTTTCTCTTTAATCAAAATTTGTAAAAGTTTGTGTTGCTGCTCGTAATATAATAGTGAGTTGTTATTGCTAATTTTGCGCGGACCGCCTCTTGCATTCTCTATCATATAATCATCGCATTAGGATTGCATTTTGCGTGTCCATCTTCCGTGGTCTACCACTACATCAAATTGGTATCAGAGCTCAGGTTAGAATCCCGTGCATGTTACGTAGTGGTAGAGAGTTTCGCCGAGCTATGTCGCATCGTAATGCCAACGACGATAGGGCTGCTAGTACCCAATCTGACAGGACATCCGTGGAATTTCAAAAACTTGTGTTCGATCGAATGGGTGCCCAGTTTGAGACCCTTAGGGGCGACGTTGCTAGGGTGAGTACTAGAGTTGATCAGTTAGAAACCCCAAGAGGTCGATCGGCTCCACCCCCTCCTGATGAGCCACTCGAGGATCACCGAGACGCCACACCTCTCTCCGTAAGGCGTGACAGGGACATTCCCCGCAGAGACCCCCCTCCTGCGAGAGGAAATCCATATCATGGTTACCAGTATCACCAGGGCCCGGAGAGGAATCCCCGGCCACCGCCCCCACCTGGCCGGAGGGGTCGAGCCCCTTCCGCGCAATACGATTACGATTATAATGACCAGTATGACGACTATCGCGAGCCACGTCGAGGGATGACTCCCGAGGAGGATGACATCACTCGACGCATCCGCATTGACTCGCCTTCCTTCGACGGTCACCTGGACCCGAAGACATTTAGTGATTGGCTCATGGAGATGGACCATTACTTTGACTGGTTTGAGATGAGTGATGAGAGGCGCGTACGCTTTGCTAAAACGAAATTAGTAGGGCAGACAAAGATCTATTAGTCGAGCGTGGAGAGATCACTTGAGCGTGAGGGATATTACCCCGTCACCCGATGGGACGAGATGAAGGAGCGCTTGAGAGATAAATACCTTCCCGCCTCCTATCGCGATCAGCTCATCGATCAGTTGAATGCCTTGCGACCGGGGACCCTCTCTGTTGCCGAGTACATGTCCCGTTTTGACGAGCTAGTGGTTCGTAGTGATATTTACGAGGAGCCCATTGCCACAACCTCACGCTTTCGGACTGTGCTTAGGGACGATATCCGGAGGGAACTGATTCCCCACAGGATCGAAACGGTTGAGCAGGTTTTTCAGCTCGCGCTCGAGTATGAGCAATATCTTCGCACATCTGCCCCTAGGCAGTTCACGTCACGGGCTGATGCCGCCCCATCCAGGAGACCCCCTGCTACCACAGACACTGTCCCTGCTTGCACCCCCGTCGATGGGATGGGGAAAGCTATTTTTCCTGGAGGCCCCAAACCTGGGGGCGCCCAATGTTATAGGTGTTCGGGCAGAGGGCACTTTGCCGCGCAGTGCCCAACTAGGAATTTACTGATTGAAGAGTCAGGCGAGCCCAACACTGAAGCTGAGGATACCGCCGTTGAGGAGATTACAGCTGTGGTGGAGGAGGGATGGGAGAGCGACGCCGAGTGATCGCTAGAGTTAGGGGTCCTCCGACGCCATCTACACACCCCACGAGCCGAAGAGGATTGGCGACGCACCACTATTTTCTTCACGTATTTCCTTAGCGCAGGCGGCCCCTGCAAGCTCGCCATCGATAGTGGCAGCTACGTAAACATTATCGCTAAGAAAGGGTTGGAGAGGATGCAGCTTACCGCTGAGCCACACTCGCACCCTTACCGTGTCCTTTGGGTGGACAAGTCTACCATCCAGGTGATGCAGCGGTGTCTGGTGCCCATTAGTCTGGCATCCACTGAGGATCAGGTTTGGTGTGATGTCATTCCTATGGACGTCGCACATGTGTTACTCGGACGACCCTGGTTGTACGATCGCGATGTCACCTGTTATGGTCGGTCCAACACGTGTGTCTTCTTCGACAAAGGTCGAATGGTTACCCTTACCCCGACCCAGCCCAGGGATCCTCCGAAGGGCAAGGTTCAATCATCCGTTAGCGCGGGGTCATCTAGACCCCTCCACGTTTTGAGGAAGGGTGACTTTCTGAGAGAGAGTTTGGAGACCGGGGTTATGTTTGTGGTGGCAACCACTATGTCACATGAGGCCCCTAGCGAGACCGAGTTCACTGACCCAGATGTTTATCGGCTGTTGGATGCTTACGGTGACATTATGCCTGAGGAGCTCCCTCCCTTGAGGGACATCCAACATGCGATTGATCTGATTCCCGGTGCATCTTTGCCCAATCTACCACACTATCGTCTGAATCCTACTGAGCATGCCGAATTGAAGCGGCAAATTAATGAACTTCTTCGAAAGAAGTTCATTCGTGAGAGTTTGAGTCCATGTGCTGTACCGACCCTTCTCACCCCGAAGAAGGACGGGAGTTGGCGCATGTGTATTGATAGTCGTGCCATTAACAAAATCACAGTGAAGTATCATTTTCCCATTCCCCCCCTCGATGTTTTTTTGTATTCGATGGCTGGTGCCCACATTTTCTCGAAGATTGATCTCAGCAGTGGGTACCACCAGATCAGAGTTAGGGAAGGGGATGAGTGGAAGACGGCCTTCAAGAAGAAGGACGACTTGTATGAATGGCTTGTCATGCCATTCGGGTTATCGAACGCGCCCAGTACATTCATGAGGGTGATGACACAGGTCTTGCGACCCTACATGGGCAAGTTCCTGGTAGTATATTTTGATGATATATTAATTTACAGTCAGGGCCGCACCGATCACTTACACCACATCCGCCTCGTATTCGATCTTCTGCGGAAGGAGCACCTATATATCAATCTGAAGAAGTGCTCCTTTCTGTCTGCGTCGGTGCACTTCCCAGGCTATATCATTTCCGCATCCGGCATATCAGTCGACCCGGACAAGGTCAAATCTATTCGTGATTGGCTTGTCCCGTCGAATATCCACGAAGACCGAAGTTTTCATGGTTTAGCCACCTTCTATTGGAGGTTCGTTCGAGGATTTAGTTCTATCATGACCCCATTTACGAGCTGCCTCCGCAAGGGTGATTTTGTGTGGACGAAGGCCGCCACGCGGGCCTTCGAGGAGATCAAGGAGAGACTATCGTCCGCTCCTGTTCTCCGTTTACCAGATTTTTCCAAACCCTTCGAGGTGGCTTGCGACAAATCGGGCGTTGGCATTGGTGGAGTGCTTAGTCAGGAGGGTCATCTAGTCGCTTACTTCAGGGAGAAATTGAATGACGCCCGACAAAAGTACTCCAACTACGATCAGGAGTTTTATGCCATAGTATAGGTACTTCGCCATTGGCGCCACTATCTCCTACATAAGGAGTTTGTTCTGTATTCTAATCACCAAGCCTTGCGATATCTTGACTTACAGAAGAAATTAGGCCACCGTCACGCAAAATGGGTGGAGTATATGCAGGAGTACCATTATGTTCTTAAGCACCGAGCGGGTGTTGAGAACAAGCCGGCTGACGCTCTGAGTCGCCGAGTCAGCCTCCTGCACACCATGAGCTCCAGAGTAGTGAGATTTGAGCGCTTAGTCTTTGATTACCCCGATTGCCTAGACTTTGGTGAGATTCATGCTGCGCTATCACGGGACCCGCCTGACCTTCGTTAGGGCTACACGATCTCTGACGGGTACTTATTTGTTGGTTCACTCCTCTGTATTCCTCAGACGTCCCTTCGTGATTTTCTCATCTGGGAGCTGCACGCTGGTGGAGCAGCGGGTCACTTCGGTCGTGATAAGACGATTGCATTAGTCGAGGATCGCTTCTTCTGGCCTAGCCTGAAGAAGGATGTCACGAGAGCTGTCCGACATTGTCGAGTCTGTCAGACTGCGAAGGGGTCCCTCCAGTCCACAGGATTGTACACTCCATTACCCGTCCCTTTGCGACCTTGGACTGACATTAACATGGACTTTGTACTCGGTCTCCCTCGCACATTAAGGAAGCTGGACTCGATCTTTGTTGTGGTGGACCGTTTTTCTAAGATGACCCATTTTATTCCGTGTCGAAAGACAGCTGATGCCTCGCATGTGGCGGTCTTATTCTTTAGAGAGGTTTTTAAGTACCATGGATTACCCACGTCCATCGTCTCGGATCGCGACGTGCGATTCATGAGCTACTTTTGGAAGACATTATGGAAAAAGACAGGTACAACTTTGAAGTTCTCCTCCGCCTACCACCCCCAGACGGATGAGCAAACTGAGGTTGTCAACCGTAGCTTAGGGACCCTCTTGCGTTGTCTAGTTGGGGATAGCCCGTCCACTTGGGATTCGGTGTTGCCTATAGCTGAGTTTGCATATAATAGTTTCGCCAATAAGCCCACATGTTATATTCCATTCCATATCATATTAGGATATGAACCTAGGAAACCTAGTGACTTGATCGATATTCCCCTTGAGTCGCGACCCAGTGAGTCCGCAGAGTCCTTCATCCAGCATGTGCATGCACTTCATGAGTTGCTCCGTAAAAAAAGTGCAGCTAGTAATGACTATTATAAAGACCGAGCAGACCAACGCAGACGTGAACAAATTTTTGAGGCGGGAGAGCAGGTGTTGATTCGCATTCGGCCAGAGAGGCTCCCACAAGGGCCTGCGGAGAAACTAAGCGCTCGCTGAATGGGCCCCTACACAGTCGTGCGGCGGATCTGTACGAACGCATATGAGATTGACATTCCTCATGGTATGTGCATCAACCGAGTATTCAACTTAGAAGATTTAACTCCATACTACGAGGAGTGCGTGTATGTGGATCCTCTCTCCACACCCACACATGAGCTTTTGCCACCTGTGATCCATGCCAGCCCTTCCCCATCCCCACCCGAGGAGTCACTCCAGGAGGTTCACCAGGCACCAGCGACGCTTCCACCCATCCAGCAGTCAAACGGAGATACATTACAATCAGAGACACTGATTCCTACCGGCGACATCTTTCAGATCATGGACCACGATTTCTACACCGTTGGCGGGCGATCCATTGTCCGCTATCTTGTTCGTTGGATCAGTCGTCCGATATAAGACACTACTTGGATTTCTTCAGAGGAGCTCGAGAGACTCGCCCCGCAGCTACGCCTAGAGTACGATCATCCTCACTCACCGGAGATGAGTGCTTTCAAGCCGGGGAGAGTTGATGGCGCGCGCGTCTATTCCCGCAGGAGGCGGTTCGCTTGGACGTTCGATCCGAGCTCACGGTTGCGTCTGGATCGCCGTTGCGAGTCGAGTTACTATATTTATTTTTGTATTTGGGTTTTATTTGGCGCCCGATCGGACCAGACGTTATGAGCCGTCCGTTTCGGGATGCCCTAGTCATGTTATTATATATAGAGCGTGTGGGGGCTGATTTAGGCATCGAGAGTTTTGGAGCAAAACCGAAGCTATCGGTCTTCTTCTTCGCGCGGCGTGAAGCCGATCGGAGCGGGTCGTCTTCCTCCTTGGTGTGACTACAAGGCATTCCCCTTTCCCTTCCCCCGCCACCCTCCGCCGGAACCTCCCTCCGCTGCCGACCTAACCCCCCCTCCCCCTCCTCTTCTCCCTCACCGGAAACCCCTCCCCCCCCCTTTTCCCTGCTACAGCAACAGCCCGCTTCCTCCCTCACCGGATACCCCCTTCCCCCACCTTCTCCAGCCGCTGCCACCCCATATTCCCCCCCTTTTCCCTGCTACAGCAACAGCCCGCCGTCTCCCTCACTGGAAACCCCTTCCCCACCTTCTCCAGCCCGCTGCCACCCCCTTACCCCCTCCCCCCTTCTTCCTACTACAGCAAACAGCCCGCCAGCAACCCTATTTACCCTTCCCGCACCCCATCCCGCCCTTCGTTCCGTCGATTCACCGACCGCTGCCACCTCTGAAGCCTCAACCAGCCCCAACTCGCCTCTACTTGCACGTGTAAGTCGTTGTATTGGAGTTTTATTGTCTATTGTTGTTTTATTTGGCACCCTATCTGTGTGGTTGTTATTTTATATGCTTAATATCGGAAGTCATACCACTTGCGGGGTTTATTCGCTTGTGCTTAATTATTCGCGTCTCCGTTATTTGCGGAAAAATATCTGTTTCTCTTTAATCAAAATTTGTAAATGTTTGTGTTGCTGCTCGTAATATAATAGTGAGTTGTTATTGCTAATTTTGCGCGGACCGCCTCTTGCATTCTCTATCATATAATCATCGCATTAGGATTGCATTTTGCGTGTCCATCTTCCGTGGTCTATCACTGCATCAACATTCATAGTGTATTAAAAGATTAATTGCTTCCGCTATTGCTGTTTCTTCAAATGCTATTCTTGTACCTATTTTAGCATTTACTTGTGTATGTTGTATATTGTGGGGCCCAGACGAACTCATATTATATTGCTTGGACATGTGGAGTGTTATAATAAATAAGTGCATCTTCGGCACCAAATTGTTGTTTTTAGTTGTGGGAGTGCCCTTGCCATCAAAGAAGCAAGAGAACTGAATATTCTCTCATCCTTGGGTATTTCTCCTCAAGAAGAACGAAGACGATGAACAAAGATCTAGTGCGACTTCTCTATTGAAGGGGTCATGCTTGAAGCCATCTCCTTATGATTCATCTGAATCTCTTCTTCGTTAATTTTTTTTTGAGATGAATAAAAAGGTTAAATTATCAAGAGAAGTAATAGTAGATTCATTACTGAAGATACATGAAGAGATTCAAATTTATGATAAGGAGAAATTACGGTCAACTAAGAAGGAAGCATATTATGGAAGATAGATTTTTAGGTAGTTTAATTGCATTTAGGTAGTTTAATTGTAGAAAAGACTATTATCATATTTCATGAAAGATTTTACGGTTAAGGTTGAAGAATTTATAAGGACTGGCATGAAGTTACTTAAATTCAACTATGTGAAAAACAATGTAAAACTTAATGATATTTAGAAAAATACATTAAGGCTTTGGAAATCTCAAAACCAAAAGAACATGTGCTCGTTATGTCAATATTTTTGATAGTTTATTATTTCACGTGGTAAAGGGGAAGTGTCACATGTCCGTACCTCCACATTAAATGTTGCTAGTAGACTATGTTACTACTTTTTGCCTGCCAATAATTTATATTACGAAGTCATACTGGGTTTTGACAGTACCAAAATATGAATTTATAAGCTGTGATCTTAACTTCCTGTTCCTGGCTTCATTTGCGCATGTTTTTGATATAATTTTAGGGGCATATTTCAAGTTTTAATTCTGCTATAATTTCCCTGTTAAAAACTGATCTACTATCAGATCTGTCTGTGAATATAATGCATTTCATTTTTTCACTAGCTACTATAGCTCTTCATCTTTTGATTGAATGTCTTCACGGACTTCGTTCATGTATTTTTCTGAATATGTTGACAGTGTTTGTATGGATATGCTGTCAATGACTGTGGGGATATGATGCATTTTTTCTCATTTATTATTGTAGTTCATGAAGGGGAGCCTTGGCGCACCGGTTGAGGTGTTGCCGTGTGACCTTGAGGTCACGGGTTCGAGTCCCGGAAGCAGCCACTTGCAAAATGCAAGGTAAGGTTTGCCTACATTTTACCCTTGTGGTGGGATCCTTCCCCGGACCCTCACTGAGCGGGGATGCCTTTGTGCACCTGGCTGCCCTATTATTGTAGTTCATTTTCTGATTAAAATTTATGTACACTGTTATGGGAATGCCTTCTTCTGATCATGCTTCTGAGTATGTTCTATTATTTTTTCGCTTATGGTTGTACTGTTTCATCTTCTGATTGAAAATATGCCTAATTATTGCTACAGGGTTGCCACCATTTAAGAGGAAGGAGAGCCGGATCATTCCTGTATCTTGATGTGCATATCGAGGTATCACTTATTTTCCCATGCCCTTACTTTTCAAAAGTTCTTTGCAGATCATCCTGACTAACATTTATTTTAGCTTTATCGAAGTAAGAGGTCCTAAGGGATTTGAAGATATCATTGAATTGAACTTCTGTGCATAAATTTAAGGGCGCACAACAATTTCTTGTTTCTTACAACAAATTTATTGTCTCTTACATGTTGTATGTACGAGAATGATGCGACTGCTAGAAATAAGTATCTTAGTCTTAGGACTGGTTTTTTCATCCAAAATGTTCAGAAGTAATTGTTTCTCACTTGCATAAATTACTAGAAGTATTTATTTGTTTCAAATTTGTGGATAGAGTTGTTATTCTTGAAGCTCATCTTAAAAAAGGTATGAAGTGAATTTCCAGTTTGAGCCTTGTGAAGTAACCTTCAGTTTTAGTTTCTTTGCTTTCAATAATACTAAACTATTGGATGATGGATTAGGGCTTGGCCGGGGTGTGTTGTTAGGGACGAGACCGGAGGAAGACGAGGGAATCAATTGAGTGGTGGGAGTGGGGAAGTATACCCAATTAGGGTTTCTGTCCTAAGTGAGCGGCTGGTCAAACTAGATGATAGCTTTGGCTATTGTTGAGAAACAACTGAATTAAAATACGAGATACAACTTATCGAGACATGCTCGATACCAACTCTTGAGGGCAGGATCTCTCTAAGAGCCAACTCTCCTATGAGAGCTTATACCTAGACAATGACCAAGATGAAAGAAATTACAGTCCCCCACTCCCTTGTATAGGCGGGAGTGAGCATATATAAATTAACGATAATGCCATTTGGGCTACATAGACTATTAGGGGGATGCGTGGTAGGATTGGGGAGTCATCTTCGTATCATAGACCTTCTGGCTTCTAACGCTTTGATGTGACCATTGACAAGTATGCTAGTTAGATACATAATGACTGCATCTTTCTTCATTTGTAGCCACCAAAATGTATCTCCCGTCCAAGTATATGTTGGTTTCACCCGGCTTGATTAAGTATCTAGTATTACAAACCTCCTATAAAATGCCATATTGATCTACATTGAGAATGAAGACTCCGTATTTCAATAATAATTAGCATATTGCAAAAGTCAAGTTCTTCTTTATCCACTTTGTGCTTACTCCAAAATTTTGGCATTTTAAAGTTGTAAAAGTCGGGTTGATTGGGATCAGACGCATCACTAAGATCATGCATATCATGATCCGCTTTTTGTTGATTTTCGTTATCCACAATTTTAGGATCACTATCTGGACGATCAGAGCCCACTGATGGAATACGAGTATTATTTTTTTTTCACAATTTTATGTTTTTTATTTTTTTGAGTTGCATTTAGTGTTTGAGAGTAAATGTCAGATTGGGTAATCTGCTCCATTCACAACGTTAAATCTAAAATTGATTCTCTTGTAAGTATCAAACATTAGATTTACTAAGTGTCGAGTGATTTTGTAAGAGAAACAAAATCCCACCGGTCCAATGCTGTTGTCGTGGAAAGTTTCCTCTTCATATTGTTGATTCCATGATGCTTCCTTTATCGCCATCCCTGCCACCTTCGAAAGCCTTATTGATGTTGGTTCTTCCTCCAAATACCTAGCTGTTTTTGCCCAACAACCACACACTTGTAGTTAAATGCAGGTCCTAACCTCCAATGCATGCTTCCTGATAGTTGCGTACCCATTGGTCCTCTCCTAGTACCCGATCGTCTACCACCACCGATCCCTTCAAACCCTCCACACAGCTCAACCACCTTTATTTTAGCCGCAAACACATCCACACGAGCTGTAATAGCCCTACCTAGTTTAACAACAATCAACAGTCCGTCCGGAACCCGTGATAAGAAGTAAACTAAGCAACAAAATATAAATCGGTACATAGTAGCTAAATTCTAAAGTAATAACTAAAAATTTACAGCGGAAGTAAAGTATGAAGCGAAGGGTAAGAGGGTACCTCAAAATCCGATTCTCAGAGCCAACTAGAATTAAAAAGAACCAATAATCTAAAATACTGAAATCATAAATATGGTCTGATCCATAAAAAAGTTTAGATATTTCAAATACATTGTTTTCTTAAATCAAGGTACAACATCTGAAATGAAGAACAACCGGAAGAAAAAAAAACAAAATGGAGATCCGCAAACTCTTATCCTAGACGAATTTTCCCACTTGTGACCCCTGTAAAGAAATGTCCGAAGACAGGTTAGCCCACTGGAGAGTAAGAAAAAATCATTCCTCGTAGTGACACTAAAAAAAATAATTTGAAGGGAAAATGCGTGTATGCTTTTAAACAACATTTTAAACAGAAGAAAACTATACTACTATTCTATGCATGTTTTTCTATCAAAATATTTTAAACATAATTGTATGTTCTAATATGATCATAATCTACATTTTCGTTCAAGTTTCAAAATCGTTAAACTATAAGGATTTATAGATTTCGATATACACTTGAATTTTAGGTGTTTTAAAACTTTTTTTTCTGCTTGTTTTAGGTTAAGTAGCTTCTTATGCGCATTCTAACGATCCGAGTCCCTACAAACGAACACAGATATTCTAGTGTCTCACAGACATGGACTCACATCTACCAATCTTCATATGAGGTGTCGTCTCCCCAACTTGAGGCTCATAACGTCTGCTAAGCCTTATGAGTAAGATAGTCCGCCTCTATCTATCACACGAGGAAGCCTCAACCAGGCCTCATAATTATTTTCCGTTAGATGTTGAATTGCATACATATTCATCTGAATGTCTTAGACTGTGTCTCTTACTTCGGCGTTGCGGCTTTCGTAGACGCGGCGCGGCGGCACGATTCCTTCTAGTTTGCTTTGAAGATACCGAGGATCCTCAAGGTTACGAAGGATTCTTCTTCGTCTAATACTGAAATTCTTCCCCCTCCCGGATTCTGCCAAAACCTAAGACTGTTTACTCAAAATCGTTTTGTATGTCTGATCTAAAAGATTTAATCGACAGAAATGGGAGAGGAACTCAAATCTCCGATGAAAGAGGTCTGAAATTCAAAGGAAAAGAGGGAGAATAAAAAAACCTTACTGTTACTGGAGGAGAAAGGCTCAGATCCAAAATGACAAAGCCCAAAGCGACTGAACGACTTTAAAGTCACTGGATTTGGCTAAGGATCATAACGAAAACAAAATTCACTGCAAGGAACAACAACATCTGAACTTAGGCAGAGGAGAAGAGGTTTTTAGACATCCTAAATGAGGCAGGAAGAATTTGCTGTTAAGAGGATCTACAAAATACTTGCGCAGGACCGCAGATTAGGGACGAACGAAGACAAAACTCTACTGAATAGTCTCTTCGAGGGCTTCTGGAAGAGAGGGGAGAGTCGTCGACTGCGATCGAGCAGCAGGGGGCTTCGTCTAAGGTTTTCCGGAGAGGAAACTGGGTACTGCGCCTGCTGTCAATGACGAACAAGAACGAGCGAAAGCGCTGCGCCGACGGTTTGTAGGAACGAGAAACGGAAAAGCCCTAATCCTCTCTTGTTCGAGTCGTGGGAGTGAAATACGAGAGGAAATAACGGAATACACGTCTCTCGTTTACCTATTTTAACGTGGAAAGGGGAGTTACGGTTGCGGGGGAAAGAAGACCCGTGCCTTGGCTCTAAATAAGGGGGGAATTAATTCCACCCTCCTAAATTACTAATCTTGCCACCGAATATTAAACCTTCTAAATTTGTATGTTACATACTTTCGAATTTTGAATTGAGCCGAAAAAATATAATACGTGATATTTCCTTATTTCATGCAGTGAAAATGTACCATTAAAATAATTACCTTGATCAGACGACAACGTTCACGATATTTAGTCGTGCTCGGATCCTGAAATAAAGTTCAATTTCACATTAAAATTACATATGTTACACGAGCCCCATTACCGCCTCCTACTCTTTCCCTTTCAGCCTAAGCCACAAACGTGCACCCACCACCAGCTACTCTCTCCCTTCTCCAACTCAATCGGGCACCACTTTGTTTCCATCAAATCCAGAAATCTTAAACCTCTAAAATTCCGCATTGCCTTCCCAGCATTATTTCACCACCCAAACCTTTGATGTGGGTTAAGGTTTGCGGCTAAGAACTATATTGAAGGATCTTGACAACTCTGAAATCAGTTCTATAATCTTCTGCGGTGATAGACAACAATTAACATTTCTCGTAATTTTGTTCAAAATATTAAATGAAACATATGGAAATGGGCGTGTATTTTACAAAAGAAAAGATTAATGAGGGATCTATCTGCAGATGATACAAATTGAAAAGTAGATTGCACGATAGTTTATAAATATGATACAACTTGAGAGGTATGATCGCGTTAAGCTCTTGAGGACTGGTTCCCCTATAAGACTTTCTCTCAAAGGAAAGTTTCCAAGACTTGACAAAGATAATCCTCTAGGGCTCATCACACCTTCTATATTGAGTGAATATTAATAACTCCTTATAGGGTACACAATACATACGAAATGCACCAACTAATACAAGACATTCCTGCTAAGCCAAGTCTGAATCTCTACTTGCCAAGAGGCGGGTCTTCTGAATGCCTATACCTGTCCACCGACGGTGTGTATACATATCAATACTTTGCATGTCAAAATTGACCTTGTCCTGAAGGTCAAGTCTTTGTGGGGTCATCCTCGATCTCCAGAGCCTCAAAGTCAGCAAGAGTGATGTCTTCGTGTTTAGTGTCGAGCAACAAGCACAATTATTTCAATGGATATTTGTGAGTAGGGGAGTATGATTGTTTGCAGCATAAACAGAGGTCCTAATTGGAAAGGTTGAGGTAATCTTGGTGTGATATGCTACATGGTTTGAGATTTGGCTACTAATGGGGGTTGTTGTATTAAATTCATCCTCCACAAAGTGTGTTTACTGGATGGTCAATATGAGTGTGGTTGGGCTCAGAGTGGTCAATCAGGCGCGTATATGAGGTTCCAAGTCATGCATGAAATAACTGAGGTAGTGGACCATTGATAAGCTGAAGATATATTGTAATAATTCCACAAAATCGTCAATATAATCCCTTGTGAGTCAATTTGATGAACTGCACATAGACGCTCAAAGTTGTTCTATGTAGATCACCGATAAGGGCACCTTACTCACTTCAGAGGTGAGCTGTAACTCAAACAGTTGCTCCATGCCCGCAACCCAACCTAACTGATCTAAACCGTTGAACAACAAAACTTCCAATCGTCGGGGTGGAATGTGCAGTTAAAACGAAAGCAGTGGAGCTTTGACATAAGGATCAATCGTGCTACCGGGACCTTTTAAATCGATGGGTTCAGAATCGGTGGTCGGATACGGGGGCTTGACGAAGGATTTAAAGGATGCTAGTTAAAGAGGATTCTATCACCTCTATTTGAGGGGAAATATTTGCTGGAACATGGTTCGACTTACCCTTGGTTTGAGAATAACCAATTCTGATAGTTATCTGATCTATATTTTCAAGTGTTTCACAGGGTGCATGTTCAAGAATTACCATTGATATAAGTAATGGATGCTTCAACACAAATCAAGCTGAAACAATGACAAGTTCCCAAAAATGTAACCTACCGCCAGCAGTTGCTAATACTGCCCGATGATAGCACTTTACGTACCCCGACCTGTAGTGGAAGATTTGTTATGGACTTGGAGAATTTTGGGTTTGCCAAAAGAATTTGATGAAGAAGTCTATTGCCAGCGATAGCCAATATCGCCCAGCGGCGATTGCTCATCTGAGCACCTGTAGAAGTTCCATGATGAAGGCTAGGAAATCTGGAATACTTGAAGATATCCCACTACCGCCCGTGGTAGTCAATAACGTCAGTGTTAACTCAATTCATTTCAAGGGGCACTATCGCCCGACATTAGCGCAATCCTCAATATGGAAACTCAGCGTCGCAGAAGAGCAAGGAGAACGGGCAATTCAAAATTACTACCGCCGCACGGTAGTCACTCTCGCGACGATAGATCCAACCTCCATATGGAAAGCTCCTTCATCTTGAGGATGAAAAACACAACAGAATATTCAAAATTTGATGTTATCGCCCGACAGTAGCCACTACCGCATGCGATAGCTCCCAGAGAAAATGATATTTTGGAGAGAGAAGGTTGCCCTAACCATCTAAGAAGACACCAACACTCCCAACCATCAATTATAAGAGGTTCCAAGGAAGATTAAAGATTGAAACTTTCATTCAAGAGAAGGGCTCGTGTACAATTATTTCTCTTTGTATTTTCTTTTCTGGTCTTAGATTGAATATCTCTGTATCTTATGTGAAATCGCTTCTTATGTAGCGACTATATCTAGGTAGGTCTAGGGTGTAGAATTTGCCTCGCGTGTGGCGACTAGGTTTAGGTGATCTAGGTAGTTCTTCGGGGAGGAGAAACTTGAGGCCAATCTGGGTGTGGGTTGGCTAGGGCCAATCGCTTCACGTGAGTTAGTATAGAAAACACCAGATTTTTTTTGTCGCAATCCGGTTTTAGCGTCATAAGATCGAACTCATTGTATGTTCAAAGAATTTAATTCCAATGACAATTTTCTTTTACTTATTTCAATGTTGTAATTTTTTTTCGCCGTTCTATACCCTTTTATTTTTCAAGATTTTAATTAGTAAAAAGAAAAAATCAAACTTTTTGTTATAATCTTTATTCACCTCTTCTCTAAGGATGCCGCGCGATCCAACAAGTGGTATCAGAGCTAGGTTTCTCTTAGTAGCTGTAATGACCTACAAAATGATGACTAATCACGATTTTGCGTTTACTGAGGGTCAAGGAATTATGCGTCCCCCACTCTTTACGGACACTGATTACACGTATTAGAAGGTTAGAATGAGATGTTTTCTTATGACCTTAGATATAGATGTATGGTACATGATTGAAAAACGTAACACTCCAACTATTATTGTTGAGGATAATGTCATAGAAAAACCTAGAGAAGTGCGATGAATTTTGATAAACATCATTGTTCTAATAATGGTAAGGTCATAAACTCTTACTTGTAGCATTATATTGTATTGAATTTAGTCGTACTTGTATTTGCGAAACTATTTTTGGTATATGGAGATTATTGGAATTCACACATGAAGGTGTACTTCGCAGGTCAAAGAATCAAAATTCTTAGGCTGGAATCTGAATATGAGCTCTTTAACATGGAAATTGATGCAAAAGTGATGCTTGTATGCACGCTTTACAAAAAGTGTGAATGCATTCAAAATTTCAAATCACTTGGAAAGACCTCCAACGACAACTTATTGAGGAAAATACTAAGATCTCAATTCTCTTACACCAAGGTTCAATCCAAAGATCACGGCGATTGCGGAGTCTCATGATCTAAGCCGTTTCGAGATTGAGAGACTTTTTGGGAATCTGAAAACACATGAGGTTGAACTCAAGATTCAACTCAATGAATATCAACAGAGCCAATGAAGAAGTCATTGACGCTGAAGTTAATGAAAGAAAATGATGACGATGATGAACAAAAGATGTTTATGAAAGGATTTAAAAGATTCATGAGAATTCGGAGTGAATGAACAAGTTCCAGAAATATATGAACAGAAAATGATCATCCTCATGAAAGGAAGAAGCTTCCGTAAGCGAGGAGAGAAGCCAACTCTGGAGTGCTGTCACTGTAGGAAGCCCGACAACATTTGAAGAAACTGTCCGAAGTATCTGAAGGAAGAGGAGAAGGAGAAGAAGAAGATGAGAAAGGATAAGAGGAAAGTCTTGAAGACAGCCACCTGGGATGATTCATGCTCTTAAGTATCAAGCGTGTCGAGTTCTAGCCTGGATGAGAAGACCAATATATGCGTTATGGGAAAAACTTACAATCTGTTGATGACGATACCATTGTCCAAAGCGACATGAGATACCTTCTCCCTCCCTTGATGATCTTTATGAGGAATACATAAATACATGCAAAAATTTCAACGTTGAATTATTTTGATAATATGAAAGTTGAAAATACAAGATTATTAAAAGAGAATACATAATTTAAATTATGAATTAATTAAATCAGCGAAGGAAATAATTGAATGCCAAGTGTGTGAATGTTCATTGGCATTGAATGATTTGCTCTCTAAGTCTAACTCTTTAATCGAAACTCTTACTAAAGAAAAGACCGAGTTAGAGAGCAAAGTTAAAAATTGTCTTGCCCAAGTCAAAAAATTGAAAGAAAATATTTGCTAATTGGTGCATTCTGCTTGTCACAGAGAATGCCACACTGAAAGCTTAAATTCATGACTTGAACCTAGCTATTCAGAAATTCAGATATGGCCAAAAGTCTCTAAACATGATTTTGTTCAACCAATGTCCGGTTGCGAGGCTTGATTCTTCTTCCTTACATTGTCCGTCACTAACACCGGAAAGGAAAGCATGCTTGTTAGCCGCTATCGCGGCTCACATTTGAGGGCGCTAGTGTGAAGTCAAATTCCCACTCGCCTCAAACTCCTGGATCCGCAAACCAATCACTCTAACCAACCACCTGTAACGGCCCAAAACAAAAGAAAAGTAAAATAACATTCCCGATGATGAAAGAATAATAAAAATCAGTGTCGAGGCGACGTCGCACTTTAAGTTTGAAGTTTTGGATTTTTCGATGATTTTGCGACGCTCGTTTCGTTTTAAGTTTCATTTTATTTATTTCGTTTTGCTTGGTACGAATAATTTTGGGTATTTGAGGGTGACTGAAATAATTGGCACTTATTGGTCTCGGGCTACTTGGGCTGTACTGGTTATTAGATTATGTGGCTGTAGCAGAGTTTTGGGTTGGTTGAATTGAAATTTTGGGCTGCTGATAGCCTTCTCTTAATGTTGATCTTCATATGGCTGCTGCTGAGTTCACACTGTTTTGGGTTGGCTGAGTTATTATGCTGTGCAAATACTTATAGCTTATAATAGTCATTAAGAAGAGGCGGTGGATTAAGAAGAGGCGGTGGCTCATATATTATTTTACCTGTGGCCTTTCTCCCGATACTTCATTTCCGCCTCCTGGAGAGCTCGACGAGCTAGGGTTGAATGCGCCTCTTCTTCCTCATCAACGATTCCTCCTTCTCCTCTTGTCGTGGTGCTGGAAGACCTACGGCTACCTCCTTCTCGTAACTCTGCTGTCGCTGCTGCTGTTTTTCTGTGGTGCTGCTGTGTTTGGCCGGCAGCTTTGGGTGAACTCCCTCCACTGTGAGCTCCTCTTTCTCCTCTCTTTTCCTTCTTTAATTCCTGAAATAGTGGGGCTGGTTTATTGAGTTATGCTGTAGCTCTTCCTTCACTGGATTTTGGTACGGTTTGGGCCGGTTAGGGTTTCTAATTTTGTTGAAGAGGCCTTGGCCGGCTAGGGTCCTGTTAGGGGGGATTTTGATGTTCTGCTATTGATCTTGCTTTGAGGCGTTGTGGGCTATTTTTCTGGCCGGCTATTTGTGCTAATGCTGTATTTGGGAGTGCTGATTGTTGTTCCTTTGGTCTCTGCCCTTAGGCTGATGTTACCTAGATCAATTATGGGGGATTTTTTTTTTAATGTGGCTTTTCTTCATAGTGGCCGGCTGTGTTGAGAGGGTTTTGCTTTGAAATTTCTTTGGAATTGGGGTTCTTGGGTGGCTCTGTTTGAGAGCTGGCTGCTATGCTATCTATTATCACTTTATTGCTGGCTGCTACTGTGGGCTGCCATGAGATGGTTTATTATTGCTCTTTTGATGGGGGAAAAACTCATTAGATGGTTGCCTTATTTACTTGCTGATTTTACTTGAGCTGTCCAGGTTTTTGGAAGGGTTTTACTTAGTTTTGAGCTACTATTAACAGCACTTGGAGCTGCGGTTTCCGCAGCCCTTGGAGCTGTTTATAGCAGCACGTTTGTGGCTGTTTTTGCCCCTTTGTATGGGCTGATTTCTTAGGATTATGAAGAGTTTTTGCTTTCATTTTGTCACCAAAGTCGTCTTTCCTTAGGCAGCTCCTTTCAAGTCGTAGTTGTATTCGTAGTAGGAAGCAAATTGTAACTAAGCCGTGACGCAACCCTAAAGTAAATGATTTCGTTGATAATGCAGAGGATGGCGTCCGGAGATAGACCCGATGAAAATCCTGGTACGAATAGAGGAAAAAGAAACTTGGTGAGTGCTTATTTCTTTCTTTATGCATAGTTTTAAATTATTTTGAACATATACACATGATTAGATTTCTCTACAGAACGTATTTTAGTGATTGTGCTTTGACATGAAATGAAAATTGTACGAATTTTGAATCACTGATAAATCCGAGAATCGCTGGAAAATATTGAATTGGCAAGAAATAAGCGATGAATAAATTCTGAGGGAAATCTATTAAATAAAACGACTCCATAATCGAATAAGAAAATTGCATCGATGCATAAGAAAATTTGAAATGATAAGAGTTAACCCTGTAGCCGTAGTGGGGGTGTGAATACACTACGGCGGAATGTGTTTTTGATATTGATTTGAGGCCGTTGAAGGCCGGAGGCCGTTGAAGGCCGGAGGCCGTTGAAGGCCAAGAGGTCGTTGAAGACCAAGAAGGGATGAATCGACAGCAACCCTTATGATTTCTGAATTATAGTAAACTAAAGTTAAAACGAGAATACTACTTCAGAAAATGAAAACAATTTGAATGAGCTATGATCCGAAAGAATATAAAATTTGAATTTGAAAATGAAACTGAAATGCTGAAATGTTTGAGATGAATGAATGATATGAATTAGATCGAATACCAGAAATTGAAACAGAAACCATTATAGTATGAACACTGTAGTTACTGTTTTTGATTGCTGAATACCTGTTAGAATTGAATACATGCTAGAATTGAATACTTTACTGATACTTATTATGCACTGAAATTGAATATTTATGCATATTGCTACTGACGTTTGTTGCTTGCATGTACAGCAGTTAAAGAGGTATGTTACTCGCTTAGTCATATTTTTATGACTAAACCCGTCGTGGTTTATTTGTTTAGGTAGCGGATGTGACTCCGAGTGCTCAGAGGAAAGCTAGACTGACTCGAACTGAAGAACGAGCAAAGGTATGAGCTTTGTTTATGTATATTTTTCATGTACTCATAAATTACTATGCTGCGATAAATGCTTCAAAGAGACTCAGATACAGACTTTCTGTGAGGTCTGGCTCGGGGCCTCACACCACCACCGGTCAATTATGCTTTGGGGCCACCCCTGATGTGCTCGTATTTGCTTCCCCTATTATATCGATGCTTCAACTATTCTAGATTTGTACACGCATGGGGCTCATGCTTGAAGAAGGGAACATATGCTTCAAAGAAAATCTAAGTACATAAGCGTCCACTTATGTTATGGGTGGAACTTTTTGGGTATCTAGAGCTTTGCTCTTCTACTTTTTAGGTTTGTTGGGAGGCTAAGGATAAGGAAGAAATATGGTACTTGGACTCAGGATGCTCCGAATACTTGACAGACAAATTCCTTAGCCGGTAGAAGAAAGATGGATCTATCACCTTTGGTGACAACAAGGTAAAGATTAAAAGTGTCGGTAGAGTGAGTAACAATTCTTTCTTTATTTTTATTGTATTGCTTGTTGATGATTTGAAATACAATTTAATTTCAATTAGTAAATTATGTGATAATGATCTAAATATCTTATTTGAATCGTCTACAAATATGTATATGATGCTAACTACTAATAAAATCTTATTCACTGCACCTAGAACTCACAATGCTTATATTATCACCTTTGATGTTCTTTCTGCATCATATTTAAAATGTTTAATGATAAAAATGAAGAATTAGAATTATGACATAGGCGACTTGGTCCACAGACACCAAGTTGATTCTAAAATTTTCTAAAAAGAAGTTAATTCACAGTCTTCCTAATTTGAATTGTAATTTATCTTCTTTATGTGAACCATGCCAAAAAGAAAAATTCACACATTCTTCATTTAAAGGTAAAATTGAAGTTTCGACTATTATACTCTTGCAATTATTTCACACGGATCTCTCTGGTATAGTTAATAAATCTTGTTTGACTGGTAGGAAATACACTTTTCTACTTATCGATGATTATTCTCGTTTCTGTAGGACTATATTTCTATCTTTCAAATCTAATGTTTTTCATGAATTTTCAAAATTATTGAAATGAATGCAAAATGAGCATGATTTTAAAATTAATTGTATTCTATCAGATCATGAAGGAGAGTTTGAAAATGAATTTTTTTATAATTTTTGTGATAGCTTAAGCATTCGTCAAGAGTTTTCCGCTCCACGTATACCTAACAAAACACGATAGTGTAAAGGAAAATTAGAACTCTACAAAAATTAACACGCACTATGTTATCTGAGTATGTATTACTGATGAATACTAAATTATATGTATTTTAGTATAATTTTTAGCATAGTTTTAAGTAATATTGTACATATTTCATGTAAATTATAGAACAAATGATTTGTTTTGGCTAATTTATTTATATTTATATATTTTTATGTAAAAAGGAACTATTAAAATATTTAAATATATATGTATATAAATATAAAGTATTTAAATATATATGTATATATATAAAGTATTTAAATATATATGTATATATATAAAGTATTTAAATATATATGTATATATATAAAGTATTTAAAAATATATGTAAATATATATGTAAAGTATTTAAAATTATATGTAAATATTTATTAAATAAAAACTTTATCTATATTCGTAAATATAAACTATAAATAAGTTAAATATATATTAATAAAATTAACTATATGAAAATATAATCTATAAAGAGTTAATATATATATGTGAATGTATTTATTTGAGTATGAATGTTTGAATGTATTTATATCTATTTTATTTAGTGTATATATTTTATTAATATATATATTTATGTATTAAGTTATTAAAAATCTGTATTTTAAGTTATTCTATAATTAAAGTTAATATGTATTAATATAAAAAATCTATAAATATTTATAATATAAATAAAATGTTTTCTTGTCATACAGAAATGAGCGTTTGGCTCAGTGGGTGTGGTCTGGTTAACTTCGGCAAGGCGCGGGATCGAAAGCAGGCCAGCGCAAATTTTTTCCTGGATTTAATCCGCTTCTCAGATACTCAGCTACACAACCCTCTCATCCCTCTCATCCCTTTCAGCCCTCTCAGCCTTCTCAGCCCTCTCAGTCCTCTCAGCACAGCCCTCTCAGCTACTCAGCACAGCCCTCTCAGCTACTCAGCACATCCCTCTCAACCCTCTCAACACAGCCCTCTCAGCTACTCAGCTACTCTGCACAACCCTCTCAGCTACTCAGCCTCTCAGCTTTCCAGCCCACCTTCCGGAAGCTTCTAGAAATCTCTAACCGCAGACCCAGCTTCCCCAACACACTAAGATTTGTCTATAAATAAGGGGGCTTTTTCTTGTTTTAAGGGTTCATTCTTTTAGAACCCAAGTGTTTATTGAGTTTTTGAGTGTATGTGAGAGTTTTGTATGAGTGTTTGTGAGAGTTTTTTTTAATGTATTTCCAAGCCCTAGTTTGGGCTCTTTTTATCCCCAAGTTTAGACTTCCTTAAAAAGTTGTAATTTTTCTTTTCAATCAATATATTGTGTTCTTCTTGTTCTTTTTTTATGTTGTGTGTATGAGTGTAATTGGTTTGTTTTTGTTTTTATTTTAGCTTTTTCATTATTGTAGAGTGGGTGTGTGTATGAGATAATTGTCTTTTATTCCTAATTTAGTTTTTATGCATTCTTTTAAATTATCCTATAGTGCGTGCGTGTAGGAGATCAATTTTCTGCTTTCTTTAAATTCAGTCATTTAAATTAGTGTAGAGTGCGTGCGTGTAAGAGATAAATTTTCTACTTTCTTTAAATTTAGTCATTTAAATTATCGTAGAGTGCGTGCGTGTAGGAGATAAATTTTCTACTTTCTTTAAATTCAGTCATTTAAATTATCGTAGAGTGCGTGAGTTTTTAATTTAGTGCGTTCTTTTTTTTTTATATAATTGTTCTTCTTTGTTTTTGCTAAACGCACGCAATCGCTTAATTATTATTGCCATCACTCTTTTAAATTCGCAAATTAATCAAACCCTCTTTTCGATAAAATAATTGCTCGTTCCTAAAATGTAGAAATAATCAACACGATCTGGAAAAATACGACCTTGATATTTTCTAAAAATATCATATACTATACGCGATAAGGTATACTTGCCTTTATCGAAAGATTAGTTTGGATAAAATAATACAAAAACTCTGCAAAAGCCTTTTTCTATAAAAATAATAAAAGAATTTCGGCATCGTCGCCGGGGAGCTTCTCTCGATATTTCGAAAGAAGGAAAGACCATTACTTCTATCCTTCGATAGGATAATGGTTGGTTCCTCGAAGTAGGATTACTCGTCAGACCCCTCGAAAACGCTCGCCCAAATCTAATCGCACACATGCTCTCTGCAAAAAGAACTCTAAAATCTGAAAATTATCTCATCAGTTACCTAAGCACTTTTGGACTGGAACAGTCAATACTGCATGCTATGTTATGAATAGAGTCATGTTTCTCCCTCTACTAAAATTAACTCCGTATGAACTATATTTTCAAAAGAAACCTAATGTGACTTACTTTAGAGTCTTTGGTTACAAATGTTTTGTTTTAAATGCTAAAGACAACCTAGGTAAATTTGATGAAAAATCTTATGAAGGGATATTTTTATGAATTCTTCAACTAGTCGTGCATATCGAATATTAAAAAAAACTGTTGAAACATTTATTTATGTAAAATTTGATGAATCTATTTCTTTTGTAGTTCCAAACACACCTGCAGGTAAAGATGATCAACCGGTGGAGACTTTGGAGACTGCTGAAAATTATGATGTTTGTAGAAACACACGGAAAAAGAGAGAAAAATTAATATTTTATTAATTTGTAGAGCCTTAACAATTACAAGTATTTGTAATTGTTTTTTTAAATACTAAAGACAATCTAGGTAAATTTGATGAAAAATCTTATGAAGGGATATTTTTATGAATTCTTCAACTAGTCGTGCTTATCGAATATTAAAAAAAACTGTTGAAACATTTATTCATGTAAAATTTGATAAATCTGTTTCTTTTGTAGTTCCAAACACTCTTGCAGGTAAAGATGATCAACCAGTGGAGACTTTGGAGACTGCTGAAAATTATGATTCTTGTAGAAACACACGGAAGAAGAGAGAACAAAATTAATATTTTATTAATTTGTCATAAAAGAGCCTTAACAATTACAAATATTTGTACACATATATATATATATATATATATATATATATATATATGGAGTGGAGTCTAAATTCCATTTTGAGATGTGAGAATAATTCTTAAGAATGAAATGGACGCTAAAATGGGTCATTGTATGGGTCTTTGTACAAGTTATCTTAACACTCCCCCGCAAGTTGGAGCATATAAATTGTATGAACCAAGCTTGTACAAGAACTAGTGATATAGTGGGCGTGGTAAAGCCTTGGTAAGAATATCAGCAATTTGTCGAGCAGCAGAAACATGTCTTAAGTCCAATTTCTTTAGTTGAATCTTTTCCAGAATAAAGTGCAATCGAACTTGATGTGCTTGGTATGTTCACAGAACACGAGATTCTTGGCATTATGGATAGCAACTTGACTATCATAAAACAGAGTGGACGGAGAGGAAAGTTTGACACCCAGGTCTGAAAGTGAGGGAGTGCTATTAAGAATTACTCTAGAGGGGGGTGAATAGAGATTTAAAGATTTTATACCATAATCACTCACAGTATCCGAATGCGGCGTCTTGGCAAAACCGCTGCACCTCGAAGAGGACTTGGGTGTAGTGTTAAATAGGCAAGAGCCCTCACTTATTAGACGTCCAAGGAAAGTAGATCGTAGGATTTGTGACCGACTTATGTTTGGAAGTTGGAATATAGGTACGCTAACGGAAAAATCGATGGAAGTTGTGGATACGATGATTAGGAGAAAGATAAATATCTTACGCCTGTGAGAGACTAGATGGGTGAGTGAGAAAGCTAAATTTTTAGATAATTCAGGTTTTAAGTTATAGTACACATGAAAAAATAAAACAAACAATGAAGTAGGTATTATTGTGGATACTACTTGGAGGGATAAGTTGTTGGGGTAAGTAGAAAAGGTGATAAAATCTTAACTCGTAAATTGGTCATAGGAATGTAAACTATTAATGTGATAGTGCTTATGCGCCACAAAATATGATTAAGTGAATTTATTAAAGTATAATTTTGGGAAGACTTAGATATTTAGTAAGCGAAATCTCACAGAATGTAACAACCAGTATTTTTCCTTATTTTGTCTAACCGCAACCCATATAGCAAAATGGGGCATTTTAAAGGAATTAAAATGCTTTTAGTGGCATTTTTTGTAATTAAAGGGAGGTCTCCCCTTTTATTTCCCCAGCCTCTCCCCTGTTTTAAAATCCCTAGCAGCCCCTCTCCCGATTAAACCCCCCGGTCCAGGTCTCCCGCAAGCCGCAAGCCACACTCCCGCTCTCGTCTCCCGCTCTCGTCTTCTGCTCCCGTCTCGCTAAAATCCCGCAAGCCGCAAGCCCTCCCGCTCCCGATTTTCTGCCGCTGCTTCCGCTTCCTCCTGTCATGGCCTACGCCTCCCTTCTGTTAGCCGCCGCTGCTCGCCGCCTCTGCTCGCCGCCTCCTGCGCCTCCTCCTGCCCAAGCAGGCAACCCTCCAGCAGTCCTCCTCCTTCTCCTCCAAGGAGCCGGCTGCAGCAACTGCTCATGCAGTAGCTCCTTCTCCCTCAAGGCCAAGAGCTCCTTCCTCTCCAGGGCCCGACAACCCCCTTCTCCCCTCCGAGAGCAGTGAATCCCTAATTTCTCTTCTTGATCTTCTTCGTCTTGCCGGTGTTTGCAAGGGGGACCGCTAGTATTTTCTTCGCTCTCCTCCTTGAGCCCGGTCTTGTCTTCCTTGGGTAAGAACCTTCCTCCACCCTTGATTTTAGAATTTTCATAAACCCTAATGATTTATTCGTGCCCCATTTTGCATTTCAGATTTTTGGTGCACTTCCTAATTGCCAAATCCTTAGGTATTCGTGCCCCCGGTGCCGTTCGTCGCTCCAATTGGCGGGATCTCTCTAAAGCCCTCTCTGAATTAGGGTTTCCGTAACCCAAGCGCCGCCAAGTTCCCGATCCTTCGTGGTATTTCTTCTCCCCTCACATTTGAGGAGGTAAAATCCGCTAAACTCTCGTTGTTTAATTTCCGCGTTGTAGAAATGCTTGTGTTTGCGTAGTGAGTTGTACAATGTCAATTTCATCATTCTTAATCAGGTTCGAAGTATGATTTCTGAATTTTGCTTGCGCCGCCGCCGCCGTCAGTTTCAACATTCTTTAAGGCAAGTAGAGATCCCTCTCTCTTGCAAGCATTGAATTTAATTGTCACGTCTGTTCTTATGTTTACATGAATGCACCCTTGAATACTTGTTTCGTCAAATAAATTTAGACCTCGAATCCCTAAATAGACTTGTAGTTTGAGGTTAACGCGTCCGAATAATATGAATTGTGAATGAGAATGATGGTTACTTGGATATTCACTTAGATGAATTGTGTCTCATTTGTTGGAAGACGAGTTAATGAACGCAAGTTATCTTTAATTGGATTTTCATTTAAATGAATTGCGTCTCATTGGATGGATAAATGGAAGACTAGTAGATCTTTTCGAGCAGAAACATTAATTGTTATAATGATAAATGTTAAGATCCTGCTAGCAACTAGATGAATTGTGCTTGATATAAAATATTCGGATCGTACACATGTTTACTTAGAAGTTAATCGTGTCTTGAAATGGATCAACCTGAATGAATGCTTGGTTTCCCAGAAAATGATATATAGCAATCTTATTACTCGTGAATACTTGAATCCGCAAGTTTCAAAACTCTATATCGAGTTCTCTGAGTCATCGAATCTTGTTTCTTATGCTTGTATGGTTCCAAGACTTGGTTAAATAACGTTCTATAACTTGATTCCTCCCGTTTCACGTTTGTAAAATATAGTCTTGTATATCTGAATCAGTATTTGGTCACATGTCTTGCTATGCTAGATTCATTTAATCATGAATTATTTCATTAATAACACAAGTAAACATTGAAAGGTAGGGTTTAATTGATGCAACTCCTTGACTTGGGTTCCCTCTTGAATCCCTAATGAGAACAAATGACCGGTGATAGCGAGCTTAAATTTCTGAATCTCCTGAATCTGTACTTGAATCTACCTGAATCATGAATCCTGCGCGTCAAACAAAAACACCTACACTTTCACTTGTACAACTTATGTTATTATATGAATCATCTTTTCATGCTTTACTTCAGACTAGTTTAATAATCCTAGATATTTCTGCTTGTCTCACTTGCTTGTCTGTCTTGTTAGTTCTGCTTCATGAAAAGCGGTACACAAATATTCTGTTTTTCTGCTCGTATTTTACTTTGCTCTTGTGTATTTCAATGTTCTGAGGCTTTTCCTTCTTGTTTTGGAATTTGTCTTAGTGTTCGTGCTTGCGCCGCCTGCTATTTGAGGCCGATCTGCGTCAAGTTTCAGGTTTTGTGTTTATGTTTCATTTCTTTTACTGTCGGACATTTCTGTTATGTAGTAATTACGATCAGTCATTTTCTCTTGTTTCATGGACAACTGTTAGGCTAAATATTATATGTACTAAAATTTGACATGTTTTGCATGGTCATTCACATGAGTTTATTGTGACAAATACGTTTTTCATGAAGAGGGGAGAACATTTAATTACGTTTAAAAGCGGATCAAATAAGTCACAAATTGATTATTTTATGACTCACAAAATGGATAAAATGATTTGTAAGTATTGCAAAGTCATACTAGGAGAAAGTTTGATAACACAACATAGATTAGTGGTGTTGGACGTACAAATTAAATAATAAATTTTAGACAAAGATAAAAGTGTTGCCAAAAATTCGGTGGTGAAACTTGAAGATGGAAAAACAGGTTGCTTTCAAGACAGCAGTTATGGAACAACTAGTTGATGACCCTTATGTTGATCCTAGTGTATCATGAGAAGTTATGTCTTTACATTTAAGGAGAAACGTACTTAGAGAATCAAAAGGTCGTGCGCCCCCAAATAAAAAATCTTGGTGGTGAAAAGAGAAAGTGCAAAACAAAGTGAGGCCAAAGAGGGTCAGCTATAAAACACTCTACGCTTATAGGAATGATGAAAAATTGACAAGGTATAAAGTTGCTAAGAAAGAATCTAAACATGCAGTAAGTGAAACAAAAAGTCAAGCTTATGAAGAATTTTATAAGCGATTAGATACCAAAGATGGAGAACGTGGCATATATAAAATTGCTCGAGCTAGAGAGAGAAATACAAGAGATTTAAGCCAAGTTAAATGCATAAAGGATGAAACCGATATAATTATGACGAATGATGTGGGTATTAAAGATCGTTGGAAAAGATACTTTTATCAACTCTATAATGAAACAAAAGACAATGAACTGAACTTGGAAGAGTTAAGTAAATCAGAGGAGTATGGGAACATAATTTTTTATCGTAAACTTCATGTATCAGAGGTAAATGATGCTCTAAAGAAGATGAAAAATGAAAAAGCGGTTAGGCCAGACGATATACCCATCGAAGTATGGAAATGTCTAGGGAAAAAAGAACTTTGTGGCTTAATGTTTCATCAATAAGATACTGAAGTCAAAGAGGATGTCGGGCCATTGAAGAGAAAGTATCTTGGTACCTTTGTATAAGAACAAAGGAGATATACAAAATTGTGTTAATTACAGAGAAATTAAATTAATGAGTCATACTATGAAACTATGGTAATGAGTAATAGAAAGAAGAGTAAGACGAGAGACTAGCATCTCGGAGAATCAATTTGGATTCATGCCAGGGCGGTCGACCAAGGAAGCTATACATCTCTTGAAGAGACTCATTGACAACTATCGAGAAAGAAAACAAGATTTGCATATGCTGTTTATCGATCTTGAGAAGGCTTATGATAGGGTTCCAAGAGAGATCTTATGGAGAGTCATAGAAAAGAAAGGTGTAAATGTATCATACATTGACATAATCAAAGATATGTATACAAATTCAATGACGAGGGTGAGGACATCTAAAGGATTAACACAGGAATTCCATATCATTGTTGGCTTACATCAAGGTTCAGCTTTAAGCCCTTATCTCTTTACCCTTATCTTAGATGAGCTCATCGGACATATCCAATAAGCAATACCTTGGTGTTTAATGTTTGCGGATGATATTGTTTTAGTCGATGAGACGCGTGACGGTGTAAATGCGAAACATAAATCTTGGCGAGAAACTTTAGAAAAGAAGGGTTTTAGGTTGAGCAGGGCAAAGACGGAGTATATGGAGCTTAAATTTAGCAGTGCAAGGACGGATGACTTCGTTATTAAGTTGGGTGATCGCTACCAACTCTCCCAAAAGTCCGGACTGTTTGGGGAAGGCGCTACCGCTCCTTTATAGAGTTGACTACCCTAGGAAGGATCCACGGGGCGGCCATTTAAGCCCAGGGGACACGCCCTTCTGTTCGACTAGTGTGGGCCATAGCGCCCACGCCGTACCTTCCAACACCGGGGTATTGCTGGACCATAGCACCATGTGTCGTACCTCTCAACAATTGAAAGTTTGATCTGTAGTCTAATCACATAGAGGGGGGGGGGGGGGGTGAATAGGTGCTTCAAAAATATTTTAGTTTCTTTTATGTTGTTGACTATTCTAGCTCAGAGAATGTAAAGTAAACAAACATAGAAAAACACAATTGTTTATAGTGGTTCCCCAGATGATGGGTACTCCATTGTCCCCCTTCGCCTATCTAGCAGTGCGCTAGACTAGATCAACTCCTCCAAAAACTCAGATCTATCAGATCTTACAACTCAGGAACTCAGCAAGTCCCCTACATCAGATTTTCTCCTGGAATCCTACCTCAGGTGCTAGCAACAACCCTACCTCAGAGTGCAAGCACTCCTACAACTCAGATCCACAACAAGGATCCTACAACTCAGATTTCCTCAGAATCCTACAGCTCAGGTCTTCACAGACCCTACCGCAAACTTTCAGCAAAGTCCTACACCCAGGCCTTCTCATAATCCCTACACTCAGGCTGTCAGCACAACCCTACCTCAGATCTCAAGGAGATCTTACAATAAAAGATTAGAAGAATGTTTACAACAGATAGACTCTGAAAAATATAGCTTTAAGCAACTTGAGTTTTCTTAGATCTTTTTGGAAAGAAAGTCTTCTTTAACAACAACACTTGATCAATCATCAGAAAATCTTTTAGTACCAGGATCAGTGCTGAGCTTTCTTGAATGAAGAAGTATTCTTGCTCTCAAGAGTTAGAGCTTTCTTGTTGAAGCTTGACTTCTTCTTTTTCTTCTTCTTCCTCTTCTTTTTCTTTCTTTTTGAAAAGACTTGTTTTTCTGTTCTATTGCTTTTTAGTGGCAGACAAGCTTTTCTCTTTTTGAATTCTCAACGATATAAGCTCAAAAGTTAGGGTTAGCCAACCCTCTGTTATCCTTTTATAGATCTGAAACTTCAAACGGTCGAAACCCTAAAAAGGTTTTGTCTCAGACCGCTTTTCAGACGTGATTGATTTGACATCTGCTTTTGTCGTCTTTGTCAATTTAAAATCCCGCCTTCTGAGCTTGACAAAATGATATCGTTGTATGAAGTTGACTAACACAACGATATATGACTTTGCGGTCTTCTCTTGAGTTCTTGCAACGATATCGTCGTGTGCATCTCGTTGTCATGATGATAAGTAACTTAGATTGCTTTTCTTGAGCTCTCACAACGATATCGTCGTGTGAAGCTTGTTGTCACGACGATATATTCCTTTGCTATCTTTCCTTGAGTCCTCACGAGGATATCGTCGTGTGAAGCTTGTTGTATCGACGATATATGTCTTAACTGACTTTTCTTGAGCCCTTACAACGATATCGTCGTGTGAAGCTTGTAGTCTCGTCGATATATGCCTTAGCTGACTTTTCTTGAGTCCTCATAACGATATCGTCGTGTGAAGCTTGCTGTCACGACGATATATGCCTTAGCTGGCTTTTCTTAAGTCCTTACAACGATATCGTCGTGTGGACCATGTTGACACGACGATATCGTCGTGTTCTTCTTATTATCAAGTCAATTGTTGACTTGACTTCTTTTGCTGCCTTCTGTGAATGATCAAAACGATATCGTCGTGTGAGTGTTATATACACGACGATATTTAACTTAGAAATTTTGCTTGATCTCCAAACATTATATATGAGATATATCATGTCCTAACCTGCTCATGTCACATCAATTAGATATCAAATACAAATTGTGCTTATCATTGACTTAGAGACTTTTTCAAATCCGGAAGTAGTCTCATACCATGCTCTTGGAGCTTGCTTGAGACCATATAGAGCTTTATTTAATTTATAGACATGAGAAGGGGAGTTACGGGAAACAAAACCTGGAGGTTGTTCTGCATAAACCTCTTATTGAAGAATCTCATTGAGAAAAACACTCTTAACATCCATCCGGTATACTCTTGTCGTGCTTCATCTCCACAGGGAGAAGATGTTGTACTGAATTTGGTTGTGCATGTCATCGTTGGTTGCAAAGAGACGTGTTATCGTCGGAGTCTTCATTGTATAGAACGGGAGATCGCGTGGGATGGTAGTTGCGTGAGGATGTGTGGGTGTGGTCATATGACAGACAGACAGATGGTGCTCGAGGTCTGGAACCAGAGGAAGGATCCCGCATCCTAGGTTAGTTGGAGGGAAGCGACATGTTGGACCAGTTGATACGAACTAAAAATAGATCGCACGATAATTAAAAAAACGTGATACAATTTGTGAGGTATGCTTACGCCAAGCACTTGATGGTTGATTCCCCAGGAGTTCCTCTCCAAGTAAAGCTTACACGACTTTGGCTCTATTTGGGACGGTCGTGGCAGTGGGAGAAGTTCTATTCCCACCACTACCGCTTTTTGTAGGCATTTGATTTTCTAGTGGTGGGAAAAAGGTTTGTGTCAAAAAGGTGTCGGGACTTTTTCGAAAGCTGTGAACCCTACCACTTTCAGAAACGCTAAAATGAGTTTTTTGTGTTTTCATGCTTCTCTTCTCGTAGGTCAACATCTCCCTTCTTCTCTTACTGCTTTTCCTACCATTATTTTTTGACAGCTATAATCTTAACACTGATTTCTCATAATTACTTTTCCTGTTGCAACAGTAGTACTAAATAGATCCTTTATCCACGGTAATCCTCTAAAGCTGTGATTGGGGGAGTTTTTTTTGGAAAACTCCGTTTTTAAAAAAAGAGCCACTAGGTCAAAATTCAGCAACAACTCACACCTTTTCCTCCGTCGAAACAACGTATGTCTCTTCGTTGTTGTGTCGCTCTCGCCCGATGCCTACCACCTTCGGGAAACAGCAGATGGGCGTTGGCTGACCATTGTTCTTTGGAAACAATCAAGGCCCATCCACCTCGTCCACGGAGAACGAAGTAACGGTAAGGAACAAGAAGCCGCAAAGCCATTCCGGCAGTCCAGGAAACGGTGCTGGCTTTCGACAGTAGCTCCGCTTGGCTGTCTTCCGGTGTCGGGCTTCTACAATCTTTCCATCTTCCGGTTCCGAACTGAATAAAGCTTGTAATTATTGTCGCTGTTGCGTCTCTTTCCCTTTCGTCTTCATCGTCGAAGCTCCTTTCCGTGATAAGGCGACGAAGCTTTCTTCGCCTCTGTCGATGAAGCTTAAACTGATTTTTCCTGCTCCACGAAGAAGCTCAACCTCGCAGATCTGCTCTTTCTAGCATGCAGAGCGCTGAACAACTTCTTTCTTCGTCCATTTGGAGCTCCTCTTTGGTAATTTTTTGGATATATGAATGCACGATGGCTTAGATTTTATGAACAAATTTTCTAAGGGTGCGTTCGTTTGGTAGGTTTTGATTGACAGGAATTGGTTTTGGCCGAAAACCTACGACGCAGAGGTTTTGGAATTCGGTCAAAACCAATGTCTGTGTTTGTTTGCAGGAAGGTTTTCAGTCACAGGAATTGAATATTCCAATATTCTTGTTCGGTTACATGATGGAATTCAGAGACAGGAATTGAAATTTGAAATTCAAAAATTGAATTAATTTGCACCAGAAGTTAAATCTTATTAATATGAACAAATGCTGATTATGAAATGCAATATCATTTGCAATCTTTAGTAAACAAATGGGAAAAATATTTAAATATCATATGCAGGAGGCAAGATGAATGCTATCTAGCTTCCAACATAGCTGCATGTAGGTAAAGAAGTAGCCACAGGAGCTTGCTACTCTTTGTACTAACAAGTATAACTATTTAAACAAAGCAATACTAAAAAACAGTCCTGTTCTTTTCGTTGTGATGGTTGATCGATCGAACACGCAGACCTTTGCCTTACATTACTATCAAATTGGGCTACAAGTAATTTTTGTTACCAAAGAACAAGTCACCCATGATTCTTATGGATTGTGGTCATGAGCATTAATCTGTTGAATTACTGATTTCCACTTAAGAATAAACATGTTGAACCAAAGCAATGATAACATTGAGGCTTTTACTACTTTTAGTAGATCAACAATAAAATTGGGTTTCATTTACAAGAATAGATTGGATAAATTGGATTACTTCGTTTTTGCTCTATCATGACTTCCTAAATTTTGAGAACCTCAACTACACTAACAGAAAGCATAAATGATGAGATCACACCATGAGAGCTGATCATGTCCTGCTGGTGCCTATATCTGGAAAGTCATGATTTATGTCTAACTTCTGGTAGTCCATGACTGTCAATGTAATATAGTTGGTCAATATATATTTATTTTAGGGTTTCTATAGGAAAATACTAAATACCCATTGATGTACACAAATCCTAAATATTTAATTCTCTCACTCAAACTTACGAGTATATTATTGAAATCCAATTTGGTACATATATAGCTAATCCTGGAACTTCTAGGTCCAAACGATGGAATCCAGATGAGGAAGATCCTGTTGACTTGGAGGAAGAAGATCCTATAGACGTTGGATCTTCAAGCCCCTGTAGACGTTGGAGGAAGAAGACCCTCGCTGTCATCGCCGGAGAGGAGGAAGAAGGAGCGGCGATGCAATGGTCGGCTGATTAGGTCGCCGTATGCAATGCTAGGACTAATCGGAGCTTGAAGATGGGAGAATAGGATCACAAAGTCGGAGTGTAGCTGGACCTTCGCCGGAGAGGAGAAGGGGGTGAAGTCGCCGGATGGAAGGGAGAAGCCGCGCGCCTTTCGCGATTCGCAAGCCGCGTTCGTCTGTCGAGCACTCCGCAAAACCGAGCAAAACTGAGCAAAAGGGGTGGGTTTTGGGGATAGCCTATTTTCGTAAGTCTGAAAACCTACAGGTTTTGTGTGAAAATCAATACCTACGACATTTCTGGCCAAACGAACAACGGAATTGGAATTGAAAAACTCAATTCCAATTCCGTTGTGTCAATTCTTGCCAAACGAACACACCCTAAGTGTGTTTTAGATCAATGGATGCAGTTTGTTTGGTTGTGTTACATGTTTCCTTTCAGATCTGTGTCGTCATTTTTGTTCAGATCTATCATTTTATTGCAATGCAGATTTTGTTTCATGAATTGCACTGCAGTTTTTTTCGATTAAATTGCATTTTTTCAGTAAAAAACTGTTTTGGTAAACATCATTGCATGATCTATCTGTTCTATAGTTGTATTCTATGTGTTATATTGTTAGGGTACAAGAAAAGCCATATTGTATGATCCATTTACAATGTTCTTAGGAAGTTGTAAGCTTGTAGATACTGCTTCATTGCCTTGGTAATCTCACTCGTAGATATGATGCGAAAACAAAAGGTGGAATGTCGATGACTTGAGAAGCTAACGTTATATTAAATTTTTTCGAACCATGTATACGAGAACTGGAAATAGGGAATAGACCAACTACTCATTTCAATAGACAATTCATAATTTTATTTGTACATTCGTCAAATGCTGCCCCTAATTTTAAAGCATGCGACGATGATGAAAAGTTTGTGTACGCAGAGGGAATTTACACGATATCCGGCCGATCTCCCACGCTGCTGTTTGAGATTACGTGAACATCTCCTATACGTTTTTTAAAGATATTTTACAAAACTCCGTTTTTACCAAATAGTTTCTTTGTACTGCTTTTTGAACAGCTTTGCAAAGTGCAGACGAAGTTTTACCAAAACAGTTTTTTACTGCAAATTCCATTTTTCATCGACAACTCATTTTCAAACTCCTTTTCTGACGACTCCCTTTCAATCAACAACAGCCGAAAGAAACGCCCCCGAAGACTCGTCAATGGAGTTATTTCATTATTTGAACTTATTTAAATTAAGTATTTAACTGAAATGACGTGTAAAGAAAATATTTGTCATTTTTTATTTTAAAAAATTCTATTAGTGAAACTGTCTGATATGTCCATAATATAGTCCATAGGATCATTGTCACGTGGTGTAGTTATAGATTTGCTTTCTCATTATAAATTTACAAGTTAGCAGGCTATTTATTGAAGTTGGTTAGGAGCTGTTTGTTCAATGTTATGTAATATAAATCGTTGAACTAGATAACCATTTAATCCATCTTACTAATTACGATGTTATCTATGAAATGCTTCTTCTTTTGTTTATTATCTTAAAGAAAGTTAATATTATCTACAATGATCAACCGTGATCATCATTTTTTTTGTTATTGCTTTAAGCATTCATATAATCTAACCTATAGATGTCAACAGAATCAACCAGCATTTAGATATTATTAAATAAGATTTAAATGTCATTTAGAAGGTTATTACTTTAATAGTTGTACTCTATTTCAGGTAGATCCTTTCTTGAGTGTCAGTGCGGCTCATGATATTGGTGAGAGTGTGCGTCAAGTTATTCAAAAATCTCACAATCAAGTAGCAGAAGTTTTCATTCACATTGGTATTCTATTTATCTTTCCCCTTCTCTTTCTTGTCTTTTCAAAAGTTAATCCTGAAGTTTTCGCTGCTAAACCTTTACTTAATTTCTTCTCTTTTAATGACTTTGTAGCTCCTTAGTATTATGGTTAGTGGATCGATCATTAGGAATATGTTTAATGCAGAACAAATTAATTTATTTGGCGGAATAAATTCAGAGAATATTATTTTAATACTCTAGAGGAGGGTGAATAGAGTATTTTAGTTTTTCACCATATACACTCACAAGTTCAAAACACAATTCACAAATTACCATTGTCAGTAATAGAAAGACAGAAAAATCAAGGAGACATAAAGAAAGAAATGCAATTCTTGTGACAAAAAATTATAGAGGTTTCCCTTAAATTTGGTACGCCCTCTCTTCTACCTAGGAATCCACTATCCAATGTTGTATTTACAAAGGCTAGAGTCTTTTTTATAAGGAGACTCAAAGAACCACTCCCTGAATCTTTTGATAAGGAGATTTTAAGAACGACCAAGTCTTTTGGTAAAGAGACTCTTAAAATTAAACTATTAAATCCTTTGCAGATGGATTCTTAAAACTCTTTCAGAAATTTATGGGAGATAGTGAACTTTTCCACAATGTAATCCAATTTTTCAACCGGTTCTGAATTGATCTTGAATTATGTTTGATGTAGATACCGCCTTGAATCAGTCTGTCCTTGATTTTCAACCAAAGAAAAGGAATGTCACACCCGGCCCAATAAACTCGAATTAAAAAGGTGGGAACAAGGATGTGATTATAAGTTCGTTATCTAGCAACATGATTTTTTAAGAAAACCATATTATTTAATAAATAGCTTTTACATGTTAAAAAAATGATATTATGAAATCTACTTATTGTAGTACCTTACCTTTACACGCCCGTCTCCGAGTGGTCAATGTACCTAAAATGATAAATTGCAGGCGGTGAGTCCACTAACCCACCATAGACAATATGATTAAAATATGAGAGCAGCAACAGTAATGTACACAGTTACAATATTATTAAAGAAAAATGTACTAGCAGTAAACTAAAAACAAATATGAATAAACAATAAGAAGAAAATCATTGAATCGAACATAACATTTATATTCACATTTGACTACTATTCCCAATTTCTATTCTCAAATTTAGTTATTTTTTCCTTGTCATTCATTCTAATTCACTTCTCCTAATACTGGTGCAGGCTATTCGTAGGCGTAGACTATTCACATGCATCATGCTGTCTTTCTACACTTTTCCACACCTTATATATTTCATTTATATTTATTTATTTATTTTCTTTTCCTCATATCGGTGCGGGCCATTCGTAGGTTCAGGCTGTTCACAGGAATCACGTTGCCTTTCTACACCTTTCCACACCTTATATATTCATTTATATTTATCTATTTAATTTATGTTCATTCCACCAGTGCAGGCTATTCTTGTTGGTGTAGGCTGTTCACAGGCATAACAATGCCTTTCTACACCTTTCCATACCCGGCTTTGTAGTCAGATTAACCATTCCGTCATGCTTTTGAATTTTTGTTCATTTATTCATTCGTACACATATATGAAACTATCACATTTGTATATATATACACATATATATATACACACATATATATACATATATCTACATATATATATATACATATATATACATATATTTATATACATATATATACATACATATATATATATATACATACATATATATATACATACATATATACATACATACATATATATACATACATACATACATACATATATATACATACATATATATACATACATATATATATATACATACATATATATATACATACATATATATACATACATATATATATACATACATATATATATACATACATATGTATACGTACACACATACATATATATATACACTGTTAGAAAAGCCCATGTAAAGGCCCATAATGGAGCTCATGTAGTCTCTTATTGTTTAGTCTCACATCTTGTATTAGGATTTATTTTCTCTTTCTCCCTCCTATATATATATGTATTCATACTCTGTATTTAAGATTGGAGGAAATATATACAAGGTTTCGTATTTCTCTACATGGTATCAGAGCAAGGTTCCTGAACCTGCGGTTAATCTTTTTTTTTACCGCCTGTGGTCTGCGGTCTCTTCTCTACCCGCGAGCTCGCCTGCCCGTCTAACCGTAGAACCCACCTCTCTTTGCTCGCCTACCCGTCTAACCGCAGAACCCCCTGCGGTTTCTCTTTTCTACCCGCTTCCGCTACTCCCTCTCTCTCGTGGCCTCCACTTCTTCAACTTCTTGGCTCTCTTATAGCCATCTCTCCTCGGACCGGTGGGACCCACTTCTTCCGGCCTTTCTTGCCGCTTGCTTATCTTGTCGCCGCGATATTTGCTAGTCACCGCAGACTCCATCGGTCTTCTCCCTCAAGTCGATCGTGCGACCTCTTCATCCCAGCGGTCTGTTTCCTCCAGCAGATCGTGCGGCCTGCCGGTCTCTCTGTCGAGCTCTCTCCTGCTCGCGCTCCCTCGCCGCTCCCTCTGCCGAGCTCTCCTTGGAATCCAGCGGTCTGCTTATCCAGGCGGTCTTCTCCCTCAATCGATCGTGCGGCCTCTTCATCCCAGCGCTCTCTTCCTCCAGCGGCCTCTTCAAATCGATCGTGCGGCCTCTTCAAATCGATCGTGCGGCATGATCCCTCCAGTAGCTCGTGCGACCTCCTCTTCCCTGCGGTCTCTTCTCCCAGCATCCAGCCCGGGCGGTCTCCTCCAGCGGCCTCCTCCCAGCAGCCAGTCGTGCGGCCTCCTCCCAGCAGCCTGCCGGACTGAAAATCTTGCTCGCTGCCTTGCTCTCTCTTGCCAGCTGCGATCTTGCTCGCGTTCTTGACTCCAGTCACCTCTTCGCTGTGTTTCCATGGGATCTTCGACGGAATCCTCAGAGCTGCCCGCATCCTCTCCTGCAAGTCGCATGTCTCCTACTCCGGAGGTGCGTGATGAGTTGCGGATCACCACCATCTCCCTTGTCGGGAAGAAGATCTTTGTCGAATGGGTGCATTCTGTCAAACGGGTCTTCCAATCCAAGAGACTTCTGCATCATCTCCAAAAGGATCCTCCCTCTGCACCTACGGATGAATGACTACGGGAAGATGGTCGTGTTCATAATTGGCTCCCCAACTCTCTCGATGGTGAACCCTATCGAATGACCATGTATCACGAGACGGCCAAGGCAATGTGGGATGAGCTCCATTCTCTCTACTCCGGGAATGACAGTCTCCAGCACCTCTATGACATTATCACGGATCTTCAGACTTTTGACACTGGTGATGCAGCTGACTTGACCTCCTTTGTTGCTCAGGCTAAGACACTGGCCGAATCCTGGATCCTCCATCATCCCGCTACTACGGATCTCGCTGCTCAACGTTCTCAGAAGGAAGCTATTTGTATTGCCATGATGATGGCTCGTGTCCCGCCTCATCTTCAGAGCATTCGAGCCCAGATCCTCTCATCCGCTGCTACTCCGTCTATCTCTGATGTGTGTTCCATACTCCAAAAGGTATCACCTCCTCCTGATACTACGAGACCTCACTCACCAGCCCTCCTTCAGAAAGCTTCTGCACCATTACTACCTCTCACTCCTCCTGCTCGTGGGGGACGTTCAGGTTCTCAGGGAAGGGGTCGTGGTGGCCGAACACGTTGTAACACCTCCCCTGCAATGACTATATAATATAGGTCCGGCCGGGACCCCACAGCTTATAATCCCCACAGCTTTAGTATTAAAAGTGATATAGATCTAACCATCTCAAAACTCAGAACCAACATAGCGGAAACACCAGAAAAACCACAGAAGTTGTCCACATCTACATAAGAGTACTACGGCCTTAAGGCCTTACAAAACCCAAACTCCAGTCAAACAAACAGGGCATGTAAAAATGTCTAAAGGATCATCACACTCTTAAGCTACCTCGGCATGCAAGCCAGAACAAGTAAAGACATCATAGTCAAACAAGAAAGCAAGAAAAATGCACTTCATGAAGCTTAGGCCTTTTTGACCGGCGAGCTAGGTCCAGCCTGCGATCCTTGCCCTGCATCCAAATCACAAAGAGTGGTATAACGAGGGTCAGCTTTGGCTGACCAACAACAGTGTAACAACACCCCTCCTTTCGGCCGTCCTAACGGACCCCGGGGAACTACATCACCCTGCGAGTCAACACTTCGTATGCAAATGTAATAAACAGTAATAACATAAAAACAACAGGCATGAGTGTCAAAATCATCATCCACGTTTCTATGTTGAGCAGTAAAAGTAAGGGGCCTAGCAATGCAGCATGAATGCAAACCTGGGTTTCAACCAAGGCACCCTATGGCGTGTATGCTTCTAACACATCAACACACATCATCAATTCACAACAAACCAAGGGTACTTACCTTTTCCCCACGGGCATGCAAGCCCAAGGCCAAGAACTCCACTGATACCTCACCCCTTACACGACTCATCTCGCCAACGGGCGGATCTGCATACTTGTTCTCGCCACAAACACTAAGCCAAAAGCCAAGAACTCCACTGAGACCTCACCCCTTACATGGCTCATCTCGCCAACGGGCGCATCTGCATACTTGTTCTCATCAGTTAGCCCAAAAGGGGACACTCTCCCCACATGAATCCAAACATTCACGGGCTAGCCAGCCGACCACAAAGACAAAGTCACACCTTCACTTACAAGCGGCTTCACAAGCCATTCATCACCCATACAAGTTACCCTTTCCAAACCACCGTTCGTTCTCACACGAAACATAAAGGCAATACATACGACGTTTTCACCGTCATCGGATTTCTAGCAAAATCCCTAAAATGCATGTTAAGCAACATCACTGAATCGGACAACCGGTCACGACTTCGGCTTCACCCACAATGCCTAATCCACTAACGGAGCGGACCTCTAGTGCAAAATCATGTCGGGGACGGACTCAATCACCCGATGGTTCTTCTTGAACCAAGGCGACCTGAACCCCTCTCATTTGAGAGATCCGGTGCCATAAAATTTCAGAAAAGAGAAGGTAAAAGCATAGATGCCATGCATGCATTCTAAAACCGGGAGGAGAGATGTCGTTACCCTAAGAGTTCTCTTCCTCGCCATGGATCGGTTGAAAGGCACGGATAGAAAGAAGCGCCTTCTAGTCCTCTCCACGGATCTGGTTTCGGATCGGCGAACGGAGCTTCGGTGCTCCAACAATGGCAGATCTAGCCTTCTTCTTCCTCCAAACCCTACTCCTTTTCTTGGCCTCCAAAAGCACCAAGGACCTAAAGAAATGGGAGAAGAACTTCTTTGCCCTATTAGAGCCTTAGGACGAACTTATCTGAGCCATTGGATTAAATTTTAAGAAGATCGGATGCCCAGAAAATCGCCACTTACGGATCTGGCTCCGTGGGCTAGCGCTACCGCCCGCGCTAGCCACTCGATGAAAACCCCCTCGACGAAGAACAACTCAACGTCCCGACGGAACTTCATTATCCGACAAAACGCTACCGCCTGGCGCTAGCGCTACCGCACGCGCTAGCTCTTCGACGAATTCCCTTCGACGAATCTGCCTCAACGAATTCAACTTGACGAACATCATCGAGAAAAGAGTTTTACTCGATGGGACAGTTAACGCATGCGCTAGCGCTAGCGCCGGCGCTAGCTCCCTGCTACGAACGCCTTGCCCTCCTCCTTAGGCAAACCCGCTTCCGCGCTTAGCAAAAACTGGGGTGTTACACAGGTCCTAAGTGTTCCTTCTGTGGTAAGGATGGACACTTCGAGGCGATCTGCTACCGCAAACATGGTCTTCCTCCTCTCCCTACTGCAAATATTGCTGTCCACAGTCCCTCTGCCACTCGTGCTGACCTCGAAGATGTCCGCCTCCAACTCCAGCAACTCCATGGCCTGCTCAGCCGCCCACCCGCCTCCGTTGCCTCCATCTCCAATGAAGGTATCGCTTGTCTCTCCACTAGTTCACGCTGGATAGTGGACTCAGGTGCTACTCATCACATCACCTCGCTGAAGCCACCTCAATACTTGAACTCTCCGCATCCTAAATATATCACCGGGGCCAATGGCGACATCGTCCCTCTCTCCGGCTCCGCTGATATTCCTCTCAATTCCTCTCTCTCCCTCCGCTCGGCTCTTCATGTCCTGGGCTCCCCGTTCAATTTACTTTCTGTCAGTCGCCTCACTACAGATTTGAATTGCTCTGTAACATTCACCTCCTCTTCCTTTCTTATGCAGGATCGACGGACGCAGAGTATCATTGGTAAAGGACGACTGCAAAATGGGCTCTACCTTCTTGAAGCCCCCTACTATCCTCGCTTCCGTCTCCTCAGTTGATTGACACCGACGTCTCGGACATGCTCCTCTTCCAGTCCTCCGGAAGGCTCTTCTGGAGATTTATCTTCCTTCTTTTAGTTGTGATTCATGTATTCTGGGTAAACAACACCGCTCATCGTTTTCTCCTCATTTTACTCAGAGCTCGGCTCCTTTTGTTTTAGTACATTCTGATATTTGGGGCCCGTATAAAATTACTAGTGTTTCTGGTTATCGCTACTTTATCACGTTTATTGATGATTATTCTCGAATGATGTGGCTATACTTATTTCGTGATCGCTCCGAGCTTCCCCGTGTGTTCCGCACATTCGTCCTTGAGATTCACACTCAGTTTTTTGAACCAATAAAAACCCTTCGAACAGATAACGCTCGCGAATACACTAGCCATGAATTTACCAACCTCTGCTCAGAATTTGAGAGTATTCATCAAACATCTTGTGCTTATACACCCCAACAAAATGGTGTTGCTGAACGCAAAAATAGACATCTTGATGTTGCTCGCTCCATCATGATTCAAATGCAGGTACCCAAGGCCTATTGGAACTTTGCGATGTCAACAACATGCTACCTCATCAACTGTCTACCTTCCTCTGTCCTTCATAATGCTACTCCGTTCAGTCTCCTCTTCCCCTCTACTCCATCATTCTCTCTCACCCGTCGAATCTTTTGATGTACCTACTACGTTCACTTGGTCCGTCCACAGACAAGTTGGTACCACGAGCAGCCAAACACGTGTTCGTCGGTTACTCCCGTACTCAGAAAGGATATGTATGCTACTCTCCTACTACCCGCAAGGTGACAGTATCGGTTGATGTTACCTTCCGGGAAGATCAACCTTTCTTCTCCAACCCAAACCCCCCTCTTCCACCACAATCCATCCCTAGACCTGTAATCCCAGTCACCTCCACCAAACCTCCCTCCTCTCCCGGCACCCGCTCCCAACAAGCCTCCTCTTCTCCGAGTCTACACTCGTCGCCTTCCTCGCTCCGTCGCCCCAATGCAGTCGGCTTCGACCTCTGACACTCTACAACCTGCTGATCCGACACCGGCCTCCACCGCCCATCCCATGGCGAACTATGTCTCTTTAAATCGCCTGTCCCCGCCGCTACACACCTTTGCTACTTCTCTATCCTCTATTTCTATCCCTAACTCTGTGCAGGAGGCTCTCCAACATCCGGGCTGGCGGGCAGCCATGGACGACGAAATGACAGCTCTCTGGGCTAATCAAACATGAGATCTAGTTCATCTCCCTCCAGGCCACACCACTGTTGGTTGCAAATGGGTCTTTGTAATCAAGCATGCTCCAGATGGGACAATTGACCGTCTTAAAGCCCGTCTGGTGGCTCGTGGCTTCACTCAACAACAAGGTCTCGGCTATGAGGAAACGTTCTCTCCAGTGGCCAAGCTCAACACAGTTCGTGTCCTTCTCTCCGTGGCTGTGCATCGTCAATGGCCACTACATCAGTTGGATGTCAAAAATGCCTTTTTAAATGGCGACCTACAAGAAACAGTATACATGCAGCAACCTCCCGAGTTTGAGACCACGGGGGAGTCCCGAGTATGTCATCTTAAGAAATCCATCTATGGTCTCAAACAATCCCCCCGGGCATGGTTTGATAAGTTCAGTAAGGCTATCCGGGAAGTTGGTTTTACTCAGAGCTCGGCAGACTTCTCTCTGTTCACTCGACATCGAACTACAGGCACGGTTCTTCTGTTGGTATATGTCGATGACATCCTAATCACAGGCGATGATTCAAAGGGAATACAAGCGATCAAACAGCATCTCTGTTCCGTCTTTCAAACCAAAGATCTGGGGAACCTTCGATACTTCCTTGGTCTTGAGATCGCGAGACGTCCTGATGGACTTGTCCTCTCTCAACGGAAGTATTGTCTCGATCTTCTTCAAGATGCTGGCTACTCTGGATGCAAGCCAGTTAACACTCCTATGGATGTCAATCACAAGCTGTGTGCACATGCCTCTGATGATGATCTTGCTCTTCCTAATCTAGAATACTATCGACGACTTGTTGGAAAGCTTATTTATTTAACAGTCACGAGACCAGACATATCCTTTACAGTTGGGGTGGTCAGCCGATTTATGCATTCTCCTCAGATATCTCATCTACAAGCTGTCGAGCGCATCCTGAGATATCTAAAAACAGCCCCTGGTCAAGGGATGGTATATAAAACCTTATCTTCTACTCCAACATTGGTTGCGTAATTAGATGCAGATTATGCGGGTTCCCTGGATGATCGGCGGTCTACCAGTGGTTTTTGTACCTACTTTGGAGGTCACCTGGTTACCTGGCGTAGTAAGAAACAAGCTGTGGTTGCTCGATCTTCAGCTGAGGCAGAATACCGTTCGATGACATCAGTTGTTTCTGAACTCACATGGCTTGAAGGTCTCCTTGCTGATCTAGGAGTAAAACTTTCCTCACCAGCTATCTTACTATGTGACAGTCAAGCTGTCATACACATAGCTAAGAACCCGGTCTTCCACGAAAGAACGAAACACATTGAAGTGGACTGTCACTTCATCCGGGAGAAAGTTCAAATGAAGAAGATAGAATTAAAGCATGTTCCGGGTACTGACCAAGCTGCTGATATTCTCACCAAGGCCCTACCAAGTACCCTATTTTATCAATTCCTGTCCAAGCTGTGTGCCTATGACTTGTACGCTCCAGCTTGCGGGGGAGTGTTAGAAAAGCCCATGTCAAGACCCATATTGGGGCCCATGTAGTGTCTTATTGTTTAGTCTCACATCTTGTATATGATTTATTCTCTTTCTCCCTCCTATATATACGTATTCATACTCTGTATTTAAGATTGGAGGAAATATATACAAGGTTTCGTATTTCTCTACATATACATACATACATATATATACATACATATATATACATACATATATACATACATATATACATACATACATACATATCTATATACATACATATCTATATACATACATACATATCTATATACATGCATACATATCTATATACATGCATACATATCTATATACATGCATACATATCTATATACATACATATATATCTATATGCATACATACATACATATCTATATACATACATACTTATCTATATACATACATACATATCTATATACATACATACATATCTATATACATATATATCTATATACATACATATCTATATACATACAGACATATCTATATACATACAGACATATCTATATACATACATACATATAAATACACGTCGGTTTAGGTTTTTCATGTCGGTTTTAATATGTCGAGGGATATATCGGGGATATTTCATATATCGGGTTTTAATATTTAATTATTTATACGTGTAATTATATATAAATTTAATCATTTTATAATTTATATATATTAAGATATTAATAATTTGATATTTCTTGAACTCCTAAATTTATCAAACTAATATAAACATTTTGTGCTACATATGTAATAACGGTATAATACGTGAAATAAAGTAAGAGGAAGCATAAATCCTGGAAGTTGTCAATGACAATAGAAGATAGGGAACCTTTAGTCCATAATTCAAAGACCATGCATAATTGAAGTCGATGACGGACTTGAGCAAGGAAGAAAGCCAGAGGAAGGAAAAAAATCTAAACAATGAAACAATTTCAGTTTATTGTCTATTAGACCGTAGACAATAATTAAAATAAATTGAAAAAAAAACAATCGATAAAATGTCGGGTTATATCGGCCGATATATCGGCGAATATATTGGAGGATATATTCCAAAAGGATATTTTGGAAAAAAAAACGGAAACGTGTCGTTTAGTCCATGAAATCTTTATGTCGGCCGAGAGTATGCCAGAGTAAATAGAGTATGTAAATTAAATACGAATACATGCACCACTACTCATTTCAGCAATTATAAAATAATCATTAAGTCACCTGCTTTGTATTTAGTTGCTCCGTCTCTAGTTCGTTGTCCTGGAAAGATTTGTCCGGAAAATAATCGTATTAGCTTGCAAACAATATCGGTGTTATAGTGATATTAAATTTAAAATCCTAACATCCCAAGCAACTCATGTCACCAATGTGTTGTCTCCCAAAATTCCTGGTATTCACCCTTATTCATTTATTTTATCTAAACATGTTATAGTCATTTATAATACATTTAATTATTGAAGATGATCACACCAAGAAGGCCTAAATCACTAAATGTTCAGAATACAAAAGAATAGGAGGAATGAGAGAATAAGATTTGTTTTCAATTTGCATCTCCTTCCATACTCAGCTTGCCGACACTTGTCAAGTAATCCCAAATCTCTAGTGAGATCAAGGATCAGGCCAAATGAAATCAATTAAAATACAAATTCTAAATATAATTCAGTCCTCTGAGAGATGAACACCAGGTATTAACTAGTATATTAAAATCGAGAGCAAAAGATCAAAACTTCTTCAAGCTCAGGTAAATCAAACCTACTGAATAAAGGGGATGAGAACCAAATACATGATTTTCCAACCTCATGCTCAGAATCCATTTAACCAAGCTATGGAAGAGGGATACGGAGGAAAGATTACCCCCTCAAACTTGTGAATGCTTGGAACTTAACGATTTCAGTAGCAAGGGAAAGAACGGAGAAAAGCGAGAGTTACCGGATCTAGGGTCGCACGATTTGCTCGGTCCTTCGCACGATTTGCTCGGTCCTTCGCACGATTTGCTCGGTCCTTCGCACGATTTGCTCGAAGGCGCGCCTTCCTCAAACTGAAGCCACGCGCCACGGATCCAGACTCCTTCCTCCACCTGCAGCTAACCGGAAAGCATCTCCTTCAACGTGGAGCTGCCCCTCCTGCAGCTGATCGGAAAACCCTCTTTTCCCTCCTTCACGCCCCAGCTGGAAATGGAGAGGCTTCAGAGGGTTCTCGCCTATTCTCCCTAATAAATCATCTATATAATGCTATAATCAGCTATATTCAGATTACTTAATATATTCATATATACATGTATCATATATGTGTATTATTATATATGCTCAGAATAAATATATATGATATTTGATTCCCAAATCCTCAAAATAAATATCGGGTAACATTAATAAAAGATTTATATATGCTCAAAATAAATATTTTCTCCCTAATAAAAACAGGCCGAAAATAAAAGATTCCCAAATCCTCAAAATAAATAATATATATGATTATTATATATGCTATTTGATTTTCGCACACAAAATGATATCTTACTTAATCCCGAGTCGTAATTCTTAAATTTATACATATCAATATCAGGTAACGATAATATGAAAATAATTTACAATATTGTGTTGCGACAATTCTTTCAATGTTACAAAATTTTCGTCCCGCGAAATTTTTAATCATATATCATATTACATTCGTCGCCTAATTACGGGTTGTTAGAAGGAAGATGCCACAAATCACTTTTATTAGAGTGCCTCAATAATCTTTTCACAAAAATGAGTTAGAGGGGGAGAGAAGAATGAGTTATAGCCTCGAGAAGGAGAGATAATGAATAGATTGAGGGAGAAGAATTATCATCTGCTTAATCTGCTCATCCTTCTGTATTTATACTTCTGTCAAATTCTGTCTAAATTTCGAAAACTACCAGAACAAGGCAATAATGAATATTCCCAAATATTGAATTTTCCTGTAATTAGAATATCCAATATCCCTTTTATATTCTTTTCTTGAAATAAATTGCTTTCCTTTCTTAAGTTTGTTACGACTTGATTTAAATCCATCATAATCTTAATCAAAGCTTGATTTAACTTGAGTAATTAAAACTGACATTCTGTGACTCATCGTCGTAAGGCTTACTTATACATCGATTACCATTCGGCGTATGTCGATACTGCACTAAGTTGTATACTTTGTTCTCTGATTTTTGCTTGCATACATAGATTTTGGAGATGTCGCCGTAAGCTAAAATCCTTACCTACATACGTTGATTACTTCTCGACGTAAGTAGTCTGCTTTTGATGTTTTTCCTTATCCATTCGGCTGTGCTTCTGTCTGTTACCTATAAAGTACAAACAAACACATGACCTTTCTATATAGACTAAAAGCACATCATAAATCACTTAATTAATATCATATATCAAATCAAGTGGTTTTCTCCTCTACAATCTTCCTCTATTTGATATAACAGATTTTATAAGAGGATTAGGTGATTTTACAGGCAAAAATAAAAAAGAGAGGAGTTAGAGAAGACAAAGATAATTAAGTTAGGGAAAATAGAAAATTATCCATTGATCTCAAAAAAACCTTTAAAATTTTCTTTTTTTTCCTTTTTACAATAAGAAACGAAAAATTACCAAAAAATATAGATCATCAGAAGACTGACTTTTTACTTCTTATATTCTTTTCAACTTTCTGACCATAAAAGAACCAACATTTTTCATATAGCTATTGCATATGTAGTATATTCTTGCCTTTTCTGTATTATCTTTCAATGATTTTGTGATACTGATCAATTTTTTTATATCTTCAGGAGCACTAGAGTATACTTTATTTCAAGTCTAACCCCTCTTTTTTAATTTTGCAATCATTCTTTCAATAGTTGTTATTGTTATATCTTTCTTCACAACATGTTTACCTTTGATAACATTCTTTTCATCTCTCCTTATTTGTTCAGTAGATTTTCTGGGAATTCTAATATATGGTTCAGTGACCAGTGTCTTAGAATGAGATCCTCCTCTAAAAATAAGAGCATCATTGGATTTAGTGCACTTAATTGAATGAAGTTTATTTTTTTTACAGCTTGTCTGAACAACGGTGTCAGAATCACCGCCATCTAGTTTTCTTTTAGTAGTGCTTGACTCCCCCTTATTAAATTTGCTTGGCATACCCAAAACTTCTCGTAATGGAGTAAATAATAATATCTTTTCTTCACAGATTGTTTTTTTAACCAGGGGGACTATAAGATAGACTTCTTTAACTCTCCTCCTGAGTCTTTGGTAAATCTTAGAAAGCTTAGAGTCAGAAGAAACCCCGACCTGTTCTTCTCTAATTGGAGAAATTGTTGTACACATGTATTTCAGTGATGAAGTAGCAGTTGAATATTCGCATTAGTTGTCGCTTTACATTTCCTTTTCCGTTATCGCTCTTATGTTGTATCATGTGATATGTCACGTGTTGTGGTCCTATATATATGTATGCTAGTGCCCGGTTTAGGGCATCAGCAAATAATAATTTCTATTTTCCACTTGGTATCAGAGCAGAAGTCGTGATTCCGCCGATCCCTCCCCGCTACTCCTCGCTTGCGTAGATCGATCCCTTCTCGCCGATCCCGTCGCTCCCGCTCGCTGGAGTAGTCGTCTTCTTGTCTTCCCGTCGACTCCCGTTCGCTTCCGTGCCCTAGTCGGATCCCGTCGCCCCCGTCGTTCTCGCTCCAGCCGCCTCTCGCTCCTCCCGCGCATCCCGTTCCACGCCCCTCTTCTTCCGCCCTTTGTGTCTCCGGCCGACTGTTTTGTCCTCCATGGGGGCTGCCGGAGACACCTCTCCCATCCTCCGGTGTTCCTTTCAGCGTTGAGATCTAAGGGACATCCGTAGGATATGCTTTCATTTGATGTGAGATCTGCGTCCTCTCCGATGGATGATCAATCCGACATCTCCCCCGCTCCTCGATCGAGTGCTCTTCCCGGTTCCTCTGGCGATCCTCCACGGAGTCATGGACACTCTGGCTCGTTGAAGATTACTACTGTTGCCTTGGATGACACAAATTATCAGGAATGGTCCAGAGCGGCCCAACATGCTATTCACAGTCACCAGCTATATGGACTCATTGATGGTACCACTGTTGAGCCACCCCGTGTCGATCCCTCTTGGAGTAAATGAGATTCGGACAATTCGTTGGTTGTCTCATGGTTACATCACTCGATGTCCCCTTAGGTGTATCGCAATTATATGCTGTTGGACTCTGCTTATGATATTTGGACACGGGCCCGTAATACTTACTCTCAAGCCGGCAGTTCGATGCAAGTGTATGAGCTCACTCGCCGTGTTCTGGAGCTGAAGCAAGGAAATATGACTGTTGCCGCCTACTATTCTGAGTTTGAGCGCCTCTATCAGGAGTTGAATTTCTTCAACGCATTTACTGCGGCTTGCACTGCTGATGCGGTGGCCCTTCAGAAGGATAAAGATCGATTCCGGGTTCATTTCTTCCTTATGGGGCTCAACATGGAGTTTGACGTTGTTCGCTTGCATGTCCTCCATCGTGAGTCACTCCCCTCTCTTCGGGAGGCCTTCAACATACTCCTTAGTGATGAGAATCGTCGTCGCACTCTTGGCCCCCTACTGATCACTCTGCGCTCGCTGGGCTGTCTCGCGGACCACCTCCTGTTTGTTGTCATTGTGGGAAGAAGGGCCATACCAAAGACTCTTGCTTTCGTCTGCACCCACACCTTGCCCCTGGTGGTCGGGGCTCTGGTACTCGTGGTAGAGGTGGGTACCGTGGTAGTGGTCGTCACTCTGGTGATCGCTCTCAGTCTTCTGTGCACTCTACTGAGGTTCTAGAGGACACTTCCCAGGTCCCGTCTGCGGTTGAATTAGAGGCTTTCCGCCGTCTGCTGCGCTGCCACACGGACTCTACTCCTGCTGGCTCTCATGCTGCTGTTGCTACTTCAGGTCTGTCCAGTGCTCATGCTGTGTCTTCTTCCCCTTCCGAGTGGATTATCGACTCGGGTACGACGGACCACATGACTGGCTCTGCCTCAGGTCTTACCTCATATACTCCTCTTTCTGGGCGTGATAAGGTTATTGTTGCTAATGGCTCTCTCTCAGCCATTGCTGGTAAAGGGACTGTCACTTGTTCTCCCGACCTATCACTATCCTCCATTTTGCATGTCCCGTCTTTTCCTCGCAATCTGCTTTCCATTAGTCACTTGACTACCTCTTTGAACTGCTCTGTAACCTTTTACCCTGATGTTTGTGTGTTTCAGGATCTGGATACGAGGCGGACGCTTGACAGTGGTAGGAACTTTGGCGGACTGTACTTGATGGACCAGACCTCTACCCGTGCTCTTTCATCCACCAGATCTCCGACTCTTCATGACATCCGACGCTTGCATCAGCGCCTTGGCCACCCCTTTGCTTTCTATCTTACTAAACTGTTTCCTGTTTTTCATCATTTAATTCAGTCGTTTTCTTGTGACAAATGTGAACAATCTAAACATGTTCGTCAAAGTATTAATCATCTGTCTACTCCTAGTTTATGCTCATTTGATGTTATTCATTTTGATGTTTGTGGTCCATCCCCGGTGTTATCTTTATCTTGCTATAAATGGTTTGTTACGTTTATTGATTGTCACTCCCGCAATACGTGACTTTACCTGCTTAAAAAGAAAAGTGACGTGCTCTCTTGTTTTCAGTCCTTTCATAAGATGGTGGCACAATTCGTGTGTTTCGTAGTGATAATGGTGAGGAATATGATGATCGGGGGGCATTTGGGGCCTATCTTGCCGATCATGACATCATTCATCAAACCACATGTGTCCACACTTCCACTCAAAATGGGGTCGTCGAACGAAAGAATAGGAACTTGCTAGAGGTGGCTCGGTGTTTACTTCTTGCTATGCACCTTCCCAAATCCTACTGGGGTGATGCCGTTCTCACGGCTGCGCATCTCATCAACCGTCTTCCGTCCCGTTCTATCTCCTATGATACACCCCTCTCTTGTCTCGCCAAGAACCACATCGTCCACACCTCTCATATTGCTCCTCGTATCTTTGGTTCCGTCTGTTTTGTCCACGTTCATACCCCACATCGTGATAAACTGGATTTGCGTTACATTCGTTGTGTTTTCGTTGGGTACTCTCCTACCACCAAAGGGTATAGGTGTTATCACCCTCCGACTCATCGATACTATTGCACTGTTGATGTTAATTTCCGTGAGGGGGATTCATACTTTGGTCCTCATCAGGGGGAGACAAGTAGTAACAGTGACGAGACCATCGACTCTCCTCTTCCGATTGTTATCCCTCCTCATATTTTCCCTTCCAATGGTTCGACTACTGCTCCTGTTCCTTCCACCTCCGCTCCACCTATATACACATACTCCCGTCATCCCAAGGCTGTTGAGCAAGTGCAGACTGTAGATGTTCCGCCAGTGCTGGTGAATGTCTCCGCTCCAGATTCTGATGATGACCTCCATGTCCCTCTTGCTCGTCTTATAGGTAAACGGGGTGGCACCAAACACCCCATTGCCAACTACATTTCCTATACTCACCTCTCTCAGGCCCACAAAGCCTTTATCTCCTCTCTTTCATCTATTATGATTCCTAAGACATGGCAGGAGACTGTTCAGATACCTGAGTGGAAACAGGCAATGGAGGAGAAACTGCGTGCCTTAAAACAAAATGAAACATGGTGGCTTACTAGTCTTCCTCCTGGGAAGCGAACGGTCGGGTCCCGATGGGTCTTCACAGTGAAACAGAATCAAGATGGTGTGGTGGAGTGATACAAAGCTCGCTTGGTGGCTCAGGGGTATACCCAAGCTCAAGACATTGACTACCAAGAGACCTTTGCTCCTGTTGCTAAGGTGAACTCAATCTGAGTGCTTCTCTCTTGTGCTGCGAGTTGTGGATGGGAGCTACAGCAGCTCAATGTCAAGAATGCGTTCTTGCATGGTGATCTGGAAGCGGAGGTCTACATGGATATTCACCCAGGATTTGCTACCGAAGGATCCCATGGGAAGGTCTGCCGTCTGCAGAAATCCCTGTATGGCCTAAAACAGTCTCCGAGGGCGTGGTTTGGACGGTTTAACAAGACCATGATTCAGCTAGGATACACCTAAGGTCAAGTTGATCACACTCTCTTTATCAAGAGAAAAGGTGCACAGGTTTCTATTCTTATCGTGTATGTGGATGATATCATCATTACCGGAGATGACTTGGAGGAGATTAGTCACCTGAAAAAACAACTGAGCAAGGAATTTGAAGTTAAAGATCTGGGGAAGCTGAAATACTTCTTGGGAATTGAAGTTGTGAGGTCTCGATGGGGGATCTTCATCTCTCAAAGGAAGTATACCCTTGACCTTCTAGAGGAGACTGGGATGCTTGGGTGTGCCCCCGTGGATACTCCAATTGAGGCTAATCATAAAATTGATGCAGATACTAGTGGGGAGAAAGTGCATGCATCAAAATACCAACGATTGGTTGGGAGGCTCATATATTTGTCCCATACTCGCCCTGATATTACGTACGATGTGGGCGTTCTAAGTAGGTTTATGCACTCTCCTTCTATACGTCATCAACAAGCTGTTTTTAGGGTGTTACGATACTTCAAGAAGACACCAGGGCGTGGGATTCTTTTCAAAGCTAATCAATCGTTGGAGGTTGAAGTTTTACAGATGCTGATTGGGCTGGTAGTCAAGACGACAAAAATTCTACCACCGGGTATTGTTCTTTTGTGGGAGGCAACCTTGTATCATGGAAGAGCAAGAAACAGAATGTTGTAGCACACTCAAGTGCTGATGCAGAATATAGGGCTATGACGCAAGGAGTTTGTGAGGGATTGTGGTTGAAGACTATTTTTCAAGATATGGGTCTCCAGGTGCAAACCTGTTACTATCTACTGTGACAACAAGGCAGACATCACTATTGCGCATAATCCGGTACAGCATGACAGAACCAAACGTGTGGAAGTTGACAGACATTTCATCAAAGACCACCTTGACAAGGGGAATATCTGCACTCTTTTTGTGAACTCATTTGATCAGCTCGCCGATGTTTTCACCAAGGGTCTATGCAGTGACAACTTCAAGGACAACACTGACAAGTTGAGAATGATCAATATATCTCAACTTGAGGGGGAGAGTTGAATATTCGCATTAATTGTCGCTTTACATTTCCTTTTCCGTTATCGCTCTTATGTTATATCACGTGATATGTCACGTGTTGTGGTCCTATATATATGTATGTTAGTGCCCGGTTTAGGGCATCAGCTAATAATAATTTCTATTTTCCACTGTAGCATCAACATTATCAATCAAATCCTCCCTCTACGATATTGCAGTATTTGAGGATTCAAGAAAGATTTTACTTGCAACATTGTCTTTGCTAAACCTTAGAGCAAAGAGGATAATCTCATCGTTGTCTTCATAATGCATACTTTCAACAACAGCATTATCAATGTTTGGAGTAGTATTTGTCTGTTCTGGATCATGTTCATGTCTTTGAGAGATTTCATCCACATCATCAGCATTGTTATCAGTCTGATTTGGAGAATAATTATAATCATCATGGCCTGAATTTCCAGTGGTGTTAGAGGAGTTGACACTAGGGAGTTTGCTTGGAGAACAGACTTTCTCCCCCTTCTTGACTTTTTTCAAAAAGAGAAGTCAAGAATTCCCTAGTAACCGGTAATTCAGTGGATAGTTGAGAAAATTGAGCCACAGTTGCTAAAAGCTCAGATATTTGATTATGAAGAAAGCCACATTTGACAGAACGTTATTGAGAAAGAGAGGCTATGTTGGAATGAATAATATCAGAGATAGAGGCAAAAATTGGACCCAAGATATCAGAAAGATTTTGTGGTGTTTCTAAAAGAGGATACATAAACTGTGAAATAGAAGGGAGATCAGGTTGAGGGATAGTTGAACTTGGGGGAATAAGATTGGATAGTGGTGAATGAAGTTGTGTAAGAGCTGGAGGAGGGAATGGTGTTGGAGGAGAGAATGCTGCTTGAGAAGTAGGAGGAATCTCAGAGGGTGGAGATGGTGGTGGAATTTCAGCTTGAGAAGGGCAATGAGAGTGTCTGAACAATAGTGTCAAGTTTATTAAATCCAATGATGCTCATTTTAGAGGAACCTCCTCTAAAAATAAGAGCATCATTCCTCTAAAAATAAGAGCATCATTGGATTTAATAAACTTGATTTAATAAAGTTTAATTTTTGTACAGCTTGTCTGAACAACAGTGTCAGAATCACCTCTATCTAGTTTTCTTTTAGTGGTGCTTGACTCCCCCTTATTAAATTTGCTTGGCATACCCAAAATTTCTGGGAAAGGAGTAAAGAATAATGTCGTTTCTTCACAGATTATTTTTTTTAAACTGAGGGGCTATAAGACAGACTTCTTTAACTCTCTTCCTGAGTCTTTGAAAAATCTTAGAAACCTTAGAGTCAGAAGAAACCCCGACCAGTGCTTCTCTAACTGGAGAAATTGTTGTAGACATGTATTTCTTTGATGAAGTAGCATCAGCATTTCTATCAATCTGATCCTCCCTCTAAGATATTGCAGTATCTGAGGATTCAAGACTTATGTTACTTGCAACTTTGTCTTTGCTAAACCTTGGAGCAAAGAGGACAATCTCATCTTTGTCTTCATAATTCATACTTTCAACAACATTATCAAAGTTTAGAGCAGTATTTGTCTGTTCTGCATCATATTCATGTCTTTGAGAGATTTCATCCACATCATCAACATTGATATCAGTCTGATTTGGAGAATAGTTATAATCATTATGGCCTGAATTTCCATTGGTGTCAGAGGAGTTGACACTAGGGTGTCTATTTGGAGAACATACTTTCACCCCCTTCTTGACTTTATCAAAAAGAGAAGTCAAGAATTCCCTAGTGACGGGTAATTCAGTGGATGGTTGAGAAAATTGAGCCACAGTTGCTGAAAGCTCAGATATTTGACTTTGAAGAAAGCCACATTTGACAGAAAATTATTGAGAAATAGTGGCTATGTTGGCATGAATAATCTCAGAAAAGGAGGCAAAAATGGGACCCAAGATATCTTAAAGATTTTGTGGTGTTTCTAAAGGAGGATGCATAAACTGTGAAATTGAAGGGAGATCAGGTTGAGGGCTAGTTGAAATTGGGGGGAATAAGATTGGATAGTGGTGAATGAAGTTGTGTAAGAGCTGGAGGAGGGAATGGTGTTGGAGGAGAGAATATTGTTTGAGAAGTAGGTGGAATCTCAGAGGATGGAGATGGTGGTGGAATTTCAGCTTGAGAAGGGAAATGACGGTGTGGAGAGGATGACTAGAAATGAAAAGAGGCTTAACTTTTGGAATATGCCTTTTCCATTTGGAGAAGAGATTAAATAATGATCAAATTCTGTGTCAATTTCGAAAATTATCAGAATAAGGCAGCATTGAATATTCCTAAGTATTGATTTTTTTTGTAATTAGAATGTTCAATATCTCTGTATATTCTTTCTTGAAATAAATTGTCTTTTTTTTCTTAAGTCTGTAATGACTTGATTTGAATCCATCATAATCGTAATCAAAGTGTTATTTAACTCAAGAAATTAGACTTTGTAGAAGTTGATGCAAGCTGAAATATTTACCTACATACGTCGATTGCTTTTTGACGTTAAGTAGTATGCTTTCGACGTTTTTCTTTATCCATTCAGTTGTGCTTCTGTCTGTTACATGTGAAGTACAAACCGACACATGACCTTTCTATACAGACTAAAGACAAATCTTAAATCACTTAATTAATCTAATATATTAAATCAAGAGATTTTTCTCAACATTATTTATGTTATTTGAGTTTTTTTTAATAGAATTCAAAACTAATGCTATTGTTTGCATTTTGATTATAGCTCATTATATGGTGGTGTTAAATTCTTTTTGTTGTCTCTCGCACAACAATTTTCATTGAAACTCTTTGAATTGTTGTCAACTAATTGTTAATATTATTTTCTTAAATATACCCACACTCTAGATCCTTCCTACTCACACTGCTCCACCATGCTGAACCAAAGAACGGATCTGAAGAATTTGGAATTTCCGAATTCTAACATCTCCAATCAACAGGAAGCAGAAGCTGTTGTTCTGCATGTAATTTCATCGCTATTTCAGGAGGTAATGTTCAACTTCTCTCTTTTAAGCTCCAAAATCTTCGAATTAAATCTAATATTTGAGTAAGCATGTGAAGAAGGTTACTATTTCGAAGGATAAAATCTGCAGAGATCCTTGGCAAAAATTCCTGCAGTTTGCTAGTAATGTTAATGGATTCTGAAAAACTGAAGGAAAATGCTTTTGCGAAGAAATTTGCAGCGGTAATCCATAAGACTTTTCGTTCGGAATGAGTCTGCTAAGGCTCTAAGCAAAAGTTTAACTGAATTTTGTTGTCAGAAGAAATAAGAAAAATGTAACCCTAAACATGGTTGAGAAAAATCATAGGAGCATTCATAACATCCACATAGCATGTTATTGCAAGTAGCAGGAGAGATAAAAGTGAAATACAAGAGAGAGTTGTGAACTAAACTTTAGAAAATCTGGACATTTGTTGAGAAATTCATGTAGCTTTGTGAATCTAATATTGATTCTTATGTGCCTCCATCTTCAATTGGTTTTATGTTGGTTGCATAAATTCTAATATTAGAGCAGGGCTTGCCTAACGAGACACTTTGACATCATCTAATTAAACAAAAAAATTTCAAGTGTAGTGGACAACATTCCTGCACCTTAGAGGGCGTGTGTTTTGGGCTTCATGCCCAATTATTATCTTATCTGACGTTAGTATTGTTGTCTTTTATCTATGTTGTCTTTTATCTATGTAGTCTTTTGTTATATGATTGTCTTTTATTTATTAGAGGTTGGGAGCCAGGGCTGAGGAGTGTCATTAATGGGGTCTTCTAAGCCTATTTAAAGACATGAAGTTGGTATGAAGCAAGTAAGAATTTATTCTCTTTTTCTTGTCTTTGTTTATGAGATTATGGCAGCTCTTTCCTCCCGAGCACACCCCTCTTATGGAGCCGCGGTTCCGACTCTACTGTATCCTACACCGCCATCATCTCCGCCTTCGGCCATCCTCCGGCGACGCTACTGCTGTTATGGGAGAAACCATAACAATATGGTATCAGAGCTTTCGTTCCTCCTCTCTTCCGCCCCATCCAGCAACATACCCAAAAAAAGAGCTTCACCGACGCAAGCTCTCTGGTTACCTCCTCTGGTTTTCACAGGAAGCTAACCGCCAGCAACCAGAAGAACCCGCAGAAGAAACTGCAGCCCTTCGTTTGACGAAGAACCACCTGTCGTCGTTGCGGAAGAAGATCGTCGTTCCTTCGCTTAGTGTTCCAGTCGGCAACATCTCCTCGATCTACAACAACCCATCCAATATGTACGAGCCGTCGTCTTCCTCCCTTCTGTCTCTGCTTCGTACAACAACAACACTCAAGCCTTTATCCCACCATAGTGGGGTCGGCTATATGGATCCTTTGTCGTCATTGCGCCCTATCTTTAATCATAGCCTCACTAATGCCTAAGTACATCATATCTTTCCTTATAGTTTCATTCCAAGTCTTTTTTGGTCTACCCCTCCCCCGTTTAACATGTCTAGTGACTAAACTCTCAGAACGCCTATCAGGTGTCTCTAATGGTCTCCTATGTACATGTCCGAACCATCTTAAACGAGCTTCTCGCATCTTCTCTACAATTGGCGCCACTCCTATCTTATCACTGATACATTCATTCCTAATTTTATCCAGTATCATGCGACCACACATCCACCTAAGCATTCTCATCTCCACAACTCCCATTTTTTTCTCATGTACATCATTCACTGCCAAACACTCAGAACCGTAGAGCATTGCTGGCCTAATTGCAGTACGGTCTAACTTGCCTTTATGTTTTAATGGTACTTTACGATCACATAAGATCCCAGACGCGCCTCTCCACTTCAACCAACCTGCTTGGATTCTATGTATCACATCTTTATCTACACCTCCATCTTTTTGAATTATCGATCCCAGATATTTAAAGCACTCACTGTGAAAAATATCTTGGTCACCCAATTTAATGACGGAGTCATTCGCCCTTCTTGCACTACTAAATTTAAGCTCTATATACTCCGTATTTGTCCTGCTCAACCTAAAACCCTTCTTTTCTAAAGTTTCTCGCCAAGATTCAAGTTTTGCGTTTACACCCTCGCGCGTCTCATCGACCAAAACAATATCATCTGCAAATAATAAACACCAAGGTATTTCTTGTTGGATATGTCCTGTGAGCTCATCTAAGATAAGGGTAAAGAGATAAGGGCTTAATGCTGACCTTTGATGTAAGCCAACAACGATAGGGAATTCATGTGTTAATCCTCCAGATGTCCTCACCCTGGTCACTGAATTTGTATATATATCTTTGATTACGTCAATGTATGATACATTTACACCTTTCCTTTCTAAGACTCTACACAATACCTCTATTGGAACCTTATCATAAGCCTTCTCCAGATCGATAAACAACATATGCAAATCTTTCTGTCTTTCCCGATAGTTGTCAATGAGTCTCCTCAAGAGATGTATAGCTTCCATGGTAGACCTCCCTGGCATGAATCCAAATTGATTCTCTGAGATGCTAGTCTCTCGTCCAACTCTTCTCTCTATTACTCGTTCCCATAGTTTCATTGTATGACTCATTAATTTAATTCCCCTTGTAATTAACACAATTTTGTATATCTCATTTGTTCTTATGCAAAGGTACCAAAATATTTTCTCTCCATTGGTCTGACATCCTCTTTGTCTTCAGTATCTTATTGAAGAAACTTGTAAGCCATAAAATTTCTTCCCTTCCTAAGCATTTCCATATTTCAATGGGTATATCGTCTGACCCAACCACCTTTCCATTTTTAATCCTCTCTAGAGCGTCATCTATCTCTGATGCTTGAATTTTACGATAAAATGTTATGTTTTTATATTCCTCCGATTTACTTAACTCTTCCAAGTTCAGTTCATTGTCTTTTCCTTCATTGTATAGTTGATAAAAGTATCTTTTCCATCGCTCCTTAATAGCCACATCATCCGTCAAAACCGTATCTGATTTATCTTTTATGCATTTAACTTGGCTTAAATCTCATGTCTTCCTCTCTCTAGCTCGAGCAATTTTATATATATCACGCTCTCCATCTTTGGTATCTAATCGTTTGTAAAATTCTTTATAAGCTTAACTTCTTGTTTTACTTACTGCATTTTTAACTTCTTTTTTAGCGGCTTTATACTTTATCAAGTTCTCATCATTCCTACAAGCATATAATATTTTGTAGCTGACCCGCTTTGCCCTCACTTTGTCTTGCACTTTCTTTTTCCACCACCAATATTCTTTTTATGGGGGCGCACGAACTTTTGACTCTCCAAGTACGTTCTTTCCACTTATCCTTAAATGTGAAGACATAACTTCTCTTGTGATACTTGAATCAACATAAGGATCATCAACTAGTTGTTCTAAAACCGCTGTCTTGAAAGCAACCTATTTTTCCTTCTTCAAGTTCCACCACCAGATTTTTGGCAACACTTTTGTCTTTCTTTTAAAGTTACTATATTTAATTTGCACATCCAACTTTACTAGCCTATGTTGCGTTGTCAAATTTTCTCTTGGTATGACTTTGCAATCCTTACAAATCTTTTTATCCATTTTGCGAGTCATAAAATAGTCAATTTGTGACTTATTTTGTCCGCTCTTGAACATAATTAAGTGTTCTTCCCTCTTCATGTAGAACGCATCTGCCACAATTAGCTCATGTGATATGGCAAAGTCTAGAGTGGTTCTCTTTCTTCATTTCTTTCTCCACACCCAAATCCTCCATGAACATCTGTATAATTCGTATTTTTCTGCCCTACATGTCCATTTAAGTCTCCTCCATTGAAAATTCTCTCTCTTTGTGAGATTTCTCTTACCAAATCATCTAAGTCTTCCCAAAATTGTACTTTAATATCTTCACTTAATCCTACTCGTGACGCATAAGCACTAATTATATTAATAGTTTCAGTTCCTACGATTAATTTAAGGCTAAGATTCTATCACCTTTTCTGCTTACCCCAACAACTCCATCCCTCTAAGTAGTATCTACAATAATACCTACTTCATTGCTTGTTTTATTTTTTCCTGTGTACTATAATTTAAAACCTGAATTATCTAGAAATTTAGCTTTCTCACCCGCCCATTTAGTCTTTTGCAGACAAAATATTTATCCTTCTCATAATCATTGTATTCACTACTTCCATCGCTTTTTCCGTTAACGTACTTATATTCTAACTTCCAGACATATGTCGATCACAAAATCTACGATCTACTTTTCTAGGACGCTTAATATGTGGATGCTTAATATGTGAGGGCTCTTGGATATTTAACAATACACCCAAGTATTCTTGGAGGTGCAGCGTTCCTTGCCAAGACGCCGCATTCAGACCATACGACGAGGACTCTTGCCTATTTAACGCCACACCAAAGTCCTGGAGATGTAGCGGTCCTTGCCAAGACGTCGCATTCGGACCAAACTACGCGTTCCTTACGGGGGACAACCTAGCTTTAGTACAATTTCTCGAAAGATCCATATTCATAAGGGTGACTAGATTTTATGCTGACCGTCTACCTAATACAACCCTCACCATTTTTCATCCGGGCTTGGGACCGACATCGACTGGTTTAACCCCCTGATGATTCAATTGATTAATTAGTTCTTTGATTAATTAATTACTCATTCAATAATTTCCCAAAAAAATTGATTACATTACTTGGTAATTAGTTAATTATATTTTTCCTTCTAACAAATGACTTATGAGGCGGCCCGAAATGGGGGGCCACGGTAGCCTCATGCCGCGACAAAGACAAGCTGCACCACCTCCATTCTCGCCATACATGACTACATGATCAATGCACGCAAAGATTGTTCCGCCGCAACTCATACCGTCGCCGACTCTTGTAAGCCTCCTCCATCCCCCGTTGTCTTTTTCGAAGCCACATATCTTGTTGGCTTTGAGCCTCATGCCATTCATTTTACCAGCCACCTCCATCCAACACCCTTCTCTCTAGTTACCTGTTACGTCGGGCCCTTTGGATTCATTCCTTCTGGTGACCGCCCCCCCAATCGGAACTTCATCTCCAACCATTATGCATGTGAGTCTCTCTTTAGCTAATGCCCCCGCCACGTCAGATCCATGCAGCCCTTCGTGACATCTATGAGCATGATAACGGCCTACCGCTCGCTGCGGTCTCCACTACAACGATTCGCTACCAGGAACTGTTTTGGAACGAAAGAAAGGAGCCTGATGATCAAATCGGTCGAGCTTCATTCAAGCTTGAGGGCATACTCGATTTGAAGGCCGGGTGAAATATTATGGGCTTCAGGCATGTTATGGGCTTCGCGCCCAGTTATTCTCTTGTGCATACATTTGTATTGTTGTCTTTTATTATATTCTTGTGCAGACATTTGTATTCTTTGGGTATTGTAAACCTATTTAAAGGCATATGAAGTTGGTATGAAGCAAGTAAGAAGTTACTCATTTTCCTTGTCTTTGTTTGTGAGATTATGGTAGCTCTCCCCTTCTGAGCAATACAAAGCTTAGGCAGATGTGGTTCCGGCTCCAATGTATCCTACGCCGTCATCATCTCCACCTCCGGCCATCCTCCGGTGACGCTACTGCTGTTACGAAAAAAGCCCATAACAATGAGCTGAAAATATAATCCCATATTGGAAAACTCATGCATCCTTATCGGATGAACAAGTTCTAACATGATATTTGTTGGTGTGCGTTTAGCGCTGAGTGGTGTGCGGTTAGCGCATTCCCTCCTTTTGTAATTAGTCCTACATCTGGAATCAGGATTTAGATTCCCCCTTGTGTGTGTATAAATAGGGGATCAATGTAAGAGGAAAAAAGTAACTTTAAAGTGTGAATAAAAGTAACCTGTTTTATTTCATTTCCACATGGTATCAGAGCGAGGTTCCGGTGAAACTCCACTTCCGTACCCGCAACTTTAATTCTCCTCATACTCGTGCTCGAGCTCGTGCGGAGCTTGCGCAGGAATCGTGCTCGAGCGGCAGGAGGCTCGGCAGGAGCGCACAGGCGGGGGTGGCGGCACTTGCGCTCGGCACCTGTGGCACCTGCGACACTTTCGCGGCTGTTTGCGCTCGGCAACTGCGCACTTTCGCGGCTGTTTGCGCTCGGCAGCTGCAGCACCTGCGGCACTTGCGCACATTGCACGGGAGGAGGGGTGCGCCAGGAGTTGCGACAGGGAGGCGCGTGCGGCAGTGAGCGGCAAAATCAGGCGAAGTGCGGCAGCGTGCGGCATCTGCGTAGTGCGGCGCGTGGCTCCTGGACTGTGACAGTAGCGCGGCAGATTGCGCTCCTTGGGCGGCATCAACATAGGAAGCGCGGAAAAATCAGGAGAAGTGCGACAAACGCGCGGCATCAACGCAGAAAGTGCGCGACATCAGCGCAAGAGTTGCGGCAGTTAGCGTGCGACATGTTCGCAGTTTTACTTACGGCAGTGTCTGGAGAAATTCATTTGCTTTAAAAAAAATAATAATAATAAATAAATAAATCAATAGTTGTACTACTCATGGAAAAATTAGTGGCCAAACTTGAGGAGGCAGACCTCAAGGTGTTCTTCGACTTCTTACGGATGTCCAAAGGTGAAGGATCCGCTCAGTCGCAACCGCCTCCGGTGAAGCTCGATCTCCCTCCTGTAGAGCTGAAACTCGACGGACCAGCCACATACTTGAGCTGGTCGCGTCGGGTAAAGAGAACTCTCTCCGGAAGGAACCTGGAAGACTATCTGACTAGCGAGAAGGGGAGCCAGAGAAGGACTCAGATGGGTACAATGAGTGGAAAACCACGCTTAGTCTGCTACACACTTGGCTACTAAATTCGATGATCGCATCTATCGCTATCACGGCGGATGGCATAGAAACTGTAAGCGATGTTTGGGGGAAGTTACAGAGGCTTTACGCAGGAGTCGACAACAACATGCGCGTATTCCAGATCGAGCGAGAGATTGAGACTGTAACCCAGGAGAATCGCTCGATCCAGGAGTATGTCGCAGATCTAGAGCGACTATGGGCTGACTATGATTATTTCTCACCAGCCACATGCTGCAAAGACCCTGAATGCACGAAAGGGGAGCGAGATGCTCATCAGAGGACTATGCACTTTATGAGGGGGTTGAACCCGACATTCGAGCAAAGGAGTGCGATGATGCTCGCTCAGCCGAAGATTCCCTCCCTGGATGAGACGATCTCAGCTATGATGCAGGAGGAGAGTCGAATTATGCTTCAGTCTGGTACGACTGTACCCACCCGGGTGAAATCAACCCTAGTGGTAACCAATTCTTGACACACATGATACAATGGTGAGACACGACAGTGTTAAAATTGTGGCGAGACAGGTCATTTGCCACTGGCTTGCCCCAAGCCACCGAAAGAGCGGGATGCAGGTGGACGGGGACAAGGAGGCTACCGCGGTCGCGGTCGTAGTGGGCGCAGAGGTGGTGGAAGAGGAGGTTACCATGCGAATCTAATGATAGCCGAAGGCGAGGTAGACGGAAGTATGGCTGATATAGGTTACTCAGAGGAACAAGAGATCGTGAACGCTTACTCTCAGCTGATGCAGAGGAAGCAAAAAGGTGTGATGGATGACGCACTCACTCCAGTTTCATCAAGGGGTAACATTGTCTCGTTCGCTCATTCAACCTCAGGTACAGATGAAACTCTTGCCCTCGCAGCTATGTCCAATACTAGATCACCAGATTGGATAGTCGATTCATGTGCTTCTCGACATGTAACTGGGGAGGCTAGGGAATTCCTTTCGTATACTCCCCTAGTTGTCCCAGAGAGCATCCAGACTGCCGATGACACAGCTCAACCAGTGGTTGGTAAGGGTACCGTGCGATGTACCAATACATTGACTCTGTCCAATGTTTTGCATGCTCCATCCTTTCTTGTGAACCTCCTATCCATTAGTGCCATCATATCTCAACTAAAATGTGTTGTTTTGTTTGATATTCCAAAGGTGATCTTCCAAGAGAAGGAGACCGGCAGAAGACTTGGGACTGGCACATGACATAGTGGCTTATGGTACCTTGATAAGGAAAGTATGGACTCAGCTCTTTCAACACTGGTAGAAGATGTTGCAGGAGTCAGAAGGAGCATAGAAGAATTGCTGCTTCGTTATCATAGGCATTTGAGACATCCCTCGTTTCATGCTTTAAGTCAGTTGTATCCCACTTTATTTGAGAAAGCTAATCGTAATAAACTTGTCTGTGACGCATGCGAGTTTGGGAAATACACTAGAAACTCTTATTCCAGTTCGGATAATAAAAGTGTTAGTTCCTTTTGATTTAATACATTCTGATGTTTGGGGACCTTGTCCCACAACTACTGTGAATGAGTTTTGTTATTTTGTATCTTTCATTGATTGTTTCTCTCGTGTGACCTGGCTTTATTTGATGAAAAATAAAAGTGATGTGTTTGCATGCTTTATGGATTTCCACAAAGGGGTTCAGACTCAATATGGTGCAGTTGTAAAAGTGTTGAGGTCTGACAATGGGACAGAGTACACCAACAGAGCATTTGGAGAGTACTTGTCCTCACAGGGAATACAACATCAAACGGCTTGTCCTTACACACCAGAGCTGAACGGTGTAGCGGAACGGAAGAGCAGACACCTTTTGGAAGTGACTCGGAGCATGAAGATATCGATGAAGGTGCCAAAGTACTTGTGGGGGCAAGCTGTTCTTACAACAACATATTTGATTAATCGAATGCCCTCACGAGTATTGGAATGGAAGTCCCCAATTGAGATACTACGAGGGAAGAATGAAGATATTCTTCCCCTCAAGACCTTCGGTTGTGTGTGCTTCGTACAGGATCGGAGACCAAATGCGGAAAAGTTGGATCCAAAGGCTCTGAAGTGTGTCTTTGTTGGGTATTCGGCCACTCAAAAGGGGTATGCGTGTTGGAGCCCGGTAGAGAGAAAATTACTCATTAGTATGGATGTCACATTTAGGGAGTTTGAGCCATATTACTCCTCCCCGGTTGACTCGCCTCTTGAGGACCTGCTTGTTACAGACGATATGAGGCGAGAAGGGGAAGATAGCGGTAGTAATGAGAGGCAGATAGTAAGTATCCCTTGCCCTCTTATACAGAAGGGTGCGGAGTTGGCAGTTGCGCCAGTACATGAGGAGAATAAATCTGCCACTGATGAACATCAGATTCATGGGGAGCTGAGAGTGTATACATGAAGAGTCCAGCTGAATGAAGCTACAATGCCTACAATGTCACTTGTGTCGAGTCCCGTGTCTTCTGCTACTCTGACTCCAGAGACACCTACTCTATCCACTTCAGCCTCTGAATCCACAGGTGGTATAATTCCTCCCCTTCCTACCTTCTCTCCCATACCGGTAAGGCGGAGTTCCCGCAGGAATGCAGGAGTCTCACCTGATCGGTATGGCTTTCCCCATGATATTGCCCAATTTGTCTCTTACTCTAAAATATCACATATACATGGAGTATTCATTGCATCTTTGGACAATGTCTGGAAAGCTGCAATACTAGAAGAACTCGGGGCATTGGAAAAGAATAACACCTAGAATCTTGTATCTCTACCACCTGGAAAAAAGGCGATTGGGTGCAAATGGGGTTTTACGGTGAAACAGAACCCGGAAGGTCAGATTGAGCGCTACAAAGCCCGATTAATTGCAAAGCGGTATAGTCAGACTTTTGTCATCTACTACGATGAGACCTTTGCACCCGTCGCAAAGATGAGCACAGTGCGGACACTGATATCTTTGACTGCAAATGGGGGATGGAAACTACACCAGCTGGACGTCAAGAATGCATTTCTTCACGGGGACTTGTTGGAAGAAGTTTACATGGTGGTACCACCGGGCTTTGGCACGAGACAAACAGCAGGAAAGGTGTGTAGACTCAAGAAGTCACTTTATGGGCTGAAGCAGTCTCCTCGAGCCTGGTTTGACAGGTTCAGGAGGGCCATGGTAGCTATGGGATATCAGCAGACCAATGCGGACCATACAGTGTTCTTTCGGCAACGTGGAGCTCACATTACAATACTTGATGTGTATGTCGACGACATGATCATCACAAGCGATGATGAAGGTGAAATTACTCAGCTAAAGAAGAAATTGGGAAAGGAATTTGAGGTGAGACTTGGGGCAACTAAGGTATTTTCTTGGGATTGAGGTAGCCCACGGTGTAGAAGGGATTGTTCTATCTCAACGGAAATATGTGTTGGATCTGCTCAAAGAGACGGGTATGCTAGGGTGCAGACCTGCAGTTGCTCCCATTGATCAGAAGTCTAAGTTTGGTGCTGAGGCAGGAGAGTCAATTGATAAAGAAAGGTACCAGAGGTTGGTAGGCCGCCTGATCTATCTGGGTCACACCCACCCTGAAATATCGTTTGCCGTAAGTATAGTGGCTTGTTATATGCATGATCCTAGGGAGGGTCACATGGATGATGTATATCATATTCTCAGGTACTTAAAGAGTGCACCAGGGAAGGGATTGATTTTCAGAAGGAATGGGAATTCGAACATCGAAGGCTATTGCGACTCTGACTGAGCTAGTTGCGTCGATGACAGAAGGTTAACGTCTGGATACTGCATGTTTGTAGGAGGCAATCTAGTCTCCTGGAGGAGTAAGAAGCAAACAGTAGTCGCAAGGTCTACAACCGAAGCAGAGTACAGAGCCATGACCTTAGGTGTGGGAGAGTTGTTGTGGTTGAAATCCCTGCTAATGGAACTCAAGATATACCAAGGAGGGCAAATGACATTATGGTGTGACAACAAATCAGCCATCAGCATTGCAAATAAACCTGTTCACCATGACCGAACGAAGCATATAGAAACCGACAGGTTCTTTATCAAGGAGAAACTGGATAGTGGGGTGCTCAAACTGGGATACGTTGATACGAAGGAGCAAAGTGGCTGATTGTCTAACTAAATGACTCAGCTCATTTGATTTATCCAGGTTGGGTGATAAGATGGGCTTAGTGGATATCTTTCGCCCACCTTGAGGTGGAGTGTTGGTGCGCGTTTAGCGCTGAGTGGTGTGCGGTTAGCGCATTCCCTCCTTTTGTAATTAGTCCCACATCTGGAATCAGGAATTAGATTCCCCCTTGTGTGTGTATAAATAGAGGATCAATGTAAGAGGAAAAAAGTAATTTTAAAAAAACTCCTCATTTTTCTCTCCAAAATTAGACCTATTGGCAGCCCAACCCTACTAAACCACCGCCCCCATGGAAATTCCTCTAGATCCTATTCGCGATACCCGAATCCCAACCTTCTTCCTCGCCGATCGCGCACACCGTTCGCCTACCCGATCGCCACCGCCGCTCACCACCTCCGCCGGAGGGTCACCACCGCCGTTGGACGCCCCTAATTGTCTCTCATCACCGCCGGTTGCTCCTCCTTCCCCAAATCTAGGTGATTTCGCAAGTTCACTTCCAGATTTTCTACCTAAATCAAGCTTTTTTTCTCCCCTCTCTAGATTTTCTAACTACTTTCTGTCGATCGAGCCTTTTCCATAGAATATATGTGCGCATTTATAAGACAATCCAAAGATACCAAGGTTTTATTAGGATCATCCCTTGCAGGGTTACAAAAATCCTTGTTTGCATTCTATTGAATTTGATCTCTGGCCAGCCACGGTGAAATCTGCCATTAGCATAGGTTTGCTCATTTGGTTACAAAAATCCTTGGAGGCATTGTGTACAGGGTTTTCTGATCATCTGGTGTTCATCGTTGGTCCAAATTATTTAAATGTTTTGTAAAATTCTATTGAATTTGGTGGCCTCTGCGATGAAAACCTTGTAAAAATCCTTGTTTACAGGGTCACAAAAATCTATTGAATTTGGTTTTATTAGGATGGTGAAATCTGTATGATTTTTTTTATTATTTATTTTTCTCTTGATCTGCCATTAACATAATGGTCTGTTTTTGTATTTTCACGATCTGCCATTAACAATGAGCTGCCATTAGCGTAAATAGGTCTGCCAATAACACCACTCTAAAAATAACCTGTTTTATTTCATTTCCACAATATTAGTGCAGACTTGGCCCGACGACCTAGTCACCTAATTAAACAAAATCAATTCATGTGTAGAGATCAAAGATCTTACAAATGAGAGGGTGTTCTGAAAATAGTCTCATATTCAGAACTCATGTAGTAGTGTGCACTTAATATTGATCTTATGCCACTCCGTCTACGATCAATTAGTTTTAGGTTGGATGCGTAGGTGTTCTAATAACATTAACATTCATTCGTCCTTTTTCAGTACATAATTGTCTTTCCATTTAGCAATTTTGAATTTAAATGCTTCAACACTGTTGATGTTTATGTTCACAGAAAATGAACGTTGAGCACATTACCCTCCACAAAATTCAAGGGTATGTGTTGCTACAGGTTCAAGTCTCCATGCCGCCAGAAATGACTATCCGGTAATAATCCATCCCGCGAACTATATTTAGTATAAACCTTCGATCTAGTTGTGGAAATAAATTTCTAAAAAGAAGAAATAAAAAATCTTCTTAAATTGAGTGCAGAGATGCAGTAAAAATGGCAAGAGAAGCAGAGAAGGAGATATTGAAGGCTTCTTCCAGTATTAATCAAGTGAGCATTCAGTTGAGGTTGGGTCATCCAATACTGGGCCATCTTGTTGGTAAGAACTACCAGCAGGATGCTGACACCTAGGGAGATTGTCTGATGAACTTTTTGTTTTATCTTCAGTCTAAATTTCTAACTAGTCATTTTTGTCTCATTTGGCAATATTATTGTGGATTTGTTTATTTATTTATTTGTTTCTGTGGACATCTTGTTTACCTGTCCCAGAAATTGGGAGGGAAAGTATAGAAATTAGACAGCAATTAATAAATATTAATGCTTATTTATTTATCTATTTTTGTCAGCGGATATCTTTTTACCTGCCCAAGAAATTGGGAGGAAAGTATAGAAATTTAGATAGAAATTAATCAATCTTATCTTTTATATTAAGCTATTCGAATTTGATGTACCTCAACATATATATAGATGCACACACACTAGCAGACTTGCATGGGCTGCTACGCTCATGTTTCACTGCTCTTGCTGCCCGTTCGTGGGTTGCGAAGAGGCTTCGCCCGTCCATGTTAGAAAGTTATAATAAAATATGTAAAACCGCAAACATGATAAACATCAAACTTGTTTCACAAATGTATGTATGTATACATATATATATGGAAAGCAGTCTAATAAAAATATCATATAAAGAGCTAATTAAAATAACACACATCAGAAAACAGTGAAAAAATTCGAATCCCATTGAACAGAAGTGAGCATGGAATGGCCAAATACTTGCGTCTCATTCACAAATTGGGCTAGGCCAGGCCCCCCTTTGAAAGGGGGCCTTACACGGCCTGAAGATTGGGCTAGGCCAGGCCTGGCTCAGGCTGGGCCCTGATCAGTTGCACTAATGTATAGTCCAATATTTATTCATATATAAGAATTCTTTATATTTAATCATTTAAATAAATTAAGCTAATTAGCTGATGTTAGCTGAGCCCATTAGAAATTTAATTATAATTTATTCATATTTATAAAGTTATTTAATTAAAGGCAGACACTTGTGATGGGGTTCTCTTGAAATTCTTTCGAGTTAGATTAGCATTTCGAGATCGTAACCTTGGCCGGATCACCGGTAAGTGTCGGCTCGACCGCATGGAGCCTCTCCCTGGTTGAAACAAGCCCATCGAAAAAAACAGCTCCTCTTTCCTTCGCGCCGCATCTCTTCCCCTGCGCCTCCGCCGCCCTCTTACTGGCGAACCAGCTCTTGCTGCCCGTGTGGTATGATCGACATTTTTTGGAAATTGATAATCCAAGTGACTGAAATCTTACATTCATATTCTCCCATCTAAATCCAGTAGGGGCGCAATTATCATTGTGCCCCCTCAGAAAAACAATAAAAAGGGTCAAAGCCTCCGTTTTCAAGGACATGAAAACAAGAGGAGAAAACAGAGCTCTGAGGTTTTCCGACGAACACTTTGTTTCCTGTTGGCTTTCCTGCTCAGCATTCTCTCTGCTTACAACAGAGATCGTTTACTGTGGAGCCTATTATAACGAAGACTGTTACAGAAATTGATACAAAGACTGCTCCCGCGAGCGCTGCTGAAGGCTTTACTTTTTCCTCAAGATACACTTGTATAAGGAGTGGTGGTCTGTCACCCTCCCGAAAACTCAACTCTTGTAACCGCCTGCAACTAGTGGATTTTGTCAGAGCTCTCGAAATCCTGCCCCTTGATTTTTTCCCTTTTCGGGTTTTCTACGTAAAACATCTTGTTGTCCTACTGTTGGTTCTTTATTTGACTGTTTGTGCGCTTGGCTCACTCTCGAGCTAAGACGGTCCGATTCACTAGGTCCACGAGAGCACTAAGCGACCCACAACAGTTTGACGCCATCTGTGGGAAGGTGTTCCCAAAGCTTTGAAGAATTTATGAAGGTAGTACCTTCTCTATGTTAGTGTTCCCAACCGACAACAATAACAAGAAGAAGTGCCTGAATAGTAAACGGGTCGGCTCCAGAAGAGCGTGTCGACTTAGCTCCCTCAAATTCTCCTACCAGCAACATGCCGCTTCTCGGAGAAGTTGCAGGCGCAATGTCTGTAGAATAGCGCGTGCGCTTGATGGAGGAGCGCTAGACCGAGGTTCCCACCCTGCTGAGAGATCTAGGGGCCCCTTGCGCCCTCAATCCGATCGTCGCCCTAGGAGTCTGACCGCCTCTAATCCTGAGTCGTGTCTTTTAAGAAGATGATGCTTGCTCTGAAGATCCTACTGCAGATTAGTTGTCCGACGCTGTCAGCTCCATGCGTCCTGTATTTCTTGATGGGCTTCCCAGGAGCGCGCCGCGCAACCCCCATACAATAGACGAAGGTATCGCACAAGCCAACTAAAGGCTCACTCGCGAGGAAGTGAGGACATGATTTTGAAGAAGGGTACGAGCGCGAAGGACATCTAGTCGCGCATGCGCGACATCCAACTCACCACGGCTCTCTGCTTGCTCCGCAAGTTTTGGCGCACCCTGTACCGCATGGTTTCAAGCTGCCCAACTTGGAAATTTTCGATGGAACAGACGATCCGCTGGAGCACGTAAACCACTTCACAACAATCATGCGCATATACAACGCCCATGATCATCTTCTGTGCCTAGTGTTCCCGACAACTCTGAAGGGGCATGCTCTCACCTGGTTCCATTCCCTAAAAGAGCGAGAGATCAGCAACTTCGCCGAATTAACTCAGCTCTTCACCGATTAGTTCATCTCCAACCGTTGCATCGTCTGAGACCCCCCCCCCCCCCCCCCCCCCCCCCCCCCCCCCCCCCCCCCCCCCCCCTCACCTTCCTATGATTCGCCAGAACGAAGGGGAGATGCTTTAAGACTTCTTCCGCCGCTTCACCACAAAGGCGCTATAGATTCCAGGGGTCGACCCTGAGCTTCTGCGCGATGTCTTCCTTGGAGGACTCCGACCTAGTGGTTTCTACTTGATGCATCTCGGCAAGTGCACCGATCATATAAGTATTATAAAATGGGAATAAATCCTCAAGTATCGAATCTCATATGGAACATAACAGAGTGGAGATATCAAATGAGAAAAATATAGCTATGACGGTCTTGGCGGGAAGCGTTGAATCAGTTGTGGGTTTCTAACAACTACAACAGGAAATGAAACTACGCTACATGTTAACCCAAATCATGCGATCACAGCCAGTGCACCATCCCCTGTGCCGGTAACAAAGGCCCCAGGAGAACACTCAGTAGGATCTGTGATTGCTTTTCAGGAGGTCGCACATTCTCCCCAGTGAGGATGCGCACAGCTACTCTCCAAGTACCCACATATTCCATCGACAGTTCTCCAGCAGTTCTCCAGAGAGACCGCATCGTACACCTCCCAGAGCCCGCCGGATCTCTCCCCTCCTTCGCTAGCAATAGTGCGCGTGGTGCTGCGTGTAGCATCTGCGTGGTTCCTCTCTCTCCCTCCCGCTACCCGACGCTTCGTGTAACTCGGGTAGCGGAGCATTTAATGCTGCATTTAATGCCCCAACCGGCCAGGTAGCCTACCCTCGATTATAAATAGAGGGTTAGGGGTGCCTGGCAAGAGACAGAACTGGTGCTAGAGCCTACCCTGTTGTAGGTGCAGTTACTAGTTCGATTATTCAATTGCCTTCTCTTTTTAGTGCCTATTATTGTAATAGCTTGTAATAGCAAATTGTGGAATAACATTTCCCCCAGCAAGTGATATTTGTCGTTGTGGGTAAATTTGGTGTCCGCCACATCTAGTGGCTCCGTCTCCTCCGTGCCCTGTTTGCCACGCCCTCGCGGGTTAGTAATTGGTTGATTGTAGTCTCTGATCTCTTCGCCGAACTCCCCCATCTGATCATTGTGGGTGGAAAGTTGGGTGACAAATTTTGCTCCAACATTTCAAACACGCGACCTTCAGATCACAAGCTACCGGTGAAACCACCCTGCGTGCTGGGTAAGGCAGCAGGAACCGCCTGGAGTCTCCAAGAAAACTAATGCGAGCGAGCATTCCCCAAGACGAGCGGTCACTCGCGGTGACCTGTGAGTTAGTCATGAGTACACCCGAGCGGCTAGGAGACAAGGAGAATGGAAGCCATCTAGAGCCAGCCCAGGAAATATATGAAGTTGAAGTCCCGGGAGGGGATAGGGACATGACCGTCTCCATAAAATGCGGAATTGAAGGAAGAAGGTAAAGCATTGCTCATTTGATGTCTCCTGGATAACATCGATATCTTCGCATGGTAAGCCTCAGACTGGCTTCAGGCCTGTGAGACAGAAGAAGCGAGGAGTGGACACTACTCTTGCTGATCCCATTCGAGAAGAGTTTTCTAAGCTGCTCAAGGTGAATTTCATCAGGGAAATCAAGTATCCTGAATGGATCTCCACTATTGTCATGGTCGCAAGGCCAACAACAAGTGGAGAATGTGTGTTGATTTCACTAAGCTCAATAAGGCATGTCCCAAGGAGTGATACCCCTGCCCCAGATAAACTTTCTGGTCGACTTTGCAGTGGGTTTTTAGTGATGAGTTTCCTAGACGCCTTCTCGTGGTATCACCAGATATGAATGCATGCAACCGACATCCCTTACATGTCATTTATCATGAACGAAGGTTGCTTCTGTTATCGCATCATGCCATTTGGCTTGATGAACGTCGACACTACGTATCAAAGAATGATAGATCATATGCTCAAGCACCAGAGGGGTCATAATTTAGAGGTCTATGTAGACGACCTCCTTATCAAAATCCATGAACTGATAGACCACATCAAATATTTAACAGAGATATCTGCTACCCTCCACAAGTATAACATGAGGCTCAATCTTGCCATGTGTGTCTTCAGAGCCAACAAAGGGAAGTTTCTCGGTCTCCTGCTTACTACTCAAATCCTGGAGCCTAACCCAGACAAAGTAAAAGCCAACCTCGAAATGCAGCCTACAAAAAGACCAAAGGAAGTCCAGCAACTAGCGGGGAGAGTGGCAGGGCTCAACCGCTTCATCTCGCGCTCATGGGATAAGTGTGCCCCCTTCTTCAAAACCCTCCTAGGAGGGAGGAAGTTTGAATGGACCGATGAATGTCGCCAGTCATTCGAGGTGTTGAAGCATCAGTTGACGACGACACCTCTTCTTCAAAGCCCCCGCAAGTTAGAAGACATGCTTATGTATCTTGGGGTCGACAATGAGGCAATTAGTTCAGTATTGATTCGAGAGGAGGGCAAAAGGAAGTTTCCCATTCACTATGTCAGTTATGTGTTGAAGAGCATTGAGACCCACTACCCGATCTTAGAAAAGTTGGCTCTAGCTTTGGTAATATCGGCACGAAGGCTCCGCCCTTACTTCCAATCTCATTCCATTAAAGTAGTCACTGACCATCCCCTGAGGGCTGTCCTAGAAATTCCAGAGCTTTTAGGAAAACTGGCAAAGTGTGCAGAGCTCAGTGAGTCGACATATCATATATCCCGAGAAGCACCATCAAGGCTCAAGTCTTGGCTGATTTCCTCACCGACTTTGCCATGACGGTGCCACTAAGCAGGAGATTCCTGCCACATCATGTTGGAAGATGTAGTTAGATAGAGCTTCTGGGAGGAACTCCGCCGGGTCAGGAATCATTCTTATCAGTCCCAACGACATCAGAATTGAGCAAGCAGTCAAACTCCACTTCCCCACAACTAACAATCAAGTAGAGTATGAAGCATTAATTGACGAGTTGAGTCTAGCTCGAGAGATCAGCATTGATGACATTTAGGTGAGGACAAATTCCCTGGTAATGGCTTTGCAGGCAAATGGGACCTTCGAAACTAGAGAGCCTCTCCTACGAAGATACTTGGTCCTCGCCTAGCGTAATATCGTGCAGCTCCGTACTTTCAGCATCCAACATATATCGAGGGAAGAAAACATCGAGGATGATGAATTGGCAAAGTATGGTCTCCACGCAGGGGGGGCTCTCATGGAATTGTTCCACCCGCCTATAGAGGAAGTGGATGTCATGGAGATCGATCGACATCTATCCTGGGTGGATCCTTTCATTTACTACTTCACAACAGCGGAAGTCCATCCCTCGATTGACGACAAAAGATGGTTTCGGCTCAAGGATGCCCACTACTCCCTGATCTCTGGAATTCTCTATCGGAGAACCTTCTTCTCACCCTTAGCTAGATGCGTAATAGAATAAGAGATCCCCCGAATCTTGCAAGAAGTACACTATGGTGATTGTAGCAGCCATTCCGGAGCTAGAACCTCGAAAAAAATCCTTCATCAAGGCTACTTCTGGCCAACTCTCGGGATAGATTGCGAAGAGTAAGCAAAGTGAATGGATTTGGTCGGTCCTTTTCCAACGACCAGTGAACAACGACGTTTCATCCTGGTGATGATAGATTATTTTTCAGCAAATGGATAGAGGCCAAGGCCCTGGCTAAGATGACAACCCAAGCGATCAAGAACTTTATATGAGGAGAAATCATCTGTCGACATGGGATCCCCATGTCCATCGTCACATACAATGACCCTCAGTTTGCAAGTGCATAGCTAGTGGAATTTTTTGAGCAAGTTCGAATAGAACTTTGGTTTTCATCAGTCCACCATCCACACAGCTATTGCCAGGTAGAAGCAGCTAACAAACAGATTATGAAGCTGCTCAAAAAGAAAGTGGAGAACACTCGTGGCAATTGGGCAGAGTAGTTGCCTGCGGTATTGTTGACTCTTATAACCAACTCTCCTCGGCCACTAGGGAGACACCCTTCAACTTGGCACATGGTTCTGAAACTCTCATACCGGTAGAATTCGACGTTATGAGCCCTAGAGTACTCTGCAAACAAAATGGCGAAAGTTGGATGGCAAATAACGACGAGGAGATGTGGTGTAGTCTCGACCTCATCGAAGAGATTAGAGATCAATCTGTCGTCAGGCAGACAGAAGCCAAGCGAAGAATGGCCAATTATTTCGACAAGCATGCCAGAATAAAGCAGTTCGCCCAGGGTGACCTCGTGACGAAAAAGGTAGATGCGGCAGGAAGAGCAACCTCAGTGGGGAAGCTTAACCCAAACTAGGTGGGACCCTTCATCGTCAGGTAAGCGCTAAAAAATGGTGCCTACTGTTTACAATCTCATGAAGGGGAAGAGATACCCAACACTTGGAGTGGTGACGACTTGAAAAGATACTACTCCTAGGTTGAAGTATCCTCCATCATATTTTAAACTAAAATTTTCTATGGTTCGATAAGGCGTGAATTTCCTAAATTATCTACGTCACTTCTAACGTTTCATTAGCCAGGGGTTTTCGAAATTCTCTTAGAGCGTCGTACCACGGCTTGGGCCGCACAACTACAATCAACCCAACCTACCTCTTCTTTTTCAGTCCGGGTGACCACCAGAACTTTCTTGGACCCCTTGGACGTACCTAGACATCTCTTGTGGAGGTCATCAAGCTTCCGACTCTCTGCCGGTGTAGGCTACTTTCTCCACCCTTAGACCACTACAATTGCCCTCGTTAGAGTAACTCGCGGCTGACATATGTGGCAGGTCAGCAACGTGATAGCCAACCGCACATCGACTAAGGCATTGCCATCGTTAATGGTGACTTTTTGAGGAAAATCTCCGAGCTACAGGTGCTTCATACCCCAAGAGCGTATCCAGACGCTACTTGCGTAGGAGAACCCTGCGGATGTCGTATGCCCAACTAGCATCCATAACCTCTGGTGACGGGCCCCATGACTAAGGCAGCGGTATCCGTAACCCCCAGAATGTATCTTCGGAGGAGTGCTCTGTCATCGGACACACATAACCCCACTAGACATTTTCTAACCGAGGGAGGTACCATGTGCGAATTCTACCCCGCCTAGATTTGGTGACAAAAGATTGGGCAGTTACACGAAAAGTGGATACCTCCAATCCATATACTCCAGCATCTAAAGCGCATCAAACTAAACACGGAGCGGGCACCCAGAAGAATGTGCGTCGAGGCACAACATAACAATATGTCGGTACACAGTGGTAGTTGCGGCGGCTAGTGTAAGTACCCGCGGCGTAGTCGGACACAGGTGCATGCTAAAAAGATACGCTCTCTTCACAAGGAGAAGAAGTCAACAGGGCAATGCTTGCGTAGATATCCAATCAACTAGGCGCGGGTCCTAGCCTAGTAAGGGTAGCGCATCACAACCTTAGGTAAAGCTTAAAGCCTGTAAAGATCGAAAAGTAAGGTATGCAAAAGTTCATTGAAAATGCAAGTGAAAAAGGAGACATGGTAAACATTGATCGCGGGTGTCCGTGGAATAAGGGGTTACATTTCCATTACTTTAATTTGCATCTACAGTATAAGATGAGTGTGATTGCAAAAATAGGTCGCGAATCCATCCAAAAAGCAAAAAGAGAAAAATATTGCAGCGATATTCGCTATCCTCCCGTACTCTGCCTCCAGTCCCTTCCCATTCTAAAGCCTTTTTCTCTGGGGCTACGCAGAAGGGGTGTATCTCGTTGACGGGGTCTCGGATTCTGGGGACCTAAACTCTTCTTCATCATCAGTGACCACCCCAGCACAGCCTGTGGGCTCCTCTACAGCTTCATCCTCAGATTCTAGAATATCGACTCTCCCGTACGCCTCGTGCAGGGTGTCATAGTCGATACCCATGAAATTTTCCTTGATTGCGCCACACTCCCACAGGAGGCCGAGGGTGAGCTCCGCTGATCACCTTCCAATTATGAGGGCCACCCTCGCGAACTTAGGGTTCACGGTGGTCACGCTCGCTGATGAACACAAAAAGATGTTAGTAACCAAGAAAAAGCGCAAGAGTTTCAATTTAAATTAACCTTAAGTTGCTCTTACAGGCGCGCATTCTCCACCATGGTCTCCAGAGAGCGCCAGGAGGCACTGTTATAGGCCTGCGATCACAAGCTGTCCACGACATCCCTCCTCGCCAGCTGCTCCACGGGAACCCCCCTCATCTCCTACCGGTCCTCCCGACCAAAGAAGACAGTCAAATTTTGAAACTGTCAACCGGTCTCTAGAAGAGTTCGGACCCACATGGGGTTGTAGCCTACACATACTTCTCCCTTACTAGCACACCTGACTATTGGTGAAGAAAAACAAATGGACCCAAAGCTGCAGCGAGTAGGTCCCGCCACACACCCGGAAGATCTTAGAGAGCTTCTCCTCCCAAACTAATGCTGAACCGGGCACCTTTGGAGGGCACTAGGAGCCAATCAAAACTAACTAGAGGAGGAAAAAGACCAAAGATCCGATCCTCTCCAAAGGTTCCCTTAAGGGTCTATTTATAGATTCTCTAGTTTGGTCTACAAAGAGCATCATTACACCTTTTGGTTTTACTAAACGCACCCCAAACTGTCCTGCCAACAGCCAAACTCCGCAGTTCTGAAGGGCTACGGGAAGTCCCTCAAGGGTATCTAGGTAATTTCACCTCCAGATCCCACTGTGCGAGTGGTCCGTGGAGGCATCACTCGCCAGACTTCCCCCAAACCTTATTCTCTAGGTATGTTGGGTATTGTAGTCACAATGTCCTTGATTTGAAGAAGTCTTCTTCAAACTAAGATGAATTGTAGTGTATTTGATCATACATTTTAGATGTGGTCTTGCAGTTTCATATTGCTAAAGTGTAGACCAATGTCAGGTCACAGTGGGTCAATAAGCACAGCTTCACACAATGTAATTCCGCATTGTGTGGAACATGGTGTTGACTAATGTGTGATCTCTCTATTGGGATACACTTATTTGTCAAGACTAATGAAGCTCATGGAAGGAGGTGTTGCTGATGATCAAGAAGAAGAAATAAAATTTTCCTACGTCTCTTTTCGTTCGATGAAAATCTGTGAGTTCGTCGAGCTCCGTTTGACTAACAGAAGAAATTTCGTCGAGAGCCATTCAATGATCAGTTCAAGTGAAGTTCTGAGTTCAGCGTTCGTCGAACTCCGTTCAACGAACTGATATGTTTTCATCGACCGCTGTTATTCTAAAGATTAAAGAAGTTCCGTTCAATGAATTCGTCGAGCAATCCTTAAGTCGACGAATTCGTCAAGAACATTCATTCTCTTCGACGATATATATTTTTTCTTCTCTTCTTTCTATCTCCAAGCAAAACCCAAGTTTGTTCGTCGAATAAGATAACTCGTTCGACGAACTCATTGAAGAATGAGCCAACCTCTTGAAGAAGTTCTTCTCAGCCCTTACAAGCATTAAGCCAAGTAAATTCGTCGAATGAATTTAGCTACTTCGAAGAATTCGTCATATCAACTACCTTGCCTCGACGAATTCGTCGAATCTTTAATGTCCCTCGACGAATGCTGACAGAGCGCGTTTTGGCCGTCCGTCTGCTTATTTAGGGCTTCCTTCCACGCGGCCGTTTTTCATTAAGTAACGCTTCTAGCCGTTGGAGGAAGGCTTATATATAGCTATGAGATTATCCGCTGAAGCCCTAATCGTGATTTCGAAATAAAACAGTGAAAAAGATCGCACAAGCGCCATCGGGTTCGTTCGTTCTCGAAAAGCCCTAGCTGCCGCCGACAAAGCTTTTGTTCGCTTCTTCCCGAAGAAAGGAGCCAACTAGATCTCTGCTCTCTGATTTCATCAAGTTTCATTCAGATCTAGTTGTCTCCAAAGTTCTCAGATCAAGTTCTCTAAAGGCAAGATTTCTTCTTCCTTCCTTCAAGATCCAGATTTCTATTGTACTCAAGGAAGAAGAAGATCTATCATTTTCAGATCTGAAGAAGAACCTCTACTGAAGTTCTAAGGAGATTATTTCTCAATCTAAAGTCTTGTAATTTTTCTATACAATATTCTTGTAGGAGCTTTGTCTCCGAGTTGTAGGAAGCCTCCGAGTTTGTAGGAAGTTTTCCTTCCGAGTTGTAGGAGATTTTGTTCTCCGAGCTTGTAGGAGCTTTGTCTCCGAGTTGTAGGAAGCTTGCTTCCGAGTTGTAGGAGTTCTACTCCGAGTTTGTAGGAAGATTTCCTTCCGAGTTGTAGGAGATTTTGTTCCCCGAGCTTGTAGGAGTTTGACTCCGAGTTGTAGGATCATTTTTGATCCGAGCCATAGTGAAGTAGCCTAGTCTAGCCGGGCGTGCTAGATAGGTGAGGTGGAAAGTGGACTACCCAAGATCGTGGAACCACTATAAATCTCTGTGTTGTGTTGTGCTCTTTTGATTTCTGTGTGCTTTTATTTCAATATTTTAATTATGCAAAAAGCCATAGAAACCACCCATTCACCCCCCTCTAGGTGATTTAGGTAGCAACTAGATACTTTCAATTGGTATCAGAGGGAGGTTGTTCGTTAAAAGGTTAACACCTTGAACAAGATCTCCTTATCTAGTTGCAAGAGCTAGTATGTCTGGAATGGAAAAGTCCAAGGATTCCGTCAAGTTGCCCGTCTGCACGAAAGAGAACTTCCCCATGTGGATGGAGAGAGTTAGATTCTACATGGAGGCTGCAGATCCAAGAATATTTCAGATAGTGGAAGAAGGTCCCCATGTTCCAACGAAGCCATCTTCAATAAACTCAGCTATCATGATTCCTAAGAAGATGTTGGAACTTACCAAAGATGAGATTGCACTTGTCGCTCTAAACAAGAAGGCAAAGAATATCATAGCAGGTGCAATTGATGACTCCATGTTGCAAAATCTGATTCACTGCAAGTCTGCTAAGGAAATGTGGGACTCTCTGGTTGTTCTGATGGAAGGTACGGAAGAAGTGAGGGATGATCGAAGATCGTTGCTGAATCAAGAATATGAAGCTTTTAAGCAAGATCCAAGAGACTCCATCTCTGACACGTACGAGAAGTTCTTTAAGATCGTAAATGGTCTTCGGAACTATGATAGGGAATTCACCATTGGTGAACTTAATGACAAGTTCTTGAGATCCCTGACGAAAGAATGGGATACCAAGGTAATTGCTATCCGGGAATTCAGAAAGTTGGGAACCATGGAGCCACAAATTCTGTTCGGTAAGCTCTTATCACACGAGCTAAAGTTGAGCATCCGCAAAGCTGAAGAGGAGGGAAGCAGGGCCTCTGGAAGGGAGAAGTCTGCCGCCTTAAAAGCTGCAAGCTCAAGGAAGAGCAGGGTTGTATCACCCGTCAGGAGACCGACTTCGGATGATGAAGAATCTGAAGCTAGCCCCTCAGGCTCAGAGATGTCAGATGGAGAGTTCTCTCTACTCTCCAAGCAATTCAAAAGGCTATTAAACAAAAGAAAGCAGAGGAGAGGTCAATCCTCTACATCTGATCATAGAAGATCAATGCGTGATGGTGAACATCACAAGAAGTATTACAACAATGACATGTATAATTCTAAACCGAACAAACACATTTCTACTGACGTTATTTGTTATTGTTGCAATAAGCCAAGACACGTGATAAGCGAGTGTCCTTACAAAAAGAAGGAATAAAAGAAATCCCTCAAAGGAAAGAAGAAAGAGAAGAGCCTCCTCGCAAAGAAGTCCAAGACTCTGAGCGATAGTGACTCGGAGGAGTCTAGCACAGATGAAGAAGCATACTTCGGACTGATGGCACAGTCAGATGAGGACGTCAGTGACTCCTCATATAAGGGAAAGGTAAACTCTCATACTCCTCTCTCTGCATCTGATACTGATTCAAATGCAAATGGAGGCTACTCGTCTGAGGAGGGGATTCAAAGTTGATGACTCAGTATAAGGATCTTTTGAAGGCATTTGACAAATGCCGCAAGGTCGTCAAATCTCAATCAAAACAGATTGAATCACTTAAAACTTTGGAATCAAAACTGAAAGAGGAAATCGAAAGATTGACTCCCCTCAGGGATGAGATCCAAGTCTTAAAAGATGAACTGAAAGGATCTACCGAGCTATTATCATTGAAGGAGAAATTCATCAATGAGTTAGAAGAAAAGTTAGTGGTGGAAAGGAAGATTGTAGAAAGCTTCAACAAGCCAAGAACCATTCTTCCACTCATTGATAAGTTTTCTGCTCCTGCGAAGAGTAGCGGTATTGGTTATGAGGCCGAAAGTAGTAAGGACGCTGAGAAAAGAGCCATGAGAGGAAAGGGTAAGGCTGCTCAAGATCCACCTTCATTCAGGAAGGTAATTTTTCCGACAAACCCCTTTGATCTTGAAGCATCCTTTGGTCATCTCGCTAGACCAACACATGTTGAATCTAGAAACAGATATCAAGGATGGAGCTGACCCCGGAACTTTGACATGACTCCGTTCAAAGATCCTCATGAAGAAGTAATCCTCAAGAATCATGGTCCATTTGTACATGGATCAGCTGCAAAGAAAGCACCAAAAATCCACTCGACTGTGGCCAAACCCGTTGAAAAGAAGTTGGAACCTTATGTGTGTTGTCACCATGTGGCCTCCACTTCCAAGATTGTTGCTCCTGCTATACCCGTTGTTCAAAAGGTAAAACAGGAGACCAAGAGAAGGTACAATCGATTTGATTGTTGGTGTTGTGGTAAGGCTGGTCACTTTGCCATAGATTGCTGGTTTAATCCTAGAAATAGTAAGACTCCACAAGTTAACAATGCTAGAATGACCCCTCGCAATGTTAACATTCCAGGTGGTGGTCATCTAACAAGAAGCCAAGGAGCCAAACCAGTTTGGGTTCCTAAGGGCAATTGATTATTGATTGCAGGTATGTCCAAAGGCCAATAAAACTCCAATATGGTACTTGGACAGTGGATGTTCTCGGCACATGACCGGAACAAGAAGCCTATTACAAGAGTTCACTCTAGTGAAAGATGGTCCAAAGGTAATCTTTGGCGGATCTGATTGGGGAATTACTAAAGGCTACGGTATGATCACTAACAGTATAGTCTCTTTCACAGACGTATCTTATGTTAAAGAGCCATGAGAGGAAAGGGTAAGGCTGCTCAAGATCCACCTTCATTCAGGAAGGTAATTTTTCCGACAAACCCCTTTGATCTTGAAGCATCCTTTGGTCATCTCGCTAGACCAACACATGTTGAATCTAGAAATAGATATCAAGGATGGAGCCGACCCCGGAACTTTGACATGACTCCGTTCAAAGCTCCTCATGAAGAAGTAATCCTCAAGAATCATGGTCCATTTGTACATGGATCAGCTGCAAAGAAAGCACCAAAAATCCACTCGACTGTGGCCAAACCCGTTGAAAAAAAGTTGGAACCTTGTGTGTGTTGTCACCATGAGGCCTCCACTTCCATGAATGATGCTCCTGCTATACCCGCCGTTCAAAAGGTAAAACGGGAGACCAAGAGAAGGTACAATCGATTTGATTGTTGGTGCTGTGGTAAGGCTGGTCACTTTGCCATAGATTGCTGGTTTAATCCTAGAAATAGTAAGACTCCACAAGTTAACAATGCTAGAATGACCCCTCGCAATGTTAACATTCCAGGTGGTGGCCATCTAACAAGAAGCCAAGGACCCAAACCAGTTTGGGTTCCTAAGGGCAATTGATTATTGATTGCAGGTATGTCCAAAGGCCAATAAAACTCCAATATGGTACTTGGACAGTGGATGTTCTCGGCACATGACCGGAACAGGAAGCCTATTACAAGAGTTCACTCCAGTGAAAGATGGTCCAAAGGTAATCTTTGGCGGATCTGATCGGGGAATTACTAAAGGCTACGGTATGATCACTAACGGTATAGTCTCTTTCACAGACGTAGCTTATGTTAAAGGATTGCAACATAATCTCATTAGCATAAGTCAACTATGTGACAAAGGCTATATGGTAGAATTCTACAAGGACAAGTGCTTGATAAAGTCGTCTGATATGTCAGAAACTATTTTAACAGGCACTCAGAGTAGAAATATTTTCTGTTTAAATTTTCTTTGCTTAGACTCATCTACACCAGTGTGCTTTTTAGTAAAAGATAGTGCATCTCTTTGTGATCAGTGGCACAAGAGACTAGCACATATTAATTTCAAAACTATTAATATGTTATTTTCTCACAATTTAGTTCGTGATGCTCCTGCTGTTAAGTTCATTAAATAGAGACCTTGTCACACATGCCAAATGGGCAAGCATACTCGGGCTACCTTTAAGAGCATAATTGGCCAAGATTCAACCAGATGTTTATATCTGCTCCACATGGACTTGTTTGGTCCCATGCCAATCAGAAGCTTAGGAGGTAAAGCTTATACTTTGGTTATAGTTGATGACTACTCATGCTTTGCTTGGGTATTCTTTCTGAAACACAAGTCAGACACCTTCGACTCTTTCACAGCATTCGTTAGGTAAATTCAGAATGAACTGGGATGTTCTGTGGTCAAAATCAAAAGTGACCATGGTACGGAAATCAAGTCTGGGACCATGACCGAATTTTGTGAAATCTTAGGTATCTTTCATGAGTTTTCCTCTCATCGTACTCCTCAACAAAACGGAGTTACCGAGAGAAAGAATATAACACTCATAGAGGCTTGCAGGACTATGTTGAGTGATTCTTCACTACCAGAATACTTCTGGGCTGAAGGTATCAACACTGCTTGTCACGTGCAAAATAGAGCACTAATCAACAAGAATCATCATAAGACCCCTTATGAACTTCTGAAGGGCAAGAAACCAACCTTGTCTTATTTTAGAAATTTTGGCAGTAAGTGTTTCGTACTTAATAATGGGAAACATTATAAAACTAAATTTAGTGAAAAATGTTTTGAAGGTATTTTCGTAGGCTATAGTAGCCAGAGTAAGGCATATAGGATTTTCAACAAAAAAACCCTGGTTGTAGAAGAAACGTACAATGTTATTCTTTGATGAGACGAGCATGCTTCAAAGCTGCTCTTCTAGTGTATTTGTTGAAGTTGCAGGTGCAAAATTCAAAGAACTCAACTTGGAAGAAGCACCCATCGAAGAGAATCCAAAGTCTACAGAAGTAGAAATTCCAATTCCACATGAGGAAGAATCTCAAGAGGAAGAGGTCCAAGAAGTGGAAGAAGTGCCACCAGTAGATGTACAGGTTAACAATGCACCTGGAAGAAACTTGGTGATCAGACATCAAAGGGATCATCCCATTGAACAAATCATTGGAGAACCTACTGATGGGGTTAGAACCAGAAGAGGTACTGCTAATCAAGTTCTGCACATAAGTTTTCTTTCACAGGTTGAGCCAAAGAAGTTCGATGAAGCAAAGTATGATGCATCATGGATCATTGCAATGCAAGAGGAGCTCAATCAGTTCAAGAGATGCAAAATATGGAAGCTCGTACCCAGACCCAGTGGTCAAAATGTCATAGGCACAAAATGGATTTTCAGAAACAAGCTGGACGAAGATGGCGTAATCATAAAGAACAAGGCAAGACTTGTTGCTCAAGGCTACAGACAAGAAGAAGGAATTGACTTCGAACAAACATTTGCTCCCGTAGCAAGACTCGAAGCGATCCGGTTGTTTCTAGCATTTGCTGCTCACAAGGGATTTAAAGTCTATCAAATGGACGTGAAGTCAACCTTCCTTAATGGTGATTTAAAGGAAGAAGTATACGTAGAACAACCCCCCAGGTTTTGTTGATTCCTCTCTACCTGATCATGTCTACTATTTACGCAAAGCTTTATATGGCCTCAAACAAGCTCCCCGAGCTTGGTATGAGACGCTCTCTAGCTTTCTTCTTGAGAATAAGTTCACAAGAGGAAAGATAGATAAGACATTATTTCTTAGGGAAGTAAAAGGCAAGATTTTGCTAGTATCTATGTCGACGACATTATCTTCGGTTCTACTGATGATAACCTTTGAAAAAAGTTCTCTAATTTGATGCAAGGGAAATTTGAAATGAGTAGTATAGGAGAACTGAAGTATTTCTTAGGACTTCAGGTAAAGCAATCTGAAGATGGAATTTTCATCTGTCAGACGAAGTTTACCAAAGAGTTAATTAAGAAATTCGGAATGGAGAGTGCAACCTCTATGAGGACTCCAATGGGTTCAACTATGTCTCTAGACAAGGATGAGAAAGGGAAACCTTTTGATGAAACTAAATATAGAAGCATAATTGGATCCTTGCTCTACCTTACTGCGAGTAGACCAGACATAATGTTTTCAAAATATGTATGTGCTAGATTTCAGGTGAACACTAAGGAATCTCATTATGCTGCTGTAAAGCGGATTTTGAGATATCTTAAAGGTATACCAAATCTTGGCTTATGGTACCCAAGAAGTAGACTTTGAGCTAACAGGTTTTTCAGATGCAGATTTTGCAGGTAGCAAGGATGATAGGAAAAGCACTTCCGGGACTTGTCAGTTCCTAGGAAGAAGGCTAATTTCTTGGAGCAGCAAGAAACAGAACTGTGTAGCAATATCAACTGCTGAGTTGGAATACATCTCCGCAGGCAGTTGTTGTGCACAATTATTATGGATAAAGAATCAGTTGGAAGACTACAACTTCAAGTTAAAGGAAATACCAATGTACTGTGATTCGTCAAGTGCTATTGCAATTGCTCATAATCCTGTCTCTCACAGCCGGACAAAACACATCGAGATTCGTTATCATTTCATCCGAGAGCATGTGGAGCACAAGGACATCAACCTCAATTATGTCCCGACGGATAAGCAAATAGCAGACATCTTCACGAAGCCGCTTGACGAGACAAAGTTCAACTACTTCAAAATGGAGCTTGGAATGCTCAACATGGAGTAATATTTAAGTCAGAAAGAAGAACAAGAAGTGTCTAGGAAATCAGTCCAGGCATTAAAATTTTGAGGGGGAGAAGAGATTGAGGGGGAGAAATGCATAAATTTCTCCTGCTTCCCTATCTGAAGCAGTCAGAAAGGGGGAGAGACTGTTGAAAGGCAGAGAAAGTTGAAAGGGAGAGTAGGTCGAAAAGCTAAGTTTTTTAACTCTCCTTATTTCACTGTGTTTTTATAACTTATAATTCTCTGTGCAATTCATCTTAGTAGATAGGGTTCTGACTTCTTCAAATAGGGGGAGATTGTTGGGTATTGTAGCCACAATGTCCTTGATTTAAAGAAGACCTCTTCAAACTAAGATGAATTATAGTGTATTTGATCATACATTTTAGATGTGGTCTTGCAGGTTCATATTGCTAAAGTGTAGACCAATGTCAGGTCACATTGGGTCAATAAGCACAACTTCACACAATGTAATTCCTCATTGTGTGGAACATGGTGTTGACTCATGTGTGATCTCTCTATTGGGATACACTTATTTGTCAAGACTAATGAAGCTCATGGAAGGAGGTGCTGCTGATGATCAAGAAGAAGAAATAAATTTTTCCTACATCTCTTTTCGTTCGACGAAAATCTGTGAGTTCGTCGAGCTCCGTTAGACTAATAGAAGAAATTTCGTCGAGAGCCATTCAATGATCAGTTCAAGTGAAGTTCTGAGTTCAGCGTTCATCGAACTCCGTTCGACGAACTGATATGTATTCGTCGACCGCTGTTATTCTAAAGATTAAAGAAGTTCCGTTCGACGAATTCGTCGAGCAATCCTTAAGTCGACGAATTCGTCAAGAACATTCATTCTCGTCGACGATATATATTTTTTCTTCTCTTCTTTCTATCTCCAAGCAAAACCCAAGTTTGTTCGTCGAATAAGATAACTCGTTCGACGAACTCATTGAATAATGAGCCAACCTCTTGAAGAAGTTCTTCTCAGCCCTTACAAGCATTAAGACAAGTAAATTCGTCGAATGAATTTAGCTACTTCGAAGAATTCGTCATATCAACTACCTTGCCTCGACGAATTTGTCGAATCTTTAATGTCCCTCGACGAATGCTGACAGAGCGCGTTTTGGCCGTCCGTCTGCTTATTTAGGGCTTCCTTCCATGCGGCCGTTTTTCATTAAGTAACGCTTCTAGCCGTTGGAGGAAGGCTTATATATAGCTAAGAGATTATCCGATGAAGCTCTAATCGTGATTTCGAAATAAAATAGTGAAAAAGACCGCACAAGCGCCGTCGGGTTCGTTCGTTCTCGAAAAACCCTAGCTGCCGCTGACAAAGCTTTTGTTCGGTTCTTCCTGAAGAAAAGAGTCAACCAGATCTCCGCTCTCTGATTTCATCAAGTTTCATTCAGATCTAGTTGTCTCCTAAGTTCTCAGATCAAGTTCTCTAAAGGCAAGATTTCATCTTCCTTCCTTCAAGATCCAAATTTCTATTGTACTCAAGGAAGAAGCAGATCTATCATTTTCAGATCTGAAGAAGAACCTATACTGAAGTTCTAAGGAGATTGTTTCTCAATCTAAAGTCTTGTAATTTTCCTATACAATATTCTTGTAGGAGCTTTGTCTCCGAGTTGTAGGAAGCTTGCTTCCCGAGTTGTAGGAGTTCTACTCCGAGTTTGTAGGAAGGTTTCCTTCCGAGTTGTAGGAGATTTTGTTCTCCGAGCTTGTAGGAGCTTTGTCTCCGAGTTGTAGGAAGCATGCTTCCGAGTTGTAGGAGTTCTACTTCGAGTTTGCAGGAAGGTTTCCTTCCGAGTTGTAGGAGATTTTGTTCTCCGAGCTTGTAGGAGTTTGACTCCGAGTTGTAGGATCATTTTTGATCCGAGCCATAGTGAAGTAGCTTAGTCTAGCCGTGCGTGCTAGATAGGTGAGGTGGAAAGTGGACTACCCAAGATCGGGGAACCACTATAAATCACTGTGTTGTGCTGTGCTCTTTTGATTTCTGTGTGCTTTTATTTCAATATTTTAATTCCGCAAAAAAGCCATAGAAACCACCTATTCACCCCCCTCTAGGTGATTTAGGTAGCAACTAGATACTTTCAAGGTCCTACTGGGCGAATGGTCCGTGAAGGCACCACTCGCCAGATCTTTGGTTCTCCGGGCGAGTGGGGGTTCCGCCCCTCACTCGCCTAGTGTTCTGTGCCAAAACCACAAGGACACAACATAATTGGCACTAAGTGGATCTACATGAACAAACTAGATGAGAATGGTGTCATCATCAAGAACAAAGCAAGACTGGTAGTCAAGGGATATAGGCAAGAAGAAGGTATAGACTTTGACCAAACATTTGCCCCAGTTGCAAGGTTAGAAGCAATAAGATTATTCCTTTCCTATGTGCCCATAAGGGGTTCAAGGTATACTAGATGGATGTCAAGTAAGCTTTTCTAAATGGAAATTTGAAGGAAGAGGTATATATGGAACAACCATCAGGTTTTGTTCATCCAACTCTAACCTCCCATGTTTATTTACTTAGGAATGTTTTATATAGTCTAAAGCAAGCCCCCAGGGCCTTGTATAAGACCTTATCAAGATTTCTCATCATGAATAAGTTCATGAGCAGAAAGATAGATAATACATTGTTTCTTAGATAAACAAGGGCAAGTGTTTCCCAGTCCAAATTTATATTGATGACATAATTTTTCGGTCTACTGATGACAACCTTTGCAAAAGGTTTGCCAACCTTATGTAGGGGGAGTTTGAGATGAGCAGTATGGGAGAGCTCAAGTACTTTTTAGGCCTCCAAGTGAAACCGTGTGATGAAGGGATATTTATCTCTCAGACCAAGTGCACTAGGGAGCTTATCAAGAAGTTTGGGATGGAATCTGCCTCCACCATAAAAACTCCCATGGGGTCCAATATTTCCCTAGAAAAGGATCCCTTTGATGAATCTATGTACAGGTGTATAATTGGATCCGTGTTATATCTGACTGCAAGTAGGCCAGATATTATGTATGTAACATGTGTTTGTGCTAGGTATCAAGCATGCCCTAAGGAATTTCATTACTCTGCTGCAAAGAGGATTTTGAGATACCTTAAAGGCAACCAACATCTTGGCCTTTGGTACCCTAAGAACAATGATTTTGAACTAATTTGCTTTTCAGATGCTGACTTTGCAGGATGCAAAGAAGATATGAAGAGTACTAGTGGCACTTATCAATTCCTAAGCAGGAGATTGATCTCATGGAGTAGCAAGAAACAGACTAGTGTGGCAATATCCATAGCTGAGTCTGAGTACATCGCTGCAGGGATCTGTTGTGCACAAATTCAATGGGTACAACACTAGCTAGAGGACTATAACCTCAAGGTAAGTCACTCTCCACTGTTCTGTGACTCATCCATTGCAATTTCTATTGCTAAGAATCCTGTCTCTCATAACAGAACTAAGCGAATAGAAATCAGGTATCATTTTATCAGAGAACATGTAGAAATTAAAGATATCTTCCTTGAACAGGTCTCCACTGACAATCAAGTTGCGGATATCTTTACAAAGTCATTGGATGAGGCTATGTTTAATTTGTTCAAGAGCGAGCTAGGAATGTTGAATATTGAATAGTCATCAACATTCCATATTGTCTATCATGCATGATATTTTGTATCTTAAGCTTTGCTATATGTTGACACTTAAAAACACTTAATGACATGATCAGGGAGACAAACAATCCTATTTACAAGGGTTCACTGCTAGGCAGTGAGTTCAGCTGAGAAAGTCTCAGTTGAACCGCTGAGATAGCTAAGTCGTCTCAACGATTAATATTACCTTGTCCCAATGGTTCTGTTCTCCGTCTCAGCGGATCCTATGAGACGGGATAAGTTAATTAAATCAACTAAATATTAAGTCAAATCAACATCTCTCTCTACAGAAAACTTAAATAATACCCCTATAAATAGAGCAATGTTGATTAAATCACTTACACACCCAAAAACCTACTCAGCTGTCGAAACGACACTTCCTTTCCCCCCGTCTCAGCGACTCATTCTTATCAAAGAATGTCGCCAAAGATTTCAAAGGATCTCCTGGAAGGCTATGAAATAATAAGGAATGAATTTCAACATGCTCAAGCTAAGATAAAGCAAGTGATTCAACTCCTGAAAGCGCAAGGATTGGAATATCTTCAGTCAGAACCCACTGTGATTCTCAGAACTAAAGTTCTGGAGCTGTACAATAATGCTAGACCATCTTCTTCAAAGTCCTCTCTGAAGTCCATGACTGAAAGTGTAAAGATTAAGATATCTCCAAGGAAGTTGTAGAAAGCCCTACATTTGCCCTTATGTAGTCATGATGAGGAAGAAAATATTTCTAAAAAGGACAGAGAAAACTCTAAAATGGTGTGAATATAGTGATGCCAAAATAGGCTCACTAAAGAGGAAGCATTTCAACCAAAGAGGGAAGCTTCTATCTGACATAGTGGGCAAAGTTATTCTGTGCAAACCTGGTTCTCATGACATCATATCAAAGTACATGTTTGAGTTGATGACAAGGGTGGTCATGAAGAAAAAGACCTCATGGGTTGTTGTGATCTTCCAAAGAACTAAAGAATGTATGCAGACTCCTAACTTGGGAAGACTTCTATCTCTCTACCTTCTGAATACATATCCTGAACAATTTGAATGGGCATTAAAAATCTGGATAGGTTCACAAGGGTGCTCCCCATGAGTTACCCTCTGAAATAAAGGATAAGAAAAGAAAGTTAACTAAAGCACACAAGAAGATTAGAATGGTATATTCTGATTCAGACTCAGATCCTGCAAAGAATGTTCCAGTTGATGATGGTCTAGGATCAGTAAGCAGTCAAGATAAAGAGGTTCATGAAGATCATGAGAAATGAGAAGATTGGGGATGCTGCTGCTACTAAAGAGAGGCTTGATGGAAATGAAGGAGATCATATTGAAGATCAAACTGATGCTCCTAATCCTCTGGAAGTACAAGTTGATATTAATGCACACAATGTGCATGCTGCTTTAATAAGGAATGATGAGGTGCAATTAGACTTTCATGGTGATTTACAATGTTAGATTGATCAAATTATCTTTATTCTTGAAAGAAGGATTAGTCTTATTCCTGATAACTCCCCGGAATTCTTGGATTCAACTGATTAAGAAAAGATAGATGTTGTATCTGAGGGGGAGCAGCAGAAGAAGTTATCTGATGATGAAGATGATGATGCTGATGACAATAATGATGATTATGATGAGGATGATGATGGGGTTCATACTGATTACATTAATCATTCTATAGAGTTTGCTGACAAGACTAATGATAAGGATGAGGGGGAGCATACAAAGTTCCCTGCTCAAGATGAGACAATTTCATCCACCCATGTAGAGGAGCCATCCACTTTGATTGAGTGTGATAATCAAGACCTATAGGAGAAAAGTTTACCCTAAGTGGTATCTGAACAATCTCCAAGTCTGCCAAAAAGCTCAAACAACCCATGATTGTTGAAATGCAACCCTCCACCTCTACAAATTCCAATGAACTTATCCTAAGTTCAATCAAGACACTAATTGATGGTCATATGGCTTCACTAAAGGAATACATAGAAAAGTCAGTTTCAATAGTGAAGCATGAGGTGATGACTGAAATCCAAGTCATAAAGGAAGACACATCCTACCTAAATAGCCAGATGACCAAATGGTTTGATCTAGCAGAAAAATCAGTGGTAGATCAGAACACTATTTTAAGATCCATGGACAAAAGTCTCCAACTTTCTGAGAAAAACATGAGCTATGTCAAGAATTTTGTCAATAAAACTGATGAGGTGATAGAGAAGGCCTCAAATCATATTGAAGATTATGTGTGGTCCACAACAACCACTATGATAGGAGAAGCTGAGAAAATGAAGGATGAACTGAAGACTAACTTGGAAAATGCATTTCAAACCTTATCTGGCTCTGTGGCAGCTGCTTCTTCAGGAATTGAACAGAAAATATTTGAAGAAGCCAGAAAGGGGGAGGAGACCAATGCTGAAACAAATTCTGAGCTTTCCCTCAAAGTTCTGCAAGGAACATGAATTGCTCTAACTCTGCCTCTCTTGGACAGATTTAGAGCATGGGATTTTGACTTCCCTGCTCAAGAAAAGATTGCACAGGATGCAAAGCTAGCAGACAAAAGAAAAAGAGAAGAGGTTATGCTAGCTGAGGAATTCATGGCCAAAAATAGAGATGATCAGGCCAAAGTTTCTGACTATGAATACTGGAGTGATCACTCAAAGAACATAATCTTAAATGCTTAGATAAACCTTGGCCAGCTTTGCAAGAACATTGATAGTTTGTATCCAATAAAAGAATGGATAAAGCACTTAGAAAGAAATTCCCTAAGGGAGAGGGTATTCAAAGAAAATTTGGTAAATAAAAAGAACCCTAAAAGAATACCATCCAAATATTTCCCAAAGATATTTCTGTCTTTCAAGAGGCAAAGAAACAAGAAGGAGGCTGTTGCTGCTAAAGTTGCTGCTGCTGCTGGAAAGAATGCTCCTTCTGCTGAGCTGAATGTTGCTGCTGTTGGAAAGGATGCTGCAGGAAATCAAGCTGAAAGTTCAAATGCCTCAAACCAAGCTGAAAGCTCAAATACTTTAAAGAAGAGAAAATCATGAACATGTGTTTAAATTTTCATTAGAGACAAATGTGCACTAAAATTTGTAATATTATCTATTGACATTTTATCACTAATGCAATTGGTTCTTATGTTGATTTATGAAATCTTGTGCTAATAGGCTAATTAAAGTCAAGCTTAATAATTGTTGTGTATTAATGCTTAATATTTGTTGTGTTGCATATATTTTATTAACAATGATATTGTTATGTTGTCATAACTTCTAATTATGCATTTTCATGATATGTCATGATATGTTTATTGTGTTAATGTATCTTAGCATTGGTGTATGTTCTGCCTTCTTCAAATTTGGGGAGATTGTTGGGAATATTGCCCTCAATGTTCCCTAGATTTGAAGATGCATTACACTCAATGCTAAGTACATATTTTATTTGATAGACCCTCTTTTGTATTATGCTTATGCAAGGTTAGGTCATTCCAAACATCGGAATAGTTCTCTAGCTTTTACTGACAAAACCGTTGAGACAACAGCCTGGTCTCAGCTAAACCATTGAGACACTGTTGTTTAGCCGCTGAGAAGGAGTCTGTCTCAGCTGAGCTGCATATAAAGGAAAAACACTGAGAAGACTATCTGTCTCAGCGGATCCGCTGAGACGAAGTTTATTCTGCCGCTGAGACTGGAGCCTATCTCAGCCCAACCGCTGAGACAATTTCAAATATGAATGTCTCATTGGCGGGATCCTTTTTTGGCGCAAGTTCCTAAAAAGCAGAGATAATATTTTCTATTTATGTCCAAGCTTTGACAGGGCACTCCTTAGATCCATTGCAGATTGAAGGAGGTATACAAGAAGATGTTAGGTCATTGAATCAAGGGTGGACAAGAACTGAAATAGCTGCTAATATTTTATTGAAGAAACTTACTGCATCCATAAGATCAATCTCTATCTGCTTCCTGAAAAGTCACCTCTCAAGCTGCAAGCAGATTACTTCCAAAGAGATGAGGTTGTTCTTGCTTATTCTTTCCAGAAAAACAAGTGGACCTTCCTTCCTCTACCGAAGAAGAAGATTAGAAGAAACTGGGCCTGAAGCTGCTGCTATTCAGCCATGTTTCAAGACAACATCTGCTGTGCTTCAATAATAGAAGATCTAAGCTGAAGGTTTAATCAATACAGTCTTCTGTTGTAACAGTAAAAATATAAAACTCTGTAAGAACTTCATTATTCTGAGTGTGTCGGGCTTTGTGCCTGAGAGTGTAGGGCTTTATGCCTGTGTTTTTCTTGATAGGCCTGAGGTAGGAAACCAGGAGGGTTTCTGAGTTGTAGGAGTTGGAGAACTCTGAGTTGTAGGGCTGCTGGCCTAAGGTAGGGTTTTGGAGGAAACCTGGGAGATCCTGAGGGATCTGAGTTGTAAGCTCTTGGAGCTAAGATTTGGAGGAGTTTGCCTTGTCTAACACACTGTTAGAAATATATAGAGGGAAAGTGGACTACCCATTGACACACTATCTTGAGGAACCATAATAAACAGATGTGTGTTTTCTGTGTGTATGCTATTACTTTATTTAATCACTTAAAAACTACTTGATGTAAGTAGAAAATTACAAACGAACATATTCACCCCCCCTTTAGGTGAGTTAGACTACTACCAAGTAAACTATCACTCTACAACACCACCCCTCCTACCAGGGAGTTTCTTCCTGAAGCCCTATCCACTAATAGCTTCTAGGGGACGTGTAGTGAGGCTTGCTCCTCTTCCACCTCAACCACATAATCTGCCAGGAAATCCGCCACTACCTGGGCCTTTATCGATAGCCGAGGGGCAAATGAAATGTCAAACTTGCTCAGTTCCACCGACCACTTCGTGAGTGTTGAATCCATGCGACCTCAAAGAATTGAAGTTGTGCGGTCTCAAGCCAATGGTCTGTGTGGTCTCCCAGAATCAGACCGTGACTTCTCCTCAGATGTGCGAGATCGCGTTGTATGAAGATCAGCGGTCTCCAGCTACATCAAATAACAATATGATAACCGCGGTCTGTGCGGTCTCCCAGTATCAGACCGCCGCTTCTCCTCAGATATACCAGATCGCTTCATGTGAAGAGAAGCGGTCTGGTACCCCCGGTATATCCCATACGGGGGAGTGTTCGCTAGAGCGGTCTCACGATCGATCGGTCTCCTCTGTCACACGACCTTCCTCCTGTCGTGTGACCGCCCATCTTCTATCCAGACCGCCGAGGTCACTGCGGTCTCATTCTCCCTGACCACCCAACTTGCTTTGTGTATTGTATTTGTTTTTAGTCCCACACTGTGTATTTGTATTTTACTCTTTCCCTCCTAGTCTAATATAAAGGAGGAAATATCTTGTAATACTTAGATTTTTGGAAATAAATTTTTCAAGTTCTCACATGGTATCAAAGGAAACAACGATCCTTGTGTTGTGAGCTCTCTCTCTTCGGCCGGTCTCTCTTCCTCAAGACCGCGTGATCTCCCGAGTTTTCCGGTCTTCTAGCCTCGAGACCGCGCGATCTGTCTTTCCTCTTCCAGATCTCTTCTCATGGGTACCCCTTCTGAGAATGTCCTCACTTCCACTCCTGTGGTTATTTCTACCTTTACCTCTACTACCTCTATCTCTACTTCTGACAATCTTGGCACCTCTTCCAAGCTCACTGACTCTAATTATCCTGATTGGAGTGTCTCCTTCACCTTCCTCTTACGCTCTCAACGCAAACGCCACCACCTCACCGATGATCCTCCTCTAAAAGAGTCTGCTACCTTTGATGATTGGGATGCTAGCGATGCTCTGGTCCGCACCTGGCTTGCTAATAGTCTCTCTGATGAATGTCTTCCTATCATTCGACATGATGAGACCGTCAAAACAACTTGGAACCATCTTGCTGCCCTTTATTCCAAAGGCGCCAAAACCTCCCGCATCTACACCTTGTATGCTGATCTCTTTGCCCGCCCAACCATGGATCCCACCACAACATATCAAGAGGTTCAGGCCCTTGGGGCTGAACTCCTTCAGCATCGTCCCTTCTCTGCTGACCTTGCATAGCAACATACACTTCCAGGAGCTCCTAGTTGTGTGTTACCTTCTCCGTCTTCCTGAGTCCTATGATATGATCCGACAATAAATTCTTGGGGAAGCTGACTCTCCAACCCTTGATGCCACCGCTGCTCGGGTTTCTACTGTTACCTCCCTTCTCCAACGACCCTTGTTATCCTCTCCTCCTCCAGAGAGCTTTGCTCACTGGGCTGATCGTGGTCACCCTGTGGCCATGGTGGATCTCTTGGTGGCCACGGACCTCCTCGGTACATCTGTTCTCATTGTGGTCGGAAGGGTCACACTATTGATCGTTGCTATCTCAAGCATCCTCACCTTCGCCCCGCGGCTACGGCTTCTCATCCTGGTACTACACAACCGTCTGCTTCTGTTGCTACCTCCTCAGGTAGCGTGCACGTGGTTACTGAAGGTAAGTGACTTATTGATTCTGGAGCAACAAATCATATGACGGGGAACCCTCAACTTTTCTCACAGTTACTAGAAAACAAGAATTTACCTCCGGTTCTAACAGCAGATGGTCTCCCTCACACGTGTGTGGGACTGGAATAGTTCAAGTCACTCAGACTATCTCTCTTAAGAACACTCTTTATGTGCCTACATTTCCTTGCAACTTACTATCAGTCAAGGCTCTCTCTCAACAGTTACAATGTTCTATTATATTTACTCCGACTAACAGTTATTTTCAGAATCTTCACACGAAGGAGACAGTTGCTATTGGGACTGAGATTGGAGGCCTCTACTTCATTGACGTTCTTGCTGCTCACTCTGCTTCCACAGTATCTGATTCTCTCCATTAATGGCACCTCTGTCTTGGTCACACTCCACCTCGGCTGCTGTATCAACTTCTACCTCACCTCACCAACGATACCTCTCCTCTCAACTGTGAAGCTTGTCAACTAGGAAAGTACCATCGGACTTCCTATCTTGCCAAACATGGTCGTAGCTCGACTCGTCCCTTTGATCTCGTTCACTCCGATGTCTGGGGTCCTTCTCCTACCAAGACTGTGGGTGGGAGTAGTTTGTATTTTGTTACGTCTATTGATGACTTTTCTCGATGTACTTGGGTGTATCTTTTAAAAGAACGCTCAGAACTTTTTTCTGTTTTCTCAACTTTCTATAATGAAATTTCTACTCAATTTGGAGTGTCTCTCAAAGCTATTCGCACTGATAATGCTAAAGAATATGTTTCTCATCAGTTTTCTGAGATTTGCATGAGTCATGGTCTTATACATCAAACTAGTTGTCCTTATACTTCTCAACAAAATGGGATAGTGGAACATAAGAATCGTCACCTCCTCGACATGGCTCGCACCTTACTCTTCCAGATGAATATGCCCAAAACCTATTGGGGTCATGCCATCGTCATCTCCTGCTATCTCATTAACCACATTCCCTCCACCCTTCTTCAAGGCTCCACACCCTTTTCTCTACTATATTCTACCTCGAAACCTTTCTCGTTACCTCTCAAAGTTTTCGGTTGTACTGCATTTGTCCACACTCCTTCACCAGGTCGGGACAAACTCTCCCCTCGGGCAGTTAAGTGTATCTTTGTTGGTTACTCTCCCACTCAGAAAGGTTACCGATGCTATGATCCTCTTCTTTGCAAACAATATATTTCCGCTGATGTCACCTTCTTTGATACTATACCATACTTTTCTAACTCTTCCACCTCTCTGCCTCCTGCAACTCATCCAACACCACCTCTCATTTACTCCCCACCGACACCACCTACTCTCCCAACTCTACCACCTCTTCCTTTAACTCCACCACCTACAGAGTCTCCTACCACTTGTCCTCCTACTCCGGGGCCTCCTATCCCAACTCTTGGGCCAGCACTATCTTCTTCTGATGATGACTCTCCTGCTAATACAGTCACCATTGAAGACCTCCCTATTGCCCTTCGAAAGGGCGTTCGCTCATGTACGCAACATTCTATTCATGATGTTGTGACCTATGCTCAACTACCCCCTCTGCTAGGGCGTTTGCTATTACTATTTCAGATACTGTCATTCCAGCTAATTATCAGGATGCTCTTGCTAACCCACAGTGGAAGGCTGCCATGGATGAAGAAATAACCACTCTTCAGGACTGTAGCACGTGGACACTTGTTCCTCTGCCTCTTGGGATAGATGTTGTTGGATGTCGATGGGTATTTGTGATCAAATACCGTGTCGATGGCTCTATCGATCAATATAAGGCTCGCTTGGTTGCCAAAGGTTTTACTCAGACATATGGAGTTGACTTCTTTGACACTTTCTCCCCTGTCGCTCGTCTTACAACCATTCGGGTCCTCTTCTCTGTGGTCGTCAACAAAGGGTGGCAACTCTCTCAATTAGACGTCAAGAATGCCTTTCTCTATGGTGATCTTCAAGAGGTTGTTTTCATGGAGCAACCTCCAGGGTATGTTGCTCCGGGGGAGACTCGTGTATGTAAGCTAAAGAAGGCTATCTATGGTCTCAAGAAAAGTCCTCGCGCCTGGTTTGAAAAGTTTAACGAAGTAATCAAGGTAATTGGATTTGTCTGCAGTTCTGCAGATCACTATCTCTTCATTCGCAAGACCTCTCATGGAATGGTAGTTCTGCCTGTCTACGTTGATGGCATCCTTCTCACTGGTGATGATATTGAAGGTATCACCCTTACAAAGAAACATCTCCTTCAACACTTTGTAACCAAAGACATGGGGACTCCAAAGTATTTTTTGGGCATTGAGATCTCAAGAAAGCATAACTCTGTTGTCCTCTCACAACGTAAGTATGTTATTGACCTTCTAAAAGAAACAGGTCTTCTTGGTGCAAAACCTGCTAAGTATCCAATGGCAATAGGAGACGACAAACTCTTGAATGTCAACTCTCCTCTTCTACCTGATAGCACTATATACCGTCGTCTTGTAGGCAAGCTCATCTATCTAACTGTAACAAGACCTGATATCTGTTATGCCGTTGGGAAGGTCAGCCAATTCATGCAAGACCCATGGGAATGTCATCTTCAGGCTGCTCTAAAGATATTTGAATACGTTAAGGGATCTCCCGGAAAGGGACTTCTGTTCCAAAGAAACAACCATCTCAAGATAGAAGCCTACTCAGATGCTAGCTACACTGATGTTAAAGGAGACAGGAAATCCACGTCTGGGTTCTGTACATTTGTGGGAGGAAATCTTTTGAGCTGGAAGAGCAAGAAACAAGCCGTAGTATCCAGATCAAGTGCTGAGGCCGAGTACAGGAGCATGGACCAAACTACATGTGAATTGAAGTGGTTACGAACTCTCCTTCTAGACTTTGGAGAAGTTTACAACCATCCCATGCCAATGTTCTGTGACAATAAAGTTGCAATCTATATATCTCAAAACCCAGTCTTTCATGAGAGAACCAAACACATCATTTCATCAGGGATGAAATCTTGAAGAAACAAATCTGCACTCCCTTCGTAACTTCGGATAAAGTGCTGGCTGATATCTTCACCAAACCCATATCTTCATCCTTCTCTGATGTGTGTAACAAGCTAGGCATGATTGATATATATGCTCCAGCTTGCGCGGGAGTGTTGAAGCCATGTGACCTCAAAGAATTGAAGTCGCGCGGTCTAGAGCCACGGTCTGTGCGGTCTCCTAGAATTAGACCGCGACTTCTCCTCAGATGTGCGAGATCGCGCCATATGAAGATCAGCGGTCTCCAGCTCCATCAGATAACAATATGATAATCACGGTCTGTGCGGTCTGCCAGTATCAGACCGCCGCTTCTCCTCAAATATACCAGATCGCTTCATGTGAAGAGAAGCGGTCTGGTACCTCCGGTATCTCCCTTACGGGGGAGTGTTCGCCAGAGCGGTCTCACGATCGATCGGTATCCTCTGTCACATGACCTTCCTCCTACCGTGTGACCGCCCATCTTCTCTCAAGACCGCAGAGGTCACTGCGGTCTCATTCTTCCTGACCTCCTGACCGCCCAGCTTGCTTTGTGTATTGTATTTATTTTTAGTCCCACACTGTGTATTTGTATTTTACTCTTTCCCTCCTAGTCTATATAAAGGAGGCAATACTCTTGTAATACTTAGATTTTTGGAAATAAAATTTTCAAGTTCTCACAGTGAGCCTCTCCGAATGCTCCACTCCCTCGAAGATTTTCCAGAGAGAGTGGTCGGTCACTACTTGAATCGGATATGCTTGGAAGTATGGCCTGTGCTTTCTGGCCAAAATGACTAAGGCGGACGCTAACTTCTCAAGAATCGGATACCGAAGCTCTGCCTTCTTCAGGACCCTACTCACATAGTAGATGGGCAATTGCTTCTTACCCTCCTCCCAGACCAAGATGGATCTCACAACCTCTGCCCCAACTCCGAGGTATAAAGCTAGGTCTTCCCCCTCCTTGGGTCCTTGGAGGAGCGAAGCCTTGGTGAGTTGACATTTTAAGGTTTGAAAAGCTTCCTCGTACTCTTGTGACCATTCAAACATTTGGTTGCCTCGCAACAATTTGAAGAAGGGTGAGCATTTCTCCTCTGCCCGGGAGAGAAACCTGATCAACCCTGCGAGCTTCCCTGTTAAGCGTTGGACTTCTTTGGCATTTCATGGCGATTTAAACTCCATTATAGCCTTCACCTTATGTGGGTTGGGCTCCACCCCTGCAGGGGTAAGGAGGTGATCCAGGAACTTCCCTCTGCTATCCCCAAAGACACATTTCAAGGGGTTTAACCTCATCTTGAACTTGCGCAGAGTGGCGAAGGTTTCCTCGAGGTCTAGAAGGTGGGAGATCACGCCCTTGCTCTTCACCATGAGGTCATCCACGTACACTTCCAAGTTCCTTCCCCTCCGCTCCTGAATACTGGGTCCATCATCCTTTGATATGTTGCCCCTGCATTCTTCAGCCCAAAAGGCATCATCTTGTAGCAGTAGCACCCCTCCCTTATTATAAAGGAGACACCTTTGACGTCTGGGGGGGGGGGGGGGGGGGTGCATCCTGATTTGGTCATAACCTGATAAAGCATCTAAAAAACTCATTACAGAAAAACCGATGGCTGAGTCAACCATCGCGTTGATTCGAGGCAGGGGGTTACAATCCTTAGGGCATGCTTTGTTCAAAAGATAAAAATCAATACACATCCTCCAACGTCCAACCCTTTTTTTTACCATAACCACTTTGGACACCCATCCTGGATATTGGATCTCTGATACAAAACCTGCTTTGAGGAGCTTCTCCTCCTCCTCCCGGATTGGCTCTTCCATTTTGTCGGCGATGGACCTCCTCTTCTGGAGAATGGGACGTGTTCCTGGGTCGAGATTGAGACGGTGGCAGGCTACGTCTGGGTCGATGCCTGGCATGTCTGCCGCGCTCCAAGCGAAGATATCCACGCTCCTCTGGATTCACTTCAACATCTTTTCTCGATCCTCCGGGCTAAGACCTCCACTAACCCGCACCTTCTCCGTCTTCCCTCCCCGAGTAATAACCTCCATCTCTAATGCTTCCTCCTCCGCCTCCTGCCGGGATGGCTCTTCCCACTCACATTCCACCCTTCCCCCTTCGGCTAGGACCTCCACCATCACAACCTCCATTTCCATCAGCTCAGCCTGCATCCCCTTTGCCTCCCTTTGCATATCCTCCTTCAACCCCTTCCAGGGCACGGACCTTCTCTTCTACTGCCTTTCCCCTTCTCCTGCTTCTCCTAGCATCGTTGGCTCCCTCATCTCCCTGTCCCACTCCTAAACCTCCTCCATCCAGGATATGGTGTTGACGACAGTCACATAGCACTGCCTCGCCAACTTACTATCCCCTTGGATTTGGACATGAACTCCTCCACTATGGAACTTAAGGCACTGATGGAAGGAAGAGGGAATGCAACAGAAGGTGTTTAAGAGCGGGTGCCCAAAAATGGCGTTATAACTACTCAGAGCGTCGACTATGACGAACCGGCAGTTCCTCGGAACCCCTCCCAATGTTACATGGAGCCCGACTCCTTCCTCGAAATCCTTCCTCTCGCCCGAAAAACAAAACAACGGTCCATCCGAGGCCAGCACCCTCTTTGCCTCCACCTGCATCGCATCGAAGGCCTTTTTGAAAATCACATTCACGGAGCTCCCATTGTCGACCAGAATTTGGGAGACCATGAAGTTCTCGATGGCCCATCTGGATCACCAAGGCATCGCAGAACAGATCCTCATAATTCTTCATATCTTTTGATGAGAAGATAATTTTTTCTAGAGGGGGTGGGGTTTTGGAGGTCGACGTGACGCTCCTCCTGAACATCATTTGGAGGCTCCTCTTGCGAGTGGGCTCAATCCCGACCCCACCATGGATTACTCCGATCCCTCCTCAAGCTCCCACGTCAGCTCGATCCTCGCACCTATCCTCCCCTTCTCCAAGTAGTACTTCTTCAATCCTCATCGGTTGTTGCTGTTATTGCGTTGGACCCCTTGTCCTCCTCATTTCCAAAAACTCTAGGCAGGTGGCCGTCGCGTGACCTTCCTCCTGGTGGAGGTCATATTAGGGCAATGCCACCCGACCACCTCCTCTTCCATTTCCTCTTCCCCTTCCTCTTCCTCGGCCAGTCTCCATGGCTTGCTGCTGAGGGGGGAGAGGCGGCCTCGAACCCTATCTCCACCCTGGAGGGTTGAACCGCCATTGGCCCCCATGGAAATTCCCCCCTCCATGTTATCCTCTTCCTTGACCTTGCCCCGGTCCTTCATGGGATCTCCAGGTTAGCCGGTTCTTGGGCTCCTGGTACCCTCTGCCTTGCTGATGCCCCTGAAACCCCTGACCTATGGGTTCATCTCTCCTCCTCACCTCCTGCTGTCTGCCTCCTCCCTGCTCCTTTGCATCTCCATCACCCAACCTGGCTAACTTTCTGGCAAACGTCGGGTTTGCCGCTTCCCCCTCAATCTCCTTCTCCGCCCTCTCCATTAGCTCTTTGAAAGATAGTGGGGGCACTCTCTTCAGTTCTACCCTAAAGAGCCCTTCGCAGATCCCAAGGCTGAAGGAGCTCATCAGGGCATGCCCTTGCACTTCCCAGACCAAGAGTATCTCCTCGTGGAACCTGTCCACATAACTCCCCAGCGTCTCCTCCAAACCCTGCTAGATTGTGAATAAGAATTTTTCCCCCTTCTTCCTCTTTTTGGACGTCGAGAACCTCAAAAGGAAGCAACATCGCAGATCCTCAAAGCAGTAGATCGAGCTCGAGGAAAGCTGGTGAAACCAGTCTCGAGCCTTCTCCTTGAGGGCGATGGCGAAGAGTCGGCATTTGAAAGCGTCCGACATCTAACTGATGGAGACTGCATCCTCGAACAACTGGTAATGCTGCACCGGGTCATCCCTGCCTATATAGTATGACATCTCCGGTTCTCTGAACCCCTCCGGAACTGGGTCAGAGATGATCAGCTCGCAAAAAGGGCGTGTTAAAAAATTTGAGGTCCGGAGTTAAAGTAAAATGCGGAACACTTCACAAACTTTCCACAAGTGTAGCAACACAATGACAATGGGAAGACCGAATAGTGCTTTGGCATTAACTATCTCTTTACAATTCGAGGTATACATGGCGAGACATGATTCATAAGAATCATAGAGGAGAGAAGCACAAAACACAAAACTACAAGCTGCCGACGACCTGACACACTGAGATCGCCAGACCGCACGAACAGATAAGCCGTGCGGTTAACTCCTGAGACCGCGCAAACAGAGCAGACCGCGCATGTCAGCCCGCAACCACAGACCGCTCGACTTGCTGCTTTATTCAACTAATGCAAACACTTGACAAAGAAACCGCTTCCTGCTGCAGACTGCACTCAAGACCGCCTGGTCTCTTAAAACCGTCTGATCAACTGAGTCCGCTGCACAGTCCAAGAACACCTAAACACAGTCCGCCCAGACAGACCGCTGCCGAACTAGTTTATTCAAAGTTGGAAGAAGGGAGAATGCTGACCGCGAACTGCAAGCCGCTAACCTGCGAACACACAAACCGGTCAGACAAAACTCAAACCGCGCGACCGCAGAAAGAGACCGGCACAATCAAGCCAACTTTGGTTCTTACAGTTCTCTATTACAAATGACGGGTCGTGCACCCCTATTTATAGGCAAGAGGACGGATGTCGTCACCGCCGAAAGAGGGATACAATAACCGCCCATCAACCCGCATGCGGTCTGGCAAAGCAGACCGCCCGAGCTAAGCAAAGCTGACCGCTCCCTTATTAAACCAAACGGTTATATACAAACCGTCCGGTAACCGCGGTCTCCCAAAACAGACCACCCGGTCTTTATTGCAAAAGCAAAGCACTTCTTCAGTAACCCAGACCGACTAAAACAAGTCGTCAGACCGCCCGGTCACTGCAAATGGCAGACCTACTTGTATATCTGGTTGACAGAACAAGTCGCCAGAACAACCCACGCAAGCCAACTGGATACTTTGCAGTCTCCCAGATCAGACCTCCCAGGACAGATCGCTTGAGACAAACCAACCAGAAAATAAGCGCTGGCCGCGCGGTCTCTGCGGCCTCCAATCTGTAGACCGCCCAAAACCTTTCCACTTCCACTTCAAAAATTTAGCACTCCCCCTTGAAGTGGGAAGTGGAAGTCAGACCAAGCAAAATCCGCAACCGACCAAATGGTCCCTTCGACAGCGGCTTAGTAAATATGTCAGTAACATTATCCTTACTCTGTACATGCTCCACAGTCAGAGATCCCTCCAACACCTTCTCACGAATGAAATGGTGATGAATCTCTATGTGCTTCGTACGTGCGTTACAAACTGGATTGTTAACTCTCATTGTCACCACATAGCAGAGTAGGACCTCACACCTCCCTATGAATGTCCTCCACAAGCCTCCTAAGCCAGATGGCTTCCTGAGCTGCCAAAGCCGAAGCTTTGTACTCTACTTCTGTGGTAGAGATAGACACAGAATCCTGCTTCTTGCTGCACCATGATATAGCTGTAGAGCCTGTTTAAATACATATCCAGACGTCGATCTCCGATCATTTGAATCTCCTCTATAATCAGCATTCATGTACCCGTGCAAGCAAAAGCCCGAATCTCTCCCGTAGAAGAGACCCAAATCCAAGGTGGATTTGGCATACTTCAAGATACTCCTAGCCGCCACAAGATGAGGTTTCCGAGGCTCTGCCATAAACCGACTCACACTGCCAACTGCATAAGCAATATCTAGCCTCGTGATTGTCAAGTATATCAGACTTCCAACCAAAGCTCGGAAAACCAAAGGATCGGTAAGAACCTTCCCTTCATCTCGTCGAAGATGAACTCCAACCTCTAGTGGAGTAGAGCTGCTTTTCCCCCCTTCCATGCCGAACCTTTTCACGATTCAATCCGCATAGCCTTTTTGGGAAACAAGCATACCGCTCTCTTTCCTCTCCACTTCGAGCCCAAGGAAATGGTGGAGCTCACCCAAATCCTTCATCTCAAATCTGATAGCAAGCTCAGCACGAAGCCTAGCTACCTCCATTTCAGAATTCCCCGTGATGATTATATCGTCAACGTACAGCAGCACCAATACTTGAAGCTCCCCAGTCTTCTTTATGAATAAGCTTGAATCCGAATCAGAAGCAAAATATTCGCAGAACTGGAGGTATTCTGTGATCTTCCCGTACCATGCCCGAGGCGCTTGCTTCAAGCCATAAAGAGCCTTCTTGGGCTTGCAAACATATCTTGGGTGCTCTTCGGATACATAACCAGGTGGTTGATCTATGAAGATATCCTTATCAATCTCGCCGTATAAGAAGGCATTCTTTATGTCGAGTTGCCAAATCTTCCACCCTTGGCAAGCTGCCAATGCGATCACCACCCGGACCGAAGTCATCTTGGAAATGGGTTGAATGTTTCTTCATAATCTTCCCCATACTTCTGAGAGAAACCTCGAGCTACATGGCGAACCTTGTACCGCTCAATACTTCCTTCAGCCTTCTTCTTCAGTTTGAAAACCCACTTGCAAGTCACTGGGGTAATACCCTCAACCTTAGGCACCAAGTCCCAAGTCTCATTTTTTCGGAGGGCAGCCATCTCTTCATCCATGGCTCCTTCCCACTCCTTGACTCCAATGAAATTTTCATAACAAGATGGATCTCTCTCATCCAGGGGACCTGTGAAGAAACATGAGACGAAGCTCACCAAGTTTCCCCCCGTATACCGATCTGGTGGAATAGTGGTCCTCTTGGACCTCCTCAGAGTTTTACTCTGATCCACCTCTTCAACTGCAACTTCTGGACTAGCTCTCCTCTTAGGCATACTTGGAGCATTGCTCCCCCTGCTTCCAGAACCTAAAGCACATGACCCAGAGCTAGAAGCACCTGGAGCACCTGGAGAAACCGATAACTCCACCAGAACTTCTCTTGCAGCTTCCTTTGATTCACCATCTATCCTACTTCCTTGTAGCTCAACAGAAGAGCTACCTTGGTATGACATCAGCTCGTCGAATACCACATCCCTTAAGACCACATATCTCTGTGTCTCGGATTCCATGCATCTCCACCCTTTCTTCCGGTCATCATAACAGACGAAGACTAGTTTCCTTGCCTTTGCATCTAGCTTCGTACGATGGGCATCTGGAACATGCACGTAGCAGGTAGAACCAAACACTCGAAAGAGTTCCACGATTGGCTTCTCCTTGAACATCAACTCATGAGGGGTCTTCATGTTGATGGGACTGAGAGGCATCCGATTGATGACATAAGCCGCACATGACATTCCCTCTGCCCATAAGGACTTTGGGATACTCTTGGCATGAAGCCGACATTTGCTGGTTTCGGTCAGATGACGGATCTTCTGCTCTACAACTATGTTCTGTTGTGGAGTGTGAGCACAAGAAAGATCTCTTTGGATGTCATGCTTCCTGCAGAAGTTAAAGAATGCCTTGGAGGTGAACTCCCCTCCATTGTCTGTTCTGAACCTCTTGACCCGCAGGTTGAGACGGCCTTCCACCAGCTCCTTGAACTCCACAAACCTCTCGAACACCTCCGACTTCTCCTTCAGAAAATATACCCAAGTATATCTGGTGAAGTCATCAACCAAAATCAGCATATACCTGCTACCTCCAAGACTGGCAGTGTTGGTAGGTCCAAACAGATCACCATGTATACACTCCAATGGTGCTTTGCATCTGCTTTGTGATTTGTCAAGTGGAAAATGTTGAGCCTTACCAAACTGACAACATGCACAAACATGACCATCTCCGAAGGATGACAAGCTAGGCAGACCTTTCACATGGCCTCTTCCCGCCATAGCCTTCAACTTATCCATCCCAACATGCCCAAGTCTTTCGTGCCAGATAGCGGCGCTATCGTTGGCCCTCATCTTATCAACATAAGAACTTGTTGAAAGAACAAACAAGTCCTTCACCCGTCTCCCTACATGAGTGACCTCAGCTTTCACAGCTGAAACATTTCGGAGAAATTTCACTTATGTTGGACCGAACAGAACGTGATAGCCAGCATCCACAGCATTGGTCACTGAGAAGAGGTTCTTCTTCATCCCCGAAATATGATAGACACTCTTCAATGTAAGAGTACCTCTATCATCGTTCAAAGAAACCACACCCTCCTTCTCAACTGCATGAATAGTATCATCCGCCGTAATGATAACGTCATTACCTGTATATGATCGCAATGAGGAGAACTTCGACTCATCCCCGATGAGGTGATGACCACACCCAGAGTCAACTATCCAATCATCCTGATAGTTGATGGAAGCCAATGCCCGAACACAAGTGCCCGTCATGAATGCACCTCCACCACCCCAACTACCTTTAGAATTGGAACCATCCTCCTCCTTTCCTGCAGCATGCCCTGGCTGAAGATTGACTTGGCAGTCTCTCTTGAAGTGACCAAGCTTGTTGCACCTGAAGCATCTAGGTCCTTCCTTCTTCTTCCCATCGCGCTTAGGAGCATAGCTCCTCTCCTGCTGATATGAAGTAGACGAACGATCATCTCCAGTTGTCTTCTTCTTGTCCCATCTCTTCTTCTTGCCAGAGAAGAGAACCTCACCTTCTCCCCCAGAGACAGACATCCCTGCCATTTGCTTAGCCAATCTCTCTTGTGAAGCAAGTAAGTTCTCCAGCTCCAGCAACGATGGTTGATTGGCCTAGCCTTGAACATAAGTAACAAAGGCCACATACTCCCTCTGCAAGCCACGGATTATGTGACTCTTTAGCTTAGCTTCTGAGATAGGCTCATCCGAGTCCAATGTAGATATCTCTGCGCAAAGGTTCTTTATCTTCAAGAAAATCATTAAGATTGACAAATATCCCTGAGTTGCTTTTGCCAACTCATTCTCCAAGAACTGTAGCCTAGCTACATTCTTCTTATTGAACAAGCCATCCAATGCTGTCCAAATTTCTGCAGCTGACCTACATCCGATAATGTGATCAAACAACTCCGGAATGATAACTCTCTTGAGAGTGAACTCTGCCTTAGCATTCGTTCTCTTCCAAGCTTTCACGAGCTCAACATTCCCTTCAGTAGGAATAACAACTTGTCTTGCTTCTTCTCCTACTACCTCCAATAAATCCTCGCCAAGAAGATAGCTCTCCATGCAAGATTTCCACTTCTTAAAGTTAGTCTGCGTAAGGAGCTCAATAAAAAGAACTCTAGCATATCCTCCTTCCATTGCTATCCCACTGATTGTTAACCACCTTGAGGAACCCGAGAGAAGTAACAACAACTACTGCTCAGCAACCTCCCTCTGATACCATGTTAAAAAATTTGAGGTCCGGAGTTGAAGTAAAATGTGGAACACTTCACAAACTTTCCACAAGTGTAGCAACACAATGACAATGAGAAGAGCGAATAGTGCTTTGGCATTAACTATCTCTTTACAATTCGAGGTATACATGACGAGACATGATTCATAAGAATCACAGAGGAGAGAAGCACAAAACACAAAACTATAAGCTGTCGACGACCTGACACACTGAGATCGCCAGACCGCACAAACAGACAAGCCGTGCGGTTAACTCCTGAGACCGCGCAAACAGAATATACCGCACATGTCAGCCCGCAACCACAGACCACTCGACCTGCTTCTTTATTCAACTGCTGCAAACAATTGACAAAGAAACTGCTTCCTGTTGCATACCGCACTCAAGACCAACTGGTCTCTTAAGACTGCCTGATCAACTGAGTCCGCTGCACAGTCCAAGAACACCTAAACACAGTCTGCCTAGACAGAACGCTGCCGGGCTGGTTTATTCAAAGCTGGAAGAAGGGAGAATGCTGACCGCGTACTGCAAGTCGCTAACCTGCGAACACACAAACTGGTCAGACAAAACTCAAACCGCGCGACCTCAGAAAGAGACCGACACAATCAAGCCAACTTTGGTTCTTACAGTTCTCTGTTACAAATGACATGCCCTGCACCCCTATTTATAGGCAAGAGGACGGATGTCGTCACCGCCGAAAGAGGGATACAATAACCGCCCATGAACCCGCATGCGGTCTGGAAAAGCAGACCGCTCGAGCTAAGAAAAGCTGACGGCTCCCTTATTAAACCAAACAGTTATATACAAATCGCCCGGTAACCACGGTCTGCCAAAACAGACGGCCCAGTCTTTATTGCAAAAGCAAAGCACTTCTTTAGTAACCCAGACTGACTAGAATAAGTCGTCAGACCGACCGATCACTGCAAGAAGGCAGACCTACTTGTACATTTGGCTGACAAAACAAGTCGCTAGAACAACCCATGTAAGCCGCCTAGATACTTTGCTGTCTCCTAGATCAGACCTCCCGGAACAGATCGCCTGAGATAAATCGACCAGAAAATCAGCGCAGACCGCGTGGTCTCTGCGGCCTCCAATATGAAGACCGCCCAGCACCTTTCCACTTCCACTTCAAAAATTTAACAGGACGCCCTCCCCCACTCGGTGAGTGGTATGGTCTCGCGGAGTCAGCTCGCGCACCTCAGCACTTTCTAGGCTGGGGAATAGCTGCTGCCCGGGCAGATCTCGCCCACTCCCTTCTGCCATTACTTCTTTCTTGGATCGCTGACCTGGTGCATTCTCCCTTATTAGCTGGAATGCGACCATCGGTACCGCAGGTGTCTCGAACTCGCTCCTGGCGGCGAATGCGAGATGCAAGGTCTATAAGACCTCTCGCTTGAAGTCCTCAAACATCCCAATCGTCACCCCACTCGCGAGCGGTGGCGAGTTGCCTTGGTCGTATCTTTCCCCTTCACCTCCAGCCATGAAACTCAGCTTGAAATATTCTTATATAGGCTATGGTCCACGTTCACCACACCAAAAATGTTGAAATCGTCAACCGGTCTCTAGAAGAGTTCGGACCCACAAGGGGGTTGTAGCCTATACCTACTTCTCCCTTACTAGCACACCTGACTATTGGTGAAGAAAGACAAACAGACCCAAAGATGCAGCGTGGAAGTTCCGCCACACACTCGAAAGATCTTAGAGAGTGTCCTCTCCCAAACAAATGTTGAACTGGGCACCTTTGGAGGGCACTAGGAGCCAACCAAAACTAACAAGAGGAGTAGAAAAACAAAAGATCTGATTCTCTCCAAAGGTGCCCTTAAGGGTCTATTTATAGAATCTCGAGTTTGGTCTATAAATAGCATTATTCTGCCTTTTGGTTTAACTAGACGCACCCCAAACTGGCCTACTAACATCCAAACTCTACTGTTTTAAAGGGATATTGGCAGCCCTTCAAGGGTATCTAGGTAATTTCACCTCCAAATCCCACTGGGCGAGTGGTACGTGGAGGCACCACTCGCCAGACTTCTCGCAAACCTGATTTTCTAGGTCCTACTGGGCAAATGGTCAGTGAAAGTGCACAGTGTGCCTCTGAGAATTCTCTAGAGGGGGGAGGGGAGGAGGGTGAATAGAGATTTAAAATCTTTTTGAAAGTGCACAGTGTGCCTCTGAGATTCCTCTAGAGGGGGGGGGGGGGTGAATAGAGTTTTAAAATATTTCTACCATAACTGTGTTTAACAATAATTTATTCTAAGGAGTTATGCTTAACAATCCAGGCAGAATAAAGAATGCAGAAAATAAGTGCAGAATAAAATACTGGGACAACACAAAAAATTACAGCACTGACATAATGAATTTTATAGAGGTTCCCCAAAATGTGGGTAGTCCTCTCTTCTACCTCCTAGTAGGAATGCACCACCTGTGCCTGAGTCTTTTGATAAGGAAACTCTTAGAACTAATGATCTTTTGACAAGGAGATCATGAACCACCAGATCTTTTGATAAGGAGATCTTGAACCGCCAGATCTTTTGATAAGAAGATCTTGAACCACTGAATTCTTTGAAGAGGGATTAATAAAACTCTTTTACAGGAAATAGAAAGAGAAGGAGAAGAAGGAAGGTTAAAGGAATTCTGTTCTCTGAATTCTTGTGAAGGCTGTATGAAATTCAGCCTCTTAATTATTCCAAAGAATCTGCTCTTGATTAGCCCCTACTTTTGATGATAATAGATTGCAGGAGCTTTGTATTGTCAAATTCTTTCTTCCTCTGCTGATTGAGATTTGGCTGCCAAAAGATGGTGATGAAGAGCAGCTGTTCAGATTCTTTGTTCTATCAGATGAAGAACACCAGTGCCTTCTATTCTCTTTCACAGCTCTGTATTAGGGTTCCTGAGAGAGAGGGAGAAGAAGACGTGAAACTCTAATTTGAAAAGAGACGGCTGATTGTGATTAATGCTCTATTCTTCTCTTCCTTCTCTATCCTTATATACCGTGTCTCTATTTTGAATTTGTTTCCTTGTTAGGTAAGACCTGAAAAGGTATATTTGATAAACATTCTCTTTCCTTCCTTAATTACTTCTCGACCCGTCCAACCAGAAGGTGTATTCTTCCAAGAAAGCCTTTTTCTCCTTCTTTAATGTTTCCTTCTTCTTCAGGCAATTATTAGACCGTTGGAGAACGGTCTGAGAGAAGTGGGCCATGATAGAAGCCTCAAAATGACAACTGTAAAGATTGAACTTTCACAGACTGTATTCGATGTAGCGTCGAATTAACTTCCTTTCTTATCGACGCTGCTTCGAGTTCATCTAAGAGCTACTTCGATTTCTTCTGTGCTCTGACTGAACTCGACTAGTTGTCGTTACGTCGATTCCTTATTGACGCACCCGTCGAGTTGAATAACATACACTCTGACTTCCATTAACTGCGTCGAGATGAAGTTGACGTTGCGTCGACTTTAGATGGCTTTGACATGTATTCCCTTCTGCGTCGAGTTTGAAATAGAAGCTGCGTCAACTTCTCAAGTTCTTTCGACAAGTCTCTGGTCTCTGTGTCGATATCTATTCGAAGTAATGTCGACTAGTGTTACTTCGACAGTAGAGTTGAGCCACTTGGACTTCTAGTCGGATTAGCATCGACATGAACTCGATGTTGCGTCGAATTCCATTCGACGCCATTATTAACTTTGCCCAAATTTGCAGCCCTTTAACTGGTCTTGACACTCTAGGTTGAGTGTGACATCCTAAGACATCTAGAGACCAAGTTACCCTCACTATACAATGGGTAAATTAAATCATAGTGAATAAAATTACTTTTAATTAATTTGGTAAGTTAAATCAAGGGTTTTTCCCAACAATTTTCTATCCTAACTTTGCATACAATAAAACACCTAAGGAATTATGCTTCAGCAACACGAAGGTGCAGACTAAGTGAAGTGCAGAAATTATAAAAATAGAGAAACAGTAAGCAATAAATAAGGGGACAACACAGAAAAAGCACAACACAAACGACACAAGATTTTATAGAGTTTCCCCAAAATGTGGGTAGTCCTCTCTTCTATCACCTGGTAGTAATGCACAACCTGTGCCCGAGTCTTTTGTTAAGGAGACTCTTAGAACCAAAGATCTTTTGATAAGGAGATCTTGAACCACTCAGATCTTTTGATAAGGAGATCTTGAACCACTAAGATCTTTTGATAAGGAGATCTTGAACCACTCAGATCTTTTGATAAGGAGATCTTGAGCCACTCAGATCTTTTGATAAGGAGATCTTGAACCACTCAGATCTTTTAATAAGGAGATCTTGTGTAGGATCCCATTTTTTCGCTACAAAATTGGGTCTTATGCCCAGAACCACCGCTTTGCGATGACACCAACACTCGGGAAGGTCATCACTACAAAATGCCGATCCTGCCGGCCATATCGATCACAGAAGAAGAAAAGTATATACGAGCAAATAGAAGTTCAAGTCCACAAATCACATGCTATATATAAATGTCCACATGATATAACTGAAATTACAAAGGTTACAATAATAAAGGGCTCATGCCCTGTACATCATATCCTCACTACAAGATCACTCGCAGAAGCAAACTACTAATCATTCACTGATCCTGACACTAGTTCTCCTGTAGTAGACTGGACCGCCTCCATCTGTACCAGCCTCTAGTGCTGCTGCGTCTCTTCGATCCCCTAAAATGATATGGTCCACCGACCGTTAGTCAAAAAGACTAATCCTTATGTTCCCCACCCCACCCCAATGGCTCCTAGGCACCGTGTGGGAGGATGAAGCGGAGGATAGCAAGGGGTATAAAACAAAGCAGATGACGACGGATCTGTCTACAGGAAATGTCTATAACTACTGATGTGTATATAAATAATTGAAGCAGTAATAGAGCATGGTAAAGAGCAAGTAAAGAATAGTAAGTAAAGATATGTACACAATAGAAAAATAACCATTGATTTATAGGAATGCCCATACAAACCTATAGACCAAGGGGTCGTTTAGCACGGCCTATCGTATAAAAAGTCCCATAAAAAATTTATACGATAGGGGTAGTGGTTGAAATGCAATTCTTATGCCATGACATGCAGAGTTATGCAGTTTATGCTATGTTCATACAAGTGCAACTTACACACTTCGACTCTATGCGCACAGACCTTTAGTTCCCCCTTTTTGGAGCTAGCAAGACTCCCAGGATACTCCCGTAGTGGAAAACAGAAGCGGTGGGTTGGGCCTCGTCCACCTCTAGGTTGGTATTCACACTACCTAGCCTAAACCTATCGTACGCCTTAATGAAAAAACCGCAGAGCATCTGCGTACTCTTACTGGCTGGACCACAAACTTTTATGGCTATGTGCAAATTCCGCACTTGCCGAGTCAATGTATTGACGTCGATGTGAACGACCGTCCAATACCGAAGACCCACCACCTTTATGCACATGCAAACATATTTACCATCTATCTCTGAGCCATAAGCTCCCCGGGCTAACCCACCCGTCACCTTAACCTTCCGAGTCACCGGCTCGCCGAACTAACCCGTCCGTACCAACAAGCATTACTGAGTCACAAGCTCACCGGACTAACTAGTCCGCTGCTTCAACCACCGAGCCTACCGCTCGTAAAACCAAACCAACTAACCTCCCGTTACCACGGGGTGTGGGTGTGTGTATTATTAATTTAATCTTTTACAACATCTTACTCCTACAATTTATGGTTAATCTTGGACTTCCCGAGGACTACCCTGTAAGGGGCTCGTATTGGTACTAGGAGCTACGATGGGATGACACCCAAAAGCTCCCTTTCCAAGGCATTTAATGTTATTGGTAACTACCCATAAGAATACCCTCCTTTTCATTACACTTGGACTACACTACGTGTTTTCTGACTCCCCACGGGAAAGATGATCTTTCGTCAATCCCGAGCACAACTTTGCCCTTAACTCACCAAGCACACTCTCATCACCTAAACTCCTTTTTGGTGACCTTCAATCTCTTCAACTAAGCTAGGTACACCAACTACCTTCCATCCCCACCTACTGGTCTTCAATTTAATCAATTTTGCAGTTTTACTATACGCAGACCAAGTGAGATATATAAGTTGCATAAGAGGAGGTACTCCAAATATTCATTCAAATGACTCAAGATTATTACTGGGAGTCTATCATGATATTCTAAGACTAAATCCAGAGGATCATATTTTTTCTTAATTATGTGGTATTTATTATAATTTCTCCAACATTGGCCAAGCATGAAATTGAACATGAAGTGTAAGATCTTCTTATGATAAGACCCTTATAAAATTATGGAAAATCTATGATATCAAAATAACAGTAAACACATATCATCACAATTTTGCAACAAGGGGTTGGCCTCTAATTATAATATTGAATAAATACTCCAAATTAGAAATTAAAGAAGGAACCACCAAAAATATTTGTCCAAATATTATTGGAAAATTACCAGACCTTTATATTGATCAGAAAAGTCTACTGACTAAATATTAGAATTTATCAGAACTAATTAGTCACATAAGTAATTATTCCAAGTAAACCCATACTAGGGAAAATTGTGAAGCAACCTACTGATAAATAATTCCTAAAATTATACAAAATTCACATAGCTCTATAATGCCCTACAATGTCCTTCCACCAAGTTTCATAATTTTCCAGAGGGTATTTGGCCCTCATTAGCTTAATATATTCCTAAGAGAAAATAGATGACTTGTGAATGAAGTGCTAATTAAATCAACTCAATAATTACACAAAAATTACCAGAGGTCTATATCATTATTTCAAGCAATCTACCAAACTTTCTTCAACATCCAAGATAATTTGAGCATGTAATTTCTTTATATAAGAAGGCTCCCCAAAAAGGTTATAACCTAAATCAGAGGGGATAAATGTTCTTAGAATTCTTATAAAATTTCCTAGAGCATATTTATACCCTAAGAACTTATCCACCAAGTTTCATGACCATCCAAGACATATGCCCCTATGTACTTCACAAGGCTTAAAGTGCAACCCTAAGGTTAAAACTAGGGTCCTAGGGCATATCCACCCCACATCACCCCAAATTACTCCTGGGGGTGACTTATTTGATCCTAAACCAGTGGACAAAGTTTCACATCACTTTGATGAGATTTGACCACCTAATTCCATCATGTGCACTTTTGACCTAGTTTGACCTAGTTTGACCAAACTTGGATTAACAAATTACCCATCCAAATCAGTCCCAATTGGGCTGAAAGTTTTACCAGGGTCATATAATAACCATAAAGAGCACCCACCAAAATTTGGAGGGGATTGGAGGTCATTAGACCCTATAATTAAATAATATATGAATTATTAAATTATTAGAAAAACCTTAGAAAAATGTTCTCCTAAAATTCCCATCCTTGAATATATTAAGGGTGTGGGTACAAATAGCCTATGTTTCAATTTTCATGTAAATATAATTTCCCAATCAAAAGTTATTCAAGAAATAGTGGTTGTTCTACCCTAGGGACCAGTCCCACCAAAATGGCCATACGGGGAGCTACAATGCTCCTTTTGGGCTGAAACACATTTAAATTAAAGTACACACCAAGGGCTACAACTTTGGTGTTTACCACTTTTTCTGTAGAGGGGCCTAAGTATTTTTTATAAATTAATCTATGTACAGCAAAATATATGACAGAAAATACAATTCCATAAGGATTTATACTACATGATTCAGCACGAATCCTGAAGCAAATCAGATGGCAGCTGGTCATCTTCCTCCTCCAGCCAAGGGTGGAAATTGCCCCGACCTGTAGCCTTTTTATCTTGGTTTTCCCGGCCACCCACGCCCCTCCTCGACCGGCCAATGCCACCACCACCTTCCTTGAGGTGGTAGCCGGCGATGAGGTTCTTGGACGACCGGTGGTGACCGGAACCGGCAGTTTAGGCAAGAAGAAAACCTCCAAAAAATGGAGATTTCGGCCATGTTGATTGAGGACCAATTGGCCCCAATCCTTGCCGATTTTAGATGTAGATCTATCCACTAGAGAAGAGGAGAAGAACCAGACCTTCTTGGAGCCTTGAAGCCTTGCCGATTTGCCCATCACCATGGACGACCTTGGAGCTTGGAAGCCATGCCAATCTGAGCCTCCACTGCACGATTTCTTCTGGAAGGTTGGGGGTTTCACTCCTCTCGATCTTTTGAAGATGATAGAGAGCTTAATCGAGGGAGAGGGGGGGGGGGGGGGGGGGGGGGGGGGTTATACCTTGAATGCCATTAATGGCCAACAAAGGAGAATTTTGGCCATGTTAAAAACCGCCAAAATTAGCCCCCATGTGGGCTGGAAAACCTCCTAAACTTCTAATAACTGATAGAGGGAGTGAATACCATCAATTGGGAGAGCCTTTGGCCTCCCTTGGCCATGAATGACATTATTCCTCTCTTTCTCTCTCCACCATTTTGGGGGAAAATGGTGTTTTCTCTATCCTGGCCGAATTCTCTGAAATTAACTGATAATTTCAGTAACTACCAACCCCATTAGCTAGTGGAACTCCTCAATTGGGTCTAGCCCTAGTGGATTGGGCTTGATTAGGTCAAAATAGGTCATTTTGACCAAAATTTAGGGTGGAGTTGACTTTGGTCAATTTAAACAATTGGGTTGACCCCAATGGGTGGCTAGTGACTCATTGGCCTATCTTATGGGTTAGGAAGGTCTAGGTATGGTCAATTTGGAAAGGTGGAGGCCAATTGACCCACAATAGGGCAATTTGACCAAAATAGGATTAGAGTTGACTTTGGTCAAATTGGCCAAATTGGTGGACCCATGATGGCGATTTTTAGTCCATTGGGTCCCTAATATCCTTATAGGGGTAGGGGCAAGGTCAATTTGGCATGGTGGAGGTCAATTGACCCTAATTAGGCTACTTTGACCAATTTGGGGTTAGGGTTGACTTTGGTCAATTTGGCCTCTTTGGTTGACCCCAATGGGTCCTTGGTGCTCTAAGGGAACCCCTAAATGGTTATTTATGCTATGGTGGGGTCAAAGGGTCAAGTTGGGACCCTTAAGTCCAATCCTAAGCTTGGTAATTAGAAATTGCTATTTGCAGACCAAGGTGCTCTTCCCCTTCAAGCCTAAGGCCAAGTGATCTCTTCAAGCTTCCTAGGGTTTTGTCATGACTTAGTTATGACAAAACCACTCTAGGGGTCTAGTTGTTTGGGGGATGTTACATCTTGAACCACTGAATCCTTTGAAGAGGGATTCTTAAAACTCTGTATAGTTGAAGAAGTTGAAGGAAAAAAGAGGATGGAGAAGAAGAATTATGTTCTCAGAATTCTGTAGAAGCTTTCAGCTTCTATTTTTCCTTTCTATGGATCTGCTAATGATGAAACCTTGCTTAAGATTGTGATGTTTTGCAAGGATTATTTTCTTCAGATCCTTTTTGTCATTCTTTTGCTTGCTATCTAGTTGCTATATGATGTTGATGAAGAAGCAGCTCAATTTTCTGTTCTGAAAGAGCACTTGTTTTTCTCTGTTTTTCTCTATTAGGGTTCCAGGAGGAAGAAGAAGAAGGGAGAACCCTAATCGACAGAACTATATCAGATAGTGATGAATGCCCTATATTCTTCTCTCTTCTCTTCCTATTTATTTTCCATAATCAATTTTTGAATTCTTTTCCTCTTTTGGGTTATCATGAAAAGGCATAGTCATGGAAAATTAATCTTTCCTTCTTCATTCGTTCACGACCCGTCTGCCAGCTGTTTGAATCCTTTCCAAGAAAGCTTTTCCTATCTTCTTTAATGCTCCTCTCTATTCCAGGCAATAAACATGCCGTTGTAGAACGATCTTTAGTGCTTTGGGCATTCAAAGAGAGTTCTAAAAGGACAGCTGGAAAAGTTTCCTTTTCAGACTGTATTTGATGCTGCATCGACTTCATTTTCTCTCTTATCGATGTGCCTTCGAGTTCTTGTAAGTGCAGCTTCGAATTCCTTCTTGCTCTGGTTGAACTCTGTTGTCGATGTTGCGTCAATTACTTATCGACGTAACCGTCGAGATGAAGACTTCATTTTGAACTTCATTGTCTGCGTCGAATTGTAATCGTCGTTGCATAGACTTCAAATTGCTTCGACAGATACTTCCTTCTGCGTTGAATTGAAGTCGAGGATGTGTCTACTTCTAAAATAACTTCGACATGATCCTTTATCTATGTCGACTCCTATTCGACGTAGTGTAGACTTGATATACTTTGACAGAGGGATTTAGTTGCTTGGACTTCTAGTGTGAGTTGCGTTGACAACAAGTCAAAGTTGCGTCGACTTCTATTCGACGCAATTATTAACTCAACCCAAATTATGCTTTTCTTGACCTAATCTTGACACTCTGAGTTGAGTGTTGACATCCTAAGACATCTAATTACCAAATTACCCTCACTATACAATGGGTAATAAAACCTAAGAGATAAAATCACTTTAGTTAATTTGTTAAGTTAAATCCAAGGAGTTTTTCCCAACAGTCTCCCCTATTTATCTTAACAAATTTTACAGATTTTGTTAAAGTGATTTTACATATTATTTTGCATAAACAGAGATATATACAAGACAACATAGACATAGTTAATAAATAACTAAATGGGATGGTAAACACAAAAGCATCTGATTATTATCAACAGGTGTTTATCAGAGTTTACCCAAAGAATAGTCTACTTTCTTCCCTTAAGAAAAATAGCTAAAGCCTCATAGATCTTTCTAAACTTCCTCTCCACATATTTGAAATTTGCAGGAGTGGCTTTCTCTGGGTTCTTCTGAATCCTTTCATGTCCCTTGAACAGCTTTTCCAGATCAGTTTCAATTTCAGGATGAACATCTTTTAAATTGAATCCCAGATCAAGAACTTTAGCTGTCATCATGTTTATGACTTCCAAATTTAAATCATCTGACTCAGGATCTGCATCAAGATTTGGTACCAAAAAAGTTGATTGTGGTTTGCCAGAGGTTGAAGCTGTTGTGAACATAATTTTCTTCTTCTCCAGAGGTAGGTCTTCTCCTTTCTTTCTCTTCTGGGGTGGGTGCACTACATTCTTTGGATTACATCCAATACCCCCTCTGTGAAGTTGCCCTACTCCCTCGAACATTTTGGCTTGAGGGTTTCTTGCATTATATTTTGTTGGATCAAACAGAGTGGTTTTGATTGGGATTGCTTTTGCCAATTCTTCTTGTTCAACTACCTCTTTTCCCCTCTGCAAAATATCAATGAACCTTTACCTCTTTTCTTCAATCTCTTTTTGGGCCGTCTCATATTCATATCTCTCTCTATCTCCAATCTCCTCTAAAGCTTTGTAGAGCTTTGGATCAGTGTATGTTTCCATTGTATTCTATGGGAATTCAATCCTCTCATATTTTTTGTAATAGGACTTGTCCTTTTTGAAATCCTTCCTTTGTTCTTTTGTATACGTTTCCCAGATAGGTATATTTCTTCCATATCTTCCTCTGAATATTCTTCCATGACCTCTACCCCTGTATGGAGGTCTTCCTCTGAAGATAGGTGTTGGGAGAATTGGTTTAGCTGCTTGAATTGAAGCAGGTGGAGATGAAAGCTGAGATGGAGGTGCAAGCTGAACTAGAGAAGGTGATGTTGTAGAGTCTTCAAAAGAAACCCTAAATGCTAGTGCATTAGGAATGGATGGCTCAGTGTCCACATGTACCTCTTGCAGAGTCTTTAGGTAAACCTGATCATCAGAGATTTGGGGAATCTCCCCCAGAATTGAGGACTCCCCCTGTGTTTCATGGAGGAGTTTGCTCCTCCTGAGTTGCTGAACCATCAAGCTGCATCTTAGATGTAATGGCTGGCTCCCCTTCAGAGATAAAGGAGAGTGGGATTGTTGTGGTGTATACTAAGTCTTGAAGAGGGTTATCCCTAAAAGCTTGAGGAGACCTGCTGACATATTTCTCCCCCTGTTGTATAACATTGAAGAAGGATATAAAAGCCTCAGCAGGGAGACTCACAGACCTTACTTGTTCATCTAGATCTTTGATCTGAGTCGTAAGGTACTGTAGCTTTCTCTGTTGGGCACTAATCTTTTATAGCAATTTGTTGAAAAAGAGAGATAGAGGGAGCCGAAATGAGAGAGTAAGGTTTCTAGGTCTTGATCAACCGCTTCTATAATATCTTGAGGAGACGCCATTGTTGTCATGTGAATACCTGCACAGAAACAGAGAGAATAACGAAGAAAGGGAAGTGGAGGAGAGCAAGAGGGAGAGAATTTGAAAAGCACAATAGAATTGAATGCTTAAGTTTCTTTGAGTTGATGAATCGTCACAACTTAGGGTTATATTCGAAGCAACGTCGAAAAGAGCAGAAATCAGTGCGCCAAAGTGTGTCTATGTCGCCACTGGGCGCCCATTTTGACAAGTCGACGGAACGTCGAATTGAATTCGACGTGGATCCGAAATATAATCATCAATTATGATGTGGACATAAGCGTCAATAGGTATTCGACGTTACGTCGAGTGCTATTCGACTGAGCTGTCCCATGATGCTCTCGAAGATGACGTCGAGTAGAAGTCAACAATACGTCGATTTGAATTCAACGCAGCTCTGATTAAATAGTTATGTTTTTCTTCAAAATCCTTACTGTTTTCCCGGCAATGACTTTCTATAGAAAATAGATCATTATACATAATAGATATGACATACAATACTCCATCAAGCATACCTAGAGAATTGATGAAGAACTTGTGCTTACTTTCATCAAGTGTCTTAGTGAAGATGTCAGCCCTTTGAATATCAGTGGATATGTATTGAAGATTGATCTTCCCCTTCTCTACATTATCCCTGAGAAAGTGGTTGTCTTATCTCTATGTGTTCAGTTTTGCTATGGAGAACAGGATTGGAAGCTATTGAAATAGCACTAGAGCTGTCACAATAGATTGTGGGATTGTCAAGGGAAAAGTTGTAATCTAACAACTGATTTTTCATCCACAATATTTGTGAGCATCAGCTTCCTGCAGCTTTGTACTCGGCTTCTGCTATAGAAGTGGAGACTATGGTTTGCTTCTTGCTAAACCATGAGATCAGTCTAGCACACAGGAACTGACATGTTCCTGAGGTGCTTTTTTCTGTCCAGCCTGCATCCAACATATTCTGCATCAGAATAACATACTAATTAAAATCCAGATTCAGCTGGATACCACAAGCCAAATTCAGGTGTACCTTTTAGATATCTGAGTATTCTTTTTACAGAACTCATGTGTGATTCCTTTGGGTCAACCTGAAACCTGGCACATATACAAGTAACAAACATTATATCAGGTCTGCTAGCTGTCAGGTAGAGAAGAGAGCCAATGGCTTCTCTGGAAGTCTTCTGATCAATGGACTTACCTTTTTCATCTCAATCCAAAACAGCATTAGTATCCATGGGGGTTTTCATAACAAAGGCATTTTCCATCCCAATCCTCTTGATGAGTTCTCTGGTATACTTGGATTGGGATATGGAAATTCCATCTGCATTTTGTCTTACTTGAAAACCAAGGAAATAGGATAACTCCCCCATGCTACTCATTTCAAATCTTTACTGCATTAGGTAAGCAAACCTTTTACAGATAGATTGATCAGTTGAACCAAATATAATGTCATCTACATATATTTGTAATAGCAATAGTTGATTCTTATGTGCTCTTGTGAAGAGAGTTATATCCACTTTCCCTCTTTCAAAGGAGTGTTCTAGAAGGAAAGTAGATTGGGTCTCATACCAAGCTCTTGGAGCTTGCTTGAGACCATATAGTGCTTTATCTAACCTATACACAATAGAGGGAAAAGTTGGATTGACAAAACCTAGGGGCTTCTCCACATACACTTCTTCTTGAAGAGTTCCATTTAGGAAAGCACTCTTCACATCCATTTGATTCACTTTGATCTTCATGTGAGTTGCATATGCCAGAAACATTCTGATGGCCTCCAACCTTACTACTGGAGCAAATGTCTGGTTAAATTTAATCCCCTCCTCTTGCATGTATCCTTGGGCCACAAGTCTGGCCTTATTTCTGATTATGACTCCAGTTGAGTCCATTTTGTTTTTGAATACCCATTTGGTGCCAATGACTGGGTAATTCTTTGGTTTTCAACCAATGTCCAAACCTTGTTCCTCTCAAACTGGGTTAGCTCTTCTTGCATAGCAGATATCTAGTGAGGATCACTATTTGCTTCTTCAATCTTCTTGGGTTCATACTGAGAGAGGAAGCATTGTAGCATTGTTTCACTAGTGAGTTGTTTCCTTGTCTTGACTCCCATTGTCAAGTCTCCTATAACTTGAGTTGAAGGATGACCTCTTAGGTTCATCCTAGATCTTGTTGAGTTGTCTAGGAGAGTCACTTCTTCCTGAGGAATGACTTGCTCAATGACATTTAAGACTTCATCCTCATTTACTGGAATGATCTATATTGCTGACACCTCAGGTGCTATGATTTCCTTTTCATCTGCTGCAGAATATTTATCTGAATCAGTGTCAATCTTCTGCTTTCCTTTGTCTTGACACACTGATGGATGGTCCATTATGTTTAGCCTTTCAACTTGTTCTGCTGGCTGATCTATTTCCTGCAAAATAGTGTTGGTAGAAGTTTCCTTCCCCTTATAAAACAAGTTAGTTTCATCAAAAACTACATGCACAGACTCCTCAATTTTGAGAGAGCTCTTATTATAGCACCTATAGGTCTTGCTTGATGAGGAATATCCCAAGAATATCCCATCATCAACCTTATTGTCAAATTTGGCAAGATGACTTTTCCCATTGTTTAGGATAAAGCAAGTACACCCAAATATCCTAAAGTAAGTGACTATAGGTGTATTTCCCTTCAATAACTCATATGGAGTCTTTAACTTAGTCTTGTGGATGAGACTCCTATTCAGAACATAATTGGCAGTATTTACAAACTCAGCCCAAAAGGACTTTGGCAAGTTGGATTCAACCAATAATGTCCTTCCTTATTCAATTAGGGTTCTATTTTTCCTTTCAGCCACCCCATTTTGTTGGGGGGGGGGGGGGGGGGGGGGTTCTAGGAGCTGAAAAGCTTTGATTTATCCCTTCATCCTCACAGAATCTACACATTAACTGATTCTCAAACTCAGTCCCATGATCACTTCTGATCACATCAACCTGAGTTTTGAATTCAGATTTAATCTATCTAATGAATCTTGAAAGGACATTGAAGGTGTCTGACTTAGCTTTTAGAAAGAACACCCAGCTGAACCTAGAAAAGTCATCAACAATGACTAAAGTATAAGACTTACCAGCTAAGCTTTGAATGGAGATAGGACAAATAGGTCCATGTGCAACAGAAATAAAATTCTAGGGGAATCATTCTTATCAATTGGTTTGAATGATGCTTTGATCTGCTTTCCTAGTTGGCAGGCTCTACACGGATGGTCTTTGTTGAATTTACCAGTTAGTAAACACCTAACTAGGTTAAGCTTGGAGAGTTTGGCAATGGTCTTAAAGTTAAGATGACTAAGTCTCCTATGCCACAACTACGGTTTTCTAATTGGGAGTTAAATAAGCAGATCTCAGACTTTGTGTACTCAAAGTCTACAACATAGACCTTATCTTTTCTGAGACCAGTCAATACTATTTTATCAGTCTTAGAGCTACTAATCAGATTATGTTGAAGTCCTTCAACATAAGCTACCTTAGAAAAGGAGGCTTCCCCAATCCTGAGCAAACCATATCCTTTGGTTTGACCAAAGTGGGAATTCCCAAAAATTACCTTAGGCCCTTCCTTTGCCTTGAAATTTTCCAGCAATTCTTTTGCTCCAGTCATATGCTTGGAGCAGCCATTGTACAGATACCACTGCTAGTTTGTGGTTGAACAGTCTTCCCTCTGCACATTAAATCAAACATTAGTACAGACCCTCACATGCTGGGGTCTCTTTCTTCTATCATCATATGGAGTTATATAAGAATGAGATAGTCTTTCAGTATACCCCTTTAGGTGAAGAAGTGTTGCATTATTATGCCAACAATGTTTGCCTATATGTCCTAGTTTAGAACAACAGAAACATTTAGGAATAAAAGTAAAGAGAGGTTTAGATGTTTGATAAATTTGTGCGGGAAACATGTGTCGAGAAGAAATCGACGCATCTTTAGAGTTGCGTCGAATATAATTCGACGTGCCTGCATAGTTAAGTCGATAGTCATTTGATGCATGATATTGGTTGCGGCGAGTATAATTCGACGCACCATCATACTTTCTTTGAAATGATGTCGACGTATATGTTGAACTCGGTTGAGTTGCATTCGACGCACCTTTAAAATTGCGTCGAGTTCTATTCGATGTATGACTCTTTTTATTAAGTTTTTTATTATTATTTTTATTTGATTCATCTAAGGGGTATTTGCCTAAAATTCCTTACTGATTTCCAATGTTTACCCTATTAAATATGGTGAGTTTATTAGGGTCATTATTATTATGATCTTTACATGAATCTAAAGTATCATTAGGACTAGATCTGAATAATGCTACAGGACTTTCCCAAGCAAGTTTGCTAGGGATTGGTGTGCTAGTGGACGGTAGTGATTCTAGATCAAGATGATCAAATCTCTTGGAGGGATTTTATGAGATATCAATAAGATTTTGACTCCTTCCATTGAGGGAGTCCTCAAAGGCTTTTGCCTTTGTGAGTTCTTTCATTAGATCTAAATTCTCATTATCTAATATGTATAATTCCTTTTCTTTCTTATATAATTTCTCTCAAATCATAGTTAATTGAGTACTGGTTATCTTCCTTAAGGTTTTCTAATTCTATTTTAATTATTTTAAGTTCCTTTTGGTTGTTGGTAAAGTTTTGATAGAATTCTTTAAAGCAGTCTTTAAAATATCTTGATGAAAAGTCAAAGTCATCAAAGATTGTTACCTCATTCTCAGCAGTGAGGTCTTCCAGAGCCATTAAGAAGGCTTCTTTTGGTCCACAATCTTCATCATCATCAGATGAGGAGGAGCTTGATTCAGAGTCTGAATCACTCCAGGTTTCAGCTATGAAACCTTTCCCTCCATTCTTATCCTTCCTCCTGAAGGACTTCTTCTTGTGCTCCCTCCTCTACTTGTTATTCTTATTCTTTTCTTCCTCAGGACACTCAGTGGAAAACTATCCTGGTTTTCTGCAAGAAAAACAAATAATCTCCTATTTAGGAATTTTATCATACCTTGGCTTGCTTGAACTCCTCTCTTTCCTTCTAGAGTCCTCTGTCCTGACCCACCTCTTGAATATTTTAGCCAAGAGATTGAACATTTCTTCTTCAGTGGTGGAGGACTCTGCTTTAGCAGTCTTTAATGCCAGACTCCTCTCTTTAGGAGTTGATATTCTTTCCTGGGCTTCTGACTCAGCCATGCTTTTCAGTAGAAGCTCATAGGACTTAAGCTTCCCCAGCAGAGCATCAGTTATTATCTCTCTGAGGCATCTAGAATCTATAATAGCCCAGATTCTAGAGTCTCATGTGCTTGGGAAGCACATGAGGAGCTTGTCATTAATTTCTGTCAGAGAAATTTCTTTGTCAAGCCCTCTGAGCTCATTTATGATGAGGCTGAATCTATCATACATTTTTGTTATGATTTCATCAACCTTTTTCTTGAAATTCTCATACTGGGATATGAGAAGTGGCTTTTTGTCCTTTCTCTCATCAGAGCTGCCTTCAACTAATCTAGAGATAGATTCCCGGATTTCTTTAGCAGAGTTGCAATCAGCAACTTTCTGAAGTATGCCATCTGACATAGTTGAGACCAAGATGTTCATGGCCATGGCATCACATGCCTTGGCCTTCTTCTCAGCATCAGTCCACTAAGCTCTGGGGACTGAGGTCTGTGTGACTTTCCCACTAGCATCTTTTCTTACTAGGGTTGGGGGGACCTGTGATGGTAACATAAGAAATGTCCTTATCAATAGAGTTCATATATAACTTTATTCTGGCCTTCCAGAGTGTAAACTTATTTAGGTTACACACTGGAGGTCTTATTGAGGCATAATCCTTAGAACTCATTTTCTTACTAAAATAAATTTATTGTAGAGAAATAAGTGTAGGAGGTCTTTTTGATCAATGATGTAGGCCCGCCTCCTACGCATCATGCTCGTGGTGCTACTCCTACTGCTCGTGCTGATGTGACGGCGCCTCCACCTATTGAAGATGTTACCGAGGAAGTCGCCACCGCCGAAAAAGACTTAAGGCGCAACAACAAAGGGGATCATGCTCGCAACGCTCGCTGCCGCTATGACTTGCGGCCTCGCACTTAACTAATATTTAATATGAGTATAAAAACATATTAAATATTAGTCTCTTATTCTCCGTTACCGCTACTTTTATTTCTAAAGTTTTAATTTCAGCATGTATGTTAATGTGGACTGCGTTTAGCCTGATCTGGACTGCGCTTAGCATAATTAGTGGCTAAGATCTAATGTCTTTTATGAATGGTTATGATGTAATGAGGCTCCACTATATATAGGTGGGTCTCCTCTTTTAATATTGATTATTGATTTATTTGAGAACAAAAGTAAAAGCCTCCTCCTCAAGCTGTCCGCCCCCCTCTAGGGTTCGGTCATCAAAATCCCGCTCCCGTGTGCAGTGGGACTCTGTAGCCGGCCTACCGTAGCCTCCCCTCGCCCGACGTGAGACTCGCCGACTCCCTTTTCCGCTTCCCCGCCGTGCGACGCAGCAGGAAGCCTCCCCCCTTACCGCTCCTCATGAGGTCGGCCAAGCCCATGCGTGGACTCCCCTCCCTCGACGAGAGATCTTCATCGGTGCGACTCCGTTGAAGGCAAGCGTTGTATCTCCTCCGGTGTGACTCCGGCGGATCCTTGGTGCGAGACTCGCCTATTTACATTCTCGGTTGGGTAACGATTCTCCTCCACTTGGTGTGTTCTCCTTCCATTTTTTGGTGGCAAGTTTATGTGTGACTTTGGAATCGTTGAATGGTTTTGTTTCGCTGCGATTTTGCTTAAATCAGTCGTAATAATTTTTCCGATCTCTAGAGACCTTGAAGGATTGGCACGATCTAGTTCAAATCCGCAAGGTGATGCGATATCCCTTTCCGATTTGGTGGATTGCGGCAATCCGGAGACCGACCCTTTTGGGAGTTCTTCCGACTACTTTTCGATCGATGTTTTAGTCGGATCCTCTTGGTACTGACGTTAGGTTTGTGATTGCATGACATCGAGTTAGGTGGTTAGATTTCTACCCAAATACGTATGGAGAGCGGGATATCGTGAGAGAGTGTCGTTTAGCCGTTCACTAGTCTTTCGGAGACTAGCCCGCCATCAATTTGGTATCAGAGGGAGGTTGGCCAATTTCCTAACTTGGTCACGGTCCGCTCGTGTCTAGGTCTCACGTGTGCACCAGATTTTATTTTTTATTTTTCTACAAAATTTATTTTTCTCTTCAAGTGCACGTCGTATGCCCACTAGATCCGGTCACGAGTACCACGCTTCGTCCTCGTCAAGTATGGTCGATGAACGACAAACACCTCCAAACCCCACTGCTATTGATGTCCTTCGGGATGATATGAATCAACAATTGGGAGAGCTGCGGGACATGTTGACCCAGCTGTTGGCCCATCGAACCCCTTCACATCCTAGGGGTAATCGTCTGCCGAACCGCGCTCCCACTCCACCTAGAGGTCATAGGGCACGACACTACGAGGAAGACGTACACGAGGAGATACCTCAGCGTGATCGACCACCACCTCGTCGCCAGGAATGAGAAGTCGATCTCACCCGCGCCATAAAAATTAACGCCCCACCTATGATGGTTTAGGAGAACCCCAAGTCTTCCTGAATTGGGTGTTAGACATGGAGTGCTACTACGAGTGGCATCACTTGGCGGACCAACAAAAGGTCCAAGTCGCTCGGATGAAGCTTACGGGTAGGGCCAAAGTATTTTGGCTAAATGAGGAGCGTCGCTTAGGAGTCATAAACGGTGTCCCTCCGATCGGTTGGGCTGTCATGAAAAATCTCTTACAAGACCAATATGTCCCCGCTTATCATCGCACCCAGATGTTTGATGATCTAGCCACCCTTCGCCAAGGCGAGCGGTCTGTCGCCGATTACATGGGCGATCTAAAGGACAAGATGGTCCGTTGTGAAGTCCAGGAAATGCCCGAGGTCACGCTATCTAGATTCCGTAAGGGTCTTAGTTACGATATCCAAAGGAAACTTTTGTGTTACGGTCACACAGACCTAAACACTACCTTCAACACCGCCCTTGATATCGAGAAACACCTCGCCTCCAAGTCCAAGGCCAAGCATAGCTCCTATAAGAGCAAGGTCGCGGCCACTACCTCCACCTCCACCTATAAGGATAAGGGTAAATTCAATACCAAGGACTCATCCAACATTGTCATCACCGCTAGGGATACTAGAAACCCGCCCGGGGAGCGCATTCCCGTGGTAAAAATTAGTAAAGATAGGGCCACATGTTATCAGTGCGGAGTAACTGGCCACTACGCTATGGAGTGCCCAACCAAAACTTGAGCTTTAGCACTAGTTGAGCATACGGATGATAGGCCTGATTATATCTATGAGGCCACAGATGAGTCGGATTTGGAAGGCGTACCAAGTGATTTAGAAGACGACTCTCACCTCATGGTTATGCGGTGCATCCTTGCCACCCCTCGCTCTTTGGATGATTGGAATAGGACGAATTTATTCTCTTTGATTTTTAAGAGCGGGGATAAATTATGTAAGCTGATCATTGACATTGGGAGTTGTATGAACGTTATCTCCGAGGGAGCGGTTACCCGCATGTCCCTTAATGCGGAGCCCCACCCACAACCATACAAGGTTGCTTGGGTGAATAAGACCTCACTTCCAGTTAGTAAGCGTTGTTTAGTTCCCCTCCGCATCAAATCATATTTGGATCAGGTTTGGTGTGACGTGATACCCATGGACGCTTGCCATGTCCTTCTTGGCCGTCCCTGGTTATTCGACCACGACGTTACTCATTATGGACGATCCAACACTTATGAGTTTTTATTCAATGGTAAGAAGGTGGTTTTGAGGCCCACCCTTCCTAAGGACACGGGTAGCTCATCCAGAGACAACACATTGCATGTAGAAAAGAAGAGCCTAAGTCTGATTGGGAGGCGAGAGTTTGAGCGCGATTCATTTGTGGACGGCGTGATGTACGCGTTAGTTTGTTTAGCCGTGAGAGAAGAGGTGCCTTTGATGGATAGTTTGCCTACGGAGTTGAGGGACCTTTTGGACGAATATAAAGATGTTTACCCAGAGGAATTACCATCGGAGTTGCCTCCTATGCGTGATATCCAACACGCGATAGATTTTATCCCGGGTTCCTCTTTACCGAATCTCCCTCATTATCGCTTGAACCCCTCCGCGCATCAAGAATTACAACAACAAATTTCAGATTTGTTATCCAAAGGGTTCATACGCCATAGCATGAGTCCGTGCGCAGTTCCGACCCTCTTAGCTCCTAAGAAGGATGGGTCTTGGCGGATGTGTGTTGATAGTCGCGCTATCAACAAAATCACCGTCAAATATCGATTTCCAATTCCGTGATTAGATGATCTACTGGACATGTTGGCGGGTTCATCCATCTTTTCTAAGTTAGATCTACGTAGCGGATACCACCAAATCCGCATACGAGAGGGCGACGAATGGAAAACCGCCTTTAAGTCAAAAGAAAGTTTGTATGAATGGCTAGTGATGCCATTTGGGCTCTCTAATGCCCCGAGCACTTTCTCTCGTATTGTGACCCATACTTTCCAGCCCTACCTGGGGAAGTTTGTGGTGGTCTACTTCGATGACATTCTAGTCTATAGCACTTCCACTCACGATCACCTTGCCCATCTACGTCTAGTTTTTTCTACGCTACGATCGGAGCACCTTTGCTTAAATTTTAAAAAGTGTATTTTCTATGCGTGAGAGGTGGAGTTTTGGGGACACATCGTTGGCGAAGAGGGCATTAAAGTGGACCAGAATAAGGTCCAAGCTATTAGGGATTGGCCCGAGCCAAAGACCATTCGCGACGTCCGTTCTTTTCATGGCTTAGCCACGTTTTATCGTCGGTTCATTCACAACTTTAGTAATGTGATGGCGCCTATTACGGAGTGTTTGAAGAAGGGCGAGTTCACATGGACTAAATCCGCCGCGCGTGCATTCGAACAAATCAAAACACTAATGACTGAAGCCCCTATACTTCGGTTGCCCGATTTTTCTAAGGTTTTCGAATTATCTTGCGACGCCTCCGGAGTTGGGATTGGAGGGGTGCTAAGCCAAGACGGTCACCCCATAGGATATTTTAGCGAAAAACTTTCCGGGTCTAAGCTAAACTATTCCAACTATGACTGAGAATTCTATGCGGTAGTACATAGCCTTGCACATTGGCGGCACTACCTACTCTCCAAGGAGTTTGTCCTTTTATCTGATCATGAAGCGTTGTGTTTCATCAATTCTCAGGCAAAAATCAGCCCCAGACATGCCAAATGGGTCTCATTTTTTGCAAGAGTACACGTTCACGCTGAAGCACCTAAAAGGGGCTGATAATAGGGTCGCAGACGCGCTTAGTCGTGTGGCTCTTTTATTATCCACTATGCAAGTTAAGGTCGTTGGGTTTGAGCGCATAAAAGATGAATATGTTACTTGTCCCGACTTTAAGGACATTTACCTTGAGGCACAACAGGAATCCCCCACCACCATTTCGGCCTACTTCCTTAGGGATGGCTACCTGTTTAGGCACTCCCGTTTATGCATTCCGTCCTCATCACTTCGACACTTTATAGTTTGGGAATTTCATAGCGGTGGATTAGCGGGTCACTTTAGGAGGGATAAGACGATTGCGTTAGTAGAAAAATAATTCTATTGGCCTAAATTAAAAACCCTTGTAGGAAAGATTGTGAGTAGCTGCCGCACTTGCCAATTGGCCAAGGGCAATAAGACTAATGTTGGCCTCTACACGCCTTTACCTATCCCGTCCAAACCATGGGAAGATCTTAGTATGGATTTTGTGTTAGGCCTCCCACCTACGTTGCGTCGACATGATTCCGTCATGGTCGTGGTAGATAGATTTTCCAAAATGGCTTATTTTGTCCCATGTAGCAAAACCAATGACGCTTCGCATATCGCTAAATGGTTTTTTAAGGAAGTCGTCGGTCATCGTGGTGTTCCAAAATCCATAGTGTCGGATAGAGATGTTAAATTTACTAGCTATTTTTGGAAAACGCTTTGGACTTTGTTGGGCACCCGCCTTGTATTTTCCTCTTCCTACCACCCCCAAACGGATGGCCAGACTGAGGTGGTAAATAAAAGTCTGGGTGGTTTATTACGGTGCCTTGTGGGTGACCATAAGGGTACTTGGGACTTGGTCCTACCTCATGCACAACTAGCCTATAATAACTCCAAAAATAGATCGACCGGTTTGTCACCGAACGAGATAGTCCATCGCTATAAAGCTCGTGTGCCTCTTGACTTGATATCATTACCGCCTTCATATAAATTAAGCCAATTTGCACAGGAATTCGCTCACCATGTTCATGATCTCCATAAAAGTATTAAAGAGAAATTAACTACTCAATATGATGTCTACCGAGCACAAGCTAACGCCCAACGAAGGCCCTCCAACTTTAATGTTGGCGATTGGGTTTTGGTCCGATTACTCCCGGAGCGGTTACCTTAGGGAACCGTGAAAAAGTTGGCACCTCGGAGAGCTGGCCCCTTCAAGGTAATTAAGAATATTGGAAGTAATGAGGTTGTTTTAAGCTTACCTGCGGATTGGAGAATTTCTCCTATTTTTAATGTTTCCGATTTAACACTCTATACTATGCCACTTCCACCACCTTCTACATTTTCTTCCTTGAGTGAGTCTTCTTCTACTTTATGTGGGGTTGGGAATGAGTGTGCCAAGGATTCACCTGATGACACATGGGTGGGAGATTATACTGTTTTGTCTTCAACTGATGCTGACACTTTTGCTAGATCTTTCCATGCTTTGCCATCTCTTGACAGGATTTTGGATGATGAGACGATTGACACACCGGACGGGCCAACACGTCGCTTCTTGGTTTGTTGGAAGGGACGTTCTTCTTCGGATGATTCTTGGGTTCCTGAGCACGACCTGCACCAATGGGATGCGAACCTTCTCCGACGCTATTTACACGACCACTCACCGGTGATGAGTGCTTTCGATTGGGGGAGGATTGATCCAGGCCCGCCTCCTACGCATCATGCTCGTGGTGCTACTCATACTGCTCGTACTGATGTGACGGCGCCTCCACCTATTGAAGATGTTACCGAGGAAGCGCCACCGCCGAAAAAGACTTAAGGCACAACAACAAAGGGGATCATGCTCGCAACGCTCGCCGCCGCTATGACTTGCGGCCTCGCACTTAACTAATATTTAATATGAGTATAAAAACAAATTAAATATTAGTCTCTTATTCTCTGTTACCGCTACTTTTATTTCTAAAGTTTTAATTTCAGCATGTATGTTAATGTGGACTGCGTTTAGCCTGATCTGGACTGCGCTTAGCATAATTAGTGGCTAAGATCTAATGTCTTTTATGAATGGTTATGATGTAATGAGGCTCCACTATATATAGGTGGGTCTCCTCTTTTAATATTGATTATTGATTTATTTGAGAACAAAAGTAAAAGCCTCCTCCTCAAGCTGTCCGCACCCTCTAGGGTTCGACCATCAAAATCTCGCTCCTGTGTGCAGTGCGACTCTGCAGCCGGCCTACCATAGCCGCCCCTAGCCCGGTGTGAGACTCGCTGACGCCCTCTTCTGCTTCCCCGCCGTGCGACGCAGCAGGACGCCGCCCCCTTCCCGCTCCTCGTAAGGTCGGCCAAGCCCAGGCGTGGACTCCCCTCCCTCGACGAGAGATCTTCATCGATGCGACTCTGTTGAAGGCAAGTAGTGTATCTCCTCCGGTGTGACTCCGGCGGATCCTTGGCGTGAGACTCGCCTATTTACAATCTCGGTTGGGTAACGATTCTCCTCCACTTGGTGTGTTCTCCTTCCATTTTTTGGTGGCAAGTTTGCGTGTGACTTTGGAATCGTTAAATGGTTTTGTTTCGCTGCAATTTTGCTTAAATCAGTCGTAATAATTTTTCCGATCTCTAGAGACCTTGAAGGATTGGCAAGATCTAGTTCAAATCTGCAAGGTGATGCGATATCCCTTTCCGATTTGGTGGATTGCGGAAATCCGGAGACCGACCCTTTTGGGAGTTCTTTCGACTACTTTCGATCGCTGTTTTAGTCGGATCCTCTTGGTACTGAAGTTAGGTTTGTGATTGCATGACATCGGGTTAGGTGGTTAGATTTCTACCCAAATACGTTTGGAGAGCGGGATATCGTGAGAGAGTGTCGTTTAGCCGTTCACTAGTCTTTCGGAGACTAGCCCGCCATCAATCAAGGTGTTAACCTTTTAATGATCAACCTCCCTCTGATACCAATTGAAAGTGCACAGTGTGCCTCTGAGAATTCTCTAGAGGGGGTTGAATAGAGATTTAAAATCTTTTCTATCCTAACTATGCATACAATAAAACACCTAAGGAATTATGCTTCAGCAACACCAGGGTGCAGACTAAGTGAAGTGCAGTAATTATAAAAATAGAGAAACAGTAAACAATAAATAAGGGGACAACCCAGAAACAGCACAACACAGAAGACACAAGCTTTTATAGAGGTTCCCCAAAATGTGGGTAGTCCTCTCTTCTACCCATAGTAGGAATGCACAACCTGTGCCTGAGTCTTTTGATAAGGAGACTCTTAGAACCAAAGATCTTTTGATAAGGAGATCTTGAACCACTCAGATCTTTAGATAAGGAGATCTTGAACCACTGAATCCTTTGAAGAGAAATTCTTAAAACTCTGTACAGTTGAAGAAGTTGAAGGAAGAAGGAGGATGGAGAAGAAGAATTCTGTTATCAGAATTCTGTAGAAACTTTCAGCTTCTATTTTTCCTTTCTATGGATCTGCTAATGATAAACCCTTGCTTAAGATTGTGATGTTTTGCAAGGATTATTTTCTTCAGATCCTTTTTGTCATTCTTTTGCTTGCTATCAGGCTGCTATATGATGTTGATGAAGAAGCAACTCAGTCTTCTGTTCTGAAAGAGCACTTGTTTTTCTCTGTTTTTCTCTGATAGGGTTCCAGGAGGAAGAAGAAGAAGGGAGAACCCTAATTGACAAAACTATATTAGATAGTGATGAGTGCCCTATATACTTCTCTCTTCTCTTCCTATTTATTGTCCATGATCAATTTTTGAATTCTTTTCCTCTTTTGGGTTATCCTGAAAAGGCATGGTCATGGACAATTAATCTTTCCTTCTTCATTCGTTCACAACCCATCTGCCAACTGTTTGAATCCTTTCCAAGAAAGCTTTTCCTATCTTCTTTAATGCTCCTCTCCATTTTAGGAAATAAACAAGCCGTTGTCGAACGGTCTTTAGAGCTGTGGGCCTTTAGAGAGAGTTCTAAAAGGACAACTAAAACGTTTCCTTTTCAGACTGTATTCGACATTGCGTCGACTTCATTTTCTCTCTTATCGACGTGCCTTTGAGTTCTTGTAAGAGCACCTTCGAATTCCTTCTTGCTCTGGTTGAACTTTGTTGTCGATATTGCGTCGATTACTTATCGACGTAATCGTCGAGATGAAGACTTCATTTTGAACTTCATTGTCTGCGTCGAATTTTAGTCATCGTTGCGTCGAATTCAGATGGCTTCAACAGAAACTTCCTTCTGCGTTGAATTGAAGTCAAGGTTGTTTCGACTTCTAAAATAACTTCGACATGCTCCTTTATTTACGTCGAGTCCTATTCGACGTAGAGTCGACTTGATATACTTTGACAAAGGGATTGAGTTGCTTGGACTTCTAGTCTGAGTTGCGTTGGCAGCAAGTCGAAGTTGCGTCGACTTCTATTCGACGCAATTATTAACTCAACCCAAATTATTCTTGTCTTGACCTGGTCTTGACACTCTGAGTGTAGTGTGACATCCTAAGACATCTAATGACCTAATTACCCTCACTATACAATAGGTAATAAAACCTAAGAGATAAAATCACTTTAGTTAATTTGTTAAGTTAAATCCAAGGAGTTTTTCCCAACTGTCCATGAAGGAACCACTCGCCAGATCCTTGGTTCTCCGGGCGAGTGGGGGTTCCGCCCCTCGCTCGCCTGGCGGTCTGTGCATCTAAACGGATGTAAATGAGGATTACACCTCGACCCGAGGCCACTCATTCTGAGGCCACTCACTCGCCTCTCCTGGCCTAGGAGAATTCTCCTCCGATGCCTGGGGGCTCACTTGACGAATACGGGATTGTACATCGAGACCGCCTGAGCATACAATGACACCTTTATCATCTCCTTCTAGGATGGAAGGGTGGTACTAAGGGTGGCTGAATATTCATCCTGGATCATCAATGGGTTTCCTCTGAGATCCATCAGATTTTTGGCATCTAAAAATATGGGCTCTCCGCCCCCTCCATCAGCGACAATTCATGTGGACCATCGTGGCGCTGCGGAGGGGCTCACTCTATTCCCGGAAGTACTCGCTGCTGTCCACGAGGGTATGACCCATCTCCAACCAATGGCACACCTTTTCTCTGTTGCTGTCAGCACATCGCCCTAGGGCTCATACAATTTCTCGAAAGGAACTCGCAAGATGACTGCATAAAAAGGACATTATCAGCTCCCGCTGGTACGCAAGCCAGATTAATACTGCTAAGCATTTAACTTACAATTAGTGGTGTCCAAGTCCATCACCTCCTCCAGGGGGGGACGTAGTGCTCGATGTCGAGCGCGGTCTTGCGGAGGAACTTCACGATCTCCTCTTTGACCTCAGACAGGGGCGATTTCTTGAATAAGACCTACTCCTGTGGGTCAGGGAACATGCCTATTAGACCTACAAGCACCCTTAGAGGGGGAGTGGGTTGAATAAGGGTTTTTAAGAATTTAATTATAAATAAAAATATTATTGTTAATCAAAGTAGTTTCAGAATATTAAATAGAAAACTTATTTAATATTTTCAGAGAATCTTATATCGAAAATCACTTTTAAGAAAAGATGGTGTTCAATCTTTGTTCACTACCACTGACGGTAAGTGCTACCGCCTGGCGCTAGCTTGTAGTGATTGAAACCTAAGATTACACGAGTAAAAGAACCTTGCAATATATATTTTACATTAAAGCTTCGAGATAAAATATTGTTTAAACCATTTAAGAATAAGAAATAAAATCCAGTTAGTGAAAAACAAAGAGAGACATAATTTTATTTCATAAAACATTGATTACAAAAAGTTTCATTTCTATGACACTAGAAATCAAGGCGTGATTGAAAAATCCTTTTTTTTGTTTTCTATACCGACCCTCCCCCGATGACTGGTCTACTCTCTCCCTTCTCCCCCAGAAGGTCTTCGAGCCCTCCCTAGACCTCCCAGGTCTAGACACCCTCATAGACGATTTTCTTACAGAATCCTTCCCGGAATCCAACGTCCTCCCTGGACAATTTCTCATGAACTCATCCCCGGAATCCGACGTCCTCCCCAGATGATTTCTCCTCAGCATTCGATAAAATAAAATAAAAAGAACACAAGATATATAAAAATCTAAAAAGAAAACTCTCTAAGAAGATCTGAAGGTGAAGATGATGGCGATATAGAATTCGACGTTCTCGATGTATTCTCCCTTTGTGTTGGATAATCGTTATAGAACTTCCCCTTCAAGATCCTCTTTCAATGTTCGTGTTTTCCCAACGGAGTCCTCTCCATGTTTGGATACTAACCTCTCACACAAGATTTATAGTTGTAGCTTTGGTGGATGAGTGATCAACCTGATAGACGGAGCAAATTTGGTCTTCAAATAGATCCAGAGAGCTACCACTGGAGGAAGTTCTACCAACGCATGGTACCCTTTATGGTAGCCAGAGGCACACAGATCGCGGAATATAAGACATCTTCATTTCTGGGATTCTTCATTTTAGGCAACACCTACCGCACCGCGCACGTTAGCATGTTATACACTACTTATCGAATTTCCTTCCCCATTTGGCTCCACATTTTAGTACGTATTGACGACCTTTCCATATGCTACCTCTGGGCATTAGAGTTAGCACGTTGCGATAGGAACTTGCTAAAGATGGACTTGCTCCCGCCAATCCTTACGTTCTAAATTATTGTGCCAGCTGACCTTTAGTATACAGGCCTACCGCCAGTGGTAGGTTCTACCGCCCCTCAATTGCTCACATAGATGAGCTTTGTCATCCCACTTTTATTTTCGTTCAGTGTATGCTTGTACATGTATGACCCACGCACTATAAACACACAAGAGACTAGATCAAATACATAATGGTATTTGTTATTCTCAAACTAGGATATGTGGAACGCATGTTCCAACAAACTCCCCCTTTTAATAATAACAAACGCATGTATGAGAAATTGATGAATTTAAAATTAAAATTGTGTTTATAGATATGTACGGTAAAACCTATGCATGAATACCATGTATTTAGCATGATATTTTCAAATGCATTAATGCATTCTCTTCCTTTGTGTATTCCGCCAACATAAGTGTTCCCCTTATAATTTACTCCTCTTAAATATCTATTCCACTAGATTTCTCAATTTATTCTCCGCCTTTTGTTATTAGCAAAAGTGGGTAGAGAAGAGTGTATAGTTATGAGATTAATTAGTGACCACTTATTGGAAGTATTGTTATAATCGAGCAAAGGGTAATGTATACACCTTCTATATGATTAATCCCCCTACATAGATGCTTTCTTTGAATTTTATATTGTTATAATGTACTCCCTAAATTATTATATTTATGCAGTTTATTTTCCCCCTTTTTGGTAGTATCAAAAGAGGGTAGAGGTGAGTGCATGCAATAAGAATTAGTGTGTTCTATGTAGAGAAGAACAATAGGATGCAATGTAAAGCTGGATAAATACTACTTTTTGAAAATAAGCATGATGGAGCATAAAGTAGTAAGCATAGTGAAAAATATAAAGTAAACATTTATTTTTAATAAATAGCCATAATACCACTTGTTGAAAAATAAATAATCAAGATTGATCACAAGTAGTAAACACAGTGGAAAAAATTAGTAAACTCTCTTAAAATAGACATCTTTTAGAAAATAAACTAGCACAACGATGATGAGTTTTAAATTTGAAAAGAAGTTGTTTTGAATTTAAATCCAAGAGATGTTGTTTCATCAAAAAATTGCAAGCATGATTTTGAAATATAAAAAATAGATAATAACTACAATGTACACTAATTTGCATTTTAAGTAAAACCAAATATTGCAGTGGTCATGCATTGCTATCTATTGTATTTACTTTAGTTTGCAGAGAATAATGTAGATGTGCATGAGGATCCAATTCTCATGACTGGAAGTTTTATATGAGATAATGATGTGTACAAAAGGGTTTTGATAAAGAATACAAATGTATTAACCGAAACACATGACATATATAATGGAATAAACACAAAATTAGATACACAAATAATTTTAATTCCATAATATTTCAATGCACATAAAGAAAAGTACAACTACCAAGATGCTTCACACACACAATGCTTATTAAGATTTATCAGGGTGAAAAGTAGTGCTTGAGGGATCACATTTATTCTTTTTAATTTTAGTTTCATTTTCTTGCGATCCGATGTGTTGGATAGGTCGGCGCCCTTAGAGGGGGGGATGAATAAGGGTTTTCAAAAACTTTAGATTTTATTTAGAAAAACTTTGGAATATTGCAATATTAAAACAAGAAGTCAAGTAAAACAAAAAGAGAGACAAGCTTTATTGATATTAAATAAGTTTTACAAAACTTGATCTCAATGGCGCTAGAGATCGGAGGCGAATAATAAAGCTCTTTTCGTTTTCTATCCCGACTCGCTTCCCCATGAACCGGTGGCCCTAGCCTTCTCCTTCCCGAATTCGGCCTCAAGCCGCTCTAGCCAATCCTTCCCCGGATGTGGCCTCGAGCACCCCCTAGACCTAGCCTAGATCTAGTCGCCAACACGAGGTGAATTTCAGCCCTAAGTCCTACCCCAGACCTAGTCGCCAACACGATGCGAATTCACTACCGTTTACAAAGAGAAAGAGAAATAAAATAGAAGACAGCAATAATAAAAACTCCCTATATGGATCTCTTGGAGAAGTGGACAAAGGCCCGCAGAGTATGATCGTAGTCGATGCGGTCTTTCGTCATGATGATGACGCGTGTTGAAATCTTCTCCACAGATCTCCTTATGGCTTTATGGATTTGTGGGAGTATCTCTCCGAACTCTCCTCTCTATGCTGTGGCATGAGGCTCTGGAATTTGGGATCTCTAGAGGATGATCAAGACGGAGCCAAAGTGTCCATTTTATAGCCTCAACGCTACCGCCGGCGCTACCGCTATCGCCGGCGCTATCCCTGATTAAGTAACATTTTGCGCGGCAGGATCTTCAATCCGCGGCAACATTTTGCTCTATGCCTCTTGTGCGCCATGCTACCACCAGCGCTAGTAGCTACCGCCGAGCGCTAGCTCCTTCTAAAAACACTGCCGAAATCGCGCTAATCATCGCTAGCTCTGAGCGCTATCGCTACCGCCGGCGCTAGTGGCCATGCTGGAATTCTGGCCTTAATTTTGGGGACAACCATCCTTGAGTCATGTGGACTTTGATTTCCTGCACACTTAAACACACAAGATCAAATACACATAGGATTTGTTATTCTCCAAGAAACTCCCCCTTTTGATAATAACAAATCCATTAATGATAAATCAAAGCATTAATAAGCATGATGAAACTATACTTGTGTGTGTGTGAGAGTGATGACTTAGGATAATTCTTGATTTTAGCATTTAGAATTGCTCCCCCTAAATACATGCTCCCCCTAAGTGAATTCTCCCCTAATATGTAAGCTATCATATTAATTGGTCATGTTGGGTTTTTGATAGCGGGTTATATTTATCATGTTAGATCTCCCCCTTTTGTTATTAGCAAAAGTGGGTAGGGAAACAAAGCACTAAAAATGTGTAAATAAAAGAGAAGGCATGATCGAGCTTTTTAAGTAAATGATAAGGAGTTTTAGAATTGTTTTTCATTTAAATAGATCAGAGTTATAAGTATTACAAAATTTTTCATAGAAGGAAATCGGAGTTTTTAGCATAAAAAAGTAATGATTTTCCCTTTATATAAAAGTTTTAAGAATAAAAATAAGGATTTCCAAATAACCAATCTACCCAGACAATATGTCTACACCCTAGCCCCGTACTAAGTGACGGATGGGCACGAGGAGCTGCAAACATTCCGTAGGTTGGGGTATTAGTCCCATATGCAAACACTAGACAAAACTCAACCTAGCACTCTTTCCCCCCAGTGCCTCGCAAGGCCCCACTGGAACCCTCCCCGATTAAGGACAAGACATGACTAAAGATAAGTTTATCTAATGTCTACAACCCTACGCCCCCGCTATGGTGAGATATGATGTCACGGATAATAGTTTTTTGAAACATGAAGCTTTTAAATCTAATGGGAAGAATCATAATTGAATATTTTGTAATAAAACTTACTTAGCTATATTGAAATTCATGAATGTATCAGAGTTTGAGCATTGCGAAAGATTTCGAAAAAGAAACACCATAATACTAAATAAGAGTTTAAGTTAAAAAGGAGTTGTTTTTTAGTTTCAAAACTAACTTTATAAAGATAAGAGTTGAAGCATTTTGGAAGAAAGAAACAACATCCTTTTAGCAATGTTTCACTTGTTGGAAGAGCGTTTAGCATACACGTTTATATTGAAATAAATCAGAGTTTGTTACTATAAAAATGATATGCGTGTTAGAACAACCAATATAAATTCTACCAAGCAAGTCTACCACTTGTTTTTAAGAAAAAAATTGAGATTTAAGACTTGATATAAGCATGAAAGTGCAAGGTAAAAGTTATATGGTGATGATGCAGAAGACTTGTAGAAATAAATGAAACATCTTATTGTAATTAATGATGATCCATAAAAAGATATATGAGTTAAATTTCAAAAAGAAGATGTTTTTGTAAATCATTTTTCAATTAAAATCTTTAAGTTTGATAATAAAGTAACCAAGCATGAAATGATGTTATCAAAAAGAGATTACTACAATGTTACTTTAATTCACAATTTCAAAACATACCAAACATTGTAGAAACACATGCTAGGTTATCTAGTGCATTTCATAAATAAAAAATAATATAGAATTAGCATTAGGATCCAATACTCATGAGAAGAAGTGTTATGTAAGATAATGATGTGCACATAAGTGTATTTTTGAGTAATGTAAACAAATGTTTTAATCAAAAATACAAGATATATGTAAAGTACAAGCATAATAAAACACAAATAAGATTACTTCCCCACACTTTAATGCACAATAAAAAGTACAACTACCAAGGTGCTCTGCACACACAATGCTCATCAAGACTTATCATGGTGCAAAGTAGTGCTTGGGGGATCACATATTTAAATTTAATATTGAAACTAGTGATCCGGTGTACTTAAGAGTAAGTGGTTTTTATTTTGAAAGAAGGCTATGGTTTGCACAAGACACTTTACTATTCTTTCCAAGGTGCTCAACCTCACAATGCTTATTAAGACTTATCAGGAGGTTCAAGTAGTGCTTGGTGGAGTTATCTTTGTTAATTTATGATATTTTTTGTACAAAGTTCTCCGAATACACTTGTTTTTGCAAACCATTATAATTTTTGAAAGAAAATAAACCACTTTTCTTAACTTTTAAGAGTGCAAAATAAAGGAGTGTAGGTAAGATACTTGTGCAATTTTAATTTATTTGTACTAATACAAAACATACACAAGCATTCTTAGATTAAATACATATGTAGACAATGCCAAAAAAAGGTGAGTGAATAAATATCATTATCAAACATAAAACATTTCTCATACTTAGAGGCATGCTAAGCTTGATCCTACACAACTTTTAAATTATAATTGATGCACATTTGAATAGATAAATCAAAGCATGAAGAAAGACAATGTCCAAGTAGTTTGAAAAGATAAATTGTAACATTGTAGAATTTCTAAATAATAGATTAAATCATGCTTGATTTTTCACAAAAATCATACAGTTTTTTTTGATAGTTTTAAAGTTTTGTATTTTTGTATTTGATTTTAGCAAATAAAAGCATATTTTTGTAATTTTTGCTTTTGTAATTTTTATATTTGATTTTTGCATAAAGATGAACTTTAAACAAAGGAAACAACACAAGCGAAAAAGAAAAACAAAGAAACACAGAAGTACAAAACTAAGTAGAAAATTAAGAAACACAGAAGTGTTTGGATTTTTTGTAATTTGGTTTTTGTAGTTTTGTATTTAATTTTTCAAAAAATAAAGAAACGCAGAAGTGCAAAACTAAGTAGAAAATATAGATTAATATATTTTTAGAAATTTTTCAAAATTTTAAAATCACAGAAAAATGAACATGGACGCTAGCGCGGGAGACAGTGAACAATTTTTTAGGATTTTGGAAATTTTAATTTTGGATCTTGATTAAGTGTCCTAGTAGTAGTTCCATGTTGAAGTTGCAGATTTTTAGGAGATGTTTTGGATGGTTAAAAATGAAGAAAATTGTATTTGTGAGCATGTTTTAACTTGAAAGATCTAGGACACCTAATTCAAGTCGTAATAATCGAAATCTTGCATCGGGAAGGGGTTTAGTAAATATGTCAACAAGTTGAGAGTCCATCCCAATGAAGCTTACTTTTACATTTTCTTTCTTAATGTGATCCCTAATGAAATGATGACGAACGTCGATGTGTTTGGATCTAGAATGGTGCACGGGATTATATGTGAGGTCTATTGCACTTTTGTTGTCACATTTAAGATCTATGTTTTTGAGATGAAATCCAAAGTCCTCTAGTGTTTGGCTCATCCATAACGCTTGTGCACAACAACTACCAAGTGCTATATATTCGGCCTCCGTGGTGGAGAGTGCAACTGAAGATTGTTTTCTACTAGACCAAGCAACTAAAGAGGGTCCTAAAAAGTGACATGTACCGCTAGTGCTTTTCTATCTAGTGAACACCAGGCGTAGTCCGAATCGGAATAGCCGTGGAGCGTGAAAGATTCATTGTGTGGGTACTATAATCCTAATTTAGATGACCCTATTAGATAACGAAAAATGCGTTTTACCGCTTTTAAATGAGGTTCTTTTGGATCGGCTTGAAAGCGAGCACATAAACATACGACAAACATTATATCTGGTCTAGATGCACTTAAATAAAGAAGAGATCCTATCATTCCTCTATATAGCGTTTGATCAATGGAAATTCCAGATTCATCTTTTCCTAGTTTTAAAGAAGCACTCATAGGAGTAGAAGCTTGTTTAAGATTTTCAAATCCAAATCGTTTAAGCATATCGTGAACATATTTTGATTGACAAATAAAAATACCATCAGTTCTTTGTGAGATTTGAAAACCAAGAAAATATGATAGTTCTCCTACAAGACTCATTTCAAATTCATTTTTCATTATTAAGACTACTTCATTACACAACTCTTCACTAGTGGCTCCAAAAATGATATCATCAACTTATATTTGTAGAATAATTAATTCGTTATTTTTATGCTTAATGAAGAGTGTGTTGTCTGCACATCCCATAACATAACCGTGCTCTAACAAAAATGATGTGAGTCGATCATACCATGCACGGGGCGCTTGTTGTAAACCATAAAGCGTTTTTTCTAATTTGTACACATGATTTGGAAATTTTTCATTTATGAAACCGGGGGGTTGTTCTACATAAACTTCTTCTTTAATATACCCGTTTAAAAAAGCACTTTTAACATCCATTTGAAATAATTGTATTTGTTTAAAACTCACAAATGCCAAAAATATTCGTATAGATTCTAAGCGAGCAACAAGTGCAAAAGTTTCTTCAAAATCTACCCCCTCGATTTGAGAATAACCTTGAGCAACAAGGCGTGCTTTATTTCTTGCAATCCTAGATTCACCATCTAATTTATTTTTAAAAATCCATTTTACTCCAATAATTGGATGATTAGATGGTCTTTCTACTAAATTCCAAACTTTATTTCTTTCGAATTGTCCTAACTCTTCATTCATAGCCAAGAACCAAAATTCGTCATTTAAAGCGGTGGAAACGTTTTTAGGTTCGATTTCAGACACAAAGCAAATATTTGAAAATGTTTCATGAAGAGAGGATCGAATTCTCACCCCAGTAGAAGGTTCCCCAATGACTAGCTCCTTTGGATGATTTTTGGAGATATTAGAATGCTTGGAGGTACATATTCATCTTCTTTGGACTTCTCCTCCTCTTCTTTGGACGGTTCTTCTTCGTCGTGCTCCAAGGATGGCAAAGGTTCATCATCGGTACCTGTAGGGAGCTTCTCTGCACATGGAACAAACTCATCAAATCTGACATTAATTGACTCTTCAACCTTACTTGATCTTTTATTAAATATTCTATATGCTTTACTAGTTGAAGAATAACCAAGAAATATTATTCATCGCATTTTTCATCAAATTTTCCTAGAGAATCTTTTGTATTAAGAATGAAGCATTTACATCAAAATACTTTAAAATACGACACAATAGGTTTCTTTTGATAGTAAAGTTCATATGGTGTGAGATTTAATGATGGGCGAAGCATGACTCTATTAATTACATAGCATGCAGTGCTTACGGCTTCGACCCAAAAGGACTTAGGTAATTTATATTCAGATAGCATGGTGCGTGCAAGTTCTTGTATTGTCCTATTTTTCCATTCTACAACACCATTTTGTTGAGGTGTGCGTGGAGCGGAGAACTCATGCTTAATACCTAACATGTCACAAAAAGATTTAAAATTTTCATTTTCAAATTCACCTCCATGATCTAAGCGAATGCATTTTATTTTTAAATCTAATTCATTTTGAATGCGAGTACATAATTTTGAAAATTCGCAAAATGCATCAGATTTGGAGGAGAGAAATAAAGTCCAACAATATCTTGAATAGTCATCAATTAGAACATAAGTGTATAATCTACCACCAAGAATCGCAGTGTTAACGGGACCAAAGAGATCCATATGAATTAATTGCAGAGGTTTTGATGTAGAAATTTCGTTTTTGCTTTTAAAAGATGACTTAGAAAATTTGCCTTTTTGGCATGGAGAGCATAATGAAGATAAATTTCCATTTAACTTAGGAAATCCTCTAATCAATTCTCTTTTTGCTAGTTTTAAGATGAGCTTTGTACTAGCGTGGCCTAAGCGTCTATGCCATAATTCTAATTCATCATTTTTCGTTATAAAACATTTTATAGAAGATTTAGAAAGATCATGAAATGAAACTATGTAAACCTTATGAATTCTAGGTGCAGTTAATAACACTTCTTTTGTTTTAGGATTAACAATCTTGCAAAGGTTAGTGGAAGATTCAAAGTACGTCTAAACCTTTATCACACAGTTGACTTATAGATATTAGGTTATGTTTTAATCCTTTCACATAAAGTACATTTGATATAAGAAAAGATGTGTTACCCACTGTACCAACTCCCATGATCCTTCCTTTACCGTTATCGCCAAACATCACTATTCCTCCTTTCTTCTTTTCTAGGCTAAGGAATTTTGCCTTATTGCCCGTCATGTGTTTGGAGCAGTCTGAGTCCAAATACCACACGTCTTCTGTTTCCTTAGCCTTCCTGCAAATCTAGAAAGAAGATAAGAGTAAAGATCCGGATACCCAAGAGGTACCACCCATAGAGTAAGTGGTTTTCTTAGGTACCCAGATTTGTTTTAAAGATCGTTGTTTTATATTCCTGCAAGAGCCAGACGTGTGTCCAAATTTAAGACAATTAGCACACGAAATAAAGGGGGTTGAGACCCTTTTCTGAGTTTCTACGTTGCCCTTGCTGGATGATGTTTGTACATTAGAAAAACCAGAAGAATTTTTAACATTAGAGCTACCGCCGACGTTAGTAGCTAGCGTCGGGCGGTAGTGTGCACTTTTATTTCTGAGTCCGAATTTTCCAGACCCAAAGCATTGATTACCCAGAAGCATATCCAGGGATTTTTGACCAATCCCGAATTTGTTTATGGCTAAATTGAGATTTTGATTTTGTTTTTTAAGAGATGTATTTTCTTGAACAATCATAACACATTTATTTTCAAATCCTTTTTTGTTCTTTTCAATTTGTAATATATAAGTTTTCAATTTTCTCTCTAAGTCCCCTTTTTCTTTTGCAATGATTTTGTTTTGTGAAAGGGCATTAGAGAGAGAAACTTCAAGTTCTTTTATCTTAAATAAAGAGTGCTCACATTCTTGACATGAAACTTTTCTTTTTTCAAGAGAGACTAATTTTTTTGTGAGCTTACGATTTTCTTTAATAATAGATTCATTTTCATGATTGCATAAAACAAATTTATCATAAAGTTCTTCAAAGGTAGGAGGAGATACCTTAGTGTCGCTAAGAACACTGGTGTCGTCATCGTCGCTTTTGCCCATTAAGCACAAGTTTGCTTCCTCCTCGCTACTTGACTCAGAACCGTTTGACTCTTCAGAGGAAGAGTCATCCCAAGTAGCGCCCTTCAGCACTTTCTTCCTCTCTTTTGCTTTCTTTTGTTCTTTCCGCTCCTTTTGGTATTTTGGGCACTGGCTCCGAATGTGCCCGGTTTTTCTACAGTGATAGCATTCTGGAGGCATCCTTTCTTCTTCGTCATCACTTCCTTTTTCTTTCTTCGATGAAGAGGAGGATCCCTTTCGTCGAGTATCTTTTTGGAAGAATTTTTGGAATGTGTTCCTTCTCTCTGGATTTCTGATGAACTTCTTGAAATTCTTCACCAAGAGTCCTTCTTCATCATCATCATCCTTTTCGATGCACTCCTTCTTTGATGTCAGCGCCAACGCCTTTTTCTTCGGCTCCTTGTTGTATTCGTTATGTTGAATTTGTAGTTCTATCTCATGGGTTTTGAGATTCCCAATGAGATTCTCGATCTGGAGCGTTCTTAAGTTGTGCGACTCCGAGATGGCCGTCACCTTCGGATTGAACCTTGGAGGTAAGGAACGAAGAATTTTCCTCACCAAGTCCCCGTCGGAGTAGGTCTTTCTAAGCGCCTTAGAAGCGTTGACGATCTTTGTGAAGCGAGTGTACATTGAGTTGATATCCTCTTCTGTGTCCATCCTGAATTTCTCGTATTCAGATTCCAGTTGAAACAGCTTGGCATCTTTCACCTGCGATGTACCTTCGTGAGTTACTTCTAATTGATTCCAAATATCATAAGCAGTAGTGCAAGCAAAAATTCTATTAAATTCAGTCCTATTTAGGGCACAACATAAGGCGTTCATTGCTTTTGCATTATTTTTACACCTTAGTTTGTCGCTATCGTCCCATTTATCTTTAGGTTTTAATAATGTTGCCTCTCCCACTACAGTTGTAGGAGGAGAGTATCTGACTTCTACCATATTCCAGACTTCTACATCCATCGTCATAAGAAAGCACATCATTCTATTTTTCCAATAGTTAAAATCTGACCCAGTAAAGAGAAGTGGTCGACTAATCCCTTGACCCTCCGAGAAAGCGAGATCATGAGACGCCATTGTTCCCTGTTGTTAAGCCGATTGGAACAAAACCCCTCTGATACCACTTGTTGGATCGGTCGGCACCCTTAGAGGGGGGGGTGAATAAGGGTTTTCAAAAACTTTAGATTTTATTTAGAAAAACTTTAGAATATTGCAATATTAAAACAAGAAGTCAAGTAAAACAAAAAGAGAGACAAGCTTTATTGATATTAAATAAGTTTTACAAAACTTGATCTCAATGGCGCTAGAGATTGGAGGTGAATAATAAAAGCTCTTTTTGTTTTCTATCCCGGCTCGCTTCCCCACGAACCGGTGGCCCTAGCCTTCTCCTTCCCGGAGTCGGCCTCAAGCCGCTCTAGCCAATCCTTCCCCGGATGTGGCCTCGAGCACCCCCTAGACCTAGCCTAGATTTAGTCGCCAACACGAGGCGAATTTCAACCCTAAGTTCTACCCCAGACCTAGTCGCCAACACGAGGCGAATTCACTACCGTTTATAAGGAAAAAGAGAAATAAAATAGAAGACAGCAATAATAAAAACTCCCTATATGGATCTCTTGGAGAAGTGGACGAAGGCCCGCAGAGTATGATCGTAGTCGATGCGGTCTTTCGTCATGATGATGACGCGTGTTGAAATCTTCTCCACGGATCTCCTTATGGCTTTATGGATTTGTGGGAGTATCTCTCCGAACTCTCCTCTCTATGCTGTGGCACGAGGCTCTGGAATTTGGGATCTCTAGAGGATGATCAAGACGGAGCCAAAGTGTCCATTTTATTGCCTCAACGCTACCGCTACCGCCGGCGCTATCCCTTTAAGTAACATTTTGCGCAGCAGGATCTTCAATCCGCGACAACATTTTGCTCTATGCCTCTTGTGCGCCATGCTACCGCCAGCGCTAGTAGCTACCACCGGGCGCTAGCTCCTTCTAAAAACAATGCCGGAATCGCGCTAATCATCGCTAGCGCTGGGCGCTATCGCTACCGCCGGCGCTAGTGGCCATGTTGGAATTCTGGCCTCAATTTTGGGGACAACCATCCTTGAGTCATGTGGACTTTGATTTCCTGCACACTTAAACACACAAGATCAAATACACATAGGATTTGTTATTCTCAAACCTAGGAGATGCGGAAGACCATGTTCCAACACGATGTACTAAAAGAAGTGGTGTATGATTTGTTTGCACAAAACACTTTACAATTCTCTCCATGGTGCTCAACCTCACAATGCTTATTAAAACTTATCAGGAGGGTGATTAATGTTTAATGGAGTTTTCCATATCAATTTTTATTTGATTTTTATTTTAGTGACTAAAGACTCCGAATTCACTTGTTTTGCAAACATACCATTTTCATTTTTAAACCACATTTCCTCAATGAATAAGTGCATGAAAGACATAATTGCACTAAACAATTTAGTGTTGTGTAGGTAATTTATTTAGGCATTTTAATTTATTATGTTATTGCACTACACAATCATGCAAGACTAAGATTAAAAACACATGTAGGTTATCAAAATAAGTGAGTGAATGAATCATTATCAAACATAAAATATTACTCATACTTAGCGGTATGTTAAACACTCTTACACATATTTTTTACAATCAATTTCATTGTACATAACAAGATAGTTTTCAAGGCGTGACAAAAACAAAACAATATTGTAAGAAACATGAAAATTAAACATTGTATTTAATCTTTAATTGATATAATTAATCATCCTTGACATTGCAATGAATACTAAAGATAGTTTTTATAATGTTTTATAAAAATACAAAATAGAGAGTTGGCAAGAAAACATATTTTTTGCAATTTTGAACTTGTTTTGTAATTTTTATTTGATTTTTAAAATATTTTCAAAAATAAATAGTTTTATGGAAAAACACAGAAGTTGTTTAAGGGCCTATTAGTAAAATAATCATCTATGCTAGAGAAAATAAAAAAAGAAAAATTGAAATTTTAATACTGCCGCCGGCGTTAGGTACTAACATGTGGCATTAACAGACAAAGATTGTTCTTTTGCTTTGAAAACATTGTTTTGATAATTTTTAGTTCTAATGTTACTAGATCTATGTTTTCTAAGATATGGGACAAGCATGTTTGAACACATTTTTAGTTCTAATGTTTCTAGATTTATGGTTTCTAAGATTTATGGTTTTTGCCCTAAGGTGTCAAAAAGTTGTTTTTCAAATTTCTCAAAATAAAGAGAGCTCAAAAAGATATATTGTAAAAAACACAAGACAAGCATGTTCAAACACATGTGCATGGATTAAATCTTCTAGTGTAAAATAATATTCATGCAATAAATATGATATACATATGTTCTAAGATTAAAACTACCCTGACTATATATCTACACCCTAGCCTCGTACTAGTGATAGATGGGCATGAGGAGGTGCACATATGTCATAGGTTGGGGTGTTAATCCCACATGCACACACACGAGATCTCTCAACCTAGCACTCTTTCCCCTGGTTCCTCGCAATGACCCATTGGAACCCTCCCCGGTTAAGAATAAGACATGACTTAGAGATTAAGACTTCTAATGCATACAAACCTACTCCCCTGCTATTGCAAGACACGTAATCATGGTAAATGATCATACACATACTAAGCATTTAATTCTAAAGAGTGATTCGTAAATAATGACTTTACTTTTAGGAATTTTTGAAATAATGATAATTGATTTTAAGCAAAATAATTTTCATGATTTTCAAATTTCAATATTCTATTTTTTATTTAGCATAACATGGCATTATAAATAACTATCACAGAAATTAATTTCACATATATTAAGGGGTGATGCTAGTATGATGAGTTTGAATGAAAGAATCCAATGCTATGCCATTTTTGATGAAGTCCAATATACTTGACTAGATAACATTGCATGTATTGAGCTTCAACCTAATTTGTATAGACCATGAAGGACATGTTAAATCTAGTTGATTTGTTCTCAGGGGCGGATCTAGGAATTTCAACAGGGGGACAAGAAAAAGAGGTGGAGAGATAGCTGGCAAGGCTGGTAGAGCAGGGGTCGGTGGAGCTATGATAGGTCTTGGTAGTGATGTGGCTTGGGGTAAAAGTTTGGGCCAATTGATGGGTCCATACGATTTCCCAAATAGGATTGGGCTCGATGGAAGGAGGAACGGGCGGCTCGAGAAGAAACTGCAGGCATGTCAAGGGCAGATGACTTGGGGCTCAAAAAAGACTGCTCTTCCTCGTGCAGTTAGCAAGGATGGCACACACAAGTGATTGAGTAGATTCGATCAACAAGGATCTCATGAGGAGCAAACAGATGCCGCTGGTAGCGTGCCTAAAGGGGAGATTAATGTAGGCTTTTGCTGTGGTTGGGGATGATGGGATGGTGATAGGACAAAAGCGGAATGATGGGCGTTGTTGCTTCCCCTTGAAAAGTGTGTCATTTACCAAATTGATATCTTCGTCGATGATAATCGGGATTATGGAGGCATTAGAGATGGCAGATGTAGGGAACAGACACATTGACCATGTTGGGAGGCATTAACGTGCTTGCTGGAGATAATACACATGTTTTTGTGCTCATCTACTGGCATAGAGGTTGTTGCACGCGTGCAGGAACTGAAGAAACATGTCAGATCAAAATGACAGCGACTTATAGAAGAGGGACCATACATCGTCTTGCTCTTGCCAATTTCAAAGTCATTTCTCCCTCACCTCGCCACAATTTCTCGCATAGTAGTCAAAATTCATTGCCTCGACGAGAGGAATATAAATCCACTAATGATTTTGGAATTTTTTTTTTGTGGGGGGGGGGGGGGGGGGGGCGACACCCCCCATTGACTCGCCCCTATTTGTTCTAGTAAATATAAACTTATTTCTAATTTCTAAACAAATAAGAGATACATGCAATTACAATACATAATGCATTCATACACAAAACAAGTTTTGAATTCAATAAGCCCTTTTCCAAATATATTCATGATAAGAATTCTACATTATGATTTGAAAATTTTAACATAATTGAAATAAACTATCTTTTTTGTTCATCATATGATAAGTTATTTATATTCATCCTTTTTAATTAATTATAGTGAAGGCTTCTAAGGTGAATATGATATGATATATATATACACACATATATATATATATTGAGAATATATTTTTGGTCATTTAGGATAGTTTTGTAATTTTTCTTTTGATTTTGTTTTTTAGAAAAATTAACCAAAACATGTATAATTTCTTTGAAATTAGAATGGAATGATAATTAACACAGTAAAACAATTCTCAGAAATTAATAATTTAGAGAAAATCTAGATTCCAGCGGTAAGGCTTAGTGTCAGTCTGCATCAGATAATTTTTTTATGAAATAAGCAAGGTTTTCTGGATTTTTCAATTCCAAATTTTCTTGATTATAATTTTTCATAGTAGGGGAAATCTAAATCTGCAAAGAAAATAAGAAAAATAGACAAGAAGTGCGAATTTTTAATTATTATCCTATGAGTTTCAATAACCATTTAAATTCATTTTAAGTAATGAATTGGAGCAAATGATTCAATTAATCATGATAATATAACTTAAGAATTTCAGTGCTCAATTTTTAATGATATTGACAGAATCATACGCAATGGATTTTAAGCATATAAATGCTAGACTAATGTGATAAATTGGCCACTTGAAATGATATGACTTTTATTCAAATTAATCCAATTTGATTTGTTAAAAATTAAGCTTATGCAATGTGAATGAGGCATATTACATCATATATCTAATGTGACCAATGAAAACATGTTGGCTCAAACAAAAACAAGACATACAAATATGCGCACAAAAAAGTTGTTTTTTTGTAATTTTAATTGGCTAGGTAGCAAAAATAGGTTTGATAAATTATTAATTATTTTAATGAAAGCAAACCATATCCAGATAAACATCTCTCTAGACAATCAATATAGTCAAGGTACATGAAGACAATATTTGGGAACCCATATAGATCCAAATGTTTTGGATAATGAATTTTTACGAACCCAAATATGGTGAGATGTGTAAGGTTTAGATTTATCCTTCCAACAGGATGATATATGTCTAAATTTGGATCATATGGTGCACTTGATGTAGGGTGTTCTTATATAATTATATTTTCTACTAGGTGTGTGTTCTATAAGATTTGTAATTGTTAGTTATTGGGTGTCAACTTATCACCTAGAGGGGGGGGGGGGGGGGGGGTGAATAGGTTTTTCAAATTATTTTATCCCCTTTAGGTGTTCTTGTTTTCTGGTTAATAGATCTATAGATTAGTAAAGCACAGCACAGAAAACACACAAAAATTATAGAGATTACTCAAGATAGGGTGTCTTGAGTAGTCCTCTTTCCCTCTGCGCCTACCTAGCAGTGTGCTAGGATCGGCAAACTTTGTCAATGTCTCCGGCCCACAAGCCTTACACCTCAGACCCGCAATTCCCTGCAGCCTAGGCCCGCAAGCCCCTTCATTGCACCCGAGCCCGCAAACTCGACATGTTCGGACTCGCAAGTCCCTGCAGCCTAGGCCCACAAGCCCCTTCACTGCACCCGAGCCCGCAAGCTCGACACTCAGGCCCTCAAGACCTACACAGCATAGACCCGCAAGTCTTGCCTACAGCCTAGGCCCGCAAGACCCTTCACTGCACCTGAGCCCGCAAGCTCGACACTCATATCTGAAAACAGATCTTACAAGTTCTTGGCCCGCAAGACTTACAAGAGATTACAGTAATGAAAACTGTTTCTTCTGCCTGATGGAGATCGACTTCTTAACTTGAAGGAGATGCTTCTGATTTTCAATCTGAATGGTGTAGATCTTCTTCAAGCTTTCTAACTGTGCCGAATGTTGACTGGCTACCTTTCTTTTGAACGATTCTTAGCAGTCGATGAGACTTGACTGCAACTTGAAGAACACAGTATGATCATTTTGTTATTGCCTTCTTTTTTTTTCTTCACCGCCGCTTGTACTGTTTTATTGCTAGGCGGGAATCTTTTTCTTTTTTTTTTCTCATTCTTTTTCTAGGGCATCACTGTTTCCTTTTATAGGACGGATGAGCCGCTTAACGATCACATATGATGTCCTTTACTGTTAGACGCCCATCCCTCAAGAGCATGCGCTGATTGGACAATCAGGCGGCGACATTAAATGCTGAAAGCACGTTTGGCAAAATTTGAATCAATCTCGACGATATTTCCATTGTTACGATGACATGGATAATATCTCAACGACAGGACTTTGTCGATGCCTTGAACTAGTTTCTTCTTCAATTCTTCATCAGATAGTGATATCTTAGATGATACTGGACATATCTTCTGTACTCGAGCCTATGACGACACGAAGTCATCCAACTGATGTTGTCGCGATCTTCTTGTCCGCTTGATATCGCTGTAACAACTTTATCTTGTCGACGACATAAGAGATATCATGTCGACAGACCATACTTTAGCAACTGCTTGTCTTCAGCTGACCTTCTTCAGTCTTCTCGACGTCACGCCTTCATTACGACGATGTCCATCGCCATCAGTCGCACTTAGCCTTTCTGATGACAAGGCTTCTTGACGACCACATCTTAGAGTCTTCTTCTTCATCTTTGACTTTCTGATGTCATCGTGCAAATGTCACAACGATATCAGCATTCTGCCTTGCTCTGCGTGTTGTTGACGATATGCCTGCAGTTGTTGATGATATGTTTGATCCTTTTCGACGACACAGACACAGTCATCCTTCTTTGCTTTACCCATCATCTCAACAATGTGTCTGTACTTGTCGACGATATGTCCAGCCTTTTTCGACGATATTATACTTAGGCAGGTTATTGAAGTACCAAACATATTGTCTCATCTCTGCAAGCATGAACTAGATGTGACATTAAATACAACTTGCACTTATCATTGAGTTGATCATTTCTTCAAATCGGGAACACTGTTGGGTACTGTTCCCAACAATCTCCCCCTATTTGAAGAAGTCATAACTGATGAGTCCCATTTATATATATATATTTGGACTCATTTGGGCTGATATTCTAGTCTCTGCACCACATATTAGGCACATTTTCATTCATATGTATTATTCCATGCTAGGTGCACTATTAAGCTCATTTCAGTGTGCAATTGCATTCCTTGTTGTTGGGGGTAAGCACATGGTGCTCCCCTTCCCTTCCTTTATGTTTTCTGATGCTGGACGTGTATTCCCAGTTGTTTTATCTTGTTTGCAGGCGAAGTGATCATCCCGTTTTCCCCAGAAGTAATTTCTGTGCATATCGCACGGTCGTGCGTTTTCTTGACGCACGGCCGGCTGCGGTCGTGCGTTTGTGACTGGGGCAGAAAATGGAGCGTCGGAGTTTACTCGTGCGTTTTGACGCACGGGCGAATTCGCTCGTGCGTGAGTAAAACGCACGGTTGACCTGTGCTTTGTGATTTCGGAGCTTCGGATTTTACCCGTGCGTTTGAACGCATGGTCGGTATTGGTCTTGCGTGAGCAAAACGCACGGGCGGCGCAGCTTCTTCCTTAAGCCATATTTTATCCGTTAATATCGCACGGTATGCGCACGGTCGTGCGTTCGACCTTGCGTGACCATTTTTCAGCCTGTTTGCTATAAAAAGCAGGAATCGAGGCAGTCAACGGGGAGAAGGTTTGGAGAGCGATTGGAGGTGGGCTGGAGCGATTCAGAGGGAGGGAAATCACTTCCTTCCCGCTGCTCTTGAGGGCTGAAGGCTTCCCCTTCATCTCCACCACCATAGAATCCATTTCCGGTGATTTCTACCTCCATCTTTCCATCCGGGAGCACTAGGAAGCTTTCTCCACCATTAGTTCAAGCATTCTTCGCCAATAGATCAGAGAACCGCTGAAGATCTTAGGAGCGGTGACAGCATCCTTCGAGCCAAGCTCACCATCTGAGGGCCGAGTCCGGAGAGAGCCCGACAACCTATCATTCCGGCCGTGAACCCAAGACGTGACTTCTTCTTTGTGGTCCTCTCTAACCTTTGGTGCTTGAACTTCTTTGTAGTGTTTTATGAATGCTTGTTAAGTTAATCTTAATAGTTATTGCTTGTGTTCATATGCAATGTTGTGGTGATGGCATGAATAGCCCTTTTTTCCTAGTGATTTCTGAGAATCGCTGTGTGTGAAGCCACTAGCAATTGCTAGTGGTGATGTTTAGAGAAGAGGTGTGTGCGACCCTCAACCGTCATAGTTACATTCTGTCCACGCGCCTTTCGAAGCACGGCATCGCGGCCATTGCATCCATCTCGCCTTGCGAAGCGGAGTTTTGACCCGCATCTTTCTTTATTCTGCAATAGCATAGGATCCCAAAATCAAACCTCCCGTTGTTACTTATTAACCCTTTTAACTGAATTCCTGGGTTGAGCAAACCGTACTACCCAACTTGCGGTCCTTTGAGAACGATATTCCGGGAGTTCCTCCCTATTTTATTACTAGAGCGACCGGTGCACTGTCGTCGTATCGCATTTCATGCCTGCTAATTAGCAGTGCCGAATTTAACGCATCAAGTTTTTGGCACCGTTGCTGGGGACTGCAAGCGTGTTTGATTTGTTTTTATTTGGAAATTTGTTTTAAGGTATTTTGTTTTTCTCGTTGTGCGCTAATCCATTGTCTTGCAAGCAAGTACTATGACTTCTATCCAGCAACGTATTTATCAGGGCAGTTTAAACGATCTCAGAGATCAGGCACAATTAAATAATCATGCATCCGAGATCTCCACTGATATTATTGAGTTTATTTCTGAGAATTGCAAATTCAGCGGGGATACACATGAGGATGCAGTACGTCATGTGCAGGAATTCTTAGAAGTCTATTATACATGTATTTTCAATGGAGTTGAAAATGACCAACAGAAGATCTTAGCATTTTCATTCTCTCTGCATGATAAAGCTAAAGGATGGTACCGGGATACCCGGAAAATTGGGATAACTTCTTGGAAGCAATTTGAAGGGAAGTTCCTGTTTGATTTTCAACACCGCATGCAAGGTATGAATAGGCATAAGGAACTTATTGCCTTCGGTCAGAGAAAAGACGAGACATTAGTGGATGCATGGGGGCGTTTTCAATCCTTACACAGGGATTGTTACCGTGAAGATTTGTCAGAAGACTTTTTAATTCAGATTTTCTATTTCAGCGTAATGGACAGGTTCCGCTTGCTTTTTGATGTTGCAGCTGGAGGCGCCCTGTTTAATAAGTCGGGGAAGGACGCCTGGGAAATAGTGGCGAATATAGTGTAGACTAGCCAGTATTGGAGCCACTCTACTCATCCTTCGAGCACTAGCGAAGTTAATACAGTGACACTTAATGGAGCAGAGGAATGCTTTCCTGCAGATCAAGCAGAGCGGTTAGTTACTCTTGTGGGCGATATGCTGCTCAAAATGAGTGAACAGTCCGCAGCAATCCAGCAGCTCGACTCTGCTATGAGTACTCTCACAGATGTTTTCTCTGGGATCGTGGATCAGCCGCCCGAGTATGAAAACGCCATGAAGTTAAGAAGTGGCAGGAGTGTAAAAAACCACCCACCGCAGAAAACACCTCCAGCACCTGCGCTACAGGAACCGCTTACGAATCCTACGAACAGGCCTGATGCAGATGTGACAATGGAGCTGACTCCTATCCCTCTTGTGCCGGATTCTGCGAGCTCGGCACAACCCTCAAAAAATATTATTAGCCCTCCTTTTCCTCACAGGTTATGGAACGAGAAATCAGAAAAGCAATTTCGCAAATTCCTGGAAATGATGAAGGGAGTACAAGTTAGCATCCCGCTGATTGATCAGGCCATCTCCCAGATACCGGGTTACTCAAAATTCTTGAAGAAGCTGATTTCAAAGCGAAAGGAACTGGAGGACCTCAAAACCATTGATCTCACTGAGGAGTGCTACGCCCTCATCACCGACATCCCTACAAAGCGTAAGGATCCTGGCAGCTTTACCATCCCTTGCAAAATTGGTCACCACTTATTTGGTCAGGCACTGTGCGATCTAGGAGCCTCCATCAATCTAATGCCACTCTCCATCTTTCAAGATCTAGGTGCGGGAATTTTGAAGCCAACACAAGTAATGCTACAGCTAGCCGACAGAACGATCAAGAAGCCGACTGGAATTGTGGAAGACATCACCATAGTGGTCCTTTCCAGCTGATTTCGTCATCCTTGACATGAAGGCCGATGCTAGAGTCCCTATTATCTTGGGGCGCCCCTTTCTCGCGACGTCACGTGCCATCATTAATGTGGAGCAGGGAGAGCTCACTCTCAGACTGGGGCAAGACGCCATATCTTTTAATGTTCACAATCCGGCGCAACTATTTGAGATCACAGACGGCGAACTGGCAGAGCCAACCGAAGAACTGGATAGTCAGGTTGTTATAAGCCCTGGGGACTGCGAGACTTTTTGGCAGCAAGAAAGCCTTGAGGGCAATGGAGGTTCATCCTCGGACAAGTCTGAGGATCTGCATGCGAGCAAAGAATCATTTATTATGCCTTCAGATTTAAACACCGTGCCGGCTCTCAAACAACTACCAAACTCTCTGAAATATGTCTTCTTGGGGGAAAATACCACGCATCCGATGATCATTTCTGCAACTCTGTCTGTGGATGACGAAGCTGCGTTGGTAAGGGTGCTAAGAAAATATCAAAAAGTCTTCGGACGCTCCCTTGCCGATATTAAAGGAATCAGCCCCACCGTCTGCATGCATAAGATCCTTCTTGAAGATCAATACAAGCCTTCGGTTCAACCCCGAAGGCGGCTGAATCTGAAGATGCAAGAGGTGGTGAAGGAAGAAGTGATCAAGCTTTTGGATGCAGGCATTATCTATCCAATTAGCGACAGCAAGTGGGTCAGCCCAGTTCAGGTTGTGCCAAAGAAGGGAGGGATCACCATTGTCCCGAACGAGAAAAATGAGTTATTGCCTACCCGTGTAATCACCGGATGGAGGGTCTGCATTGATTACCGCAAATTAAATGATGCTACGCGCAAGGACCATTTTCCTCTCCCTTTCATTGATCAGATGTTGGAAAAGCTGGCAGGGCAAGACTACTACTGTTTTCTGGATGGGTATTCCGGGTACAATCAAATCCTAATCGACCCTGCTGATCAGGACAAGACTACGTTCACCTGTCCTTCCGGTACTTTCGCGTTCAAGCGCATGCCATTTGGACTTTGCAATGCTCCTGCGACTTTTCAGCGATGCATGCTTGCAATCTTCGCTGACATGGTGGGCGACTTTCTCGAAGTCTTCATGGATGACTTCACTTTATTTGGCTGCAGCTTCGACTCGTGTCTTGCCAATCTTGATAAGACCTTGAAGCGGTGTGAGGACACCAACCTCATCCTAAATTGGGAAAAATGCCATTTCATGGTGCCCGACGGAATCGTGTTGGGGCATAAAGTATCCCGCCTGGGGCTTGAGGTAGACCAGGTGAAGGTTAGTGTCATCAAGAATCTTCCTCCGCCGTCTTCTGTGAAGGGTATCCGCAGCTTTCTCGGACATGTGAGATTCTATCGGAGATTTATCAAGGATTTCTCATCCATTTCAAAACCTCTTTCTCACTTACTAGGCAAGGATATCCCGTTCAATTTCAATGAAGCTTGTATGCAAGCTTTTGAAACGCTACGGGGGCAACTTATCTCTGCTCCGATCTTGGTGGCACCTGACTGGAGTTTGCCTTTTGTGATCATGTGCGACGCTAGTGATGTGGCCGTGGGTGCAGTGCTTGGTCAAAAGAAAGACAAAATCTTTCACACCATTGCATATGCCAGTAGAACTCTAAATAACGCTCAAGCTAACTACACCACCACGGAGAAAGAAATGCTAGCCGTGATCTTCGCCTTCGAGAAGTTTCATTCGTACTTGGTGCTCTCTGAAGTAATAGTGTACACAGATCATGCCGCACTAAAGTACCTATTCAGCAAGAAAAAAGCCAAGCCGCGTTTAATCCGCTGGATCCTACTGCTGCAAGAATATGATTTGGAAATCAGAGACAAGAAGGGGGTAGAGAATGTAATCGCAGATCACTTATCGCGGCTGGAGAACAACATGTCGGCTGAAGTTTCCGACAACAAAGAGGAGGAAATGACTGACTATTTTACAAACGATAAGCTATTCGCCATCACTACGCATCCGTCAGCAACCCCATGGTATGCTGATATAGCGAACTATCTCGCATGTAAAACTTTCTCGCCCAATCTTACGCCTCAGCAGAGGAATAAGCTGTTTTTGGACTTAAAGTATTATTTTTGGGAAGATCCTTTATTATTTCATACTTGTAGCGATGGTGTAATCAGACGTTGCGTCCCGGAATCTGAGTATAGATCTGTTCTCGAACATTGCCACGATAGGGAGGCTGGAGGACATATGGGCGCTGTTAGGACAGCACGCAAGGTGCTTCAAAGTGGACTGTTTTGGCCCACGCTTTTCAAGGATGCTCACGCATACGTCTTAAAATGCAATGAATGCCAGAGAACTGGTAACATTTCGAGTAAAGACGAGATGCCGCTTAATAATATGTTAGTTTGTGAACCTTTCTACGTTTGGGGAATCGACTTCATGGGTCCATTCCCAATGTCTCATGGAAAACATTATATAATAGTGGCGGTGGACTACGTCTCAAAGTGGGTGGAGGCGAAGGCTGTTGCTGCTAATGATGCCCGTACGGTTTTGAAATTTATTCATACAAATATCTTTTCGAGATTCGGAGCTCCGCGGACAATTATAAGTGATGGTGGTAGCCATTTTTGCAACCGACAATTTTTGCAATTACTAAAAAAATTTGGCGTGCATCATAAAGTCTCGTTAGCTTACCACCCGCAAACGTGTGGACAAATGGAAGTTTCGAATAGAGAACTTAAAAGAATAATAGAAAAATCGATCCACTCGAACAGAAAGGATTGGGCAACGAAAGTGGATGATGTCTTGTGGGCCTACCGTACAGCCTTCAAAACTCCTTTGGGAATGTCACCCTTTCAACTTGTTTTTGGAAATGCATGCCACCTACCAGTGGAACTAGAACACAAGGCTTTGTGGGCAACTAAGTTCCTAAACATGGACATCGCAGCAACAACAGAACGGCGTCTCGCTCAGCTGAATGAACTTGAAGAATTACGGCATTTTGCCTACGAGAACTCCCGCATATATAAAGAAAAGACAAAGCAGTGGCATGATAGGCATATTAAACCAAAAGAATTCAATCCGGGAGATAGTGTTCTCCTCTACAACTCCCGTCTACGCCTATTCCCCGGAAAGCTGAAGTCACTGTGGAGTGGACCGTTTACGGTGACTGGTGTCTCTCCGTTTGGCGCAATTGAAATTTCTGGTGAAAAAGAAGGGAAGTTCAAGGTGAATGTACATCGCTTGAAAATCTATGAGGGCGACACAGTTTTGAAGGACAGTGAAAAAATGTATCTAGCTGAATCAAATGTGTCAGAGTGATTCTTTTTCTTTTGTCTCTTTGCTGTATTCGAATACGTGATTTGTAAAATCTTGTTGAATCTGTATCTCTTTTCTTTTGGTTATATGTTGTATTTCGGGGTTAATTCTGAGCAATTTCCTTAAAAAAAAATTTTATTTGTGAGAACTCTTTGCACAATGCTTAATACAGGTATTTGGTCCACCTTAAAGGACGTTTAAAAAAAGGGCTTCTTGGGAGACAACCCATGGGGAACCACCCGGTTCCGTCTAGTTTTTTAATTCCTTTTGTGCACTGTTATTTCTATTTTGCTAACATTGCAGGAGGATGCTCTCTTGTGGACGATGATGAAGGGGAAATATTTCTAAAAAAATGGGATTACCGCACTTCTGGCATGCTCTTTTATGAGCATAGGTCAACTCTACCCCTCTCTTACTTATGTTTGAATTGTTTATTCCAGTGAGTTTTAATCAAGTCTGGGGGAGAGAGCGAGCTTTGCACATGCACACACTTTGCATGACATGCTAGAATGTGCTAAGTTAGGATTTATATTTTGTTGTGCATATTGCATACACTTGCACCTAATTCACGCGCACTTGATCACGCGTGCTTTTTGGGTATTGCTGCGAGGTTTTCCCACTCGTAAGAATTGAGTTGTTAGCATGTGAGTGAGGAGTAGAGAAAAATGTTGACTCGAGTAGTGCTCTAGTCAAGTGCTCCCGTCACGCCTAGAAATTCAATTAGAGTAGAATGAAATTCAGAATTATAATTTAGTTATTTCTTTTATAGTAGATGAAATTTATTTTACTTTAGTGGTTAATCCAATGAATCCAACGGTAGCATAAGGTCGAGTGTAGCAGACTAGTAGTAGCTTATTACTAGGGTCGGAAGGAAGGACAACCTTTCTCGGTGGCTAGAACTTTCACTAGGCGACTCTCGACACGATTGTGTTGAAGTACTCGTCATAAAATGCGATATAGGCCATTTCTTGATCCGGTTGAGCTTTGGAAATCCTTACCTACGTAATCACCGTTGCAAGCCCACTTGAGCCTACCTTTCCTCCTTGTTTAGCTCCACTATAATTTAACCAAAGCCATATGGCCGAAACTATTGCGCACCAACCTTTGAGCTGAAAGAAATTTTTTTTTTCGATCACATTTGGTGTCACCCTTGTTGTGTATGGCAGTTTTGAATTAGCTGAAGGAGCCGTTTTATTGTACTTTCAAATGTCATTTTGTCAATGCGAGAAAAGAAAGAAAAGAAAAGAAATTAAAAAAAAAGTTGTGTAAAAATAATTTTCTCTCGGCAATCTCTATTTATATCTGGCTCAGCACGCACCTAGTGTTCAGTTGAAGTCTGGGGGTGTCGTGTAATTACTGAAAATATTGGTGATTGTTATTATCTTGAGTGCTCAGGTTGTGTTAAGTGCGATTCCCATCGTCCTTCTACTTACCTAGCCTATAATCAACCTAAGCCCAATAATTACCTATCAGTCTTATTGATTTTAGACACGAGTCGTCTCATGCAGTAGAGAGAGTGCGGCAAGCCTATGGACACCGAATTTGATGGATTTCTTAGGAGTTTGTCCCTAGCTTCGATTCGAGTAATATTTTACTCATTAGTCATGCTATTTTTCCTTTTGCGCGACCGAAAGATTCACCAGGATTCACCATCCAAGTAGATTAAATTTCAATTTACTGTTTTAGAAAAAATTAGATACAATCTTGAGTTTAATTCTGTTCTAATGCATTTCTATGCGCGAGAGCATTCAACTTCGCATTGTTCTCTACCGCTCAAACTCAAGCTAACATTCAATTGTTCCGACAGGAGAGCTGAGTAGTCTGCCCGAGACGTGCAAATGGTTAAGTCTGGGGGTGTGATGAGTCCCATATATATATATATATATATATATATTTGGACTCATTTGGGCTGATATTCTAGTCTTTGCATCACATATTAGGCACGTTTTCATTCATATGTATTATTCCATGCTAGGTGCACTATTAAGCTCATTTCGGTGTGCAATTAGATTCCTTGTTGTTGGGGGTAAGCACACGGTGCTCCCCTTCCCTTCCTTTATGTTTTCTGATGCTGGACGTGTATTCCCAGTTGTTTTATCTTGTTTGCAGGCGAAGTGATCATCCCGTTTTCCCCAGAAGTAATTTCTGTGCATATCGCACGGTCGTGCGTTTTCTTGACGCACGGCCGGCTGCGGTCGTGCGTTTGTGACTGGGGCAGAAAATGGAGCGTCGGAGTTTACTCGTGCGTTTTGACGCACGGGCGAATTCGCTCGTGCGTGAGTAAAATGCACGGTTGACCTGTGCTTTGTGATTTCGGAGCTTCGGATTTTACCCGTGCGTTTGAACGCATGGTCGGTATTGGTCTTGCGTGAGCAAAACGCACGGGCGGCGCAGCTTCTTCCTTAAGCCATATTTTATCCGTTAATATCGCACGGTATGCGCACGGTCGTGCGTTCGACCGTGCGTGACCATTTTTCAGCCTGTTTGCTATAAAAAGCAGGAATCGAGGCAGTCAACGGGGAGAAGGTTTGGAGAGCGATTGGAGGTGGGCTGGAGCGATTCAGAGGGAGGGAAATCACTTCCTTCCCGCTGCTCTTGAGGGCTGAAGGCTTCCCCTTCATCTCCACCACCATAGAATCCATTTCCGGTGATTTCTACCTCCATCTTTCCATCCGGGAGCACTAGGAAGCTTTCTCCACCATTAGTTCAAGCATTCTTCGCCAAGAGATCAGAGAAGCGCTGAAGATCATAGGAGCGGTGACAGCCTCCTTCGAGCCAAACTCACCATCTGAGGGCCGAGTCCGGAGAGAGCCCGACAACCTCTCATTCCGGCCGTGAACCCAAGACGTGACTTCTTTTTTGTGGTCCTCTCTAACCTTTGGTGCTTGAACTTCTTTGTAGTGTTTTATGAATGCTTGTTAAGTTAATATTAATGGTTATTGCTTGTGTTCATATGCAATGTTGTGGTGATGGCATGAATAGCCCTTTTTTTCCTAGTGATTTCTGAGAATCGTTGTGTGTGAAGCCACTAGCAATTGCTAGTGGTGATGTTTAGAGAAGAGGTGTGTGCGACCCTCAACCGTCATAGTTACATTCCATCCACGCGCCTTCCGAAGCACGGCATCACGACCGTTGCATCCATCTCGCCTTGCGAAGCGGAGTTTTGACCCGCATCTTTCTTTATTCTGCAATAGCATAGGATCCCAAAACCAAACCTCCCGTTGTTACTTATTAACCCTTTTAACTGAATTCCTGGGTTGAGCAAATCATACTACCCAACTTGCGGTCCTTTGAGAACGATATTCGGGGAGTTCCTCCCTATTTTATTACTTGAGCGACCGGTGCACTGCCGTCGTATCGCATTTCGTGCTTGCTAATTAGCAGTGCCGAATTTAGCGCATCAATAACCCACTCAATGATAAATGCCACTCATATAAAAAGGTTTAGCATTTTAAGTAAATAAGCATATAATAATGACATTGCAACTATATTTGAGTGAACACAGAATTTGACAAATATTACTTCATTTATAAATAGTGTCAAATGTTTTCAAAAGTTTTTGACATTTCTACATTCAGCCCCATAAAGATTTAGTCATCTATATCTCTGGTGCCCTCATAGCAGCTTCACCCTTTGCTTTCTTGGCACTATCTTCTTGCTCCTTTTCAGCTTGTCTGATGAAGTATTCAAACGGTTTGGGATGATACTTGAGAGGTTCAGGAGCATCAGTTGGGATTCTACCTACTTGCTTGTCCCTCCTGTGACTCCTTCTTGATTCTTCTTAATCTTCATATTTATCCTATTCTTGAGGGCTGTATATATTATATCGTTCACCTTTATTAGCTTTCACTTGCTCCCATGCTTTTAGAATGATGGTCCTGGATTTGGGACTCCATCTTTCATAGTCATCCTTTTTCTCCATCTCCTCCCCGTACTTTCTCTTCCTCATTTTTATTTCTTCATCCTCCAGTGCTTCCTTCTCTTTACCCTTATCAGTGGAAGTATCATGGATATCTGCATGTTGGTCTTCAGCATGGTACTCTTCTGCAGACTGGTCAAAATGTAGAGGAGGGAGATTCATTGCTTCCCTGATGGTGTTTGTGGTCCAGATGGCATGATCACCAATGGCCTTTATCATTGATCTCTCCCCCTTTATGACTGCTTCAGATATCCCACTCTGGAGATTTTCCTCTGAAACCAATATCTTGTTTTTAAGCATGTGGATTCCTGCTTCCAAGTGATTCTTGGTCTCAAGCAGATGACTGTCTAGATCTTTATTGTGGTGATCTAGACTTTCTTGGAGATCTGTTTTGTGTTTAGCCATCCTCTTGGTGGATGCAATGTAGGCCTTTTCTATGTTGCTGACAATCAGAGTCTGATTGACCCCTAAATTAGATAGACCCTTGTGAGTAAGGGATGTCTCTTTAGTAGTATGCTCTTGTAGATTCTTCACATCATTTCTCAAGCTCTCAGTTTCAACAAATAGTTCCTTTTTCAGTTCCCTAACAGTAGAGGTAACATAGCTTTCTATTTTTAATCTTTGCTCTTCCAGGAGCATCTTTATCTGAGACAACAGTGAGAACTCCACTGGTGTAACGCCCCGGGGTTTTTCTTATAACTATTTTATTAAAATGTATGGAATTAATAATAATTATTTGAAAATGAGATTTTCATTCAGGGCGTCGATGCGTAGGGGCGTTACCGTTTTAAGAGTGTCGTCGTCATCCAGCGTTTTGTTTCTAGAAAGAGGCTTATATGCGGGTATGTATAAATATATATATATATATATATATATAATCATGTATATAGGGTCTTGTATAAGTAAATTTGTGCAACCATGTTTTCGTATAGGGAGGCATTTGTAGGTGGAGGTTTATATGCGTGTATAAAGGTCCTTGCATAAGCCTATATAAGTTTTCATATATGAAATTCTTATAACTCTATATGAGTTATTTTTTTTATTTACATATGTAAAGGTTTATATATTATAAATATTTATATATATATAATCAAGCTTTGGAATCTTCAGCCATCGTGCTCCTCCCCCCCCCCCTCGATAACTCCAGCTGCCGAGCGCGACTTAGGGGTGGACTAGGGTTCGGCGTTGGGATAGTCGGTGGTGGCGATTTGGAGGTCGCCGGAGCTTGGCTTCTTCGTCGGAGTAGAGGATCGGAGAGCTCTTGTCGAGCTTTCCTAGGATTGGGAGGTGTTGCGGCCTTGGTTCACACTTAAGGCAATAAAACTCTTATTCTCCCCCTTCCTTCCCCCTTTCCCATTACTTTGCTAGTATGGAGCTTGTGCTGGTATTATTTTACCCGATTTCTATGCTTGGGGGTTGTTTTGGTAGTTTTCTCTACCCAGGTTTATGTTTCCCTTAAAGGGGGTTGCTGTTATGATTTCTGTAAGGGGGGATGCTGTTATGTTTCCCTTAAGGGGGCTGCTGTTATGATTTCTATATGGGGGGGCTGCTGTTATGTTTCCCTTAAAGGGGGATGCTGTTATGATTTCTGTATGGGGGGCTGCTGTTATGTTTTCCTTAAAGGGGGGCTGCTGCTGTTTGTATTTAGAGGGGTTGCCTTGTGCAGGTTGCTGATGTTCTTATACCTTAAATAGGGGGCTGCCTTATGTACTTACACCTATACTCTCAATGGGGGGCTGCCTTGCTCAGATTGCTGCGGTTTATATACTTTAAATTTGGGGGCTGCCTTATATGCATGTGCATATACTTTAATTGGGGGATGATATTTATAAAATTCTAGTTTTGTTTTGTTAGGGGCTGCTTCCTATACTAATTTCTTCATTCGGGGGCTGCTTTAATAAATTTTATTATGGGAACTGCCTTATAGAACTCTGTCTGGGGGCTGCTTTATAAAACCTATCATCTTGGGGCTACCTTCTTCATGGTCCTACCTATTAGGTTTAGGTTGTGGTGTTCCTCTTGGTTGTGGGCAAGGTCCTTTATAAAATTCTCCGTCGATTTTAAAATGAATTCTTCTAGTCAACTTTGATATAAGTCTTCCTCGATGACTTGATATAAGCCTTTTCCTGTCGGCTCTCGTTGAGTTTCTTGTCGATTTCATTGCTTATTCTGAAATTGTCTCCTCATATATCTATATGTTCTTCCGCCGGGAGTTCCCGGGTATCTTAAGCATTGTTATCAAACCTTTTAAGTCCCTTTGGCTGAGACTTTTGATAAAGCTATGCTCTATTCTTGAGTTGCCCTGTATTTGGTTAGTGTTCATTGTGGTGTCTTGTCGTGCCTTATTCATCGTACTGTTACGAGAAGTTCGTTGGGAGTCAAGTTTGGGCTCACCAAGTGTTTTCTTTGGACCTTTGAGTGTTGTTCTGGTGTTTAGCCTTTGTGTTAAGTTTACCTTCGTCTTGTTCCGACACCAAGCCTTGCATGGTGTCATCTTTCTGAAATCTTCGACCTTGTTGTAAGTTGAATGTTGATATATTGATTAATTGCTGAACATGGTGCTTACTGATCCTCTCGTCTTGAGTTGTGGTTACAACTACCTGAAATCCTATTTTCCCGTCTGGCACTCCTTTGTTTGCTATGTTGGATTTATGAGCCAAGTATGCTATGTTGTCTAATTCTCCGAGATAGTTTTGGTGAGTGGTTCTTGATCTCTATGATCTTCGTTGTCTAATGTTCTGAGTGTTCTCTGGTGAACTGCACCGTGGTTTAGTTATATACTTATATATATGATTATGCACCCCTGCTTTTGGTGCTATGTGTGAGTCTGTTGAGCGTGTGATCTAAAAGTCACCACCATAGTGCCTCTATTGGGCTGTTGGTTTGGGTGGATTGGAGTCACCGCCGCAGCACTCCTGTGTTGTTTTTCGCTGCGGGCGTTAGTGGAGATACCACCGTCACAGTGCCTTCTTTTGGGGGACGCTTTTCCCTCGAGCTGATCAGTCTCAAGTTCTTATAAACATATATGCTTATATATGTTTATTATGATATTACATGTATGACCATCACCTCGGAGCCGCAATGGCGGACACGTGGTGGGCTTTGATTATTTTGGCTAATATCGTCTGGTGCAGGCTTTTCCTCTTACCGAGTGCACTCGTTTGAGCTGGTTCGAGTTGTTGTAAGATTATTGATGTTTATCTGCTTAGTTCTCCATTCGGCAATCTTTTATTTCTGATTGCTGCTAATCTTTGTTTTCTTGCACCCTTTGGGCTGAGGTATTCTTTTCTTATGAATGTCTCAGGTTCAGGTCTTTAGCTGCCACAGGAGTTAGAGCGGTGTCGTTCAATTTTCCTATCGAGGCCCTTCCTCTCTTCTAGGTAAGGGGCAATTCTTTAGTTGTTGCCTTCTTTTGGATGTTGTCCTTCTTTCCTGCGGGTTCATGTCAGTTGTTGGCGCCCGTTTGGCTTTTATGCTTAGTTTACTTGCTAGAAATTTTGCTGTTACTTTTGGGTTATTTACCTACTTGCTCTCAAGGAAGCTTTATGCTAGGATGCATTAGTTACTTTTTGGTATAAAAATGTCATTCTTGCATATCATGATTTTAAATAAATGTCACATACTTTGAAGATCGTGAAATTCCTTTCTTACTGTACTAACCATAGATTTATGCATATCATTTCTTGGATGTTGATCTTCATGCTCATGTAGGCTAAAATGAACCTATTTTCCGCTGCGTATGTATAGTTTTCTACTTGTGGACTAAATGAACCACCGGACCGAGGGACACGGTCTTAAGCTAAAAATGTAAAATTCTCTTTTTAATCCAAGTGCATTTATGTCTTTTATAAAATAATCGTAAGGAGTGTTTGCCTGAGCGTCGGTAGTTGTCCCCTGCTTGATGTGGCATCATAGCGCGTATTTTCCCTTTGCTTTGATAATATTTATTAAATTCGTGGGAAAATGCGGGTTGTGATAGTTGGTATCAAAGCGAGGTTAGCTGGGTTGCTGGGATAATCTGGTTGGCCCGGTTGACCGCCTAGTGAGAATCGATATTCATTGCATACACCCACCGAAGGGTCATCAGTATGTCTTGGCTGAAGCATGAACACTACACTCATAGCATGATAAGAAGTATACTGGGCATATTATATAGTATGGGATGCATAATATGTGTTTGTATATGGATCCTCATAGGTGACAACATACGACTGTTATGTAGTATGGGATGCATAACGTAGGTCGCATGCGTGTCCATTACATGCGATAATATGTAGTATGGGATGCATAAGATCGCATGTGTACGTCGCTCATAGCATGCATTAAGGCCTTCTTAGATTGCATAGCACTGCATATACATCATAACATAGCATTACCACACGTGCCAAGCTAAAGACATACATGATGGCGCTCGTACACACATGATTTGAAATAAAATTTGACATTCATGCATTTATATTATATGCACATAAGTTGATAGGATGATGGTATATCATCCTAAGTTAAGCATAACATCATTTCATGAATTCCCAGAGCAAGGTAACAATAAGAGCAAGTATCTACTCTTTTCTGATCTGTATCGAGTTAGGAAATTCTAGTTCCTAGCTGTTGCATCTTAAGCTAGGTGTAGTGATGTGTTTGTTCATAATTGCAGTCGATGACTCCAGAGCGTAGTGCGTCGGAGTCGGCTCCCCAGTTAGAGGGCGAGTCTTCGGGTGCGCGCAAGGTAAAGCGTTTGGTCCTTTAGCTAGAAATCGGTCTTTCCTTGAGTGCGTTGGCTTTTCGCGCTAGGTTTTTGCTCCGATTCTTTCCGCGGCGTGTGCTCGTAACCTTTTAGTTCCCGGTGGGTTGCTTACCTCATTTCTATGCTAGAAACCGTTATCAGTTTGCCGTGTATCGAGTTTTTTCCTGTGGCGCGGGAGTTCCCTGATGTCTTCCCAGTTAATCCCCATGGTTTTTTCTGCCTGTGAGATTTGAGGAGTTCGTTTCTGACCTTGAGCCGGGTACCCGTCCTATTGCTAAGGCACCATACCCTTTGGCCCCGCGTGTGTTGCGAGAGTTGCGCACTTAGTTAGATGAGTGGTTGCAGTGTGGCTTTTTCCTGGCCTAGTTCCTTGCCCTGGAGTGCTCTCGCTTGTTCGTAAAGAAGAAAGTTAGTTCGGTGAGATTGGGTGTCGATTATCGAGAACTGATCAAGGTGACTGTCAAGAGCAGATAGTCGTTGCCTTAGATTGATGTTTTTCTTGACCAGTTGCGTGGTAGTTCGGTGTTTTCGAAGGCTGATCTTCGTTTAGGCTTCCTTTAGTTGGGGATCCGCGAGTCAGATGTTCCGCGATCTGCTTTCTGTTCTCGGCTTGGACATTTCGAGTTCTTGGTAATGTCCTTTTCCTTTTGGGTAATCTTATCCGCATCTGTTTTCCTAGCCCTCTTCGGTTAGCGTTTCTATCTAGCGAGTGTGGGCTTACCTCTCCCTTTGCTCTTTTCATTCGTTGTTTTCTAAGTTTCAGTTCTAAGTTTCGGGACAAAAATTTTTGTTAGGAAGGGTGGTTGTAACGCCCCAGGTTTTCTCCGGTAGTTAATCCAAGCGGGTATGTGAGGGACTTAGTGGTAAATTGTTTGGTTCCGTTGTTGCAAAGTTTCAGGGCGAAACTCTCTGTTAGGAGGGGTGGCTGTAACGCCCCGGGGTTTTTCTTATAACTATTTTATTAAAACGTATGGAATTAATAATAATTATTTGAAAACGAGATTTTTATTCAGGGCGTTGATCCGTAGGGGCGTTACCGTTTTGGGAGCGTCGTCGTCATCCGGCGTTTTGTTTCTAGAAAGAGGCTTATATGCGGGTATGTATAAATATATATATAGATATATATATATATAATCGTGTATATAGGGTCTTGTATAAGTAAATTTGTGCAACCATGTTTTCGTATAGGGAGGCATTTGTAGGTGGAGATTTATATGCGTGTACAAAGGTCCTTGCATAAGCCTATATAAGTTTTCATAGATGAAATTCTTATAACTATATATGAGTTATTTTTTTATTTACATATGTAAAGATTTATATATTATAAATATTTATATATATAATCAAGCTTTGGAATCTTCAACCATCGTGCTCCTCCCCCCCCCCCCCCCCCCCCAATAACTCCAGCTGCCGAGCGCGACTTAGGGGCGGACTAGGGTTCGGCGTCGGGATCGTCAGTGGTGGCGATTTGGAGGTCGCCGGAGCTTGGCTTCTTCGTCGGAGTAGAGGATCGGAGAGCTTTTGTCGAGCTTTCCTCGGATTGGGAGGTGTTGCGGCCTTGGTTCTCTCTTAAGGCAAGAAAACTCTTCTTCTCCCCCTTCCTTCCCCATTTCCCATTACTTTGCTAGTATGGAGCTTGTGCTGGTATTATTTTACCCGATTTCTATGCTTGGGGGTTGTTTTTGCAGTTTTCTCTACCCAGGTTTATGTTTCCCTTAAAGGGGGCTGCTGTTATGATTTCTGTATGGGGGGCTGCTGTTATGTTTACCTTAAGGGGGGCTGCTGTTATGTTTTCTGTATGGGGGGGCTGGTGTTATGTTTCCCTTAAGGGGGGCTGCTGTTATGATTTCTGTATGGGGGGTTGTTGTTATGTTTTCCTTAAAGGGGGGTTGCTGCTGTTTGTATTTAGAGGGGCTGCCTTGTACAGGTTGTTAGTGTTCTTATACCTTAAATAGGGGGCTGCCTTATCTACTTACACATATACTCTCAATGGGGGGCTGCCTTGCTCAGATTGCTGCGGTTTATATACTTTAAATTTGGGGGCTGCCTTATATGCATGTGCATATACTCTAATTGGGGGCTGCTATTTATAAAATTCTAGTTTGGTTTTGTTAGGGGCTGCTTCCTATACTTATTTCTTCATTCGGGGGCTGCTTTAATAAATTTTATTATGGGGACTGCCTTATAGAACTCTGTTTGGTGGCTGCTTTATAAAACCTATCATCTTGGGGCTGCCATCTTCATGGTCCTACCTATTAGGTTTATGTTGTGGTGTTCCTCTTGGTTGTGGGCAAGGTCCTTTATAATTTCTTTGTGGCTGTCTCCTCATTGATTTTAGCATGGTAGCTATTGATTCATTTTATTTCCCTTGTTTCTTCCTAAATTAAACTCTCGATTATGAAATACTGCATCTATATGTTAGGATTTTGTTGGGTATATGCGGAGTTAAATTTTGTTTCTGGGAATTTAAATTGGATAACTCTTGTTGGGTCGGTATGGGGAATTGGATGCCAAAGTTCCTGGGAATGTCTTTTGCTAACTCTCGAGGACTTAGTGAGGCTAGTATCTGTTTATATCGAAGAACATGTGATGAAATTTCGGTCTTGGATCTCTATTCGTGTCGGGGACCGTCAGCTTTGTGCTGATAATAAATATTAATGAATGCTATTAAATAGCACTCATGTATGTTTATAAATGTTATTGAATGTTATTAAATAACGTCATACTTAAGGTGCAAGTGTTAAGGTTCATTCCCCTATAGTAAATATAAACCCCTCCTCGAGCTTCAAACTAAGCATGTTGCTTATGAGTTTACGTTGGACGCTGGTTTCAGTCTGGAGAGTGGGTGGACGTATGGGTCCCCACCATGGTTCTTTTAGCTTGTCATGCAGCGACTTGGTATGGCATCCTTGTAGATGCCCCGGTTTAGGGATGCTCTTGTGGCTTATGCTTTATATGAGGAAAATTGTTTAATTCAAGCCTTACCCATAGCTAACCAACATATCTATCATTTTATAGTTTCCCTCCTTTCTTCTTCCTGGTCTTCCTAACCGGTTGATTTTAGGTTAGTGGCAGTTGTGTTTCACTTTTTGGGTCTTGTTTGGTGTTCTAGGTTCTTGATCCCTGCTGTCATCCCCCTTAGAATCTGGATAGCTTCTATACCTATTTAGTTATGCTACCAACCAGTCTGATAAGACTTCCCTAGGATTAGAGTGGTATGCTCGCCCTAAGATCGTGCAACTATTTCTTTTTTTTATGAAATTCTCCGTCGATTTTAAAATGAAGTCTTCTAGTCAACTTTGATATAAGTCTTCCTTGATGACTTGATATAAGCCTTTTCCCGTCGGCTCTCGTTGAGTTTCCTGTCGATTTCATCGCTTATTCTGAAATTGTCTCCTCATATATCTATATGTTCTTCCGTCGGGAGTTCCCAGGTATCTTATGCGTTGTTATCAAACCTTTTAAGTCCCTTTGGCTGAGACTTTTGATAAAGCTATGCTCTATTCTTGAGTTGCCCTGTATTTGGTTAGTGTTCATTATGGTGTCTTGTCATGCCTTATTCATCGTACTGTTACGAGAAGTTCGTTGGGAGTCAAGTTTGGGCTCACCAAGTGTTTTCTTTGGACCTTTGAGTGTTGTCTGGTGTTTGGCCTTTGTGTTAAGTTTACCTTCGTCTTGTTCCGACACCAAGCCTTGCATGGTGTCGTCTTTCTGAAATCTTCGACCTTGTTGTAAGTTGAATGTTGATATATTGATTAATTGCTGAACATGGTGCTTACTGATCCTCTCGTCTTGAGTTGTGGTTACAACTACCTGAAATCCTGTTTTCCCATCTGGCACTCCTCTGTTTGCTATGTTGGATTTATGAGCCAAGTATGCTATGTTGTATAATTCTCTGAGATAGTTTTGGTGAGTGGTTCTTGATCTCTATGATCTTCGTTGTCTAATGTTCTGAGTGTTCTCTGGTGAACTGCACCGTGGTTTAGTTATATACTTATATATATGATTATGCACCCCTACTTTTGGTGCTATGTGTGAGTCTGTTGAGCGTGTGAGCTAAAAGTCACCGCCACAGTGCCTCTGTTGGGCCGTTGGTTTGGGTGGATTGGAGTCACCGCCGCAGCACTCCTGTGTTGTTTTTGGGTTGCAGGCGTTAGTGGAGATACCACCATCGCAGTGCCTTCTTTTGGGGGACGCTTTTCCCTCGAGCTGATCAGTCTCAAGTTCTTATAAACATATATGCTTATATATGTGTATTATGATATTATATGTATGACCATCACCTCTGAGCCGCAATGGCGGACACGTGGTGGGCTTTGATTGTTTTGGCTAATATCGTCTGGTGCAGGTTTTTCCTCTTACCGAGTGCACTCGTTTGAGCTGGTTCAAGTTGTTGTAAGATTATTGATGTTTATCTGCTTAGTTCTCCTTTCTGCAATCTTTTATTTTTGATTGCTGCTAATCTTTGTTTTCTTGCACCCTTTGGGCTGAGGCATTCTTTTCTTATGAATGTTTCAGGTTCAGGTCTTTAGCTGCCGCAGGAGTTAGAGCGGTGTCGTTCAGTTTTCCTGTCGAGGTCCTTCCTCTCTTCTAGTAAAGGGGCAATTCTTTAGTTGTTGCCTTCTTTTGGATGTTGTCCTTCTTTCCTGCGGGTTCGTGTCAGTTGTTGGCGCCCGTTTGGCTTTTATGCTTAGTTTACTTGCTAGTAGTTTTGCTGTTACTTTCGGGTTGTTTACCTACTTGCTCTCTGGGAAGCTTTATGCTAGGATGCATTAGTTACTTTATTGGTATAAGAATGTCATTCTTGCATATCATGATTTTTAATAAATGTCACATACTTTGAAGATCGTAGAAATTCCTTTCTTACTGTACTAACCATAGATTTATGCATATCATTTCTTGGATGTCGATCTTCATGCTCATGTAGGCTAAAATGAACCTATTTTCCGCTGCGTATGTATAGTTTTCTACTTGTGGACTAGATGATCCACCGGACCGAGGGACACGGTCTTAAGCTAAAAATGTAAAATTATCTTTTTAATCCAAGCACATTTATGTCTTTTATAAAATAATCGTAAGGAGTGTTTGCCTGAGCGTCGGTAGTTGTCCCCTGCTCGACGTGGCATCATAGCGCGTATTTTCCCTTTGCTCTGATAATATTTATTAAATTCGTGGGAAAATGCGGGTTGTGACAACTGGTCTATTCTCTGGAGGTGAACTCGCTTCTTCTGGTTCCTCTTCTTCATTCCCTTCCAGTATTGGAGATAGAGGTTTTCTGATGGGTGATTGGTTAAGCCCTTCTACCTTTTCAAGATTCGGTAGATCTCTGCTAGTCTCATCAGAAGAATCCTCTAGCTTCTCTTCTTGGGGATCTCTACTTGGGTCCTCTTGGTCTACTGATCCATGATGGACAACATCCTCAGCCCCAATGATCTTATTGATCACTTCTTCCATTTGAGCAGGGAGTTCACCATTCTTCTCCCCCTCAGTCTCTGCATCCTCTTGCTCAGTTCCTGTTGTTGCCATTGTTCTGAGTCCCAGAATTAAGGCAGAGGTCTGAGGGGAGACATTTCTTTTCTCCGCAGGCACTTTAGAGTCAGACGAGTCTGATCTGTTGTCTGATTCACTTTCTTCTGATGATATTTCTGCCTTCCTCTTCACGTCCTCTGCAGTCTTCAGCTGCTTGGGAGGCTTAGTCAGAGTTTTCTCCCACCTGTCAAGGATTTTGATGTCCATCCTTCTCATGTGATGAATTTTTACTCCATACTTTTTGTTAAAGCTTTCAGGGTAGGATAGCAGAAAATATAGTGATAGAATTCTTCCCAGATTTGGAGCTTGAAAGCTTTCATGTATCCTCTTGAAACTTTGCTGACCCCAGTTGGTTTTTTTACTTAGGATTATCCTTACCATTATCTCGAACATGGGCTTGGATATCCTATCATGCGACCCTACTTTGTCGAGGAGGGCTATACCTACTATATCTGCCACAAGTTTTCCTTGTTGATTAAAGCTCTTCCTTTCTAGGGACCCATGGGTCTTGCTGGAGTGTCCGCACCATTCCAGAGCTTTATTGAGGTCTTCTTGGGTGACCTTTTCATCGTCCTCCCCCTTGGCAAAGGCCGGCAACTGCAGTGCCCTGGCCAGCCTCTTAGGATTCACTTTGACCTTTATCCCATTGATTACTCTTTTCACAAATGTTCCTTTTGAGCCACCCTTGGCACTCGAGTAGAACCCCAACACTTCTCTTTTGAGTATCACTGTTGGTTCGGAGAGGGCGAATTCCAGACCGACGACGTCCAATAGCTTGATAGCATTTTGAATCTCTTCTGGTCCTTCCACGAAACCATTCCTCACCACTTCACTTCCTTCAAAGAGGAATCCTTCCTTCTTTGGCGCCATTTCTTACTTGATCGGAGAGGATTCTAGTTTAGTCGACTCGTTCACTCTTCGAAGGCGTAGAGAGCACAACGTCTTTTTAGGGCTAATGTAGAAAGTGTTGTAACCTTAAGACGTCTGAACTTATTTATAGTTTCCAAGTTGGAAGTCGAAGTGTCATTTGTTAAATGTCTAATTAACACGAGTTTAGGTGTAATGATTGGTTAAGCTCAGGTCTATTTAAGAGTCTATTGATGATTAGGTATCGTCGTGACACAAATTTGATGTCGAGGACTCATTCCGACGATACCAATCATCATTTCGACGATATGGTTTTGTGTTCAAAATGATATTGTTCTTTTTCACTCTTTTATATGAACAGTACAGTGCTTTCTGCTTACTCAAGTAAAAATTACCTTTAACACAATGATAAGGATGAGGTTATGTATTGAACATCAACATAGTTACCTTCACCTTAGCTTTATATCTTCTTGAGCTTGTAGCTCCCCCTTGATGGGATGTCCACTTATCTTTGTTGGATCTTATGGTGCCCTTAGAGTGGGGGGTGAATAAGGGTTTTATGGAATTTAAATCTTAATTAAATTAATTAGAGTTTGGGACTGAAGTTTCAGAATATTTTATAGGAAAATATATTTTAATATCTTAGATAAGGGAAACAAAACTTTTTCCTTACTGTTGCTAACGCCTGGCGTTAGGTGTTAACGCTGGGCATTAGCTCTTCAGAATATTAATCTGCTCAGAATTTATGTCAATGAGACTTTACTAATGAAAACATTAATGAAATACAATTCCAGAAAATCAAAGATAATGAAAATGATTATTGTATTTCAAAGATAATTACACAAATGTTAATTTTAATACTTTGATAAAAATATAAATTAAAACATTCTTGAAGAGGAAATAAAATCAATTGAATAGAACATTAAAAGACATGATTTTATTTCATAATAAATTGAATACATAAATGTTTGATTTTTATAACGCTAGAAATCAAGGCGAGAATATGTAAACACACTTTTTGTTGTTTCACCGGTCCTTCTCCCAAGGACCGGTTGGCTATAGCCTATCTTACCCCAGATAAGGCCTCTAGCCACCCCCTAGATATACCCTTGACCTAGTCGCCACGCACAAGGCGGTGAATTACCCCCTAAGCCGCACAAGGACCGCATCGAATTACCCATGGAATCCTTCCTGGAATCCGACGTTCTCCCCGAACGATTTATCCACACAAATTACAAAAGGAAAAAGTAAAAGATTACAAGATAAGTAAAGAGAAACTCCCCAAGAAATTCTAAAGGTGAAGACGAAGTCGATGTAGATGTTGGCGTTCTTGAAACGATCGTCCTTCGTATGGGATATGCGTTGTAGACCTTCACCTTCAAAATCCTCTTTAGATCTTCATGATAGCCCAAGGGAGATCTCTTAATTATTGTACACGAGCCTCTCTTAAAATTATTGGAATTCTGGAATCATCTAACAAATAATATAAGAGCGGTTGTACTTTAAATAGCCACGGGAGCTAATGTGTGGCATTAAGAGTTAACGCCGGTGTTAGTGAACGTGCACTGTCGTGGCTGAAATCGCACAACCATCAAGATCGTGGCAGTTTGTGGATTCAACGCGGGCATTAAGAGTCAACGCTGGCTTTGAGTTTCGTTCCCCTTCAAAGTTCGTCGAACTGCATCAAATTTGTCGAACGCAAGTTAATTTCGTCGAACACAATATTGTCGTGCAGTAGCTCAGTTCGTCGAACTCCAATTCGTCGAGCGGCCTTCTCATTTCGTAGAACGGCATTTTCGTCGAACGCAATTTCGTCGAGCGGTTAGCGCCCAACATTAAGACCTAACGCCTGGCGTTGTCTCTGGCTTATCAAAGGATTCATTCTCGACGACATTTCTTCTCGTTGGATTCCTTCTCAACGGAAGTTAACGCGGGGCATTAACAACTAACGCGGGGCGTTAGCTCTCTTTCCATAGAGTCATCTCCATTCAGTATACTACTCATAGGGATGTGTAGCTATAGTTCTTGTACAACCTACATACTATAAACACATAAAATACAAGATCAAATACAACACGGTATTTGTTATTCTCAAACCAAGAGATGCGGAACATAGGCTCCAACAATCTCCCCCTTTTGATAATAACAAATACCTGTATGAGAAATTAGTGAGATTAAGACCATTTGTGTTTATAGAAAAGTGTGGTGATAAGATATGCATGAATAACAAGTTAAAAGCATGATAGATTTGAAAGCTATAATGCATACTCTTTCTATATGAAGTCCTCCCCTTACATAAGTGTTCTCTTATAATTTACTCCCCCTAAATATCTATTTGACTAGATTTCTCAATTTTTCTCCCCCTTTGTTATTAGCAAAAGTGGGTAAGGATGAGTGTATATCTACTAAGATTGATTAGGAACTACTTATTAAAGGATTTTCATGATCGAGCATATGATAGTGTATGCACCTCCTATATGATTACTCCGCCTACAAAGATACCCTGTTTTTTTGAGTTTAATATTATTATAATGCACTCCCCCTAAATATTAATCTCCCCTCTTGGTAGTATCAAAAGAAAGTTTAGGTGAGAGAGTGCAAGAAGGAGTAATATGTTCTATGTCGAGAAGAAAAATAGGATGCAATCAAAAGCTTGTTAAATACTACTTGTTTAGAAAAATATAAGCATGATGTAACATATAGTAATAAACAACATAGCTAACATGTTAAAGTAAGCATTCTATTTTAAGATACCACTTGTTGAAAAGAAAACCACGGTGTTAAAAATAATAGACATGAATGAGCATAAGTGGTAAACTTAGCAGAAGAATATAATAAGTACTCTTAAACATAAACATCATTTTAGAAGATAAAATCATATAAGGGATTTTTAGTTTTATATTTGAAAAGTTGATGTTTGAGTTAAAGATTGAAGAGATGCAATTCCATTAAGATAATATTGCAAGCATGTTTTCATAATATCAAGAAAAGATACACAAACTACAATGCAATAAAATTTTCATTTCAAGTAAACATAAACATTGTAACGGTCATGCTTTGTTATCTAGTGCATTTACTTAAGTTTGTAGAGAATTGAGTAGATGAGCATTAGGATCCAATTCTCATGAGTAGAAGTTTTATGAAAGATAATGATGTGTACAAAGTAGTGTTTTGATAAAGTATACAAGTGAATCAATAAAAAACACATGACATATATAATGAAATAACAAAACATTAAAATACACAAATAATATTACTTCCACAATATTTCAATGCACATAAATAAAGAGTACAACTACCAAGGTGCTCTGCACACACAATGCTTATTAAGACTTATCAGGGTGTAAAGTAGTGCTTGGGGATCACATTTATATTTTTTTGCATTATTTTCAATTTTTTGTGATCCGGTGTACTAAGAGAAGTCATGCATAAATGTTTGCTACAAGACACTTTACAAATCTTTAGCCAAGGTGCTCAACCTCACAATGCTCATTAAGACTTATCAGGAGGGTGAGTAGTGCTTGGTGGAGTTTTTTGTCATTTATTGTTTGCTTTTTAGTTTAGTGACTAAGGACTCCGAATTCACTTGTTTTGCAAACATAGCATTTTAAACCACATTTCTCTAAAGAATAAGTGCATGAAAGATAAAGAATTGTAATAACCAATTCAATGTTGTGTAGGTAATCTATTTATGCATTTTAATTATTTATGTTATTACACTACACAATCATGCAAGTATAAGATTGTAAACATATATATGTAGATTATCAAAAATATGTGAGTGAATAAATCATTATCAAACATAATACATTACTCATACTTAGAGGCATGCTAAGTATTTCTACACATGTATATCTACAATCAATTTCATTGCACATAACAAGATAATTTTCAAGGCATGACAAATACAAAATAGTGTTTTTTGTAGAAACTTGAAAGTTAAATTAAACATTGTATTTAATCTTTAATTGATATAATTAATCATCCTTGACAATGGCAGTGAATAACAATCAGTTTTTATAAATTTTTGAATTTTTATATATGCACAAAACAATAAACACACATAAAGAGAAAAAAACATATTTTTGTTCTTTGAAATTGTTTTGTAATTTTGTATTTGTTTTTTTATATATATTCTCTGGAAAACATAGAAGTCGTTAATAGACCTTTCAGTAAATGATATTCTATGCCAGAGAGATACACCCAAAATAATGCATGAGAAAATACATGTTTTTTTGAAAAGAAATAAAATTTTGTTTTAAAGGAAATAAAAAGATAGAAATCTTTTTACAAACAGAGAAATAAAACACACACAAAATATTAAAATAATACCAGAAATTACTCAAAACAAACAAACAAAAATTTGAGCAAAGGAGCTAATGCTAGGCGTTAACTTCTTAACGCCAAAATAGAACTGCATTTCTTGATTTTTTGAAAAATGTTTTTCAAAATTCATTTGTATTATAAAGAGGTCTTCCTTTAGTTGAAATTTCAGAGTACATTGATTAGATTTGAAGGCTCTTTTAGCATGTTTTTTGTGATTTTTCAAATACTTGTGTTTTGTAAAATCATTAAAGCTCAAAATAATAAATTATGCAAACACCAGATGCAATGTTCGAACAAAAACAAATATGCATGAATTTAGTATAAGGAGTGAGATAATATTCATGCAATAAATATAATATGAGTATACCCAAGAATAATATACCCTAACTACATGTCTACACACTATAGCCCCGTACTAAGAGACGGATGGACATGAGGAGCTACACACATGTCGTAGGTTGGGGTGTTAATCCTATATGCATGCAAAAGATGATGCTCTACCTAGCACTCTTTCCTCACAGTGCCTCGCAAGGCCCTACTGGAACCCTCCCCGGTTAAGGACAAGACATGACTTAGAGGTTAGGTCTCTAATGCACATAATCCTACGCCCTCGCTATTGTGAGACACATGTCATGGGTTAATGATTATGGATATACTAAGCGTTTTAGTCTAAGGATTGATTCATAAAACATGAGATTATTTTAGTTTTAGAACATATAGTGGATTTTGAAACCACATTGTACTCATGAATTTTAAAGTTCAAATTTCTCTACCTTTATCTTGTCACTATATTTATAATCCTAGCATAGACACTAAATTGAGCATATACCAAGAGGTGCGGCTAGGATAATGAATTTTGATGTTATGCAAAATATGCTAAATATATATAATTGGTTTGCATGTAATCAATTTTAGAGTATTGAAAATTTATAGACCTAGAATGAAGTGGCAATTCTATTTGATTTCATCTTAGGTCAAAATATAATGAGATATATGCAAATAATAGAGATACACATCACACACACTAAACAAAATATGAAACTATAATACCAATCACAATCATATATTTCATAACTCTAAGGTTGATAGAATTAGTGAATTTAAGATAGGTCTTGATAGATCATAAATTATGATATATGATTATAGTGAATTTTAGCATAGGATATTAATAGATCATGGTGGTGATTGTGAAATCATATTCATCATTTTTGTAAATTTTCTTTTTGATTTTAATTTGTAGAAATTAGACAAAACAAATACAAGATATTTGAAAGTAGAAGATAATGATAGTAAAATAATTTTTCAGAAAAAATAATAATTAGAGAAATCAGAATTTTTAGGAAAATATGCTACCGCTGGCGTTAGTGATAACGCCTGGCGTTAGCAACACATGGTTTTTTTATTTACAATTTTGAGTTACAATTTTTGATTTAAAACACATGGTTTTTTATATTATTTGATTCAGATTTTTCTCGATTATGATATTCAATAAAGGGGCAATAATATGCAGCAACGAAAAATAGACAAATATGTAATAAGTTATGCATTTAATATTTTAGCCTAAGACCCCTAAGAGTCCATTTAAATTCAATTTTGAAAGTAATTTCATTAGTCTTGATAATATCATTTAGCAAATTTAGCATTCAATTTATAATGATAATATAAGACGTTTATAGGCAATGGATTTAAAAAGGATAAAACATATAAAAAGGAAAGATAGATCACTTAAAAAATTATGACTTTATGTTCAATTTAATTCAATTTGATTTGTTAAATATTAGGCTTAAAATGAAAGTCATATCTCATGATATATAAAGTGATCATAGTGTTAGCTCAAAAATAAAAAATAAACAAAAGAAAAAGCAATTAAGCATATCATGAAGTAGAATAAAGATATTTTATTTTTAATTTATTTCTTCATGCAATACAATGATTCCTAGTGAATGAGAGATTTAGGTATCCAAAGGGGACCAAGTGTCATGGTTCCTTTGTGTACCCAAATACAACGTGTTGTCTTTTGGAGAGATAATGATGAATGGGCCTTTACAAGTGGAGCTAGTGTTTCATTTTTAATTTTGGGCCTCCATTCATACTTTGGTGGTTTATCTTTTAAATTCATATTATGATTATTTGACATCTTTTTGGAATGATAGTTGTTGGAAAAATAATTCATTTGGGATTTATGTTTATTCAAATTATTTTTCAAAATACATTGATGTTGATAATCATAATGAATTTTATTATATTGATTCTTTGAGAGTTTATAAGAGTGATGGTCTTTCTTAAGAATTGAATGTTGAAAGAGTGGGTTACAATATGTTTTAAATAATTGGTTCATATTTTGATGATTTTCATTTCCACTCTTTCTTATAGACATACTCTTATAATATGAAGTTAAGCTTTTAGACTTTTGATAATTTGATAAACTAGAAATAAAAGATTTTTTCTTATATGACAAATTTTGAATAAACATTTTTAATGATTCTAGTTTATCCTTTAAATTATCATTTTCTTTTATCAATTTTTCATTATGCTCTTTTGAAGTTAAAAGACCTTTTTTCCAAAACCTTGAGTTCTTCTTTAAAAGTATTATAATCAAAACAAGATTTAGAATTTTTAATTAAAGAGCATGAAAGAGAATTTGAAACATCAATATAAGATTCTACTTTAGCGTTTGCTTTTAAAGTTTTATTTTCTAAATGTAATTTGGAATTAACATGTTTCAACTTTGAAATTTTACGTTAAGCAAATTTAAGCACACGAAATGTAGAAATAGAATTTGTTACAAAAAGAGAAGATTTAGATTTTCTTACCTTGCTATAGTTTCTGTCTTCTCTTTTGCTTAATGTTTTACCATCAATTGAGTTCAATATTGTTTCTCTCTTAGATAGAACTTCCTCCAAGCATGAGTCCTCGTCGATTTCTTCTCTTGGATCCATAAGGAATTCCTCTTGTTCATCATCTGTGGAAGGAATACTATAAGTATTATCAAGAAATTTCCAAACTTGAAAAGCAGTAGGAAGCGTATAAATAAGTTTGAAAATATTTTGATCTAGACCACAATATAGACTATTCATAGATTTGGCATTTAAAAACATTTCATTTTTATTTAAAATAATTGGAGGGCATTTTAATTATAATATTCCAAACTTCAATATCCAAAGTTTTAAGAAATTTTTCCATAAGTGTTTTCCACACATTATAATTTTCACCCAAAATAATGGTGGACATAATGAATTTTAATTTTCATAAAAATTATCCTCTCTAGAAGATGCGAGATCATGAAGCGCCATTATTCCCGGTTGTGAAGCCATATTGGAATAACCTAGCTCTGATACCACGTGTTGGATCTTACGGCGCCCTTAGAGGGGGGGGGGGGGGGGGTAAATAAGGGTTTTATGGAATTTAAATCTTAATTAAATTAATCAGAGTTTGGGACTAAAGTTTCAAAATATTTTATAGGAAAATATATATTAATATCTCAGATAAGGGAAACAGAACTTTTTCCTTACTGTTGCTAACGCCTGGTGTTAGGTGTTAACGCTGGGCGTTAGCTCTTCAGAAATTTAATCTGCTAAGAATTTATGTCAATGAGATTTTACTAATGAAAACATTAATAAAATACAATTCTAGAAAATCAGAGATAATAAAAATGATTATTGTATTTCAAAGATAATTACACAAATGTTAATTTTAATACTTTGATAAAAATATAAATTAAAACATTCTTGAAGAGGAAATAAAATCAATTGAATAGAACATTAAAAGACATGATTTTATTTCATAATAAATTGAATACATAAATGTTTGTTCTATAACGCTAGAAATCAAGGCGAGAATTTGTAAAAACACTTTTTGTTGTTTCACCGGTCCTTCTCCCAAGGACCGGTTGGCTATAGCCTATCTTACCCCAGATAAGGCCTCTAGCCACCCCCTAGATCTACCCTCGACCTAGTCGCCACGCACAAGGCGGCGAATTACCCCTTAAGCCGCACAAGGACCTAGTCGCCCACAACTATGGCGAATTACCCACGGAATCCTTCCCGGAATCTGAAGTTCTCCCCGAACAATTTCTCCACACAAATTACAAAAGGAAAAAGTAAAAGATTACAAGATAAGTAAAGAGAAACTACCCAAGAAATTCTGAAGGTGAAGACGAAGTTGATGTAGATGTTGGCGTTCTTGAAACGATCGTCCTTCGTATGGGATATGCATTATAGACCTTCTCCTTCAAAATCCTCTTTAGATCTTCATGATAGCCCAAGGGAGATCTCTTAATTGCTGTACACGAGCCTCTCCTAAAATTATTGGAATTCTGGAATCATCTAACAAATAATGAGAGGGGATATACTTTAAATAGCCACGGGAGCTAACGCGTGGCGTTAAGAGTTAACGCCTAGTGAACGTGCACTGTCGTGGCTGAAATGGTGCAACCGTCAAGATCGTGGTAGTTTGTGGATTCAATGCGGGAGTTAAGAGTCAACGCTAGCGATGAGTTTCATTCCCCTTCAAAGTTTGTCGAATTGCATCAAATTCATCGAACGCAAGTTAATTTCGTCGAACGCAACATTGTCGTGCAGTTGCTCAGTTTGTCGAACTCCAATTCGTCGAGCAGCCTTCTCATTTCGTCGAATGACATTTTTGTTGAACGCAATTTCGTCGAATGGTTAGCGCCCAACGTTAAGACCTAACGCTTGGCGTTGTCTCTGGCTTCTCAACGGATTCGTTCTCGACGGCATTTCTTCTCGATGGATTCCTTCTCAACGGAAGTTAATGCGGGGCGTTAACAACTAAAGCGAGGCGTTAGCTCTCTTTCCAGAGAGTCATCTCCATTTAGTATACTACTCATAGGGATGTGTAGCTATAGTTCATGTACAACCTGCATACTATAAACACACAAACTACAAGATAAAATACAACACGGTATTTGTTATTCTCAAACCAAGAGATGCGGAACATTGGCTCCAATAATCTTTACTTTTAGCTCCCCCTTGACCAGTGCATCTTGGCATGTGGTGAGGTTTTTCTTAGTCCAGAGTTGAGCCTGGAGCACTTATTGTCCATTAGCCTTATTTGTTTTTTATTGGCTAAATGGACTTCCCTGCAAAATAGATTTAATATCCCTTAGGAACCCAAGGTGACTTGGGTCCTAGGTTCTTGTTAGTATAATAAGGAATTTTTCTACTCACCTCAGCCCTTCCAGGAGGTCTCTCCTTTGCATTAGGCACACTAAGGTTGTGCCAACAGTCAATGGCAAAGTGTCCCACTTTACCACATCACCAACATTCATGGATGTTGTACCTTCTTTTCTGAACAATTTTTGAAGTGGGTGGAGAATCACAAGGCTTATGTTCAGTAGAGAAGGCAGCAACATTCTTCCTATCTCTCTCAGCCAAGAGCTGACTAGCTGCTCTAGTATAATTATTTCTTCTTGAATTTATCTGTTGGTCAGCAACAGATGTCAGCTTGGTAGCAACCATGGTGCTGATGGCATTAGATATGATCAAATAAGAGTTGAATATACTGGTGCTACCAGCCTGCTTTTTATCTGTAAGAGTTTGGGAAGGTGTTGCTCCTTTACCCTTGAGTGTGGGGGCTGAGGCACCAAACACAAATAGTCCATGATGGGCCATTTGGATTTCCTCATGGGGAGCCTTCAATGCACTCATCCCCATGCCCTTTATCCTCCCATATAGTTAGGAGCATTTCCCAAGCTATTGGAGATTTCATTCATCCAGTGACCATAGACATTGTCTTGGTCATACTTGTTAGAGGGAAGTACTACCTTCTGAAAGGTGGTATGAGGCTCAGCTTCAGTTTTCCCCTTTTCTCCATTCCCAGCACCTATTGCCCTTTCCTTGAAACCCAATCCCCTCTTATTTCCATAGGAGGAGAAGGTGTCAATGATGGGCAGTATAGTTTTGGGCTTAGAGAATTGAGCCACTAATCTTCTTTCCTTAAGAAGATCATTCTCAAGTTTTCTGATGAGTTCTTCTCTTTGGTTTCTTTCATCATGAAGCTTTCCTATGATCTTCTTGAGCTCACAGGAATTGGTGCCCCCATTATGGGACATACCCATTTCCTCATTCATCTCAGCCTTAACGGGTCTGAGTGATTCTAGATCCTTAGCTTGCTTCCTAACAAGCTTCGTCTTCTTTCTCAGAGCAGCCAAGAGATCACCAAACTGTTCTATTAGATCAGCATGGTTCTTATTGTTGCATGATGAGCAGTCTTCAGCATCATTTTCAGAAGATGAACAATCATCTGATGCACTCTGGTCTTCTTAATTGAAGCAGGTAGTAAAGATATGTGAGTGATGCATACCTGAACATGATGTGATTCATCATGATTTTCTTCATCTGATAGAGCCATCAATCCACAGACTTCCTCATCCTCAGAGTCACAGTCTGTGAGAGTCAATGGTGCTCTTATCCTTTCTCTGGCTACAAAGCATTCTTCATCATCTGATTCACTGTCTGAAGTAGTCAGGGGTGCTCTGATGCATACTTCCTTTGACCCTTCCATGAGGACTCCTTGGGAGTCCCACATGTCCTTTGCTGTTGTGCAATGAGTCAGCTTCTGGAGTGTTGGCAGATCTACTACACCAGCTAGAGTACTTCTGGCTTCTTTGTCCAAGCTGGCTAGAAGGATCTTATCTTCTATCATAGTCATGGGGGTATATGGTCCTTCTTGAACAATTAAAAACATTCTGGGATCCATTGCCTCCATGTATATTTTAGCTCTTACTTTCCAAAGGGAAAAGTTCTCTCTAGAACAGATAGTTATGCTTGATTCCATAGCTATGATGAATGGACACCCACGGGCAGATCTGTTCAAGCTGTTAAGCTTTTCTTTGAACAACCTCACTTTGATACCACTTGTTAGTTATTGGGTGTCAACTTATCACATAGAGGGGGGGGGGGGGGTGAATAAGTTTTTCAAATTATTTTATCCCCTTTAGGTGTTCTTGTTTTCTAGTTAATAGATCTATAGATTAGTAAAGCACATCACAAAAAACACACAAGAACTTATAGAGGTTCCTCAAGACAGGGTGTCTTGAGTAGTCCTCTTTCCCTCTGCACCTACCTAGCAGTGTGCTAGGCTCGGCAAACTTCGCCAATGTCTCCGGCCCGCAAGACTTACACCTCGGACCCGCAAGTCCCTGCAGCCTAGGCCCACAAGCCCTTTCACTGCACCCGAGCCTGCAAGCTCGACACGTTCGGACCCACAAGTCCCTGCATCCTAGGCCCGCAAGCCCTTTCACTGCACCCGAGCTAGCAAGCTCAGCACTTAGGCCCTCAATCCCTACACAGCACAGACCCACAAGTCTTGCCTACAGCCTAGGCCCGCAAGCCCCTTCACTGCACCCGAGCCCGCAAGCTTGACACTCAGATCTGAAAACAGATCTTACAAGTTCTTGGCCCGCAAGCCTTATAAGAGATTACAGTAATGAAAACTGTTTCTTCTGCCTGATGGAGATCAGCTTCTTAACTAGAAGGAGATGCTTCTGATTTTCAATCTGAATGGTGCAGATCTTCTTCAAGCTTTCTAACTATGTTGGATGTTTACTGGCTACCTTTCTTTTGAATGATTCTTAGCAGTCGATGAGACTTGACTGCAACTTGAAGAACATAGTATGATCGTTTTGTTCTTGCCTTCTTTTTTATTCTTCACCACCGCTTGTATTGTTTTATTGCTAGGCGGGATTCTTTTTCATTTTTTTCTCTTTCTTTTTCTAGGGCATCACTGTTCCCTTTTATAGGACGGATGAGCCGCTTAACGGTCACATATGATGTCCTTTACTGTCAGACGCCCATCCCTCAAGAGCATGCGCTGATTGGACAATCAGGCGGCGACATTAAATGCTGACAGCACGTCTGGCAATATTTGAATCTATCTCGATGATATTTCCATTATTACGAAGACATGGATAATATCTCGACGGCAGGACTTTATCGATGCCTTGAACTAGTCTCTTCTTCAATTCTTCATCAGATAGTGATATCTTCGACGATACTAGACATCTCTTATGTACTCGAGCTTATGATGACACGAAGTCATCCAACTGATGTCGTCGCGATCTTCTTGTCTGCTTGATATCACTGTAACAACTTTATCTTGTCGATGACATAAGCTATATCATGTCGACAGACCATACTTTAGCAACTGCTTGTCTTCAGCTGACCTTCTTCAGTCTTTTCGACATCACGCCTTCATTACGACGATCTCCATCGCCATCAGTCACACTTAGGCTTTCCGTTGACAGGGCTTCTTGACGACCACATCATAGAGTCTTCTTCTTCATCTTCGACTTTTTGATATCATCGTGTAGATGTCATAACGATATCACCATTCTGCCTTGCTCTGCGTGTTGTTGACGATATGTCTGTAGTTGTCGACGATATGTTTGATCCTTTTAGATGACACAGACACAGTCATACTTCTTTGCTTTACCCATCATCTCAATGTTGTGCCTGTACTTGTCAACGATATGTCCAGCCTTTTTCGACGATTATACTTATGCAGGTTATTGAAGTACTGGACATATTGTCTCATCTCTGCAAGCATGAACTAGATGTGACATTAAATACAACTTGCTCTTATCATTGAGTTGAGCATTTCTTCAAATCAGGAACACTGCTGGGCACTGTTCCCAACAGTAATACTAGTAGAGACCTTACACAACAATGTTGATAAAACTAGAAATATTTGATTTTTTAACTTTTGAATTTTTTGAACAAAGAATTTTAGTGATTCAAGTTTATCTACAAGAGCATTATTATTTTTTAATAATTGTTCATTAAGCACTTTTTCAAAACCCTTGAAATTTTCTTTTAGTTCATTGCAATCAATACAAGGTGTAGCAAGTTCAAGTAAAGGGCATGAGGGAGAACTAGGCACATCAATTTTTGATTCTACATTAAGTTTTGCTTTTAAAGTTTTATTTTCTAAACATAATTTGGAATTATAATTTTCCAATTTTTCAATCCAACATTTAGCAATATTTAGCACACGCAATATAGAAATAGAAGTTGTAGCTAGAAGGGAATTTTTACTTATAATGCCTTTGGATGAGGCAAGATTTGAACATAACGTTCCTTTGACATCATCTTGGCATTCTTCTTCCATTCAGCTTAATGCGCACTCCGTGGATCCATCACTGGAGGTGCTTTATTGAATACTTATGCAAGCTTGCTTATTCTCCAATTTTTGCGATTGTTCCATACATGTAGAAGGAGAATAATAAGTTTTTCAAGAAAATTCCAAATCTCATAAGCAGTAGGTAAACTATAAATAAGTTTGAAAATATTTTGGTCAATTGCCCAAAATAAACAATTCATTGATTTAGAGTTTAAAGAATATTCGTTTCTACTTAGAGCACTTGGGGGCTTTCTAATAATAATATTCGAAACTTCTACTTCTAAGGATTTAAGAAAATTTTCCATTAATATTTTCCACTCTATAATTTTACCCTCAAATAAAAGTCATGCTAATGATTTTTCATTAATATAAAATTTATCCCCTCTAGTGGATGCGATATCACGAGGTACCATTATTCCTGGGTGTGAAACTATTTTGGAATAACCTAGCTCTGATACGACTTGTTGGATCTACTAGCGCCCTTAGAGGGTAGGGGGTGAATAAGGGTTTTTAAGAATTGAATTCTAAAAAAAATATTATTGTTAATCAAAGTAGTTTCAGAATATTAAATAGAAAACCTTATTTAATATTTTCAGAGGATATTATATCCAAGATCACTTTTATGAAAAGATGGAGTTCAATCTTTGTTCACTACAATTGGCGGTAAGTGCCACCGCCTGGCACTAGCTTGCAGAGATTGAAACCTAAGATTAGTTGAATATATTTTACACTAATGCTTCGAGATAAAATATTGTCTAAACCATTTGAGAATATGAAATAAAATCCGATTAGTGAAAAACAAAGAGAGACATGATTTTATTTCATAAAAATTTTGATTACAAAAAGTTTGATTTCTATGACACTAGAAATCAAGGTGTGAATGAAAGATCCTTTTTTTGTTTTCTATACCGACCCTCTCCCCCCACCTCAAGGACTGGTTATCTATCTCCCTCCCCCAGAAGATCTTCGAGACCTCCCTAGACCTCCCCAGTCTAGACACCCTCGCGGACGATTTTCTCACAGAATCCTCCCCAGAATTCATCGTCCTCCCTGGATGATTTCTCATGAACTCCTCCCCAGAATTCGATGTCCTCCACAGACAATTTCTTATTGGCACTCAATACAATAAAATAAAAAGAACACAAGATATATAAAAATCTAAAAACTAAAACTCCCTAAGAAGATCTGAAGGTGAAGATGAAGGCAAAGTATAAGTCGTCGTTCTCGATGCGTTTGCCCTTCGAATTGAATAAGTGTTGTAGCACTTCCCCTTCAAGTTCCTCTTTCAATGTTCATGTTTGCCCAAGGGATTCCTCTCGATGGTTGGAGATGAGCCTCTCACACAAGATTCAGAGTTGTAGCTTTGGTGGATAAGTGATTAACCCGATGGATGGGGCGTATTTGGTCTTTAAAATGATCTAGAGAGCTACCGTCGGCGGTTGTACCAACGCCGACGGTAGTGCTAACACCACACGCTACCCTATATGGTAACCAGAGGCAGATAGTTCACGACAGATATGGCATATTCATTTTTGGCATTCTTCATTTTAGGCAACACCTACTGTGTTGTGCTAAGCTATTACGCCATGTTAGCTTGTTATACGCTACTCCGTCGTATTTCCTTCCCCATTTGGCTCCACATTTTAGTGCTAATTGATAGCCTTTTCATATGCTACCACCGGGCATTAGAGTTAGCACGCCGTGGTAGGAACTTGCTAAATATGGCCTTGCTCCCGCCAATCCTTGCATTCAAAATCATTGTGCCAGTTGACTTTCAGTATACATACTTACCACCGCCGGTAGGTTTTATCGCCCCGCGATAGCTCATAGAGATGAGCTTTGTCATCCGTCTTTTATCCTCGTTTAGTGTATGCTTGTACCTGTATGACCTGCACACTATAAACACACATGAGACTAGATCAATTACATAATTGTATTTGTTATTCTCAAACTAGGAGATGCGGATCACATGTTCTAATAAACTCTCTCATTTGAAAATAACAAATACCTGTATGAGAAATTAGTGAATTTAAGATTAGAATTGTGTTTATAGATATGTACAGTAAAAGATATGCATGAATACCAGTTATTTAGCATGATATTTTCCAATGCAATAATGCAAACTCTTCATATATGTATTCCCCCTACATAAGTGTTCCCCTTATAATTTACTCCCCTTAAATATCTATTCCACTAGATTTCTCAATTTATTCTCCCCCTTTTGTTATTAACAAAAATGGGTAGGGAAGATTGTATAGTTATGCAATTAATTAGGGACCACTTATTGGAAGGATAGTCATGATCGTGCAAAGGATAATGTATTCACCACCTATATGATTACTCCCCATACATAGATGCTTTATTTGAATTTTATATTATTATAATGTACTCCCCCTAAATTATTAGATTTATGCAATTTATTTCCCCCCTTTTGGTAGTATCAAAAGTGGGTAGAGGTGAGTGCATGCAATAAAAATTAGTGTGTTCTATGTAGAAAAGAGAAATAGGATGCAATGTGTGGGGATTATCAAGGTACCAATTATGTGAAAATCGAGACATGGTCTTTGCGGTTACCAGGGTACTCTTTTGGAGTCCATGTAGACTCAAAAAAGTGGGGGATTATGTTAACTCAAATTCCGTGACAACAGTCAGTGCCCTCCCATCCCAGTAACAATGGCCCCAGGCACAGACTCAGCCAGATCTATGGTTACTTTTCAGGAGTTCATGCATTCTCCCTAATGAGGATGTGCACAGTTACTCTCCAATTACCCACATATTCGATCCGACAGTTATTCAGCAGTGCTCCAGAGAGACCGCAGCAGACACCTCCCAGAGCCCTGCGGTTCTCTCCCCTCCTTCATTGGCAATAGTGTGCGCAGATGCTGCATGTAGCATCTGTGTGGTTCATCTCCCCCCCCCCCCCCCCCCGCCACCCGACGCTTTGTGAACCCTGGGCAGCAGAGCATTTAATGTTGCATGAAATGACCTAATCATCCAGGAAGCCTACCCTCAATCATAAATAGAGGGCCATGGGTGCCTGGTAAGGGACGAAACTGGTGCTAGATCCTACTCTATTGTAGGTGCGGTTATTAGTTCAGTAATTCGGTTGCCTTCTCTTTTTAGTGTTTATTCTTCTAATAGATTGTAATAGAAAATTATGGAATAACAATGCCTGCAGGAAGTGGTATTCACTGATATGGGTAAATTTGGTGTCCACCGCTACTAGCAGCTCCCTCTCCTGTGTGCCCTGTTCACCACGCCCTCATGGGTTAGTAACTAGTTGATTGTAGTCTCTGATCTCTTCGCTGAACTCCCCCATCTGGTCATTTAGGGTGGAAAGTTGGGTGATAAATTTTGCTCCAAAACTATGGGTGCGGGTTGCCAACATCGCTTTGCTTTCACTGCGGGTCACCTTTGCCTCTTCACTCTTAACAATCACAATCACAATGATAAGGGTCGCTTTCACCTCCTCTCTTTCACGTTGATCTTGCAAAGCTTGCTCTCACAATCACTCCCAAGAACACAACTTAGCTAAAGAAGAATAACAACAAGAGATCAATCAAAAGAATAAGTAAGCAAAACACAAATCTCAAACAAAATCATCCACAAGAGATTAGTACAACTAAAAAACACTTATGCCCAATGGTCATGGTACATGAAGCGATCCAAAAATTACTACAAATGTAAGCATATCAAGAACCAAGAGAAGATGGAGAAATACAAGTTACCCATCATGAATACGAAAGGTAAAATGAGGCTCTTCCTCGGATATGTAAGATGAGCAAGGCTTGGACCAATGTCTCCTAGAACTCTTCCTCGGCTACCTTCTGGGATACAGAAAAATTGTTGTCACCACCTCCTAGTCTCGTTTTCTCTCAACATTCTCCCGCTTCCACGTACAAGGCCAACGACTTGAATCTCCATAGATAGCCTTATAAATCTCATCTTTCAATCTCTAAAGTACATGGGGAGGTTGGAGAAAGCTTAGGGTGAACCCTTGGTGTTCTGGGGTGAAATTAGGGAGAAAATGGCACTTCCGGTCTAAAGATTCCAAAGGAATTGTGAAACTGTGTAATTATTGACCATCATAAAAATACCTCATGCATGATCATATTCTTATAGACGCACGATCGTGCGATAAGAAATGAAGAATGCGCGGGAAAATTTTAGATCGCCCTAATAGTTATATAAAGATTGTGCGAGGACAAATTTGCACGATCGTGCACAAAAATGCACGATTTCATCAATTTCAAGGGGGGTCTCTGTTGGATCTTACGGCGCCCTTAGAGGGGGGGGGGGGGGTGAATAAGGGAATAAAATTCTTTCTATAATTTTCAAGATAATTACTAAATTGTTTTATAATGAAGGAGATTGAAATAAACAATTTAGATTTAGAATTGAAAACTTAGAACAAAATATAATAGAGATTACGCCAAATGATAGAAATCAAGTAAACACAAAAGAGACATGATTATATTATATGAAAAAGTGTTTACATAAATTTGATTTCTATATCGCTAGAAATCGGAGGCGTACAAATGTAAATTTCTTTTTGTTTACCAATCCTTCTCCCAAGGATCGGAAGGCTATCACTTGTCTCTCCCTAGACCAAGCCCAAGCCTATCCTCTAGATCTTCCCAAGATCTAGATGTAGCACACAAGGCCACGATTTCCCACCAAGTCACGCAAGGACTTGGACGCTCCGCACAAGGAAGCGATTTTCCCCTAAGCCACGCAAGGACTTAGACGCTCCGCACAAGGAAGCGATTTTCCCTACCAATACAAAGTAAAATGTATATAAATGAAAATACAAGATAAAATAAGAACTCCCTAGAAATTCAGATCTCTGAAAGGAAGGTTGAAGCCTCGAGATGATCCTTGATGTAGAAGCACGTCCGATCTCGTCTTCATTTTCAAACCTTGTCAGCATAAATGGGAGTTCATGAGGTTCTGGAGCTCTCTGGATGGAATGCACTCAGGAAGGGACTTGAAATTCTGAATTGGTTGTTATGCACGAACACAAGGTGTCAATTTATAGAAAATCGCTGTCGGAATTCCGACAGTGACTGTCGGAATTTTCCGACAGCGTTAAACTGCCGCTGGAGTGGCGTCGTGCGGGAAGTTGTTGTAACCGTCGAGCTGTCGCCTGGGCGACATCGCTGTCGGAATTCTGACAGCTCAAAACTGCCTTTCGTCGTGCTGCCGTGGAGGGAAGTAGTTGTAACTTCTCTGCTGTCGCCTGGGCGACAGCGGCTGTCGGAATTTTCCGACAGTGAAATTTCCCATATTCAAATTTAGCTCCAGCCTGTATATTGAGTTGTTCTCATCCCCGAAATGGGGTGGCACGTTCTGTAACTCTTCCTGGATTGAAAGTTATGGCCATTTTAAGATCAGCACACAAAACTCATCCAACCTGAGACTTGTCGTTCTCGGATCATGCCCATGAACGAGGACTTGTCTTCTCATTGAACCTGTACAACCTGGCCACTATAAACACACAAAAGACTAGATCAAATACATCATGGTATTTGTTATTCTCAAACCAAGAGATGCGGAAAGCAAGCTCCAACAATCTCCCCCTTTTGATAATAACAAATACCCATATGAGAAATTAGTGAGTTTATAGATAAGTGCGATAAAAGATATGCAGGAATAAAAGGTTTACTGTGTGATAGATTTTACTCCCCCTAAATATCTATGTCACTAGATTTCTCATTTTATTCTCCCCCTTTTGTTATTACCAAAAGTCATGATCGAGCAATATCACTCCCTCTACATAGAATTTTCTATGAAAACTTTTTAATATACTCCCCCTAAATTGTATTCTCCCCCTAAATGTATGCTCCCCCTAAATGTTATAATTAATTGCAATGGTGCATTCTGAAAAATTGAGATTAGTAAGAGATTTCTTGAATTTATATTTCTCCCCTCTTTTGATATTATCAAAAGTTATTTTGAAATAAAGAATGAATAATTATGAAGAAATAATAAATATGGGAGTATATAAGAGTAATAGATTTTATGTCGAGAAGAAAAATAGGATGCAATCAAAAGCTTGTTAAATCCTACTTATTGAGAAAAATATAAGCATGATGTAACATAAAGTAGTAAGCAACATAGCTAACATGATAAAGTAAGCATTCTATTTTAAGATACCACTTGCTTAAAGGAAAAACACAGTGTTAAAAATAATAAGCACTCTTAAATATAAACATCATTTTAGAAGATAAAACCATATAAAGAATAATGAGTTTTAAATTTGAAAAGTTGATGTTTGAGTTAAATATTGAAGAGATGCTATTCCATTAAGAAAAAAATTGCAAGCATGATTTCATAATATCAAGAAAAGATACACAAACTACAATGTAATAAAATTTTCATTTCAAGTAAACATAAACATTGTTGCGGTCATGCTTTGTTATCTAGTGCATTTACTTAAGTTTGTAGAGATTTGAGTAGATGAGCATTAGGATCCAATTCTCATGAGTAGAAGTTTCATGAAAGATAATGATGTGTACAAAGTAGTGTTTTGATAAAGTATACAAGTGAATCAATCAAAAACACATGACATATATAATGAAATAACACAACATTAAAATACACAAATAATATTACTTCCACACTATTTCAATGCACATGAATAAATAGTACAACTACCAAGGTGCTCTGCACACACAATGCTTATTAAGACTTATCAGGGTGCAAAGTAGTGCTTGGGGGATCACTTTTATACTTTTTAGCTTTATTTTCAGTTTTTTTGTGATCCGATGTTCTAAAGAGAAGTGGTGTATAAATTGTTTGCTACAAGACACTTTACAATTCTTAGCCAAGGTGCTCAATCTCACAATGCTCATTAAGACTTATCAGGAGGGTGAGTAGTGCTTGGTGGAGTTTTCCTTGTCATTTATTATTTGCTTTTTAGTTTAGTGACTAAGGACTCCGAATTCACTTGTTTTGCAAACATAGCATTTTAAACCACATTTCTCTAAAGAATAAGTGCATGAAAGACAAAGAATTGTAATAACCAATTCAATGTTGTGTAGGTAATCTATTTAGGCATTTTAATTATTTATGTTATTACACTACACAATCATGTAAGAATAAGATTGTAAACACATGTAGGTTAACAAAAATAAGTGAGTGAATGAATCATTATCAAACATAATACATTACTCATACTTAGAGGCATGCTAAAACATTTCTACACATGTTTATCTACAATCAATTTCATTGCACATAACACGATAATTTTCAAGGCATGACAAATACAAAACAATGTTTTTAAGAATCTTGAAAGTTAAATTAAACATTGTATTTAATCTTTAATTGATATAATTAATCATCCATCCTTGACAATGGCAATGAATAATAATAAGTTTTTTTTTTTATATATAATTTTTTGAATTTTTTTTTTGTATATATGCACAAAACAATAAACACGCATAAAGAAAAACATATTTTTGTTCTTTGAAATTGTTTTGTAATTTTGTATTTGTTTTTTTATATATATATATATTCTCTGGAAATCATAGAAGTCTTTAATAGCCCTTTCAGTAAATGATATTATATGCCAGAGAAATAAACAAAAATAATGTATGAGAAAATACATATATATATTTTTAAAAGAAATAAAATTTTGTTTTAAAAGGAATAAAAAGATAGAAAACTTTTTACAAACACACAAAATATTAAAATAATACCAGAAATAATTCAAAACAAAAAAATATTTTGGAGCAAAGGAGCTAACGCCAGGCATTAACTTCTTAACGCCAAAACAGAACTGCATTTCTTGATGTTTTGAAAAATATTTTTCTCAATTCATTTGTATTATAAAGAGACCTTCCTTCAGTTGAAATTTCAGAGTATATTGATTAGATTTGAAGGCTCTTTTAACATGTATTTGGTGATTTTTCAAATACTTGTGTTTGGTAAAATCATTAAAGCTCGAAATATTAAAATATGCAAACACATGATGCAATATTAGAATAAAAAAATTTGCATGATTTATGTATAAAGAGTGAGATAATGTTCATGCAATGAATATAATATAAGTATATCTAAGATCAAGATACCTTAACTACATGACTACACTCTAGCCCCGTACTAAGTGACGGATGGGCATGAGGAGCTGCACACATGCCGTAGGTTGGGGTGTTAATCCCATATGCATACAAAATACGACGCTCAACCTAACACTCTTTCCCCCCAGTGCCTCTCAAGGCCCCACTGGAACCCTCCCCAGTTAAGGACAAGACATGACTTAGAGGTTAGGTCTCTAATGCACACAATCCTACGCCCTCGCTATTGTGAGACACATGTCATAGGTTTATTGATTATGGACATACTAAGCGTGTAAGTCTTAAATATAGATTTTCTCGATTATGATTTTCAATATAGGGGCTATTATATGCAGCAATGAAAAATAGACAAATATGCAATTAGTTGCGCATTTAATATTTTAGCCTAAGACCCCTAAAAATCCATTTAAATCCAATTTTGAAAGTAATTTCATTAGTGTTGATAATATCATTTAGAAAATTTAGCATTCAATTTATAATGATAATATAAGACATTTAAAGGCAAAGGATTTAAAAAGGATAAAATAAAAAGAAAAGATAGATCACTTAAAAATTATGACTTTATGTTCAATTTAATTCAATTTTGATTTGATAAACATTAGGCTTAAAATGTAAAAGTCATATTTCATAATATATCTAAGTGACCTTAGCGTGTTGGCTCAAAAATAAGAAAACAAACAAAAGAAAAAGCAATTAAGCATATCATGAAGTAGAGTACTGATATTTCATTTTTAATTTATTTCTACTTCATGCAATATAATGATTCCTAGTGAATGAGAAACTTAGGTATCCAAAGGGGACCAAGTGTGATGGTTCCTTTGGGTACCCAAATACATCGTGTAGGCTTTTGGAGAGATAGTGATGAATGGGCCTTTACAAGTGGAGTTAGTGTTTCGTTTTTAATGTTGGGCCTCCATTCATACCTTGGAAAAATGTTATTTTTATTTTTCAAATATCCATAATCATTTACTTGAATATTTGAATCAAAATGATTTTTGAATTTATAACTTGGAGGAAATTTGTTTGCATTTAATTTTAGGTTGGGAGAAACATGATTTTGTACATAATGGTGATTTTGATTTTGATTTACAAATCTTTTATGTTTCTTACTCCCATTATTAAACTTAGTTAAGATGTTCATATTCATATTCAACTTGTTTTTAGATATAGTTTGATATTGTGAATTTGTATTTACCATTTTCTTAACCAAGTTGATTTTTTATTTTAATTCATCATTCTTAATCTTTAAATTATGTCTAGCTTTATTATAAGTGATTGTGCTATTTTTAAGAGTAGAAACAATTGAATCAATATGATCTTGATAGTTATTTCTATATTCATCAAATGTTTCATCCATATCCTTAATTTCAATTTTATATTCTTTACACTTAGCACAATCATTTTTTAGAGAAGAGTTTTCTAAACATAATTTTTCATTTTGTTCTTTTATGAAAGTAAGCTCTTTTTCAAGTTCCTTGAATTTTTCTTTAATATTATTACAATCAAAACAAGATATAGAGTTTTCAAATGAAGAGCATGCAGGAGATACAAACATTTCATTTTTGGATTCTACATTCACATTTGCTTTCAAAGTTTTATTTTCTAAACGTAGTTTTGCATTAGCCATTTTTAGTTTCTTAATCTTACGTTTAGTATTTTGTAGCAATTGTAGTGTAGAAATAGATGTACAAAAAATAGGAGATTTTGATTTCCTTACAGCGCTCGTGGATGAGGCAAGATTTGAACATAGTGTTCCTTTGTCTTCTTCATCTTCCTCTTCCAAACAAGAGTTTCCATCATCTTTTCCGCTTGATGAGCATTCTATGGATCCATCCTTTGTGTTGCTTTCTTGAATATTTGCATAGGCTTGCATATTCTCCGGTTCTTGTGAATGTTCCGTACCTGTAGAAGGAGAATCATAAGTTCTTTCAAGAAAACTCCAAATTTCATATGCGGTAGGTAAAGTATAAATAAGTTTGAAAATATTTTGGTCTAACGCACAAAATATACTATTCATAGATTTTGCATTTAAAATAATTTTATTTCTAGTTAGTACGCTAGATGGCTTTTCAATAGTAATATTCCAAACTTTTTCATCTAAGGCCTTAAGAAAATTTTTCATTAATGTTTTCCACCCTTTATAATTTTTGCCCATAAATAAAGGAGGTGATAATACTTTTTCATTTATATTAAAATTTTCCACACTAGTAGAAGCGAGATCATGATCAAGAGACGCCATTATTCCCGGTTGTTAAGCCGATTTGGAATAACCTCGCTCTGATACCACTTGTTGGATCTTACAGCGCCCTTAGAGGGGGGGTGAATAAGGGAATAAAATTCTTTCTATAATTTTCAAGATAATTACTAAATTGTTTTATAATGAAGGAGATTGAAATAAACAATTTAGATTTAGAATTGAAAATTATAGAAAGAATTTTATTCCAAATCTAGTGACATAGATATTTAGGGGGAGTAAAATCTAGTGACATAGATTTCTCATTTTATTTCTTATGTTATTCTCAAACCAAGAGATGCGGAAAGCAAGCTCCAACAGTCTCAGGAAAAAATCAAACATAACTCGCACGAACATGCGTTGGTCGTGTGAGTACAAATGCACGAGATTATGCCATTATGAAGGGGGATCAAAGCTCTGCCCATGCGTGAACAAACCCACGATAGTATGCGAGTTAAATGCACGGGAAGAAACTCAACCAAAATCATCCTGAGCCGCATCACAGCTGCTACGCGATGCAATTAAACAATGCATACAACAAATAAATAGTTAGAAAACATGAATGAGAGGAGAGGTGATCTCCTTCATGCATGAAATGCACTAAAAATCACTCAATCTAGCTCAAATACGCTCACATGATGAATTTAATGAATATGAGTGAAATGACATGTAAATATACACTATAGTGAGCAAAATCATATGTAAAACCATGCTAGATGAGATCCTAAAACACTATATGAAATTCGCTTATCAAATATTCCCATGCTAGAATTATTGCTCATCCCAAGCAAACTTCTCTACTCATAGGGATTAGACAAGACACATTATTCAAATAGAAACTAAAAATATGGAGTGGGTAGGGATGTTCCATGCTCGAGGTGACATGGGAAGAAAACTGTAAAGATGTTCTATGCATACTAAATAATTACAAAATTTTCAAAAATAATATGAAACTAGTAATATCCACTCCTATGAAAGAACTTAACAGATCATCCTAGATATAACATATGGAGAAAGTAGTGTGGCCACAAAGCTTAGCATTATCCAATTCGGACTACGGGGCAGCCTCCAATGAAATCCATCAATGGCGATAGCCATTAGCTTGCCCGATCACAGTCTCTCCACTACATTGGCTAAAGATAACTTTACGAATCGTTAGGACTTAGAATGGGGACGAAATGTGTAGGCGTAAGTTTAAGGTGAAGTATAACAAATAGATAAACATTAAGGCTTTGAATCACACTTAAACAAAATAAGAGCTTACTTCAAAATGATTCTACCAAGGAAATAAAATGTGAGATGTGACAACCCCAGACATAAACCTTACAAATGGGGCCACTCTCAACTATCCAAGCAAAGAAAAATCCAACTCAAAGTTTTCATTTCTTTTTCTATAATTTTCAATTTTCTTATTTTCTCTTTTTCCTTTTCAAATGATTTTTTTAATCTTTTCAACAACACCAAAATGATAAATTCTAACTGCACACCCAATCACAAAATTACAACATTCAAATCACACGCAGAAAATCAAAATTTGAAAATCAACTCAAATCTAAGGGTGAGATTAGGTTGGACTTTTATAGGCTTTTTGTAGGTGGGAGTGAATTAGAGGAAAGGTGCAAGGACCAATGGTATAAGTAATGGTAGACACGTGCAAGATATGATGCAAAGGCACAATCGATCCAAAGAAAGGTCTAATCATGTTCGTTATGTTGGAACAACCCTATTACTGATTTGGGCTAGGATCACTATCTATTTACTAGGACTAAGTTTACCCCAATGTATAGTCTAAAGGTTCAAGGTTTTAGGTTGTTAGAACTATGGAAAAGATAAGTTTTCTGTGTTCGACGAACTTCATACTGCGTTCGACAAACTTTATCCTTCATTCGACGAACGACATGCTCCAGTTCGACGAACTTGCCAAGGTTCTGCGTTCGACGAACTCCTCTCTGCGTTCGACAAACTTGCTCTGCAGCTCGACGCACTCAGTTTTCCAGCATCTCAGCGGTCTATGAACTTCAGTCTCAGCGGTTGACCAAGTCTCAGCGTTCGACCAAGTCTCATCGGTCGACGAATTGATTCAGATCGACGAAAGTTCTTCTCAGCTCAACGAATTCAATATTCCAGCTAGCTTAGCAGATTATTTCTTTTAGTTCGACGACCTCCAGCTTGAGATCGACGAACTCAACATTGTGTTCAACGAATTTGTTCAGATCGACAAAATTTGTGTTCAGTTCAATATTTCAGACAGATTATTTTTATTCTATTCTCTGAACTCAGATTATCAGCAACGACTCTATTTATTCCAGATAAGTCAAGGATACCATCTTTCCTTTTTATTTTATTCCTTTCCATTCTCTTCCCGAGAAAATAGTCGTTTGGCGGAAAAGGATACATTAATTAAACAGGAAAAGGAATTAAAGTCTTGCTTGTAGTTCCAAGAAATAATCCTCCAGATTATTTTATTCCTTATTTCAGAGATTTGAAATTCAAATCAGAGATATATTATCAAAGGAAAAAAGGAAGAAGAACATATACAGTATTATTACAGTACAATAGTACAGAAAATAGAGAAGAATACTACAGTCGAAAGAAAATTAACAGGAAGAAAAGAAAGAAAGAAAGAAAGCATTCACAGATCATCTTCATCTTCCTCAAGCAGCACATCTCATTCTCTGAGAACAACAATACAAATCATCTCTCAGTTTTTCTGCTGCAAGTTTCTAGATCTTCAAGAGCAACAAACAATCTGAGAAACATTTGTCTCCCAGATTCATCAGCTATCTGGAAGATCTACATTCAAGAGAAAGCTCCATCCTCAACTGTCAACCATTTCAATCAGACAGGGGGAGCTTTACATCATACAATCAACTAGAGTCTTCTCTCAGATTATTAACAGAGATGTTAGAACAACCCTTTTAATGTTTTGGGCTAGGATCACTATGTACTGATTAGGATCAGTTGACCCCATTGTATAGTTTAAGGGTCAAGTCTGCAGGCTGATAAATTAGCTAGAACTTAAGATTAAATCTAAGGTTCCCAGCGCTCAACAAATGGCTAGCAGCGTTCGACGAATGGCAAGTGGCGTTCGACGACTGTCTAGCATCGTTCGACAAATTGTTCTCAGCAGACTGAAGTATTACAGCCAGTTCCAGCGCTCGACATTCTCTGATCAGTGTTCGACAAATGGCTAGCAGTGCTCGACAGTTTTCCAGCCAGCGTTCAACATTTTCTGAACAGCGCTCGACAGTTTTCCAGCCAGCGTTCAACATCCTCTGGATAGCGCTCTACAGATTATAGCCAGCGTTCGACAGATCATTTATTGAAGCCCAGATTTGTTATCAACTATATTCTATCTATCCTAACAGCAAAACGACGAATATAACGGATCTATTTAATATCCTTTGGACATATTCTGACAGATAAGGAAGGATTTTAAACTCAGTTAATATATTCGCTTCTTTCCTTTTTCCAAGGCAGCAATAGCCGTTAACATTTAATGAAAAGGAATCTTTTCACAGTCAAAAATAAAAGGACCTGCCAAAATCGTTTGAGTTGACAGAATTCAAACGTCGTTCTATTATAGAATAAAAAGGATATATATACAGCATAAAAAGAAGAAGAAGAGACAGATAGACATCTCAATAAAAAAAAGTATTTTTCTTCATCTTCTTCCTCTACAAGCAGCAAACAAAAACTTCTGAGAACATCATCCTCAAGAGCATTCACTCAGAATCTGCTGCAAATTTTGATCTTCTAAAAGAGCAACAAGCAATCTGAAGAACCTGTTCTTCCAGATCAAACTGCTACAGGAGATCTTAGTTTTCAAGAGAAAGCTTCTTCATTTTCTGTCAAATACTTCAATCTGACAGGGGGAGCTTTACAACAACATCCACTAGAGTCTTCTCTCAGCATCTTGACAGAGAAGAACACTATAAACTTTTTCCTTCCCATCTTGTACAGGGTTATAACTCCCTTCAAAAGTTAACTCTCGGTGACATGGCACCTTAGCAAAAACCTGCAGTTTGGTTAGAGCACCTTATCAACAGCTCACCTGGTGTGAGGGCACCTTATCAACAACCTCCTAGTGGATTCCTACCAAAGGTGGTAGAAGAGTAGACGTACCCAGATTTATTGGGGAACTACTATAGCTCCTTGTGTCTTCTGTGTTTGATTATTTTCTGTTCTTGTGCTGTTTGTTTTGTGATTACATTTACTTAATTTTTCTGTTTATATAATTCTCACACAGCTTACACTTATATAGAATACTATTTTAATTCCGCTATAAAAACTAAGGAAAAGTTTTAATACTCTATTCACCCCCCTCTAGAGTAACTTAAGATCTGACCTCCACTTTCAATTGGTATCAGAGGTGGTTGATTCTTTACAGACTAACATCTGAATCACAAAGATCAACCAGATCTTAATTTGTCTAAGAGCTTCTTTATCTAAGAATTTTATATCATTCAAAACTCATGGCACAAAACAAGGAATATTCTAGCACAAGACCTCCTATGTGCAATCTCAATAAGTTTGCACTATGGAAAGCAAGGATTAGGCTTTATATGAACTCTATTGATGAGGAGATTTTCAATGTTATTCTTACAGGACCTCCAGGACCTACAACAACAACCAGCACTACTGCAACAACAGACAACACTGTTGTTCCACCTCCTGAGTGGACTGAGGCTCAGAAGAAGCAAAGAAATGCAGATGCAAAGGCAATGAACATTCTGGCCTTAACTATGTCAGATGACATATTCCAGAAAGTAGTTGAGTGCACCTCAGCAAAAGAAATCTGGGAATCTCTCAACAACATGGTGGCAGGCTCAGCAGATGAAAGGAAAGATAGAAGATCTCACCTGATCTCTCAATATGAAAACTTCAAGAAGGGAGAATCAGAAAATGTTGCTGATATGTACAATAGGCTCAGCCTCATAATAAATGAGCTGAAGTCTCTGGACAAAGTGATCTCACTCACAGAGATCAATGACAAAATTCTTATGTGCTTTCCCAGCACATGGGACTCCAGAATCTGGCCAATCAAAGAAGCCAGAAGCCTAAATGAGATCACCACTGAAGCCTTGTTGGGCAAGCTCAAATCTTATGAGCAGCTCGTCAAAAGTAGGGAAGCTGAAGAATCCACTTCATCCCCAGCACTCAAGAAGGAGAAAAGCATAGCCTTCAAGGCTGCAGAAGAAGAAGGACCAACTCCTACCAAAGAGGAGTTGATGAGCTTCATAGCCAAAAGATTCTATAATATGGCTAAGAAAGATTTCAAGAAGAAGTCATCCAGAAGTTATGACAAGCCAAGGTATGACAAAAGTCACTCTAATGAAATTATATGTTTTGGTTGCAGGAAGCCAGGACATATTGCTCCTGAATGTCCAGAGAATCAAAACAAAAAGGACAGAAAGGAGAGAAAAAGAGAAAAGGAAGAAAGGAAAGGTTCTAGCAAATCTTCCTCCCACTCACACAAAAAGAAGGGAAGAGGATTTGTAGTAACATCCTGGAGTGAAACAGAATCTGAATCAGAATCTTCATCTGGTTCTTCTGATGAAGAAGAAACAAAAGAGAATAGCCAATGTCTACTGGCAATTTATGACTCAGACAGTGAGTCACAATATGAATCTTCATCAGGCTCCAGTGATGATGAAGAAGAAAAGAACTTCTGCATGATGGCAATCAATGCCTCAGCCAGCAAATTTGATGAAGAAAATTCAGAATCAGAAGAAGAAAATGATGCAGATCAGGTAATATCTGGTTTTGATTTTACTTCGGATGAATTCAAGGCTGAATTCAAAGTCCTTTGCTCAGACTTACTCAACTCTGAGAAAGAAATAATCTCACTCAGATGTAAGTTAGCTGAAATGAAAAAGATGAGTGAAGAAAATGCAAATCTTAAGAAAGATCTGGTTGCCTCCAGAGAACACATTGTTCTCATTGAGAATAAACTTTCTGAGGCCAAGAAATTTGAAGAATCCCTAAATGGGAGAAGTATCAGACTGATGGACATCGCAAGCACAGTTAATGCTAGACTTAATAATAGCAAACTGGGCCTGGGTGCCTCATCAAGTGAGCCATCTCTGATTAAGAGAAATATCCTCTCCTCACCTATAAAATTTATTTCTGCTAAAGGCAAAGGAGCTGCAAAAAGAGATAAAGATATTTCAAGCAAGTCTGTTAAGGATAAAAGAATTCAAAAGAATTCGTCGAACGGAGATCGACAAAAAAGTTCAAATTTGTTGAACGGAGCTCGACGAAGTCTGAAAAAAGATTTTCAGTATAGTTATCAGATGAACAATAGTCGACCAATTTATCCAAATTTGTCGAACAGATACTATACAGGAAATACTAGAAATCTTAATTCCAAACAAACTAAAAATCCTTTCACTGAATGGATAATACCTCCAAGGAGATATCATCCACAAGGCTATAAGGACCAGCCTGAAATGTCATTTATTTCTGAATTTTGTGGTAAAACAAAAGGACCCAAGGTAGTCTGGGTCAAAAACAACTAGTTTATGTTTTTGTCTTTGCAGGTACACGGCCATCCAAGATTAAATCAAAAATGGTACTTGGACAGTGGCTGCTCAAAGCACATGACAGGAAACAAGGCCAATCTGAAAAATTACAAGGCACAGCTTGGACCCAAAGTGATCTTTGGAGACTCCAACCATGGTCAAACCAAAGGCATTGGTCAAATCAAGGTTGGAGCAGTAACATTCAAGGAAGTCACCTATGTGAAGGGTCTGAAGCACAACCTCATCAGCATAAGTCAGTTATGTGATGAAGGTTATCAGGTAACCTTTAATAAATCAGAATGCATTATCAAGTCATCTGATAATGTCATTGTTTTATCAGGTATTAGACAGGGTAATATATATTTAGTAAATTTCAATTCCTCTAAATCAGAAATTTGCCTGTTTAATGAGCTAAGCAAACCTAGTGAATTATGGCATAAAAGATTAGGGCATGTAAATCTTAGAACAATTGCCAAACTATCTAAAGATAATCTTGTTAGAGGTCTAGCATCAGGATCATATAAGAAAGAAGGTTTATATAGGGCATGCCAGCTAGGTAAGCAAACCAAAAACAGTTTTAAATCCTTATCTAAAAGTCATTCACCTAGAATCTTATTTTTGCTACATATGGACCTTTTTGGACCAATAGCAATAAAGAGTTTAGGAGGGAAGTCTTACACTCTAGTTATTGTAGATGACTTCTCTAGATTCACTTGGGTATCTTTTTGAGAGAAAAGTCAGATAACTTTAAAGTTCTTACAGACTTTCTTAAGAGCATACAGGTTGAATACTCTACTGTAGTTGCATTGATCAGAAGTGATCATGGCACTGAGTTTGAGTCTCTTCTTATGCAAGAATTCTGTGAGAAGGAAGGTATCAGGCATTGCTTCTCAGCTCCTAGAACTCCTCAACAGAATGAGGTAGTTGAAAGGAAAAATAGAACCCTAATTGAATCAGCAAGGACATTGCTTGCAGATGCTAATTTGCCACTATCCTTTTGGGCAGAAGCTGTTAGCACAGCAAACTATGTTCTGAATAGAAGTTTGATACACAAACTTAAGGGTAAAACTCCTTATGAATTACTTAAAGGGAAGAAACCTAAAATTGACTATTTCAGAATTTTTGGTTGTAAATGTTTTGTTCATAACAATGATAAGAAATATCTTAGAAAATTTGAACCAAAATCTGAAGAAGGAATTTTCTTAGGATATTTAATAGTTAGCAAAGCATATAGGGTATTTAACAAATCCACTCTTAAGATAGAAGAATCCATGCATGTTTCCTTTGATGAAACTAACATGTCTTACAAGGAGAAGAACTCTTCTACCAAGAATGCTTTGCAGGTACCAGCTCTATGTGAAGAGCTTAATGAACTAAATCTACAGTCAGGAGATTCAATGCAACCATTAGCTCAAAACCTTGAAGATAGTGAAGAAGATGATCATCCAGATCTTGTTGATTATCAGAATCAAGCAAGAGCAGAACATCCTCCACAGGATACAATTACTGAACAAAATCCCCAAATAAATACCACTGCAGAATTAACTCCAACTGTTGACCACATCACAGTTAGAGATCACCCAATTTCACAAGTGATTGGTGATATTTTAGCAGGTGTTCAGACAAGACATCAACTACACCAAAATCAGATGCATACTTGCTTTCTATCACAAGTTGAACATCAAACCATAAAAGATGCAGAACAAGATCCAAATTGGATTCTTGCAATGCAAGAGGAACTCAACCAGTTTGAAAGAAACAAAGTTTGGGATTTGGTTCCAAGACCAAGAGGCCATCCAGTCATTGGCACCAAGTGGGTCTTCAGGAACAAACTTGATGATCAAGGAAATATTGTGAGAAATAAAGCAAGGCTAGTAGCTCAAGGATATTCACAGGAAGAAGGCATAGACTATGATCAAACATTTGCACATGTGGCAAGACTTGAAGCTATCAGAATATTTTTAGCATTTGCTGCATACAAACAATTTAAGGTATATCAAATGGATGTAAAAAGTGCATTCCTAAATGGAGATATCAAGGAAGAAGTCTATGTGGAACAACCACCAGGTTTCATCTCTCCAACTCACTCTTCTTATGTATTCAAGCTTAATAAAGCTCTCTATGGTCTCAAACAAGCTCCCAGGGCATGGTATGAGACCTTAGCTAATTTTCTATTGGAAAACAAGTTCTGTAGAAGCTTAGTAGACAAAACCTTATTTTTCAGAATACATAAAAATCAAACACTGCTAGTTCAAATATATGTAGATGATATTATTTTTGGCTCTACTGATTCAAATTTATGCAAAAAGGTCTCTAAACTTATGCAATCTAAATTTGAAATGAGTAGCATGGGTGAATTATCATATTTCCTTGGTCTTCAATTGAAGCAAACCTCATCAGGAATTTTCATTTCACAATCCAAGTATGCTAAGGAATTAGTAAAAAGGTTTGGAATGTCTGATTCCTCTCCCATGAAAACACCCATGGCTTCTAATGCTGTCATTAATGCTGATGAATCAGGGAAACCTGTTGATCAGAAGGTGTATAGAGCAATTGTTGGCTCATTACTCTATTTGACAGCTAGTAGGCCTGATATAATGTTTGCTACTTGTATTTGTGCTAGATTTCAAGTTAACCCTAAAGAATCTCATCTATCTTTATTAAAAAGAATTTTAAGATATATAAAGGGCTGTCCTAATCTAGGTCTCTGGTATCCAACAGCATCTGAATTTGAGTTAACTGGATTCTCATAATCAGATTATGCTGGATGCAGAGTAGACAGAAAAAGCACATCAGGAACTTGTCAGTTTCTTGGTGATAGGCTTGTGTCTTGGTTTTGTAAGAAGCAGACATCTGTGTCCACATCAACAGCTGAGGCAGAATACATTGCTGCAGGCAGTTGCTGCTCACAGATACTGTGGATACAAAATCAACTTCTAGACTATGGTATCAACTTAAATCAATCAATTATATTGTGTGACAATACTAGTGCAATATCTATAGCACAAAATCCAGTTCTCCATAGTAGGACTAAACACATAGAAATAAGGCACCACTTTATCAGAGATAATGTGGATAAAAATAAAATTTTCCTACAGTTCATCTCCACTGATTTACAAAGAGCAGATATTTTCACCAAACCCTTGGATGAAAAGAAACATATCTTCTTTATGAATCAACTGGGAATGATAGATGGAGACTCAATTTGTTGAAAATTATACTTTCTATCTCATCCAAAATTTTTGTCGAACGAAGAACGACAATTTTTTATTCGTCGAACGAAGGTCGACAAAAACCTTCATATTCAGAGTCAGTGAAGAAAATCTGGTTTGTCGAATGGCGGTCGACGAAAAAGATTTTTTTTTTTTCGACAAAATTTTAAAGTCGGTTCGACTTCAGATTTAATTAGGTTTTGCCGAACATCGCTCCTCGAATTCTCCTCCCTATTTTCTCGACTATATAACACTTATTTTATCTTATTCTAAGCTTTGCGCCTACAGAAATCGTCTTTCCCTCCAGTTCCCCTCTGCACTTGATCTTCAACTTTCTTTACAGGAACAATGGCGATTCCTCAGGCCTCTCTGCACCTAATGAAGTTTGACGCAGGTTTTGACATTGGCATGGACTCATTTGCATAGTCAGACCAAATCTTCAAGGATATTCTTCAAACGCTGGATGAACAGCAACTAAGGAAGCTTCTAAGCACCAGGCAGAAGATAGCCGTTGTAGAGATAAAAGAATGGGTTTTCACTGCAAAACCAGTCGATGAAAGCTTGTTGGGAACAATCTCAGGTCATCATGTCTCTCTCTCTCCCACCATCCTTTCTGAAATCTTTGGTCTTGAAAATGGTGAAGATGAGTTAGACATAAGCTCAAATGAATTTGATGAAGCTTTAGTCAAAATGGGCCATTTGACTAGAAACCCTAGCCACATTCTGAAAAAGAATCTGTCTCAGGACTACAAGTTCTTAGCAGATATTGTTGGAAAAGTCTTGCTGAGCAAGACTTCTGGGCATGACTATATCAGTAGGCACCAATTTCTGTTAATGGTGGCCTTAATGGAGAAGAAGAAAGTCAACTGGGGATCAATTCTTTTTGACCTAATTAAAAAGAAAAACTCTACAGAGAATGTATGCTTTGGAAGAATTTTAGGAATCTTTCTGCAGGAAAGGCATCCAGAGCTTCTGGTGTCACCAAAAGTAACAATAAATGCCAGCAAGAGGCTGACCTCAGCACTCTTTGCTAAATGGGATAGAGTGATTACCAAGAAGAATACAGGAGCTGAGGCCTCCAGAAAAAGGAAAGCTTCTGAGGACATAAGGACTGATCAAGTCACTCCCTCTACCCTTCTAGAAGATCCTTCCTCAGTTCCTCCTTCCTCCCATATCCTCTCTCCACCTGCTCAACAATCCCCTGCACATTCTCATTCTTCATCCCCTCCTTCAACTGCAATATCACCCATCAATGATATTCCACTCTCAACTGCCCACATCAGTGATGCTCCACCCCTATCTTCAGAACCACTACCTACCACACCTCCCTCTCCAATACACAATGAATATCATTCACCTATTCATTCTCCTAGTCCAATCCATCTAGACATTCACACACATACCACCAACATCAGCAATATCATTCCTCCAATATCATCTCCATCCACTTCACAACCATCCACTAGCCATCCACCAGATTACCCATCCCTCAACCTCTTCTCTATTGCTGATCAAGTTTTTGATCTTATCCTTCCTAAAATGAGCCAGCTCCTGGATGCAAGACTTGCTCCAGTTCTTCAGGCACTTTCTACTTTATCTACTAAGATAGCTTCTATTCCCTCCTCCACTGCTGTCCCTTCTACTAGGGGCCTAGATTCAGGCTGTCCTGAAGCTAGGCAGGGGGAGATGTCCTATGAAGAAGCTCCAGAAACAGAAGAAACTCCAGAAGAAGATATAGAAGTTACAATTTTTGATACAGATATAATTGATTCAGATACACAAGTTATAGAAGAAATAAATAATATATGCATTCATCCATCCTGTGATCTATATAGCTTATTATCAAAATTTGATGTCACATATACTTCAAGGGTATCACCAAAGGTATACATAGAGGATCTATCAAAGGCTCTGATTTTCTTTCCTCAGAAAACTCATTCTGATATCATACAAAATTACATATCCTCTATTCCTTCATCCACTGTTCAAGACATTCAAATAAAGGATCATTCTGCAGAATATGAAGATGATCTTGCAGAATTCCTTGATGATACAACAGCCCCACAAATTACTTCTTCACCTCCAATTCCTGTATGGAATGAAGAACCAATGCCAAGCTTTGATGAAATCTGGAGAGAAGCAGATGCAGAGTTTGACAAAGCTGAAGAAGAAAGATTAAAGGCTCGTGAAGCAATCAAGAGAATTGATGATCTGTACAATAAGCCAATCTCATCTTCTGACTCTGATGATGATGATGACAACAGTGATTCTGATGATACACTTTCAAAGAAAAGAAAGAAAAGAACAGCTAAGTCAAAGGCTGCTCCCAAGCCCCCAAATCCAAATAATGACATTCCTCTATACATTTTGTATAATGTCCCTCTTGATGAGAAAACTCCTCACTGGATGAAGCTCTCCAGAAATGAGAACAATAGGAGGAAGAAATTCAAGAAGACTGGCTACATCCCTGACAAACCAGTCAAGCACAATCATCCTCCTCCTCCTCCTCCAGCAGCTGGTGCAACAGGATCAACAGGTGTATCATCTTCCTCTCAGAAGCCAAGCTCTCAACATTCAAGGAGACCTGGTAGTTCTAGTGGTTCTCAAGCCTCTGGATCATCCAGTGCTCCTTCCTCTAAGAAATCAGCCAGTGCTCCTATCTTTCAAAGAAGTCAAACCTTTTCTTCTTCTTAAATATCTTCAGAATACAAACTTCACATTTCTGATGGATCACTTCACAGAGATAGAGTACCTCAAAAGGTCACTCAAGACAAAAATGATTCAGAAGATATTTATTACTTTCCAAATCCAGAAGAAGAGAAAATCTGTCAGATGGCAAGACTGAAAGAAACAATTGCATATGCACAGATTAAAAAGGCTAAAGCAGAAGGCAAAGACTTCTCTAGTTTCTCAACCATGTCAGAATACAGAAGAAAAGAACTTGAAAAATACAAAACAGTTAAAGCATTCAATTCTGAGGAATATATTGATATTCACCCAGAAGCATTTATCCCTCATGTCAAAGAACAGAAAATCATTGGTGCTCAAGATTTGTTTATCAGCAAAAAGAAATCAGAAGATCCCAACAGGAAAATCATATTCAAGCCACCTTCTCAGGACAAAAAGCCTTAAATAAATTGCTTGGTTATGAATGTAAAGTTTCTAAACTCAGAGCATTTATTTTTATCTTATTTGATGATCTATTTTAATCTATCAGATATATTCCATTTCTTTGTTGCTCTGTTGATTATACTTTCTGCTGTATCTATTTAATTTTTCTTGTCAAATAGTATCCTAACCCAAATAGGGGGAGATTGTTGGAACAACCCTTTTACTGTTTTGGGCTAGGATCACTATGTACTGATTAGGATCAGTTGACCCCATTGTATAGTTTAAGGGTCAAGTCTGCAGGCTGATAAATTAGCTAGAACTTAAGATTAAATCTAAGGTTCCCAGCGCTCAACAAATGGCTAGCAGCGTTCGACGAATGGCAAGTGGCGTTCGACGAATGTCTAGCATCGTTCGACAAATTGTTCTCAGCAGACTGAAGTATTACAGCCAGTTCCAGCGCTCGACATTCTCTGATCAGTGTTCGACAAATGGCTAGCAGTGCTCGACAGTTTTCCAGCCAGCGTTCAACATTTTCTGAACAGCGCTAGGCAGTTTGCCAACCAGCGTTCAACATCCTCTGGATAGCGCTCTACAGATTATAGCCAGCGTTCGACAGATCATTTATTGAAGCCCAGATTTGTTATCAACTATATTCTATCTATCCTAACAGCAAAACGACGAATATAACGGATCTATTTAATATCCTTTGGACATATTCTGACAGATAAGGAAGGATATTAAACTCAGTTAATATAATCGCTTCTTTCTTTTTTCCAACGTAGCAATAGCCGTTGACATTTAATGAAAAGGAATCTTTTCACAGTCAAAAATAAAAGGACCTGTCAAAATCGTTTGAGTTGACAGAATTCAAACGTCGTTCTATTACAGAATAAAAAGGATATATATACAGCATAAAAAGAAGAAGAAGAGACAGATAGACATCTCAATAAAAAAAAGTATTTTTCTTCATCTTCTTCCTCTACAAGCAGCAAACAAAAACTTCTGAGAACATCATCCTCAAGAGCATTCACTCAGAATCTGCTGCAAATTCAGATCTTCTAAAAGAGCAACAAGCAATCTGAAGAACCTGTTCTTCCAGATCAAACTGCTACAGGAGATCTTAGTTTTCAAGAGAAAGCTTCTTCATTTTCTATCAAATACTTCAATCTGACAGGGGGAGCTTTACAACAACATCCACTAGAGTCTTCTCTCAGCATCTTGACAGAGAAGAACACTATAAACTTTTTCCTTCCCATCTTGTACAGGGTTATAACTCCCTTCAAAAGTTAACTCTCGGTGACAGGGCACCTTAGCAAAAACCTGCAGTTTGGTTAGAGCACCTTATCAACAGCTCACCTGGTGTGAGGGCACCTTATCAACAACCTCCTAGTGGATTCCTACGAAAGGTGGTAGAAGAGTAGACGTACCCAGATTTATTGGGGAACTACTATAGCTCCTTGTGTCTTCTGTGTTTGATTATTTTCTGTGCTTGTGTTGTTTGTTTTGTGATTACATTTACTTAATTTTTCTGTTTATATAATTCTCACACAGCTTACACTTATATATAATACTATTTTAATTCCGCTATAAAAACTAAGGAAAAGTTTTAATACTCTATTCACCCCCCCCCCCCCCCCCCGCCTCTAGAGTAACTTAAGATCTGACCTCCACTTTCAAGAGAAGAACATTTAAACCCTCTTTATCCCCTCTTGTACAGGGTTATAACTCCCTTCAAAAGTTAACCCCTTGGTGGCAGGGCACCTGAACAAAAACTTGTAGTTTGGTTAGAGCACCTGATCAAAAGCTCAAATGATGTTCTGGGAACCTGATCAAAACCCCATTGGTGATAGGGCACCTGAACAAAAACCTAGTGGATTCCTACTAAGGGTGGTAGAAGAGTAGATGTACCCAGATTTATTGGGGAACTACTATAGATCCTTGTGTCCTCTGTGTTGTGTTTATTTTTCTGTACTGTGTTGTGTGTTGTGTGATCTCTTTGTGTTGTTTTTTTAACTCACTCTATACACATATAAGTATCACTATTTTAATTCCACTATAAAATTAAGTGAAAAACTTTTTAATACTATATTCACCCCCCCCCCCCCCCCCCCTCTAGAGTAAATCTAAGATCTAACCTCACTTTCAATTGGTATCAGAGATTGGTTGACTCTTTACAGGCTAACACATGAATCCAAAGATCAATTAGATCTTTAATTTTTTTTAGAGTTTTTATTTTTGCTAAAAATCCATGGCACAGAACAAAGAATACTCAAGCACAAGACCTCCTATGTGCAATCTAAATAAGTTTGCATTATGGAAGACAAGGATCAGATTATACATGAATTCTATTGACGAAGATATTTTCAATGTTATTTTTACTGGATCTCTTACTCCTACAGCATCAACAAGTTCTGATGAAGCAACAACTAATAATGTTGTTCCACCTCCTGAGTGGACAGATGCTCAGAAGAAGCAGAGAAGTGCAGATGCCAAAGCAATGAAAATATTGGCACAGACAATATCTGATGAACTATTTCAAAAGGTTGTGGACTGCACCTCATCCAGGGATATCTGGAATACCCTCAACAACATGGTTGAAGGTTCTACAGAAGATTTAGAGTCTTCATCCAGCTCATCTGAAGATGAAATTGAATCAAATGACAAGGATAATTGCTTGATGGCTATATATGACTCAAGCAGTGAGTCAGAAAATGCATTATCATCTAGCTCCAGTGATGATGAAGATGATGCAGATGAAAGAAGTTTCTGCATGATGGCAATCAATGCATCAACAAATAATTCAGATGAATCAGAATCTGAAAGTGATGCTGATCAAGTAATATCTAACTTTGATTTTAATTCAAATGATTTTAAAAATGATTTTAAAACTCTTTGTTTAGATTTAATTAAATCTGAGAAGGAAATAATTTCCCTCAGAAATATGTTGGCTGAAATGAACCAACTAAGTGAAGAAAATGCAATCTTAAGAAAGATTTGGCTGCCTCCAGAGAACACATTGTTCTCATTGAGAACAAGTTATCTGAAGCTAAGAAGTTTGAAGAATCCCTCAATGGGAGAAGTATCAAACTGATGGACATCACAAGCACAGTGAATGCCAGAGTAAGTGGCAAACTGGGCTTGGGTGCATCATCAAGTGAGCCACATCTTATTAAGAAAAACATCTTATCTACACCAATAAAATTCATTTCTGCTAAGAACAAAAAGCCAGTAGAAGTAAATAAAAATATCTCAAGCAAGGCTGTTAAGAATAAAGGAATTCAGCAGAATTCGATGAATGGAGCTCGATGAAATGAATTCACTTCGTCGAACGGAGATCGACGAACTCTGAAGACAGATATTCAGTATAGTTATTATTCGAACGGCGCTCGACGAAAGCACTTCACTTCGTCGAACGACGATCGAGGAACTCACCAGAATTCGTCGAACGGAAAACATACTGAAAATCTAAACAATTTTTATTCTTCACATACTAAGAATCCTTTCACTGAGTGGATAATTCCTCCAAGGAGATATCATCCACAAGATTATAAGGATCAGCCTGAAATGTCTTTCATTTCAGAATTTTGTGGAAAAACAAAAGGACCTAAGGTAGTCTGGGTCAAGAACAACTAGAATGTCTTCTGTTGTGCAGGTACATGGCTATCCAAAAATAAAAGAACAATGATATTTGGATAGTGGTTGCTCAAAGTACATGACAGGAAACAAGGCCAACCTAAGCAACTACAAGGCAAGGCTTGGACCCAAAGTGATCTTTGGAGACTCCAACTATGGACAAACCAAAGGTTATGGTCAGATCAAAGTTGGAGCAGTCACCTTCAAAGAAGTAGCTTATGTCAAGGGTCTGAAGCACAACCTCATCAGCATAAGCCAGTTATGTGATGAAGGTTATCAAGTAACTTTTAACCACTCCTTATATCTTATTACCAATAATAAAAACATAAATGTGTTATCTGGTATTAGACATGGAAATATTTATTTAGTCAATTTTGACTATGCCAACTCAGATATTTGCTTATTCAATTCTATAAGTAAAATAAATGAATTATGGCATAAAAGGCTAGGACATATTAACCTTAGAACTATATCTAAGCTTTCTAAGGACAATCTTGTTAGAGGACTCCCTTCTGGTTCATACAAGAAGGAAGGACTCTGCAGGGCTTGTCAATTAGGTAAGCAGACCAAGAGTAGTTTTAAATCTTTATCCAAGAGTGATTCACCTAGGATTTTGTACTTACTGCATTTGGATCTCTTTGGACCCACTGCAATACAAAGTTCAGGAGTGAAGCATTATTCTCTAGTTATTGTAGATGACTTCTCAAGATTCACTTAGGTGTTCTTTCTTAGGAACAAGTCTGACACCTTCAATGTTCTGACAGACTTTCTCAGGTCCATCAAGATTGAGTACTCTACTCTAGTTGCATTAATCAGAAGTGATCATGGCAGTGAGTTTGAATCTCTTCTGATGAGAGAATTCTGTGGAAAAGAAGGGATCAGGCAGTGTTTCTCTGCTCCTAGAACTCCTCAACAAAATGGGGTAGCTAAGAGGAAAAATAGAACCCTTATTAAATCAGTAACTACATTTATTGCTGATGCTCACTTGCCACTCTCTTTTGGGGCAGAAGCAGTGAACACAGCAAATTATGTGTTGAATAGAAGCCTGATACATAAGCTTAAGGGTAAAACTCCCTATGAATTACTCAAGAATAAAAATTCTAAGGTTAACTATTTTAAGATATTTGGATGTAAATGTTATGTGCATAACAATGATAAGAAGTATCTCAGGAAATTTGAAGCAAAATCTGTTGAAGGTATATTCCTTGGATATTCACTTTCTAGTAAAGCATATAGATTTTACAACAAATCTACTCTTAAGATAGAAGAGTCCATGCATGTATCTTTTGATGAAAACAACATGTTAAATGAGGATAGGAACACCACCTCTACCAAAGATACTTTGCAGGTACCAGCTCTATGTGAAGAACTAAATGGATTGGATGTACAGAATAAAGATTCTCTACCTCCATCAAATGAAATAATTGAAGACAGTGAAGAAGAGGATAATCCAAATCTTGCTCACAATTCAAATCAAATGACAGCTGAACAAGTCCCTCAAGTGGAAACTATTGCTGAACCAACTCCAACTGTTGACCACATCACAGTTAGAGATCATCCAATATCCCAAATCATTGGAGATATTTCAGCAGGTGTTCAAACAAGACATTAACTACACCAAAATCAGATGCACACTTGTTTCCTATCATAAGTTGAACCTCAAACCATAAAAGATGCAGAACAGGATCCAAACTGGATTCTTGCAATGCAAGAGGAGCTCAACCAATTTGAAAGGAACAAGGTTTGGGATTTGGTTCCAAGACCAAAAGGCCATCCAGTTATTGGCACCAAGTAGGTCTTCAGGAACAAGTTAGATGATCAAGGCATAATCATCAGAAATAAAGCAGGATTAGTAGCCCAAGGATATTCTCAGGAAGAAGGAATTGATTATGATCAAACCTTTGCTCCTATTGCTAGACTTGAAGCTATAAGGATATTTCTTGCCTTTGCTGTATTCAAGAAATTCAAAGTATACCAGATGGATGTGAAGAGTGCATTCTTGAATGGAGACATCAAAGAAGAAGTCTATGTGGAACAAACACCAGGTTTCATCTCTCCAACTCACACCTCTTATGTATTTAAGCTTAATAAAGCTCTCTATGGTCTCAAACAAGCTCCCAGAGCATGATATGAGACCTTAGCTAATTTTCTTTTAGAGAACAATTTCTGTAGAGGAATAGTTGATAAAACCCTATTTTTCAGGATACATAAAAATCAAACTTTACTAGTTCAAATATATGTAGATGATATCATATTTGGTTCTACTAATTCAAATTTATACAAAAGGTTTTCTAACTTAATGCAATCCAAATTTGAAATGAGTAGTATGAGTGAGTTATCTTACTTCCTTGGTCTTCAAGTGAAGCAAACTCCAAATGGCATATTCATATCACAATCTAAGTATGCTAAGGAATTAGTGAAAAGGTTTGGTATGTCTGATGATTCCACCATGAAAACACCCATGCCCTCTAATGTTGTTGTAGATAATGATGAATCAGGGAAACCTGTTGATCAGAAAGTATATAGAGCAATTGTTGGCTCATTACTTTATTTAACAGCAAGTAGGCCTTATATAATGTTTGCTACTGATGCGAAAATTTCGGCAAGTGCACCGGTCGTTGTCAAGTAATAATATGAGGAAGTAAATCCTCAAGTGTCAGTCTCTCAAGGAACACAGTAAGGTGGAGTTAGGTTTCGAGGAAGGACTTGAGATCGAAGTCCTTGGTCGGGGTTACAATGGATGGTTGGTTTGGTTTGCGAATAATAAAATAAAATATTACAACTACTCCTATGCAATGCTGCTATGCAATGCTTCGCTTGGCGAGATGGAAAACTACGTAGGCCTTGAACGCACTACTTCGTTGGGCGGATGGGCTAGTAGGCAAGCAGAATCAAACTATGCAGGCCTTGAGCGCGCTGCTTCGTAGGGCGAGTGGATTACACGGGCCGCTATGCCACGCTTCGCTAGGCGGATGGACGAGTAGGCAAACGGAGTGAGGGTCGTAAGCACCTCTTCGACAAGCACGCCACTAGCAATTGCTAGTGCGGCGACGAACGTGACGGCGGGATGGAGGATGGAATGGGGCGCACCTCAAGCAACTCAAACAACAAACATTTCACATAGACATGAAATATATTGAAATACAGACTAGTTTTAAGTGCAACTTCATCTTAATACATAGATCTAACTACATACACATCAATAAGAGAAGAATTAGGCAAGAAATCGACCGAATCCGAAGTCTCATTGTAGATTCACGGTTGGAATCGCCGGTTTGTCAATCCGCGTCCAAGCTCGGTCCGCAACTACGTTCGGGGTAGAGAGAGTTGTCACTACTCTCCAATGAGCCCGTCTTCTTCATGTCACGATCCGGTAGAGGTTGCAAACTTCCTCTTGCTTGATGGTGATGGCGGCTAGGTCTTCCCTTGGAGCGCTAGGATGAAGGAGGAGGCCGAGAGGAAGCTCCGGCTCAAGATTGGCGTGAAGAACAAGCCCGGAGCACCTCCATATGGTGGGCGGCGATGGAGGGGCGAAAAACCTGCGGAAGGGGCGAAAACGGCGGAGCTGGGCAGAAGAAATGCGTCGATCCCGACCTAATTCGCGAGCAGGTCAATTTATAGGTGCTGGAATAAACAGTGCCCACGGTCATTGGCGCATGACCAGTGGTCGTGCGCACTAGAATCCTGTGATCGTGCGCCTGCCTGGATGGAGCCTGCAAGGTAAGAAAATTATAAAATACAATGTTCGCACGACCAGTGGCACACGACCAGTGGTCGTGCGCGCTTTTGTAAGTGGTCGTGCGATAAGGAAGACAGAACTCAGATTTCAGGGGGTAAGTGCACACGATCAGTGGCGCACGACCAGTGGTCGTGCGCAATAGAACCAGTGATCGTGCGCAGTGTTCCTGTACAGGATTGTACCGGGAACACCTGCACGACTCCTGTTCCAGCATACAACACCAATCTAGCCACTGAAGGTGGCACTTAACAATGCATGAAAACTAAAAACGAAGATAAACAAGAAATAACACCAAAATGGGCCTAGAAGTGCACATAGCATGGAATAACAAATATGAGCGAAAACATGCCTAAAATGTAGTGCATAGACTAGAAAATCGGCCCAGATGAGTCCATAAATGTGTATAAAATTGGAACTCATCACACCCCCAGACTTACCTGTTTGCGCGTCCCGAGCAAACAAATTCTAAGCGAACGGGGAAAGAAAAGTAGATGGCTTAAAATTACAATACAGAGTATCATGCGAAGTCGCATGCTCACGTGCATAAGAAAAATAGTAGAGAAGATTTCTCATTATACACAAACAGTTTATATATTTCTAAAAGAGTAAAAGCATATTACAACCACTCAAAATGGTGAGCTACGGTGAATCATCTGGTCATGCATACGGAGAAAGTAAACTAAGCGCTGAGATGAGCATTGCTCAAGATTGGGGTGCCGGACAAACTCCACTGAAATCCATCGGTGTCGGTGACCATAGGCTCGCCCGGTCACATTCTCTCCACGACATTAGATTGGTTCATAGCGTGAGTCGGTAGGACTTTAGGCTAGAGATGGGGCTTGGGTTACGGTGAGGTAAACAAAGATAAACCTGGAGGCTACGCACACCTAATCCAACATGAGCACAAGATAGAGCTACCCGCACGACGATAATAAACAAATGCACCACACCCCCAGACTTGGACTTTTACAACATAGGTGTGTGCACCGCCCACTCCCAATACCAAAATTTCAAAATTTTCAATTCAACTTTTTCATAACAATCCCCACCCCCTTTTTTTCTTTTCTTTCTCTTCTTCATTCTTCTTTTTCTTTCTTTTCTTTTTTTCAGCAAAAATATCAATGAATACACCCACAATTTCCACTATAAAAATTACCACATCAACACCCCCCAAAATGTAAACATAACTAATATTTAAAGCTCAGATTTGGGTGTGCGACTAGGTTAGGCTTTTAAGCTTTTGGTGCGATAAAAGTGGGGCTGAATCAAGAGGAAGGGGTAGGCACAAAGGGGCTAGCGAGGGTAGATGATAGGCATGAAATAAAAAGCTCAACCGGGCCAAAATAATGGCCTACGTCATTCTCACGCACTAGAACTATCCTATGTCAATGCTTCAAGAATCGCTTGGGGCAAGTTCTAGCAACCGAGAAAGATTCTCCTTTCTCCCGACTCAAGCAATACGAGTCTAGCGATCGTTTTCACACATCCCTATGCTATCGTTTGATTCCACCGGATTCACCAATTGAGTAGAGTAAACAACATTTACACTAATAGAGAAAAATATAAAACCATAGTATAAAGAGAAATCTAATCTACACAAATTTCTATGCAACCGAGCACTCGACTAGGAGCACTACTAGAGTCAACATTTTACTCTGCTACATAGTCCTAAGCCATCACCTAGACTTTCCCAAATAAGCAGAAGAATTAAATTCACAACAGAGCAAGCAAACAGATGAGTACGCGCTCAAGTGGGTGTTGTGGTGTGCAATGAAAATGAACAACAATTTCCAAAAAACTAAAATAAAAGTACTTCTAGCATGCTATGCAAGAGTGCACGTGAATGGGCACAAAAACTGCTCTCCCCCAGACTTAAACTAAACAATCCACAAAATAGATGACATGAAAATCAGAAAAAGCTAGGGAAAGAGAGTACCCAGTGCTCAGAAATGAGCACACCAGAAGATTGACGTGTAAGCTAAAATGAGTTGCAGCATCCGCCATCCAGAAAAGATACCTGCATGGGTCAGCTCCGCAGAAACAAAAGAAAATAGAAAACTGAAAAAAAATACTACTAACTAAACATGCTTAGATGAAATAAAAATGCAGAAAAGAAAGATAACTACTGGGGTTATTGTCATCCCAGCACGACTTATTTGGCATTTGTACAGTTCTAGCTAATGGGAGTATGGAAGGAGAAGTGGACAGGTAACTGGCCTAATATCCGTGTCGGTAGCGGGTGCCTATACGGCGACAGAACAGTTACTCCTCTACCCAAATAATAATACCTACATAACGCAGGTAGAGGAAACAGAAAGTAAGAAGAGGAGGATATATCCTCACTCAACTCACCAAACACATCCTTGCCTAGCAAGGTGTCGTCAACAGGGAGGTGGCAGGAGGAAAAGGCAATGAGTGGAGTTTCCTCTACGGAGGGGGAATCAACCTCCTCACATAAGAGGATGCTCTCATCATTGACTTGGGCAATATGCACCAAATCCTCCTGGGGTACCTGTGAAGACTCAACCTGCACAGGCTCGGATGAAGAGGGGGGATCGAGAAATAAACAAGACGAAGAACATAAATAATCAAAAATCGGGGGAGTGGTCCCGGTCTCACTCCCATCAAGTTGGGTAAGTAAAATAATGTTTGCATTGTCATCAATGCTACAAGATTCGGCGGGATCAACGGTGGCCAGGCTTAGGATTTGGACTTCCTCCACCGGTGCTGAGGAAAACTCCTCTTCACCTTGGAGGTTGTCCTCCTTCATAGGAATCGGCACAACACTCAGATCACCCACCTCATCCTGCGACACATCATCAACAATGTCGTCGGAGACGAGCGTAATATGCACAACAGGGAGAAGAATAGTGCTCGGATAAAGGTCGAGCACCGATCCTTCACAAGGAATCGAGTCCACTAGGGGTGGTGGATGCACATGGAGAATAGGCTCAGCAATGTCGGTGCATAGATCAGCCGCACATCCGGTGACCGTGTCCATGTCATACCCTTTAAGATGTGAAGGTGACAAAGACACATAACCGGATGTTGAAGGTGTGCCGCCAGAGTTAGGAGTTGGGACGATCCGGATATCCGGCTCGTCATTCTCGTCCAATTGGCGAAGATACTCGGCACAGTCCTTCAAGACATGATCAGTGCTCCGACAAAACTGGCACTGCCTTGCGGGCTTCTTTGGCACAGCGGGGGCTGAATCCGAAAAGAAGTATGACGGTAAAGGCTCAGCAGAGTAGCCATAAGACTTACGCGCACCATATGGAGTACCAGACGAAGTCGGTGCTCCATATGCTGGGATATAAGAATTATGCCTACTATTCTCCGTAGGGCATTCATCACTAGAGTGGGAGGTAGCTCCACACCAACGGCAACGGATATCAAGATGTGCCCACATAGTGCGAAGATAAAACGATTCAAGACGAAGGACACATTGTGCGAAATACCACACCTAACAATAATTACTAAAGCAACCTAATTAAAACAGGAAAATGGAATAAAAAGAAATAAACAAAGAAATGCAATTTACAAAAGGAAGGGTTTCTCTCTCAGGTTCTCCCTCTCCAGAAAACTCACACGACTGTGTTCCCCGGCAACGGCGCCAAAAACTTAATGCGAAAATTTCGGCAAATGCACCGGTCGTGGTCAAGTAATAATATGAGGAAGTAAATCCCCAAGTGTCGGTCTCTCAAGTAACACAGTAAGGTGGAGTTAGGTTTCGAGGAAGGACTTGAGATCGAAGTCCTTGGTCGGGGTTACAATGGATGGTTGGTTTGGTTTGCGAATAATAAAATAAAATATTACAACTACTCCTATGCAATGCTGCTATGCAATGCTTCGCTTGGCGGGATGGAACACTACGTAGGCCTTGAACGCACTACTTCGTTGGGAGGATGGGCGAGTAGGCAAGTGGAATTGAACTATGCAGGCCTTGAGCGCGCTGCTTCGTAGGGAGAGTGGATTACACGGGCCGCTATGCCACGCTTCGCTAGGCGGATGGACGAGTAGGCAAACGGAGTGCGGGTCGTAAGCACCTCTTCGACAAGCACGCCACTAGCAATTGCTAGTGCGGCGACGAACGTGACGGCGGGATGGAGGATGGAATAGGGCGCACCTCAAGCAACTCAAACAACAAACATTTCACATAGACATGAAATATATAGAAATACAGACTAGTTTTAAGTGCAACTTCATCTTAATACATAGATCTAACTACATACACATAAATAAGAGAAGAATAAGGCAAGAAATCGACCGAATCCGAAGTCTCGTTGTAGATTCACGGTTGGAATCGCCGGTTTGTCAATCCGCGTCCAGGCTCGGTCCGCAACTACGTCCGGGGTAGAGAGAGTTGTCACTACTCTCCAATGAGCCCGTCTTCTTCATGTCACGATCCGGTAGAGGTTGCAAACTTCCTCTTGCTTGATGGTGATGGCGGCTAGGTCTTCCCTTGGAGCGCTAGGATGAAGGAGGAGGCCGAGAGGAAGCTCTGGCTTAAGATTGGCGTGAAGAACAAGCCCGGAGCACCTCCATATGGTGGGCGGCGATGGAGGGGCGAAAAACCTGCGGAAGGGGCGAAAACGGCGGAGCTGGGCAGAAGAAATGCATCGATCCCGACCTAATTCGCGAGCAGGTCAATTTATAGGCGCTGGAATAAACAGTGCGCACGGTCATTGGCGCACGACCAGTGGTCGTGCGCACTAGAATCCTGTGATCGTGCGCCTGCCTGGACGGAGCCTGCAAGGTAAGAAAATTATAAAATACAATGTTCGCACGACCAGTGGCGCACGACCAGTGGTCGTGCGCGCTTTCGTAAGTGGTCGTGCGATAAGGAAGACGGAACTCAGATTTCAGGGGGTAAGTGCACACGATCAGTGGCGCACGACCAGTGGTCGTGCGCAATAGAACCAGTGATCGTGCGCAGTGTTCATGTATAGGATTGTACCGGGAACACTTGCACGACTCCTGTTCCAGCATACAACACCAATCTAGCCACTGAAGGTGGCACTTAACAATGCATGAAAACTAAAAACGAAGATAAACAAGAAATAACACCAAAACGGGCCTAGAAGTGCACATAGCATGGAATAACAAATATGAGCGAAAACATGCCTAAAATGTAGTGCATAGACTAGAAAATCGGCCCAGATGAGTCCATAAATGTGTATAAAATTGGGACTCATCAGCTACCTGTATTTGTGCTAGGTTCCAAGTTAACCCAAAGAATCTTACCTTATTTTATTAAAAAGAATTTTGAGATATATAAAGGGTTGTCCAAATCTAGGACTCTGGTATCCAACATCATCAGAATTTGAATTAACTAGATTCTCAGATTCTGATTATGCTGGATGCAGAGTAGACAGGAAAAGCACATCAGGAACTTGTCAGTTTCTTGGTGTAGGCTTGTGTCTTGTTTTTGTAAGAAACAAACATATGTGTCTACATCAACAGCTGAAGCTGAATACATAGCTGCAGGCAGTTGCTGCTCACAGATATTGTGGATACAAAATCAGCTCCTAGACTATGGAATTAATTTAAATAATTCAATTATACTTTGTGACAATACTAGTGCAATATCTATAGCACAAAATCCAGTACTCCATAGTAGGACTAAACACATAGAAATTAGGCACCACTTTATCAGAGATAATGTGGATAAAAATAAATTTTGCCTACAATTCATTTCTACTGATTTGCAAAGGGCTGATATTTTCACCAAACCCTTGGATGAAAAGAAACATATCTTCTTTATAAATCAGCTAGGAATGATAGATGGAGATTCAATCAATTAAAAATTTAAATTTTCAACTTATCACATCTCTTCATCGAACTGAGATCGACGAAATCTAGTCGTTCTTCGAACGGAGATCGACGAAGTCATCTAGATCGTCGAACTGAGATCGATGAAAAATTATTTTTCGTCGAACGCATTTTTGATGAAGCTTTTTTTTTTCTGAATCTTTCCTTATAATCAAATCTTTTATTTCTGTATGCCTACAGAATTGATTCTCTTCCAGTTCCTTCCCTACCTCCTCATTTGTCCCTTCTTCTAGGGGCCTACCTCCAGGTCTTCCGGAAACTAGGCAGGTGGAGATGTCTTGAAGAATCTCCTTTTTGTTAGGGGGAGATACTTTCCCTTTGACAGGGGGAGAGGTTTTGAAGAAACTCCTTTATGATAGGGGGAGATTCTTTTGTAGAAGCTCAAAGTTTCAGTTGATGAAGAAGCATGTTTTTAGTTCTTGATAAAGCTCACAGCAGTTTGCAGTTTTAGTTCTGTTTCAGATTCAGATATAGCAGATTCAAATGCAGATTGGTAGCAAAGCAGATTAAGAAATAATTTTTGTTAGAGCAGATTCAATTCAGAACAACAAATTCAGAAAGATGAAAAAGGCAGATTCAGAAATGTTGTTTGATATAGCAAATACAGCTCGGATAATCAAATTCAGAAAGCTGAAGGCAATGTCAGAATTCAGAAAGCAAAAGGTTTTGACTATTTGTTTTTATTATTTTCTATTTTAATTGTAAAATTTCAAAACTCAGAGTATCATATTTTATATCTGCTGAAATATTTAAAATCTGTCAGATATATATGCTCTGTTGTTTTGTTTTTATTTTATTATTCAATTTTGTCAAATAGTGTCCTAACCCAAATAGGGGGAGATTGTTGGAACAACCCTATTACTGATTTGGGCTAGGATCACTATCTGTTTACTAGGACTAAGTTGACCCCAATGTATAGTCTAAAGGGTCAAGGTTTTAGACTGTTAGAACTTAGGAAAAGATAAGTTTTCTGCATTCGACAAACTCCATACTGCGTTCGACGAACTCCATCCTGCGTTCTATGAACGGCATGCTCCAGTTCGACGAACTTGCCAAGGTTCTGCGTTCGATGAATTCTATTCTGCGTTCGACGAATTCTATTCTGCGTTCGACGAATTCTATTCTGCGTTCGACGAATTCTATTCTGCGTTCGACAAACTCCTCTCTGTGTTCGACAAACTTGCTCTCCAGCTCGACGCACTCAGTTTTCCAGCATCTCAGCGGTCGATGTACTTCAGTCTTAGAGGTTGACCGTTCGACCAAGTCTCAGCGGTCGATGAATTGATTCAGATCGACGAAATTTCTTCTCAGCTCAACGAATTCAATATTCCAGCTAGCTTAGCAGATTATTTCTTTTAGTTCGACGACCTCCAGCTTGAGATTGATGAACTCAACATTGTGTTCGACGAATTTGTTCAGATCGACAAAATTTGTGTTCTGTTCAGTATTTCAGATAGATTATTTTTATTCTATTCTCTGAACTCAGATTATCAGCAACGACTCTATTTATTCCAGATAAGTCAAGGATATTATCTTTCCTTTTTATTTTATTCCTTTCCATTCTCTTCCCGAGAAAATAGCCATTTGGCGGAAAAGGATACATTAATTAAAAAGGAAAAGGAATTAAAGTCTTGCTTGCAGTTCCAAGAAATAATCCTCCAAATTATTTTATTCCTTAATTCAGAGATTTGAAATTCAAATCAGAGATATATTATCAAAGGAAAAAGGAAGAAGAACATATACAGTATTATTGCAGTACAGCAGTACAAAAAATAGAGAAGAAGAATACAGTCGAGAGAAAAGTAACAGGAAGAAAAGAAAGAAAGAAAGCATTCACAGATCATCTTCATCTTCCTCAAGCAGCATATCTCATTCTCTGAGAACAATAATACAAATCATCTCTCTGTTTTTCTGCTGCAAGTTTCTAGATCTTCAAGGGCAACAAACAATCTGAGAAACATTTGTCTCCCAAATTCATCAGATATCAGGAAGATCTACATTCAAGAGAAAGCTCCATCCTCAATTGTCAACCATTTCAATCAGACAGGGGGAGCTTTACATCATACAATCCACTAGAGTCTTCTCTCAGATTATTGACAGAGAAGAACATCTAAACCCTCTTTATCCCCTCTTGTACAGGGTTTAACTCCCTTCAAAAGTTAACCCCTTGGTGGCAGGGCACCTGAACAAAAACCTGTAGTTTGGTTAGAGCACCTGATCAAAAGCTCAAGTGGTGTTTTGGGTACCTGATCAAAACCCCATTGGTGATAGGGCACCTGAACAAAAACCTAGTGGATTCCTACCAAGGGTGGTAGAAGAGTAGATGTACCTAGGTTTATTGGGGAACTACTATAGATCCTTGTGTCCTCTGTGTTGTGTTTATTTTTCTGTACTGTGATGTGTGCTGTGTGATCTCTTTGTGTTTGTTTTTTTAACTCACTCAATACACATATAAGTATCACTATTTTAATTCCGCTTTAAAATTAAGTGAAAAACTTTTTAATACTCTATTCACCCCCCCCCCCCCCCCTCTAGAGTAAATCTAAGATCTAACCTCACTTTCATGTTGAATTAAAATAGCTTGTGCAAATGCTTCAAGAGTCGATAGGGGCAAGTTCTAGACACCGAGATAGGAAACCCTTTCATCAAAATTAGATAACACCACACTAGTAACTCGTTACACACATCCCAACACTAATCGTCAGTTGATACTGTATTGTAAATAAGAGTGGACATAAACCATATATATTAAGTAAAAAGTGTAAACTATGAAGCATATATAATAATTAATTCTACAAATAAGTCATATTCACACACGTGCACTAAACTAGGTATACTGCATGCGTCACTATTCACTCTCATAATCAAGTTCTATAAGAAAATTAGACTAATCTAAACTCTATGAAATAAAACAAGAATACTTGAAAATGATCATAAGATCACACGAATAACGCATGTGTGTGGAGATGAATGAAAATGACCAAGTTAAATTTATGATTTTGGCAAATTTTTTTAAAATAAAAGGTATGTTATTGAAGGCAATGATGTGCATGTGTAGTGGGCATTGGAATAACATAAACTACCCCTCCCATCCCAGACTTGAATTGTACATTGCCCTCAATACATGATATAGAATTGAAAATAAAGTAATATAGAAAACATTGCCCAATGCCTGATAATGGGCCATTCGGAAGCGAATGGACATGTGTTTCAAGGCATGAATAACAATAATATAATTAAATATTTTCAAAAGAACAATAAACTTTTCTATCTCTTTTTATTCTGCACATCTCCTCTAAGCTTTATATTTCTAACTGTTATGCTTGCAGTTATTCTTTTTTTTCTTACTATCCTAAACCAAATAGGGGAGATTGTTAGAACCTAGTCTTGATTTGGATTAGGATCCCAACTCAAATAGGGGGAGATTGTTGGAACCTTAGTTTTTGATTTGAGTCGTGATCCATCTTTATATTTATTCTGTGATCGACAAAATCCCATTAAGACAGGAGAAGGAGATACAAGTTCTCTGGGTTCGACGAACGTCTTCCTGGGTTCGACGAACGCCTTCCTGCGATCGACGAAATATATTCAATCTGCGTTCGACGAACAGCTCCCTTTCCAGCGGTAGACGATCCAGCCTATCTCAGCGGTCGACGAAAAGCTGCGTTCGACGAATCTTCAACAGAAGCTCAGGTCGACGAATTAAATGTTGAGAACGACAAACTTCAAGCTCAGATCGACGAAATATTATCTGCTATTATAATATCTCATTTCTTAGCTCGACTAATATTATTATATCTGATTAAGCAATATTATGATTAAATTATATATTGTTGCCCTTCTGTATCATTAAATATTATAGCCGTTGCAGAAGCATTAAATATTATAGCCGTTGCAGAAAAGCAAAAGATGGTAATTTATCTTCTCGAGGAAATTAAAGAGATATTATCTCTTTCCTTTGTCAGGAAAGAATTCAAAATAGCCTGAAAGCCTTCTCCAGATTATATATACAGAGAGAAGAGCAGAGAAGAAAATAAGAGAAGGATTATACAGATACAGGAAGAGAGAAACAGAAATAACAGAGAAGAAAAAAGAAGAAGCAGATCTACAGAGTTCTTAATAAGAACAACATATATTATTTATCTTCTTTTTGCTAACTCTTCTCTGCAGAACATCTTCATCCTGAGACACCAATCAAGATCACTTGCTCAAGATCAAAACTGCAGAAGAAGAAAAAGAGTTATTATAATCAAGTGAAGAAGCTTCCTCAACACTAATCAAGTCAGGGGGAGCTCTTCTTCAACATCATCAAGATCCATTCTCAACAACCCATCAGGATCTCTAGAATCTTCTCAGAAAGAGAAGAACAACATATTCTTTTCCCTTCCCATCTTGTATAAAGGGTTATATCTCCCTTCAAAAGCTACAACCATTGGTGGCAGGGCACCTGATCAAAAACCTGTAGTTGGGTTAGAGCACCTGATCAAAAGCTCACTTGGTGTATGGACACCTGATCAAAACTCCCTTGGTGGCAGGGCACCTGATCAATAATCTGTAATGGATTCCTACCAAGTGTGGTAGAAGAGTAGATGTACCCAGGTTGATTGGGGAACTAATATATTTCTTTGTGTCGTCTGTGATGCTTGGTTTATATTTTATTTCTTTATTGTTGTGATGTGATATCTATGATAAATATTGTAGTTAAATAACTCACTCTGTGTTATACATATTTTTATATATCACTATTTTGAAATAACCCAAAAAGTTTTAATTTAAGAACTAACCTCACTTTCAATTGGTATCAAAGCGTGGTTGATTATATCAATCACTTTCAACTGATATTCAATTGACTTTTAGGGGTGGTTCAGAGCCAAGCTCTAAGGAGGTCCAAGAGGACCATTATTCCACCTGATCAGTATACGGGCTGGAACTTGGTGAGCTTTGTCTCATGTTTCTTCGCAGGTCCCCTGGATGAGAGAGAGCCATCTTTGTATGAAAAGGCCGTTGGAGTCAAGGAGTAGGAAGGAGCCATGGATGAAGAGATGGCTTCCCTCAGGAAGAATGAGACTTGGGACTTGGTGCCTAAGGTTGAGGGTGTTACTCTGGTGACTTGCAAGTGGGTTTTCAAACTGAAGAAGAAGGCTGATGGAAGTATTGAGCGGTACAAGGCTCACCTTGTAGCTTGAGGTTTCTATCAGAAGTATGGGGATGATTATGAAGAAACGTTTAGCCCCGTTGCCAAGATGACTTCGGTCCGGGTGGTGATCGCATTGGCAGCTTTCCAATGATGGAAGATTTGGCAACTCGACGTGAAGAACGCTTTCTTATATGGCGAGATTGATAATGATATCTTCATGGATCAGCCACCTGGTTATGTATCCAAAGAGCACCCAAGATATGTTTGCAAGATCAAGAAGGCTCTTTACGGATTGAAGCAAGCACCTCGGGCGTGGTATGGGAAGATCGCAGAATACCTCCAGTTATGCGGATACTTTACTTCTGATTCAGATTCAAGATTATTCGTTAAGAAGACGGGGGAGCTTCAGGTCTTGATGCTGTTGTACATGGACGATATGATCGTCATGGGGAATTCTGAAATGGAGGTGGCTAGGCTTCATGCTGAGCTAGCTATCAAATTCGAGATGAAGGATTTGGGCGAGCTCCACCATTTCCTTGGCTCGAAGTGGAGAGGAAAGAGAGTGGTTTGCTTGTTTTCTAAAATGGCTATGCGGATCGAATCGTGAAGAGATTCGGCATGGAAGGGGGGAAGAGCAGCTCTACTCCACTGGAGGTTGGATTTCATCTTCGACGAGATGAAGGGAAGGTTCTTACCAATCCTTTGGTGTTCCGGGATTTGGTCGGAAGCCTCATCTTGTTTGTGGCAGGGTGAGTCGGTTTATGGCAGAGCCTCGGAAGCCACATCTTGTGGAGGCTAGGAGTATATTGAAGTATGTCAAATCCACCTCGGATTTGGGTCTCTTCTTTGGGAAAGATTCGGGCTTTTGCTTGCACGGGTACATGGATGCTGATTATGGAGGGGATTCGGATGATCGGAGATCGATGTCTGGATATGTCTTTATGACAGACTCTACAACTATATCATGGTGCAGCAAGAAGTAGGATTCTGTGTCTGTCTCTACCATAGAAGCGGAGTACAAAGCTTCGGCTTTGGCGGCTCAGGAATCCATCTAGTTTAGGAGGCTTATGGAGGACATTCATAGGGAGGTGCGAGGTCCTACTATGCTATGTGGTGACAACAAGAGTGCTCTCAAACCGGTGAACAATCCAGTTTGTCACGCGCGTACGAAGCACATAGAGATTCATCACCATTTCATTCGTGAGAAGGTGTTGGAGGGATCTATGATTGTGGAGCATGTGCAGAGCAAGGAGAATGTTGCTGACATATTTACTAAGCCGCTGGCGAAGGGACTATTTGGTCGATTGCGGAGTTTGCTTGGGCTGACTTCCACTTCCCACTTCAAGGGGGAGTGTTAAATTTTTGAAGTGGAAGTGGAATGGTGTTGGGCGGTCTGCAGGTTAGAGACCGCAGAGACCGCGCGGTCTGCGCTGGTTCTCTGGTTAGTTCTGTCTCAGCGGTTTGTTTGAGGCGGTTTGATCTGGGAGACCATTATCAGTCTGGGCGGCTTGCGCGGGTTTGTTCTGGCGACTTGTTCAAGTCGGCCAGGTGTTCAAGTAGGTCTTCCTCTTGCAGTGACCGTGCAGTCTGTCGACTATTCTAGTCGGTCTAGTTATTGAAGGAGTTCTTTTGCTTTGCAATAAGACTGGGCGGTCTACTTTTCGGAGACCGCGGTAACCGGGCGGTTTGTACATAACTGTATGGTTAATAAAGGAGCTTCTTAGCTTTGTTGAGCTCGGGCGGTCTGGCATGTGAGACCGCTCGTGATCTGATGGGCGGTTATTGTATCCTGGTTTGTGCGGTGACGACATCCATCTGTTCGCCTATAAATAAGGGTGTATGGCCCGTCATTAATAACGAGAATTGTAAGAACCAAAGTTGGCTTGATTGTGCCGGTTTCAATTTGAGGTCGCGCGGTCTGAGATCTTTGTCTGACCGGTTTGTTTGTTCGCAGGTTAGTGGCTAGCAGCTCGCGGTCAGCTTGTTTCCTTTCTTCCAGCTTTGAATAAACCAGTCTGAGCGGACTGTGTTTAGGTGTTCGCGGTTTGTGCAGCGGACTCAGTTGATCAGGCGGTCTTAACTGGCCAGGCGATCTTGAGTTGCGGTTTGCATCAGGTAGCAGTTTCTCTGTTCAGTGTTCGCGGGTTCTTCTTTGATCAAGACCGTGCGGTCTGGGCGATCAAGAAGTGTGAATTATTTGTTTTCAGCAGTGGAATAAAGCAGGAGGTCAGTGGTCTGTGGTTGTGGTTTGGCAGGTGTGGCTTGTGCTCTGTTCGCGCGGTCTCAGGGGCTTCCATCTGACTTGTCTGTTCGCGCGGTCTGGCAGTCTCAAATTGTCAGATTGCAGCAACTTTTTTACCTTTTGTGTTTTGTACTTCTCTCCATCGTGATTCTTATGAATCATGCCTCGCCATGTATACCTCACTTTGTAAAGAGATAGTTAATATCATAGCACTATTCGGTCTTCCCATTTTCATTGTTGTGCTACACTTGTGAAAGGTTTTGTGAAGTGATTCCGCATTTTTACTTCATCTCCGGACCTCAAGTTTTTCGACATATATATTGTGTGTATTGTATATTTTAAGTCTGGGGGACAGTAGTTCTGTGTGCCCACTCACGTGCACTATTGCATAGCATGCTAGAAGTACTTTTATTTTATTTTATTGAAAATTGTTGTTCATTCTCTTTGCGCACCGCATCACCCACTTGAGCGTGTACTCATCTGTATGCGTGCTCTGAGTTGAATTTAATTATTCTGCTTATTTGGGAAAGTCTAGGTGCTGGCTTAGGACTATATAGCGGAGTAAAATGTTGACTCCAGTAGTGCTCCTAGTCGACTGCTCGGTTGCATAGAAATTTTTGTAGATTAGACTTCTTTTTATACTTATGGTTTTATATTTTTTCTATTAGTGTAAATATTGTTTACTCTACTCAAATGGTGAATCCGGTGTGAATCAAACAGTAGCATAGGGATGTGTGTAAATAATCGCTAGACTCGTATTGCTTGAGTCGGTAGAAAGGAGAATCTTTCTCGGTGGCTAGAACTTGCCCCAAGCGATTCTTGAAGCATTGGCATAGGATAGTTCTAGTGCGTCAGAAAGACGTAGGCCATTATTTTGGCCTGGTTGAACTTTTTATTTCATGCCTATCGTCTCCCTTGCTAGCCCCTTTGTGCCTACCCCTTCCTCTTGATTCAGCTCCACTTTTATCTCACCAAAAGCTTAAAAGCTGATCCTAGTCGCACACCCAAATCCGAGCTTTAGTTTTGTTTTACTTTCATTATTGAGGTGTTGATGTGGTAATTTTTATAGTGGAAACTGTTGGTGTGTTTATTGAAAAATTTGCTGAAAAAGAAAAGAATGAAAAAGAAGAATGAAAATGAAAGAGAAAAAAAATTGTTATGAAAAAGTTAAACTGAAAATTTTGTAAGTATTATGTATTGGGAGTAAGCGGTGCACACACCTATGTTGCAAAAGTCCAAGTCTGGGGGTGTGGTGCGCTTGTTTATTTATAGTCGTGCGGGTAGCTCTACCTTAAGCTTATGTTGGGTTAGGTGTGCTTTGTGGAAGGAGAGTTTAGTTCTTATTTATCTGTTAAAACTCTTGTTTAAGTTTTACTTCCAAAATAAATGATATATATAAGTGTGTTTGCTGATTGAGTAATAAAATCAAACAGTGAGAGTGCATAAATAATAAACAGCACAAATAAAGAAAATAAATCAAACAAGCAAACCACAGATGACACAAGATATATAGTAGTTCCCCAAAATTGGGTATATCTACTCTTCTACCCACTGGTAGGAATCCCTAGGAGAGTTGATCAGGTGCCCTTACACCAAGGTATTTTTGATCAGGTGTCCACACACTAATGGAGGTTTGATCAGGTGCCCAATTCACCTATAAGCTTTTGACCAGGTGCTTATAAACCAACTATATTTTTTGTTCTGGTGTCTTGCCACCAAGGAGTTACACTTTTGAAGGGAGTATTAACCCTGTACAAGAGAGGTGAAGGAGAAAGGGAAAGATTTATTGTTCTTCTCTTTTTGCTGAGAAGACTCTTGATGAAGATCCTGATTGGTAGTTGAGTTGGATCTTGATGATGATGATGTTGAAGAAGAATCACCATGTCTGATTTAGTTTAGATGACAGCCTTGAGTATGGAGCTTCTTTTCTAGAAAGCAAATCCCCTGTTCTTCTTTTTGCAGTTATGATCCTGAGCAAGTAATAGTGTTGGGTGTCTCAGGATGAAGATGATCTGCAAGAAAGAAGTTAGGCAAAAAGAAGATATAATAATATATTTGATCTGATCTTCTTTTTGCTCCTCTGTTTCTCTTCTTCTTCTTCTTGTATTTCCTGTACAGCAATATTAATATGATCTGTTATGTTCTTCCTTAGCTTTTCTGTCGAGAGATAACAGCTATATACATATCCTGATATATATTATCTGTTGTAATGTATTCTGCTGTCGTGTATAGCTGTTTGAATGCTTGCTGTCCATAAGGAATATAATAAATATATCCTTTCATTTCCCAGATCCTCGAGCAGATAACTTGATGTGTTTGACTTGCTGCAATGGCTATATTAATTAATGCTTTTGCCAAACGGCTACAGCATTAAATGCTTGCACGTTGTAATGTCAGAACAGTAATATATATATAACAATATATAAAATAGCATAAATAAATATTGCCATTAATAAAGTCTGACAACATATGAAATACAAATCTGCCTAAATTTCGTCGAGCTGAGCTCCACTTTCGTCGACCTCAAACATTTGATTCGTCGACCTCAATATTAATTTTACTGTTTCTGAACATCTGCTGAAATTCGTCGAGCGTTGTTCGTCATTCGTCGACCTCTGTTCCATGTTCGTCGAACGCAGCTTCCCTGCTGTAAATCTGTCGAGCGTTGCCATCTGTTCGTCGATCGTCGTCCGACGAATGCTGAGCGTCGTTCGACGTTCGTCGAACGCCAGTGAACTATATGAAATATATTCATTTTCTTATGTTCTCTTATATTAATTTCTCTTATAATATTTAGCCTATTATTATATGTCTATTTGCAGCCTTTTAACTTAATCTGATTTATCCTAAGTTATAAGATATATTATGATATATACTTTAGACATAAAAGGTGGATCCTAACTCAAATCGAACATAAGGTTCCAACAATCTCCCCCTATTAGAGTTGGGATCCTAATCCAAATTAACTAGGTTCTAACACTTTGCCTCCATATTTATCTTTGTTTACCTCACTGTAACCCAAGCCCCGTCTCTAACCTAAAGTCCTACTGACTCACGCCTTGAACCAATCTAGTGTCGTGGAGAGAATGTGACCAGGCGAGCTTATGGTCACCGACACCGATGGATTTCGGTGGAGTTTGTCCTGCACCCCAATCTTAAGCAATGCTCATCTCGGCGCTTAGTTTATTTTCTATGTATGCGTGACCCGATGATTCACCGTAGTTCACCATTTTGAGTAGTTGAAATATGCTTTTACTCTTTTAGAAATCTATAAACTGTTTGTATAATGAGAAATCTTCTCTATTATTTTTCTTACGCACGTGAGCATGCGACTTCGTATGGTACTCTGTATTGTAATTTTGAGCCATCTATTTTTCTTTCCCAGTTTGCTTAGAATTTGTTTGCTTGGGACGCGCAAACAGGTAAGTCTGGGGGTGTGATGAGTCCCATTTATATACACTTTTATGGACTCATCTGGGCTAGTTTTCCTGCTTTTGTACTTCATTTTCAGTTCTTAATTGCTTATATTTTACTCGTTCGTGCTTTCACTTTTAGTGCAATGTCTTGGCTCATTGTGGTGCGCAATTGTGCGCTTTGTTGTTGGGGGCAAGCACAATGTGCTCCCCATTCTTTTTATGCGTTTATGCTTGCGCTGGAGGGGTATTCCCAGCTGTGTTGTGGCTGATGCAGGTGGACGGTTCATCCATTTTTATCCAGAATTCGTGTCTGTGTATATCGCACGGTCGTGCATTTTCCTTGACACGCGCTGTATGTGATCGTGCGTTTTCTTCTGTGGTAGAAAACGATGTTCTGTCGTTGATCGTGCGTCTCTATGCACGGGCAGTTGCCCGTGCGTGAAGGAATCGCACGATCGAACTGTTTAGCTTTGTTTTTGGCCATTTGGATTTGTCCGTGCGTTTTTACGCATGATCGGCTTCGAGCGTGCGTGAGTAAAATGCACGGGCGCGCCTGCTTCTTCTTCTTGGGTCCTGTACTTTTAATATCGCACGGTCCACGCACGGTCGTGCGTTCGACCGTGTGTGACCAATTTCTGACCAATTTTCTATAAAAGCTGCAGATCTCGACCTAATCCGGAGTTCGCCCGATCCATCTTCTTTCCCGCGCTTAAGGGTTCCAGCTCCGTTCCAGTCTGCCGTTCCATTACCGCCCACCATTTGGAGGTGTTCCGGACACATTCTTGGCTTAAATCTTGAGCTGGAGTATCCTCTCGTCCACCTCCATCATCCAAGTGCTTCAAGGAGAGGATTCTACACTCATCTTCATCGCCAAGCAAGGAGTTCTTCGCATCGGACGTGGCCGGATTGTAGTTTACCGGAGAATACAGGTCCATTGGGAGGAAGTGACAGCCCTCTTCTACCCCGGAAGATAGTTGGGACCCAGCTAGGACGCGGATTGACAACCTGACGATTCCTACCGAGAATCTATAGCAAGCCTCCGGATTGTGTTCTTCATTATATCGATAATATACACTATAAACCTTTATTTGTAATGTTTATTTCATGTTTATGAAATTAACTTGTTTATATGTGTGTTTGAGGTGCGCCACCAAATCCACTCCACCCTCCACTTCATTCCGCTTGCCTACTCGTACATCGGCCCTTGCGAAGTAGTGCCTTCAAGGCCTACGTATTTTCCATCCCGCCTAGCGAAGCAGTGCGCTCAAGTCCTGCATAGGATAGTTTAGTTGTTTTTTCTTTTATTTTCCATAACCCAAATTACCCCCTTTCGCAATCCATCCGCTCGAAAGGACTTCAATCTCAAGTCCTTCCTCGATAGATAACTCCACCTTATTGTGTTCCTTTGAGATTCGAAACTTGCGGATTCACTCCCACATTTTATATTACTTGAACGATCGGTACACTGCCGTTTCATGTCGCGGTCTCGCTACCGCCTATAGCTGTGTGCTAGATTTGCGCATCAAGTTTATGGCGTCGTTGCCGTGGAACACAGTCGTGTGAGTTTTTTGGAGAGATGGACGAGAGGTAGAAGTTCTTCCATTTATAAATTGCATCCTTTTTGTTTTATTTTTTTATTTTTCGTATTCTATTTCTCCTGCTTTAAATATATGTTGCTTTAGTAAATTATTGTTGGGTGTAGTATTTTGCACAATAGTGTTTTTCTTTTGAATCTGATTATCTTTACGCAATGTGGGACCGTGCGTGACTTAATTTCTGTTGTTTTAGTATTTAAAGCAGGAAATCTGCTCAGTTAAGGGGAGAACCGGGAAAAGCACCAGAGAGCCCGCCATTTTCGTCTCCACTCCGCCCATTTCGCCACTCCACCACCGCTCGACCTAGGAGAAGCTTCAGCAACCATTTCCTTGCAAAACTTCCGCCAAATTTTCCTCCTTGGCCTCCTCCATCATCCACGAGTTCAAGAATGCCATCGACGAAAGATTTCTGCTACATTCAAGGGATCTCCAACAAGAGTAACTGGAGCTAGACCACGAAGAAGATGGGTAAAGTAGAGGAAGGTGACAGCTCCTCTGTACCCCAGACGCAACTGAAGACCGAGCACGGACGAGGCTTGACAACCCTGATATTCCAGCCGCAAATCTTCAGAATAGCCTTCGAGCTTCGGTGACCTCTTTTCCTTTTGTTTATAGTTTAGGATTTCTTCATGGTATGATGTACGTTCCTACGGATGATGTTCATAACTGTGTTGAAGTTATTATGATTTCATTTCGGTGAAATGTGTAGTGGTTTATGAGATTTGAGGAGCGCCCTAGTCCGCCATCCACTCCATCGCCCTGTAGTGCCCGCACTAGCAATTGCTAGTTGCGTGTTCCGTGACGAGGTGCCTACGACCCTCATTCCGCTGGTTACAAAACATCCATCTGCTAGCCTTCTCGTCCACCCGCTCACTGAAGCACGGCATCGCGGCCTGCATTCCATCCCGACAAGGGAAGCGGAGCTCTAGGCCCGCAATTTCTTTCACTGTTGCTAATCTAGGAAAACCAAAATCAAAACCCCCTCATTTTATTAATTACATAAGAATCTATATAAGTAATTCCATAACAAGAACCCGGTCTTCCACGAAAGAACAAAGCACATTGAAGTAGATTGCCATTTCATCCGGGAGAAAGTTCAAATGAAGAAGCTAGAGTTAAAGCATGTTCCGGGTACCGAACAAGTAGCTGAGCAACCTCTGAGAATGATATTTGGGGAGTCTCTCCCAATTTTATTACTTGAATGACCGGTGCACTTGTCGCCATCGCATCACCAGGCCTGTTGCTATAAATACCCTTCTCCCGACTGGTGTTCAAACTTTTCCTTCCCATTTCTCTCTTTTTCTTCTCGGCGTGAGACTCAGTGCGATGTCCAAAAAAGAAGAGATGTTGGCTCGCCTTAAGGCCTCGCAGGCGGCCCAAAAGGCCAAGGCAACCACGCTCGCTTCCTGGGCCTCGCCGCAGCGTGCTTCGCTTCAGCCCTTCACAAAACGGCGAAGACCGTCCGGCGCTCGCCCAACGATGATAGGTCTTCTCCTCTGTCTCCATCCTCCCATGACCGGCTCGCCTCGCAGGTATTAATGCCAAGTTCGCTAATTTAACGTCTTTCTCACCTGACATCGCCTCTTCGCTCGCAGAACACTTCCCCGGGAGAGAATACCCTGGAGAAAACAATCACGGAGACTCGCCTTCCCACCCCTGGGAAGATCGACCCTGCATCCCGGGTCGCGGGGACCTCTGATATGCGGGCCCCACCATCGCGGCCAGGCTAGTAGTTTGACTCGCCCTTCATTGTATATTTCATTACTTGTTAAGTCTCCCTTGTACCTTCTGCAGTGTCTCCTCTCGCGAACTTGTAGGAGCGGATTCCTCCTCCAGCGAACCCACTGCCCCCGCCGAACCAGACCATCATCACCCCGGGGATCGGCCTTCTGGGACAAAGGAGCCCCGGAGGGACACTACTTGCCGAGCCCGGACTCGCTGCCGAAGCCACGTTCTGCCCCGGTCTGGGGAAGGTTGTTACCCCCGCCTTCGTCAAAGTTTTTAATGGCCAGCCGAGCACTTCTCGCCAGCAGCCCAGCACCCTTCTTCCTCCACCAGGTTAGACCATCCCTGCCGAGTGCCTTTTCTTCATCCTCCTCGCTGATTTCTACCTCGCAGGTGATCCTCCAACCCCACCCACTGAATCAGAGCATGGAGAGGTGGAGATGTCGCAACCCCCCTCGCCGGGTCAGGTCGCAGATTTCCTGGGGGATCCCGGCAATCCAGAGCAAATGAAGAGGCAGGTCACCAAGATATTTCAGAAACATACGTCCATGTTGCGGGAGTTATATGAACAAAATCGGCTGGATCGGCTCGCATATGATGAGAAATTTGCTGCGATGGAGGACGCGAATGCGCGCATCCTGGCCGAGGTGCGGCCGGTCGACCGCAGCGAGGTCACCTCACCCAGGGCACACATCGCGCTGATTGAGGATTATGCGTGGCTGCTCAGTCGCGAGGCCTAATCGGTTCGCGAGTACCACTACCCGCGAGTCCCCTCCCCCCCCCCCCCCCCCCCCCCCCCCCCCCCCGCTCGGGTGTGCGAGGTCGCGGACGCTAGAAATGGGTTCGCTACTAGAAGCCCTCTTTTTTTGTAATTTGTCGTTTGCTTTCCCTTCCCCTCCCCTTTATGGAGGGGTTTTAAACAATTTGGTGATTTGTCATATTAAGACTTTTGACTCGCTTGCGAGTCCGCTTTTTCTATTTTCATTATTCCCGTCAATATATTAACCTCGCTCGCCCCCTTGCAGAATTCTCCCTTTATAATTATATTTCGTTCACCTTGCTCTCGTGACTCGCCCTACTTCTTTGCACAGATCTGCCTCGCCCGTGACTAGTTGGAGGGATTTTTGCGGGGCTTCCACTCGGCACGGGCGGATAAGGCTCCAGGAGGTGGAAAAATACCACGCGGATCCGCTATCCGCAGACACCGGCGCTTCGAATCCTTCCCGCCATTCCCATTTCTATAAATAGTCTCAGTCTTTCACTTTCTAACCACCACATTTACTGCTCTTCCTTCGCTCTTCTCTTCTTCCAGCTCTCTCGCAGGTCCTAGCTCGCGCTCGCTATTTTTGACTCGCAGCCCTATAACATCATGGTCGCAGATGTAGAGTCGGAGGGGCGGGCCAAGTGTGATGGTGCCTTCCGCGAAGGCCTTTTCTTCTGTGCCAACCTCGCTTCGGAGGAACATCATGCCACGGTGGAAAAGTATATCCCCTCTGGATTTGTGGCCCGCCGCCCTACCGAACGAGACACCATCAGTGATCCCCTCCCCGACGAGCTCGCCATCCCTATCGCCCATTTTGAAAATGGTTTGCGACTCCCCCTCTGGCCTGAAGTGCGCCAAGTATGTATTTTCTCCTGGCCATAGTATTCCTGGCTCGCCTCGCGAAGAGTACTCTAACCCCAACCGATTCTTCTAGGTACTCAAGTACTTTGGTGTTCTGCCGAGCCAGCTGACGCCGAACGTGGTTTTCACGGTGGTTGCTTTCGCCAGTTATCTGCGGGCGGAGAGGATCGAGCTCAGTCTGCTCGTCTTCCGCAAGGTGTTCTCTTTCCGTGCCTACAAGGATGGTACCGCTCACTTCGCGAGCCAGCACATCACCATCTGTGAAATGGTGAACATGACCCACTATTGGACGCAGAAGTATGTCCTAGTGAAGGGCCCCTTCAGCAACGTCTCCTACTCCCCCCTCCAGCGGGACGAGGCCACCTACCGCCCGTCCGCTTCGCTGGGGGGGGGGGGGGGGGCGACGTGAAGCTGTACCAATATCTGACCGGGAAGAACTTCGAAGTCGCCTTCCTCCGGCAGAGAGTGGACTCACTGATACCTGTCCCCCGGGTAGAAGGTTTGACTCGCACTCGCTGACTCCCCCTCACCCTTTCTTTCTTGTCAGCTAATATTTCTAACATCTTTCAGGAGAGCGCGATCTTCCGCTCAACCCCCCCCCCCCCCCCACCCCCCCACACACGCGCCTTTCTCGACCCTCACCCATGGCTCGCTCGCGAGCACGCCGCCGAGGCGTGTCGTGACCACCCGAGCTCTTCATCAGTAAAGAAGCGTCCCCCTCCTCCAAGCTGGCTCGCCTCACAGGGACCGGCGAAGAAGACCAAGAAAGCACCCCCCTCATCTAAGGCAAAGGACATTGTGGATCTGTCCGAGCCAGAGACCCCCCTCTCCCCGTCGGCGAACCAGAAGCCCTCTGATGAGAGTGGCGAGCCAGGTGGCTGCACCAACAAGCCCCAGCCGACGAGCCACAAGAATTTTGGGCTCGGCGCAAAGCTCCCGGACGCAGTCGGCGAGCCGATGCTCGCGTGGGACCCTGAGCAGAATAAGATCGTATGCTCCTCCCTCCTCCCATCCTGGGTGGAGAGTGATAAAGTTGGGGGGGGGGGGGGGGGGGGGGGGGGGGCGAGGCGTTCTCTCTCACCTTCGGGCTCTACGGCCGCGAGGACGCCTCCCTCTTCAGGGCCTTCACGCCTAGAGGGCTCGTGTATGTGGCCATGCGAGCCCAGTTCCGAGCAATGGAGCTTACCCACATGGTGGGCCGCCGGTACTTCACTGCGGATAGGGAAATCATGGAGCTCAACGGCGAGCTTCGGAAAGCCTCGGATGAGGTCGCAGAGCTTGGAGGCCTTGTCTGAGGGCCTCCTCGCCAGCCTCCAAGGCGGCCTGGTAAATACTGCCTGCAAAGAGTCTTTTCCTGTCTCGCCACGTTTTGCCTTTTATAACTCCCCTTCTGCAGGATGTCGAGTCCGCAAGTAAACTAACCGCGAGGATCACCGACCTTGAGATGGAAAACACTTGTCTCAAGGCACAGGTTCGCGAGCTGACTCTGGCGGTGCTTCCCTCGCCCCCTCCGCGAGCCGGGACTCGAGGCCAGTCGCGAGGTGAAAAAGAGGCTGTCCGCAAGAACTCGATGGGGATCTCCAAACTTGTCTTCGACACCCTTAAAGGGGTGGGCCTGATCGTCCCTAAATCGATGGAGCTCACCGCTGAGGACGTCGTCCCTGACTTGTTCACGCCGATCTCTGAGGTGGGAGATCGCGGGAGCGATTGAAGAATTCCTCGGCGGTCAGGTCTGATGCTTTTAATTTTTTACACATGTAAATCTTTTGTTTTGACCGGCGAGTTCTCCGTTAACTGTAAACATATTTTTAGCAATGAAGAAGAAATATTTTGTCTATCTTTTGAATGTCATTTCTTTTTTATTCCTTACTCGCACTCGCATTTTTGTTCATGCTCGCATGATTTTATTTTTCTAAGCTTATGCTTCTATGTGCTCGCGTCTATATATCTTAACAATTACCTCATCTCTGAACTTTCCCTTGCTTAGGGATTTTGTTAGATAGGCCCGCCTAATTTCATTGTTAGGTGAAGTCGGGCCCGCTTCGCACCTATGACTTGCTCCATAGGGAAAATTGCGAGCGGTTTCATCGTTACCCTGCCCCGCTCGCGCTCGCTTTTTTGCGAGCCCCCCAGGCTTCCTTCTGACTACCGCGCCGACGGATCCTTCTTGGTTTGATGCTTTTCCATGTGCCATATGTTGAAACCGATTTCTCGATCTCTTGTGAAGCTCGGGCCCTCAAGTAGTTGAGGGGCAGCTATCCCTTACTAGTCCCTCGGAAGGAGCAGAGTGGGGATTCGGAGACATACTAAGACCTTAGCCACAGCAAGGAGGTCCCACCACAAACTCGGAAGATCGTTGAGGGCTGTTGAATTTATTGAAGTGGAAGTGGAGGAGGCTTTTGGACCTGGGCGGTCTGGGAAGAGACCGGGCGGTCTGGCGTGACCGCACGGTCTGGCGGTCTGACAATGGCGGTCTGTTCTATTGGTCAGCTGCAGCTTCCGGGGTTGACCGCTGGTCTGGTCCAAGGGCTGCTGGAGGAGGAGGTCGTGCGGTCTGGCTGTGACCGCATGACGGGTGATCTTCCTCAGGGTCGCGCGGTCTGTCTCTGACCGCGTGACAAGTTGTTCTCTTCAAGGACGTGCCGGTCTGGCGTGACCGCACGGGTTGGCTCTTGAATCCGGTCTGGTGGCTTTCCAGAGGGTTCTGAAGGAGTTCGCGGACTAAGTCATTCTTAGTCGCGCGGTCTCAGTTCGCGGTCTCAGGAGGAGACCAGGAGGGCGAGCTGGCTGTGTTTGCGGTCTCAGGCGAACACAGGTGGTGGGTGACTTCTAGGCGGTCTGGCGATCTCCGTGTGGAGTCGTGTTCAGACTAAGGGAGTTGCGATCTCCCGCGGTCTGGAGTGAAGTCGGCGCTCACCAAAATGAAGCAGGAGGGTTGTCGTGATCGCGCGGGTTGACCGGTAAGGTCGCGCGATCTGATGGGTGGTGACTCTATCTCATAGGGTGGTGACTGGATCAGGTCTCACGTCTATAAATAGGGAGCCACTGTTGCAACAATTAGAAGAACACACCAAGTGTAAGCTGAGTTCGCGTCTTTCTTGCGGTCTGTGTTTCTGACCGGGCGGTCTCTGATCGAATTCTTCTTGTGCAGCTTCTGCGGATAGTGCAGGCAGCAGCGATCACCTCTTCCTCTGAAAGTGTTCGGGCGGTCTGCGGCTTGGAGTTGTGTTGCTGGAGTTTGGGAAGATCAGGAGGTCGAAAGAAGGGAGCGGTCTGTGCAGCGGTTTGGTGGTGGTCTGAGGTCGGCAGGGTGTTGCGGTCTAGCAACAGGAGGAGATCGCAAGGGAGTTCGCGCGGTCTGTGCAAGAGAGGTCGCGCGGGTTGTGCGGTCTGAAGTCTTTCAGTATTCTTCTCTGTATTGGTTCTGGAGTGTTGTGCTGACGAAATCATGTCTCGTCAAGCATGTCTTGCCCTGTAACTGAAGTTAGAAAATCAATAAAGATCATTTGTTTGCCCCAAATTGTTTCTGGTTGTTTTGGCTTGTAACTCTAGTTGTTATTCCTGCTTGCTCTCACAAGGTCCGAAAAATTCCACATGGTATCAGAGGTAGGTTGGAGTGGTTAGAGCAGTGAATAACTTAGAGTAGCCATCGCCTTTGTGAAGAAGGAACCAGAGGGAAAACAATGGAAGGCGGATTTGCAAGAGGTCTTGGGATTGATATGCTTACTTCGACCAACTTTAAGAAGTGGAGGTCATGTATGCAGAGCTATCTTCTAGGGGAGGACCTCTGGGAGGTTGTTGGAGGAGATGCAACTGAAGAGGTGAAGGCAACGGAAGCAGGTGATAATGGTCCGGCTGTGAGGGCGTGGAGAAAGACCAATGCTAAAGCCGAGTTCACCTTGAAGCGTGCCATTTCACCAGAACTATTTGATCACATCTTAGGGTGTGGATCAGCTGCCAAAATCTGGAGAGCCCTGGATGGGCTGTTTAACAAGAAGAATGTGGCGAGGCTGCAGTTCTTGGAGAATGAGCTGGCAAGGTCAGCTCAGGGTGATCTTTCTATCTCAAACTTCTTTCTGAAGATGAAGAACCTCTGCGCTGAGATATCAGCACTGGATCCTGATGAGCCTATCTCTGAGGCGAAGCTGAAGAGGCACATCATCCGCGGCCTGCGGAAGAAATATGTTGCCTTTGTGACGTCAGTGCAGGGATGGGCAAATCAGCCGTCTCTGCTAGAGCTGGAGAATCTGCTAGCTTCGCAGGAAAGTCTGGCAAGGCAGATGGCGGGAGTGTCAGTGACTGGGGGAGACGGCGAGGTGCTCTTCTCAGGGAAGAAGAAGAAGTGGGAGAAGAAGAAAAAGATCGCGGGAGGCTATGGGCCTTCAACTTCTGGGCAGCAGGAAAGGGGGTATGCTCCCAAGGCTGACGGGAAGAAGAAGGGGGAAGGTCCGAGATGCTTCAAGTGCGGGAAGGTTGGGCACTTCAAGAAGGAATGCCCAGTTGTTACTCAATCGGGGCATGTTGCTGGAAAGGTGGAAGTGGAGGCCAGGCACATTGATGGAGGATGGGGAGGAGCCTTCTCGGCTTCGGTTGAAGCCTCGGCTACTATCAACTATCAAGAGGACTGGATCGTGGACTCGGGGTGTGGTCATCACCTCACCGGAGATGAGTCGAAGCTTTCATCAGCACAACCCTATACAGGTAACAATGCTATCATCACCGCTGATAATACTGTGCATCCAGTCGAGAAGGTGGGGGTTGTTTCTTTGGGCAGTGATAGAGGGCCACTTACCTTGAAGAGTGTCTATCATGTGCCCGGGATGAAGAAAAACCTCTTCTCCGTGACCAACGCTGTTGACGCTGGGTATCACGTTCTGTTCGGCCCGACAGAAGTGAAATTTCTGCGAAATGTAGAGGCCGTAAAGGCCGAGGTCGTTCATGTTGGGAGACGGGCAAAGGACTTGTTCGTTTTGTCGACAAGTTCCTACGTCGACAAGATGAAGACGAATGATGGTGCCGTGATATGGCATGAGAGGTTGGGGCATGTAGGGATGGACAAGCTGAAAGCAATGGCGGTGAAAGGTCTTGTCAAGGGCCTGCCAAGTCTATCTTCCTACGGAGAAGGTCACGTTTGTGCGGGATGTCAGTTCGGCAAGTCTCATCGACTACCGTTTGACAAGTCACAGACAAGGTGTAGTCAGCCGTTGGAGTGCATCCATGGTGACTTGATGGGACCTACTGCTACCCCAAGCCTCGGAGGCAGCAGGTATATGCTGGTGTTGATCGATGATTACACCAGATATGTCTGGGTATATTTCCTGAAGGAGAAGGCGGAAGCGTTTGCCAAGTTTGTGGAGTTCAAGGAGCTCGTGGAAGGTCGGCTGAATCTGCGGATCAAGAAGCTGAGGACGGACAACGGAGGAGAGTTCACCTCTGCTGAGTTCTCCAGTTTTTGCAGGAAGGCAGGCATCCGGAGGGAGCTTACTTGTGCACATACTCCACAGCAGAACGGTGTTGCAGAGCGGAAGATCCGTCATCTGACGGAGACCTGCAAGTGTTGGCTGCATGCCAAGAGTATCCCAAAGTCCTTCTGGGCGGAGGGAATGTCTTGTGCTGCTTACGTCATCAACAGGATGCCTCTGAGCCCCATCAACATGTTGACCCCGCATGAGATGATGTTCAAGGAGAAGCCAAGCGTGGCACACCTTCGGGTGTTCGGTTCCACTTGTTACGTGCACATCCCTGATGCTCTTCGGACAAAGCTAGAAGCGAAGGCTAGGAAGCTAGTCTTTGTGGGATACGATGAGAGGAAGAAAGGGTGGAAGTGCATGGACCCGGAGACGCGGAGATTTGTTGTATCTCGCGACGTCGTGTTCGATGAGGTGACATCTTACAGGGGGTCCTCTGGAGTGGAGTTACCAGAGAGCAGGGTGGAGGAGCCGGAGCAAGCTGTGGAAAATCTTCAGGTGGAGCTACCTGTGTCACCAGGTGGTCCATCGCCTTCTAGTTCTGAGACGGGAGCTTCTGGTTCAGGGAGCAGGGGGAGCAATGCTCCTAGCACGTCTGGAAGAGGAGCTAGGGAAGAAGCAGCTGAAGATGATGCGGTTCAGGGGAAGGAGCTGAGGAGGTCGAAGCGAGCGATCATCGCCCCTGATCGCTATACAGGAGGAAACGCAGTGAGCTTTGTCTCATGTTTCTTTGCTGGTCCCTTGGATGAGAGGGAGCCGTCGAGCTTTGAGAAGGCCCAAGGCGTGAAGGAGTGGGACGTTGCGATGCAAGAAGAGATGGCAGCTCTTGAGAAGAATGAGACCTGGTCTCTTGTGCCCAAGCCTAAGGGCATCGCTCCTGTGACATGCAAGTGGGTCTACAAGCTTAAGAAGAAGGCTGACGGCAGTATCGAGCGTTACAAGGCTCGTCTTGTAGCTCGGGGGTTCTCGCAGCAATACGGTGAAGACTATGATGAGACATTCAGTCCGGTGGCAAAAATGACTTCAGTTCGGTTCATCATTGCCTTGGCGGCGTTCAGTGGATGGAAGATTTGGCAGCTCGACGTCAAGAACGCTTTCTTGTACGGCGAGATTGACAAGGACATCTTCATGGTTCAGCCACCAGGTTTTGTGTCTGAAGATTTTCCGGAGCATGTCTGCAAGCTGAAGAAGGCCCTGTATGGGTTGAAGCAAGCGCCGAGGGCGTGGTACGGGAAGATCGCAGAATATCTCCTATTCTGTGGATTTGTTGCTTCAGACTCGGACTCAAGCTTGTTCGTCAAGAAGAGTGGGGAGCTTCAGGTCATCGTGCTGCTATACGTTGACGATATGATTGTAACGGGGAACTCGAAGGAGGATGTAGCACAGCTTCGGGCCGAGCTGGCTATCAGGTTCGAGATGAAGGATTTAGGTGAGCTTCACCATTTTCTTGGACTTGAGGTGCAGAGGAAGGAAGGTGGAGTGCTGGTGACCCAAGCCGGATATGCAGAGCGGATCGTGGAGCGGTTCGGCATGAAGGAAGGGAAGTGCACTTCCACACCTCTGGAGAAGGCTATGAAGCTTCGGAAGGATGAGGGAAGGATCATGCAAGATCCGTTGGTGTTCCGAGCTCTAGTTGGGAGCTTGATTTATCTGACGATCACGAGGCCGGATATTGCATATGCAGTTGGCAGAGTGAGTCGATATATGGCGGAGCCACGGGTACCTCATCTGCTAGCGGCCAAGAACATTCTGAAGTATGTCAAGGCGACCTCGGACATGGGTCTCCTGTACCGGAGGGATGCTGGCTTCGAGGTGCATGGATACATGGATGCCGATTACGGGGGAGATTCGGATGATCGGAAATCGACATCTGGATTCGTCTTCATGGCGGGCCCTACGGCTATATCATGGTGCAGCAAGAAGCAGGATTCCGTGTCAGTCTCTACCACGGAAGCGGAATACAAGGCTTCGGCCTTGGCAGCTCAGGAAGCCATCTGGCTTAGGAGGATGGTTGGAGACGTCCATAAGGAGGTTCGGGAGCCGACTCTGCTACGCGGTGACAACGAGAGTGCTCTCAAACTGGTAACCAATCCAGTTTGTCACGCGAGGACCAAGCATATCGAGATCGAGCATCACTTCATACGTGAGAAGGTGCTGGAGGGATCTCTTTCGGTCGGGCATGTGCGGAGTGCGGACAATGTCGCAGACATCTTCACAAAGGCGCTGGCAAAGGGGCCGTTCACACGGCTAAGGGAGCTACTTGGGCTAGTTTCCACTTCCCACTTCAAGGGGGAGTGTTGAATTTATTGAAGTGGAAGTGGAGGAGGCTTTTGGACCTGGGCGGTCTAGGAAGAGACCGGGCGGTCTGGCGTGACCGCACGGTCTGGCGGTCTGACAATGGCGGTCTGTTCTATTGGTCAGCTGCAGCTTCCGGGGTTGACCGCTGGTCTGGTCCAAGGGCTGCTGGAGGAGGAGGTCGTGCGGTCTGGCTGTGACCGCATGACGGGTGATCTTCCTCAGGGTCGCGCGGTCTGTCTCTGACCGCGTGACAAGTTGTTCTCTTCAAGGACGTGCCGGTCTGGCGTGACCGCACGGGTTGGCTCTTGAATCCGGTCTGGTGGCTTTCCAGAGGGTTCTGAAGGAGTTCGCGGACTAAGTCATTCTTAGTCGCGCGGTCTCAGTTCGCGGTCTCAGGAGGAGACCAGGAGGGCGAGCTGGCTGTGTTTGCGGTCTCAGGCGAACACAGGTGGTGGGTGACTTCTAGGCGGTCTGGCGATCTCCGTGTGGAGTCGTGTTCAGACTAAGGGAGTTGCGATCTCCCGCGGTCTGGAGTGAAGTCGGCGCTCACCAAAATGAAGCAGGAGGGTTGTCGTGATCGCGCGGGTTGACCGGTAAGGTCGCGCGATCTGATGGGTGGTGACTCTATCTCATAGGGTGGTGACTGGATCAGGTCTCACGTCTATAAATAGGGAGCCACTGTTGCAACAATTAGAAGAACACACCAAGTGTAAGCTGAGTTCGCGTCTTTCTTGCGGTCTGTGTTTCTGACCGGGCGGTCTCTGATCGAATTCTTCTTGTGCAGCTTCTGCGGATAGTGCAGGCAGCAGCGATCACCTCTTCCTCTGAAAGTGTTCGGGCGGTCTGCGGCTTGGAGTTGTGTTGCTGGAGTTTGGGAAGATCAGGAGGTCGAAAGAAGGGAGCGGTCTGTGCAGCGGTTTGGTGGTGGTCTGAGGTCGGCAGGGTGTTGCGGTCTAGCAACAGGAGGAGATCGCAAGGGAGTTCGCGCGGTCTGTGCAAGAGAGGTCGCGCGGGTTGTGCGGTCTGAAGTCTTTCAGTATTCTTCTCTGTATTGGTTCTGGAGTGTTGTGCTGACGAAATCATGTCTCGTCAAGCATGTCTTGCCCTGTAACTGAAGTTAGAAAATCAATAAAGATCATTTGTTTGCCCCAAATTGTTTCTGGTTGTTTTGGCTTGTAACTCTAGTTGTTATTCCTGCTTGCTCTCACAAGGTCCGAAAAATTCCACAAGGGCTTCCCCTCCCAAGCCAAAGCTGAGATTTGGGCACCTTGGAGAGCTAGAGAGCTGAACCAAAGTAACCAAAGGAGGAAGAAGCTCAGGGAACTGAGATTGGAATGCCTCTCAAGGTGCCCTTTAAGGTCTATTTATAGTTTTTGCTCGTGGTCTGTCAATAGCGGAACTCCGACTTTTGGTTCTACTACATGCACACCAATTTGGCATGCTAACAGCCAAACTCTGCTGTTTGGAAAGGCTAGCGGCAGACCACCAGGGGCAGAGGGGTCATCCCCACCCTACTATGTGTAAGCGGTCTGAGAGAGAGCTACTCGCGAGATCTCCTGCGAGTCCTCTCGCGAGTATGGCTCGTCGAACCCCTCTGGGGCAAGCGCTCTGCGAAAGCCCCGCTCGCCCTCCCTCCGACGACGTTCGCCGAGGCCGGGTCTCGCATTTACCCCTGCGAGCTCCACTCAGCCCTACAAAAATCTACTAAACTGGTTGGACGACTGAACTCGTCGAGCTGAGAAGTAATTCCGTCAGATCGAACATCTTGTTACTAATACGCCAAACGCAAAGCTGAGATCGCCGACCTCAAGCTAGAGTTCGTCGAACTCAGAACAACGGATTGCATCGAGCGCGGATTGAAGTTCATCGGACGCAGATTGGAGTTCGTCGGACGCGAAGATGTGGATCCCCCGCCTTCCTTCGGGCGGTCGGCTAGTGCCCGGCTCGCCCGCCTTCTTGCGAGCGACATTTGAGACCCTGGCTTGCCTTCCTTGCCACTATTGCCTGGAGACTCTAGTCGGCGAGTTTGCCACTCTGGCTCGCCTTCTTACTCGCGTGCCTTTCTGCGAGCTTCCCTTGGCCTTATGGAGATATGCTGAACTGGCTGGGAGAATGAGCTCGTCGAGCTAAAGAGCGATTTTGTCGAACTGAAGCGCGACGTTCGTCGAACGCAAAACGGATTTCGGTGAACGTAGATTGGAGTTCGTCGAACACGAAAACTTGAAAGAATCTGGCTCGTCCAGAAGACCGCTGTAAGCGGACCACGAAGATCTGGCTCGCCCTCCCTCCCCGCGAGCGGTGGGCGGGTACCCGGCTCGCCCGCCTCCTTGCGAGCGACATTTGAGACTCTGGCTCGCCTTCTTTGTAACCTCCTTCGCCTACTGACTTCTCAAATCTATGCCCAACTCCTGGCGAATATCGGGGTTGTACACAATCCCCACTCTTCGCGAGGCTACCTGGGCTCGCGAAGAATCATCCAAACTCAGATATTTGCCGGCTTTTCGACGACGTGGCGCGAATCTTTTGGTGGGGCCCATGCCCACCACTATAAATACTACCCCTGCTGGCTGGTGTCCAAACTTTTTCTCCCTCTCTCCCTTTTCTTACTCGCCGCGAGCCCCAACGCGATGTCCAAAAAGGAGGAGATGTTGGCTCGCCTGAAGGCCTCGCAGGCAACGCAAAAGGGGAAAGCCACTGCACTCGCTTCCTGGGCCTCTCCGCTGCGTGCGCCGCCTCCCCCCCCCCCCCCCCCCCCCCCCCCCCCCCGCCACGTCAAAATGGCGAAGGCCATCCGGTGCCCTCCCAGCGAGGATAGGTCATCATTTTCGTCCTCATCCCCTTCTGATGGGCCCGCCTCGCAGGTACTATTACCCAGTTCACCGATTAATGCCTTTCCTTTCTGATATTGCTTCTTCACTCGCAGAACGCTTCCCCGGGGGAGAATACCCTGGGGAAAACAACCATGGAGACCCACATTCCCACCCTTGGTGGGGCTGGTACCCTTCTCGCAGATGTGGCGATCGCCGACCTGCGGGGCCCGCCTTCGCCACGGGGTGAGTAGCTCTCCTAGCCTTCCTGTGTAACATATTTTCTCACTCGCTAAGCTTCCCTTTTCATGCAGTGTCTGATGCCGCAGACTTGGAGGATCGGATTCCTCCTCCCTCGGACCCGCCGGCCCCACCGATTCAGACTATCATCACTCCCGGATTCGGCATTCTGGGACCAAGGAACCCCGAAGGGACATTACTTCCCGAGTCCGGACTCGCTGCCAAAACTGCGTTCCCTCCCAGACTGGGGAAGGCTGTCACCCCTGCCTTCGTCGAAACGTTCCAGGGCCGACCGGGCACATCTCGCAAGCGGCCCAGTACCCAAACTTCTCCACTAGGTTAGCCCGTCCCCGCAGAGTATCCCTTTCCACATTTTTGCTGATTTCTACCTCGCAGGTGATCACCTGACCCCGCCTACCGAGTCGGAGCCTGGAGCATTGGAGATGTCGCCACCTCCCTCGCCGAGTCAGGTTGTGGATTTTCCGGGGGACCCCGGTGATCCGAAGCAAATGAATAGGCGGGTCACCGAGATATTTCAGAAGCATACTTCCCTGTTGCGGGAATTACACGAACAAAATCGGCTGGATCGGCTCGCGTTTGAGGAAAGATTTGCTGTGATGGAGGATGTGAATGCGCGTGTCCTCGCCGAGGTGTGGCCGATCGACCATGACGAGGTGACTTCCCCGGGGTGTACATTGCTCGGATCGAGGATTACGCGCGGCTGATGACTCACGCGTCCCGGTCGGTTAGGGAGTACCACTACCCGCGAGTTCCCCCTCGCTCAGGTGTGCGAGGTCACGGCCGCTGGAAGTGGTTACGTTATTAAGGAACCTCTCTTCGCAGTTTGCTTTCTATTTATCTATTTTTCTTTACCCTTCCCTTCATAGGGAGGGGTCGCAAACAATTCAATGGTCTGTAATAATGATACTTTGACTCGCCTGCGAGCCCGTACTTTCTGCTTTTATTCATCTTTTTCTTCGCTATATCTGGCTCGCTTGCTCATTGGTTACTTCTGCAGATTATTATATTTTTATCGCTCGTGGTCGTGACCTGCTCCCGCGTTTCGCTTTATTTCTTTATCTGGCTCTAGCTCGCCGACGACTAGCGGGAGGGACTTTGGCGAGACGGTAACTTGCTAGGAGCAGATAGGGCCCCTGTGAGCGGAAAAATACCGCGCGCATCTGCTATCCGCAGATACCGGCGCTTCGAATTCTTCCCGCTCTTTCTATTTCTATAAATAACCTGCCTTTTTGCTTTCTAACCACCGCATTTACTGTTCTACCTTCGCGTCTCTTTTCTTCTAACTCTCTCGCAAACCCTAGCTCGCGCTCGCGAACTCTCTGACTCGCAGCCCTTCAATACCATGGTCGCAGACGTGGAGACGGAGGGGCGAGCTAAGTGTGCTGGAGCCTTTCGCGAGGGCCCCTTCTTCTGCTCTAACCTCACTAAAGAGGAATACTTGGCAACAGTGGACAAATATTTGCACTCCGAGTTTGTGGCCCGCTGCTCGCCATCCCCATTGCTCACTTTGAGAGTGGGTTGCGACTCCCGATATGGCCTGAAGTGCGCCAGGTATACCTTTCCAGCTCGCATAGCGAAGAATGTTCTCAATATTTTCTGGCTCGCTTTGCGAGCAGCGTTCTAACCCTTAAGGACTCTTCCAGGTACTCAAGTATTTTGGTGTACTGCTCAGCCAACTGACGCCGAATGCGATCGTCGTCTTGGTCGCGTTTGCCATCTACTTGAGAGCCGAGAAGATTTAGTTAGTCTACTCGTCTTCCGCAAGGTGTTTTCGTTCCGCGCATACAGGGATGGGACGGCTCACTTCGCGAGCCAACACGTCACCCACTGCGAAACCGTCAACAAGTCCTACTATTGGACGCAGAAGTACGTCCTGGTGAAGGGTCCCTTCGGCAACATCTCCTACACTCCGCTCCAGCGAGACAAGGCCACTTTCCTCCCCCGCCCCTCCCCCCCCCCCCCCCCCCGCAACACTAGGATATGCGAAGCTTTACCAGTACCTTCATGGGAAGAACTTCGAGGTCGTCTACCTCCGGCAGCGGGTGGACTCGCTGATGTCTGTCCCCCAGGGGGAAGGTCTGACTCGCACTCGCAAATTTCCCTACTCTCCCTCCCCCTTTTGGTTAGCTAATGTTCTTATTCACCGTTGCAGGAGAGCGCGACCTTCCGCTCAACCCTCCGTACGCGCCTTCTTCCTCCCTCGCCACTGGCCCGCTCGCGAGTGTGGCCGCCGAGGCGTTTCGCGACCTTCTGAGTTGTTCATCGGGAAAGAAGCGTTCTCGGCCTCCAAGCCGGCCTGCCTCGCAGGGACAGGCGAAGAAGGCCAAGAAGGCCCCTTTTGCTACTAAGGGGAAAAATATTGTTGATCTATCCGGATCTGAGCCCCCTCTTTCCCCGTTGGCGAATCAGGAGCCCGCCTATGAGGGTGGCGAGCCAGAAGAAGCGGCCAGCAAACCTAAACCGACGAGCCACAAGAACTTCGGGCTCGGCGCGAAGCTCGCGGACGCAGTTGGCGAGCCGTTGCTCGTGTGGAATCCCGAGCAGAATAAGATCGTCTGCTCCTCCCTCCTACCGTCCTGGGTGGAGAGTGACAAAATCGGAGGCGAAGCATTCGCCCTCGCCTTCGGGCTCTACGGCCGCGAGGACGCCTCCCTCTTCAGGACCTTTACGCTGAAAGGGCTCGTGCGAGCCCAGTTCCGGGCAACGGAGCTTACCCACATGGTGGGCCGCCGATACTTCACCGCGGACAGGGAAATCAAAGAGCTCAATGTCAAGCTCCGAAAGTCTGCGGATGAGGTCGCGGAGCTTAAGGGGAAGGAGGCCTTGTCTGAGGGCCTCCTCGCCAGCCTTCAGGGTGGCCTGGTAAGTAATGCTTGCAAAGGTCTTTTCCTGTCTCGCTTCACATTGCCTTTGCTAACTTCCTTTCTGCAGGATGCCGAGTCCGTGAGCAAACTAACCGCGAGGATCTCCGACCTGGAGATGGAGAACACTTACCTCAAGGCCCTGGTTCGCGGCCTGACCCTGGCGGTGCTCCCCCCGCCCCCTCCGCGAGCTGGGACTCGAGGCAGGTCGCGGGGTGAAAAGGAGGCAGCTCGCAAGAACTCGATAGGGGTCGCCGAACTCGTCTTCAACACCCTCAAAGGAGCGGGTCTGATCATCCCTGACGCAATGGAGCTCTCCGCTGAGGACGTCGTCCCTGATCTGTTCGCGCTGTTCTCTGAGGTGGAAGATCGCGGGAGCAATTAAAGAATTCTCCGGCGGGCTGCTTTGATGTTTTTATTTTTTTGCCAAATGTAAAAACTTTTGTTTTTGACAGGCGAGTTCGCCGTTAACTGTAAACATCTTTGAGCAATGAAGGAAATATTTTGTCCATCTTTTAAGTGTAACTTCTTTTTTATCTTTTACTCGCGCCCGCACATTTTTTATGTTCACATGATTCCAACGTTCTGTACTTCTGCTTTCCTTGCGCTCGCGTCTTAATGTTTTCATTTGGCACTCGCGTTCGCCCCTCCTCGCTTAATAATTCCGCCATATCGGTGTTTTCACTTGTCTTAATATTGTGAACGGGGTCAATATTACCTCACCCCGCTTGCTCTTGCTTCTCACGAGCTTTCCTTGTGGCTCATGGGCTGCCGCGACGACGAGCCCTCTCTGATTCGCCATTTTTACTTACACCGCCGAAATTTACTAGTAAATTTGCAAACTCGGGTCGGGTTTAGTGCGCCTTGCGAATAACAGGCTTAGTCGTTCTGTCGCGGCCTGTTCTCTCACACGAATGGATTCCCGGTCTCGCCTCGCCTGGGCCTTGAGGTTGTTTACGAGCCAGGTCCCCTACTAGGAGCGGCTTACTTTCCAGCCCCTCCCAAGATCATCCTGACCCACCGTCTATGAGAGCCCGGCAGCAGAATCGATTTGGGGCATTCCAGCACCAAAGGACTTGTAACCTTGCCAGCCTCTCCAGAGATCAACCTGACCCACCGTCTATGAGAGCCCATCAGCGGAATCGATCTGGGGCATTCCAGCACCGAAGGACTTGTAACCTTGCCAGCCTCTCTAGAGATCTACCTGACCCACCGTCTATGAGAGCCCGACAGTGGAATCGATCTGGGGCATTCCAGCACCAAGGACTTGTAACCTTGCCAACCTCTCCAGAGATCAACCTGACCCACCGTCTATGAAAGCTCCGCAGCGGAATCGATCTGGGGCATTCCAGCACCAGAGGACTTGTAACCTTGCCCGCCTCTCCAGAGATCAACCTGACCCACCGTCTATGAGAGCCCGGCAGCGGAATCGATCTGTGGCATTCCAGCACCAAAGAACTTGTAACCTTGCCAGCCTCTCCAAAGATCAACCTGACCCACCGTCTATGAGAGCCCGGCAGCGGAATCGATCTGGGGCATTCCAGCACCAAAGGACTTGTAACCTTGCCATCCTCTCCAGAGATCAACCTGACCCACCGTCTATGAGAGCCCGGCAGCGAAATCGATCTGGGGCATTCCAGCGCCAAAGGACTTGTAACCTTGCCAGCCTCTCCAGAGATCAACCTGACCCACCGTCTATGAGAGCCCGACAGTGGAATCGATCTGGGGCATTCCAGCACCAAAGATCTTGTAACCTTGCCAGCCTCTCCAGAGATCAACCTGACCCACCGTCTATGAGAGCCCGGCAGCGGAATCGATCTAGGGCATTCCAGCACCAAAGGACTTGTAACCTTGCCAGCCTCTCCAGATATCAACCTGACCCACCGTCTATGAAAGCCCGGCAGCGGAATCGATCTGGGGCATTCCAGCACCAAAGAACTTGTAACCTTGCCAGCCTCTCCAGAGATCAACCTGACCCACCGTCTATGAGAGCCCGGCAGCGGAATCGATCTGGGGCATTCCATCACCAAAGGACTTGTAACCTTGCCAGCCTCTCCAGAGATCAACCTGACCCACCGTCTATGAGAACCCGGCAGCGGAATCGATCTGGGGCATTCCAGCACCAAAGGACTTGTCACCTGCTCAGAAAAGACCTCAAAATATATGTATGAATAATGAATCACATAATAAGTTGGTTACAAAAGTTTCAAGGATAAAATCTTTTCAAGTCGTCCCCACTCCTGGCTCGGCCGAGGAGTATCCCTTCCACATTCTGGAGGTGGTACCCTCCCAACTTGAGCACTTCACTTACAATGTAAGGCCCTTCCCAGTTGGGCTCCAGTTTACCCACAGTGGCTCCTCTCCCAGACGCGTCAACCTTCTTCAGGACCAAGTCCCCTTTCTCGAACTGTTTTATTCTAATATGTTGATCAAAGTACCGGGCCATCTGCCTCTTGACTTCCTCCTGTCGTACAGTAGCGAGGTCGCGGAGCTCTTCTACCAGGTCCAGGGACAACCTTTGCTCTGCATCATTTTCTATTAGCCAATCTTCATCTCCTTCGCCCGCGGTGATCACCCTGGGGGTTTTGACTTCGAATTCTATGGGGAGGACGGCTTCGGACCCATGAGACAGTTTGAAGGGGGTCTCCCCTGTGGCCGTGTTCGGAGTAGTCCTCAAGGCCCACAGGACCGAGGGCAGCTGCTCCACCCAGTTGCCCCTGAGATTCTCCACATTCTTCTTCAGCAGGTTGACAATTATCTTGTTCGCCGCCTCCACCTGACTGTTGCTCCTTGGGTGGTGGACCGATGCGAACCTGAGGTCTATGCCGAGTTGGGTGCAAAAACTAACAAACTCTTCGCTGGCAAACTGGGGTCCGTTGTCCATCACTATAGCCAATGGCAACCCGTGCCTGCAAATAATCTCCCCCCATACAAAATTTCTCACCACCTGGGAGGTTACCTTGGCCAGCGCTTTCACTTCTACCCACTTGGAGAAATAGTCAATCATTACCAATAGGAACCTCCTTTGGCCACTAGCTTGCGGGAAGGGACCTACCAGGTCCAAACCACATATAGCGAAGGGCCACGGAGCTGTGATGGTCCAGAGCCTTTGGGCTGGGAGGAGTTGGAGTGGAGCATAGAGCTGGCACTTTGAACACTTCCTCGCGAATTCTGCTGCATCCTTGCTGAGGGTAGGCCAGAAGTAGCCTTGCCTCAGCACTCTCCCTTCCAGAGTTCGGCTCCCGGAGCGACTGCCACACTCCCCCGAGTGGATTTCCTCGAGGACTCTTGGGACCTCCTCCTCAGGCATGCAACAAGCCAGGAGCCCCGAGAGTGTTTTCCTGTATAGTCCTCCCTCATGCAAGGAATAATAGGCCGACTTGTACCTAAAGCGTCGTTTGTCTATGTCTCCTTCAGGGAACTTTCCCGTTGCCAGGAAGGTGATGAAGGGATCCATCCACGATGCTCGCTGATCCACCTCCATCAGCTTCCCCTCTTCAATGGAAGGTCGGAAGAGTTCCGCTATTGTCCCTCCAGACCGAGGACCAAACTTAGCTAGGAGGTCTGCCAGGGTGCTCTCCTCCCTCGGCACATGTGTGATGGAGAAAGTGCGGAATTGGCCTATGACCCCCTTAACCTTCTCCAGGTAGCGTTGGAGGGTCGGATCCCTTGCTTCAAATTCTCCCCTGATCTGGCATGCTACCACCATGGAGTCTGTTGAGACATCCACGTCCTACACTCCCAGCTCCCTAGCTAGCCGCATGCCTGCTATCACTGCCTCGTACTCGGCCTGGTTGTTGGTAATCGGGAAATGAATGCTCAAGGCCTGCTCGATCTTTTTTCCTTGGGGGCTTATTAGGATAATTCCCCCTCCATATGAGTGTTTCCCTGACGCTCCATCCACCAACATCCTCCAGGCCACCGGAAGAGATGATTCATGCTCCTCCACTTCAGTCGCGTAGTCCTCCATGAAGTCTGACACCGCTTGTTCCTTGATTGATACCCTGGGCACAAATGTGATGTCGAACTCACTTAGCTCAATGGACCATTTGGCTAGCCTTCCCGAATGCTCCACCCCTTCCATGACTTTGCAAAGCGGGTGGTCGGTCACCACTTTAATGGAGTGTGCTTGGAAGTATGGCCTGAGATTTCGGGCAGATACCACCAAAGCGAAAGCCAACTTCTCCAAGATTGAGTATCGGAGCTCAGCCTTCCTCAGCATCCGGCTAACGTAGTAGATGGGGAACTGCCTCCTCCCTTCTTCCCGGACCAACACCAAACTTACTGCTTCAGATCCTACCCATAAGTATAGGGATAAATCCTCCCCTTGCCTTGGTCCCTGGAGTAGGGGAGCCCGGGTGAGCTGCCCCTTCAAAGCTTGAAAAGCTTCCACGCATTCTGAGGTCCACTCAAACTTCTTGTTTCCTCATAACACCTTGAAGAAAGGTGCACACTTCTCACCCGCCTTAGAGAGGAACCTGCTGAGTCTGGCCAACTTTCCTGTGAGGCACTGAACCTCCTTCATGTTCCTCGGCGCTCCCAACTCCAAGATGGCCTTAACCTTATCTGGGTTAGGCTCCACCCCTGCTGGGGTGAGCAAGTATCCCAGGAACTTTCCCCTGTTAGCCCAGAAGACACACTTTAGGGGATTGAGTTTCATCTTGTACTTTCGCAAGGTCCCAAAGGTTTCTTCCAGGTCTTGGAGGTGAGACTTGAGATCCCGGCTCTTTACCATGAGGTCATCAACATAAACTTCAAGGTTTCTTCCATTCTGCTCTCGAAAGACCCTGTCCATCATTCGTTGATACGTGGCCCCCGCATTCTTGAGCCCAAAGGGCATCATCTTGTAACAGTAGCACCCATCTCCTATGATGAAGGAGACATCTTTGATGTCGGGGGGTGCATTCGGATCTGATGGTAACCTAAAAAAGCATCTAGAAAAGAAATTACAGGAAAACCGACGGCTGAGTCAACCAGCGCGTCGATTCTAGGCAAGGGAAAACAACCCTTGGGGCACAATTTATTAAGCAAGGAAAAGTCGATACACATCCTCCACTTACCTCCTCCCTTTTTTACCATCACTACGTTGGAGACCCAGCCTGGATACTGGATCTCCGATACAAAACCCGCCTGTAGGAGTTTACCCACCTCCTCTCGGATGGGTCCCTCCAACTTGTCTGTTGTGGCGCTTTTCTTTTGATGGATGGGGCGGGTGCCTGGGTCGAGGTTGAGGCGATGGCAAGCCACATCTGTATCGATCCCGGGCATCTCCGCGGCATTCCAAGCGAAGACATCCACATTATCCTGGACGCAAACCAGGATCTGCTTCTGCTCCTCGAGGTCGAGCTCCCCGCTGATGCGGACCTTCTCCACCACCCCAGCTCGGGTGGTGACCTCGAGCTCTACGACTTCCTCCACGGCCTCCAGCCGGGACTGCTCTCCCCAACCTTCTTCCTTCTCCACTTGTTCTCCCTCCTGGACCTTCATCACTTCTCCCGCCCCTTCCTCCTGGGCCCGACTCTCTACCTCTTCCTCCTCCTCCTCCATCGTCTTCTTCGACCCTTCCTCCCCTTTCTCCTCCTCTGCCTCTCCGAGACCCGCCGGCCCTCCCACCTCCTGGTCCCATTTATCCGCCTCGGTCATCCAGGAGATGGCGTTGACCATCATCACGTAGCACTGCCTTGCTATCTTTGGATCCCCTCTTACTCGAATCTGGACTCCCCCTGAGCTGAACTTGAGGCATTGGTGGAAAGTGGAGGAAACGCAGCGGAAGGCGCTGATTAGTGGCCATCCGAAGATGGTGCTATAGCTGCTGGGGGCATCCACTATGACGAAGCGGCAATTCTGAGATTGCCCACCCAGGACCACATGGAGCCCCACTCCCCCCTCGACCGCCTTCCTCTCCTCGGAGAACCCGAACAACGGGCCATCCGAGGCCAACACCCTTTTGGCTTCCACCTTCATCTCATTGAATGCCTTCTTGAAGATGACGTTGACGGAGCTCCCCTTGTCCACGAGAATCTGGGACACCGTGAAGTTCTCGGTGGCGGTCTGGATGACCAGAGCATCGCAGAATGGGTCCTCATGACCCGCTATGTCCCTTTGGGAGAAAGTAATTTTTTCTGCTGGGGGTGGGGCCATGGATGTCGAAGCCACGCTCCGGCGGTAGATAGCATGAAGACTCGCCTTGCGGGTTGCCTCCACCCTGACTCCCCCGTGGATCACTTTGATCCCTCCTTGGGTCCCCAAATCGATCCTGTCTTCGCACCTCTCCTCCTCGTCCTCCCGAGGCAAGACCTCCTCTATCCTCACCTGCTGCTGCTACCGCGGCATCGGCATTCTGGCCCTCTTTGTCTCTAAGAATTCTTGGCAGGTGGTCATTGCGTGACCTTCCTCATCATGGAAGTCACAGTATGGCAACGCCACCTCTCCCCTCCCAGCATCCGCCGCGCTATTTCCCCTCCTCCTTCCTGCTCCCGCTTCCACTCCTTCTCTCCTTCCTCTTCCTCCTCTTCCTCTCCTGATAGCCATAGCCTGCCGAGGTGGGGGAGGCATCTGCCTCGGACCCTGCCTCCATCCCAGGTGTTGGGGTCTTCCATGCCCTCCATGGAAGTTACCCGCTCCCAGAGCGTAACCTCTTCCTTGACCTTGCATCCCCCCGCCATGATACCTCCATCCCCCCTCCGGGGCCTGGGGCTCTTCCCTTCTTCGCACCTCCTACTGCTTGACCTCCGGCTCAGTGAGCTTTGCTAGCCTCTTGGTGAGCTCCGGATTGGCCTCCTCACTCTCGACCTCCTCTGCCACCCTCTCCATCAACTCCTCGCAGGAGACGGGGGCCTTTCTCTTTAGATCCATCTTAAAGAAACTCTCCTCCAGCCCCAACATGAAGGCGAGCTGAAGGGTAAACCCGGGCATCTCCTGGGTGAGCAACACTTCTTCCTGAAACCGATCTGCATAGTGAGCCAGCGATTCCTTGGGCTCCTGCTTCACCTTGAAGAGGGACTCAGCGTCCTTCTTCCTCTTCTTCGAAGTTAAGAACCGCAACAAGAAACTTCTATGCAAATCTTCAAATGCGTAGATCGACCCGACAGGGAGTTGGTGGAACCACTCCCTGGCCTTTTCCCTTAGGGTGACGGCAAAGAGACGACACTTGAAGGCGTCCAACATCGACCTGATGGAAACAGAGTCCTCGAATGACTGCAGGTGCTGGACTGGGTCATCCTGGCCGTGGTAGTAGACCCTATCCCACTCCTCGAACCCTTCCGGGACGGGTGCGAAAAGCACCAGCTCGCAGAAGGGGCTTCCTCTACCTGCTGTCCTTTCCTGCTCCACTCCCCCCCCCCCCCCCCCAGCTCCCTCACCTGGCTTGAGCTCCCTGGGTCACTGCTCGTGAGAGCTGCCCTCGCCGGGGCCGCTCCAACGGGCGTCGCGCCCTCCAAGATCGCGCTCGCCTACACCGGACCTACCTGCGCCGCACCCGCCTGAGCCGCGCTCGCTGGCACCAAACTCGCCGGACTGGCGAACAGTACTCGCCCCTCCAAGTCTTATACTGACCCCCCAGCCACCTCCTTTCCAGCCCTTCCCCCCAGGGCGTCCTCACCGACCGCTGCCGGAGGTTGGGACACCTGTACAGCTGGGGTCGCGAACTCACTTCGGAGCGATGCGACCGCGAACCCGAGGGTGTCGAGGACTTCTCTCTTGAAATCTGAGAACATCCTTTGCACCGCCGCCAGGGGTGACCCGTGGAACTCCTCAACCTGCTCTTCATCTCCTGCCGTGTCCCCTCCTTCGAACTTTGTTGGACCAGCCACACTCCATGCTCACCGCACCAAAATGTTGAAACAGATTTCTCGATCTCTTGTGAAGCTCGGGCCCTCAAGTAGTTGAGGGGAAGCTAGCCCTTACTAGTCCCTCGGAAGGAGCAGACCGGGGATTCGGTAACAGACTAAGACCTTAGCCACAACAAGGAGGTCCCACCACAAACCCGGAAGATCGTTGAGCGCTTCCCCTCCCAAGCCAAAGCTGAGACTTGAGCACCTTGGAGAGCTAGAGAGTTGAACCATAGTAACCAAAGGAGGAAGAAGCTCAGGGAACTGAGATTGGAATGCCTCCCAAGGTGCCCTTCAAGGTCTATTTCTAGTTTTTTGCTCGTGGTCTGTCAATAGCGGAACTCTGCATTTTGGTTCAACTACACGCACCCCAATTTGGCCTGCTAACAGCCAAACTCCGTTGTTTGGAAAGGCTAACGGTAGACCACTGATGCGTATTCGGCAAGTGCACCAGTCGCTGTCAAGTAATAAAATTGGGAATAGCTTCCCCGAATATCGTCTCTCAAGGAATGCAGGTTCTGGTGAACGAAACGTGTGGTGAATCGATCGTTATACAAGCGAATAAAGGAAAAACAAGGGCATTGATTTTGGGTTTCCTAAGCTAGTGCAGAAAAGAGAGATGCGGGTCAAAACTCCACTTCGCAAGGTGAGATAGATGCAACGACCGCGATGCCGTGGTTCGGGAGGCGCGTGGAAGGAAAGTAACTTTGACGGGTGAGGGTCGCACGCACCTCTTCTCCAAGCATCACCACTAGCAATTGCTAGGGCTTCAAACACAACAAATCTCAGAAAAACACAGCAAAGAAAGTGTTATTCTCGCACCACCGCATCATTGCACATGAACATCACAAAAGATTTATAACATAAAGCTAAATGATAGTTCATTACAACAATCACAAGTAAAACACAAACATAAAGTTTAGAGAAGACCAATAGGAAGAAATCACCGCGTCTTGGGTTCTCGGCCGGAATAAGAGGTTGTTGGGCTCTCTCCGGGCTCGGCCCTCAGATGGTGTGCTGATTCGATGGAGGCTGTCACCGCTCCAAAGACCTACATCTCTTATATGGCTTCCCACAACGAGGAATGCTTGAGCACTTGGCGGAGGATGCTTGCTAACACTCCCGGATGGAAGGATGGTGGTGGAAAACGCCGGAAAATGGCCTCTTTGGTGGTGGAGGTGAAGGAGAAGCCTTCAGACCTCAGGAACGGAAGGAAGGACCAAATTTCCTGCTCCCCTCTCCGCTCTCCCGCTGCTCTGCGATGTAATCTGCATTTTATACTAAACAGGCAGAAAAATGGTCACGCACGGTCGAACGCATAACCGTGCGTGAACCGTGCATTATTATATGATAAAATCAGGCTTGCGAGAGACGTGGCGCCGCCCGTGCATTTTACCCACGCACGGGCAAATCCGCCCTTGTGTACAGACGCACGGGTAAATTCAGAATGCCCAAAAACATGGAGAACACAGGCCAACCGTGCGTTTTACTCACGCACGGGAAAATCCGCCCGTGCGTAAAACGCACGACTAAATTCAGATCGATTGTCTTCTACCCAGATCAGAGCGCACGACCGCAACAACCCGTGCGTCAAGGAAAACGCACGACCGTGTGTTTCACAACTGGATACAAGATAATCCGGCCACCTGCATACAAGATAAAAATAGCTGGGAATACACCTCCAGCACCAGATAAACATAGAGAAATGGAAGGGGAGCACCATGTGCTTACCCCCAATAACGAGGAGCGCAACTGCACACCAAAACGGGCCTAAGAGTGCACCTATCAAGGAATAACCAATATGAATGAAAACATGCCTAAAGTGTAGTGCATAGACTAGATAATCGGCCCAGATGAGTCCATAAATGTGTATATAAATGGGACTCATCACACCCCCAGACTTACCCATTTGCACGTCTCGGGCAAACACTTAATCCTATGGTAGAAAAGTGCACGTTAAAGAAGCAACTGCGCAGGCAAAACACGATGGGAAGTAAAGAAATAACGATCGTAAAAATAAAGTAGACAAGATTTTAAAACAAAGACTATATTTTAAGAACTTCTACAAGTGTAATATACAAAATACTACTACTCTGAGGTGAATTATTGGTGAATCGAACTGTCGCACCCTAGGGAAAATAGCGTGAACTGCTGAGGTGCGCGTTGTTCAAATTGGATCTCAAGAAAGAGCTCTCCAAGAAATCCATCAAGGTCGATGGTCATAAGCTTGCCCTTTCACACCTTCTCCACTGCATGAGACGATCTTATCAAGAATCAGTAGGACTTTTAGGCTAGACTTGGGCTTGGGTTGAGGTACGGTAATGAAGTAGAAGAACGTAGGCTAAACGCACCCAACCTCCGGTAAATAAACAAAAATCAACCTTAACATCTTCACCTTGAAACACACTCCCCTAGACTTCAATTAAGCACTATGGTGTGCGCGAGACTACCATACTTATGGTTCCATTTTTTTTTAGAGTTCATTAACTCTCTCTTTTTTTTAGATCCATAATAACATAAGTTAGGATCAATCAAATTATTTTTCATTTTTCTGCGCACCCACACCACGTCACACCTCCAAATTTTTATTACTCCACATCGCACAATCATCAACAAAATGTATAAATTTCAAAGCTTGACTCTAGTGCATTTTAGGTTAGGATATGTGGTCTTGGTGAAAGTTTGGTGAAGTTTAACAAATAGGAAAGGTAAGGCTCAACGAGGCTAGCAAAGGGTGATATTAGGTTGGGAAATCAAAGCTCAATTGGATCAAATGATGGTCTACGTCATGCTCCCAACAAGATCATTCAACGCACTCATTTTGAAAATAGCTAGGGGCAAGTTCTTAACCACCGAGCGAGGTCTCCTCTCCTTCCAACTCGAACAGCACGAGGCTAACAGCTCTTCTACACTCGACCTAGGGCTACCGCTAGATTCACCAAATTCACAAATCCAGTAGAGTATTTTACAGTTACACTACAGAAGTAAATAAAACTATAATTTTGTAATAAAATCTACTCTACAAGAATTTTTAAGCCACGTTAGCGCTCTACTAGTAGCACCGCACGGGTCACAACTTGTTCTGCCACACAATCCTAAATCAACAAACAAGCTTCCAAACATACAAATTAAGCACTTACACGATAAATGCGCACGAATAACAAGAAAATGAATGTGGTGCATGGTATGCAATGCGACAATACATTTGAGAATTCCTAACTCAGCACATTCTAACATGTCATGCAAAATGTGTGCACGTGCACTGATCACTCTCTCCCCCAGACTTGATCAAAACCAAATATAATAACCAATTCAGAAATAAGTAGGAAAGGGGTAGAGTGTGTTGGAGCATGCGTTCCGCACTCGTCCGGTTTGAGAATAACAAATCCTGAATGTATTTGATCCTATTTTTGATTAATGGTGTGCAGATAACATGTGCAAGAATAACATGTTTTCAATTGGAGCAAAATGACATTTTCCAGAAATTTGAGCTATCGGATTTCCGACAGCCCTATCGGATTTCCAACAGCGTATTTATTTGATCTCTGCGCAACGGTTAAGAGCTATCGGATTTCCGATATCGCTATCGGATTTCCGACAGCCCACGATCTTCCAATAACGGCAGGACGTGCAGCAGTTACCTTAGCTAACAGATATCCAATAGTGTTATCGGATATCCGACAGCCCACGTCTCAACCACGACCTCAACACCACGCAGAAACTTTGTTTTAGTGGGACACGTGGAAGCCTCTGGAGATATCGGATTCCGGCGACAGTAGCTATCGGACGGCGACAGCTCTTTTTTCTTAAAAGAGTTCAAAACTTCGTGGAATTTAGTTCTTGAGATTTCCAGACCTTCTTCCAGAGTGCATTCGAACCAGAAAGCTCCAGAACTCCATCAACTCCCATTTGTGCTAGAAGGATTGAGATTGAAGACGAGATCGGATGCGTTTCAACATCAACGATCATCTCGAGGCTTCAACCCTCCTTTCAGAGATCTGATTTTCTAGGGAGTTCTTCACTTGACTTTGTATTTTCATTCATTTACATTCAACTTTGTATTGGTAGAGAAATCGTCGTCTTGCGTGCGGCGTCTAAGTCCTTGCACGGCTTAGGGGAAAATCGCTTCCTTGTGCGGAGCGTCCAAGTCCTTGCGTGGCTTGGTAGGAAATCGTGGCCTTGTGTGCTACGTCTAGATCTTGGGAAGATCTAGAGGGTAGGCTTGGGCTTGATCTAGGGAGAGACAAGTGATAGCCTTCCGATCCTTGGGAGAAGGATTGGTAAAATCAAAATTAGTGAAATTTATATTATCATATTTGTGCATTGATCTTAAGCATTGTTAAGATCATTTTATTGTATGTAAATTTCATGATTAATATAATTATGCTTTTTTCATTAATTGCAAATTTGGTTGCTTAATCTTTAACTTAGAATTTTGTGTTTGGTTTAAAACAAAAATTACATTGGTTTGAAATTGTTTATAAGTAATTTTTTAGAAAAGTAAAATCTGTTTAAAAAAATTATTAAGTAAAAATTATATTTTAAACACACCCTTATTCACCACCCCCCCCCCCCCCCCTCTAAGGGCGTCACACGATCCAACAAGTGGTATCAGAGCGAGGTTACTCCAAAATGGTTTTACCACCGGGAGTAATGGCGCACAACGATCATGCGTTCGTTGAGGGGCAAGGCATAAGTAGACCACCTTTATTCACGGGCACAGACTATAATTATTGGAAAACACGTATGCGTTGTTTTCTAATTGCGCTAGATATAGAAGTCTGGAATATGGTAGAATCTAGTTACACTTCTCCAACATTTGTTGTAGGAGATGTAACTATGGATAAACCCAAAGACAAGTGGGATGACAATGATAAATTAAAATGTAAGAACGATGCAAAAGCCATGAATGCCTTATTTTGCGCACTAGATCGCACTGAATTTAATAGAGTTTGTGCTTGTCATACTGCTTTTGATATTTGGAATCTTTTAGAAATTACTCATGAAGGTACTTCGCAGGTAAAGGATTCAAAGCTATTTCAACTGGAGTCTGAATTTGAAAGGTTCAAAATGGAGGTAGATGAAGAGATTTATACGATGTACACACGATTCACAAAAATCGTGAACGACTCAAAGGTGCTAGGAAAGGTGTTCTCAAATGGAGACTTAGTAAGGAAAATCTTAAGATCACTTCCCCCGAAGTTCAATCCTAAAGTGACTGCAATTTCTGAGTCACATGATCTTAAGACCTTACAATTGGAGAGCCTCATTGGGAACTTGAAAACTCATGAAGTTGAATTGAAAATTCAACAACAAGAGTATATGGAGCCAAGGAAGAAGGGATTGGCTCTAAGATCTAAGAAGGAAGAAACTAGTGATTCTGAGGAGGAAGAAGAAGATGAGGAAAGTTTATTTGTTAGAAAATTTAGAAAATTTATGAAAAATCCAGAGAGGAGGAATTCGTTTAAGAAGTATTTTAAGAAGAAGACATTTAGGAAGCAAAAAAGGAAAGGAAGGCGATGAGGAGGAAGAGAGACCGCCACCAGAGTGCTATCACTGTAAGAAGTTAGGACACATCCGAAGCAAGTGTCCAAAGTACTTAAAAGAACTTAAAGAAAAGAAGCACAAAGGGTCGAAGAAGGTGTTGAAGGCGGAAACATGGGATAATACTACTTTTGAGGATGCAAGCAGTTCAAGTTCAAGTAAAGAAGAGGAGGCCAACATGTGCTTAATGGGAAAGAGCGTCATATCTGATGATGAATGCAGTGTCCAAAGTGACACTGAGGTAACTCCTCCAACCTACGATGAATTATTTTCTGAATTTTTAAAGACTTGCAAATTTTTTGAAAAGAGTTTAAGAGATAATGATCTTCTTAAATCTGAAAATGAAATTTTGCTTAAAGAAAACAAAAAATTGTTAAATGAAATTAAGACTATTGGAAAAAGAGATATTTCTTGCCAAGAGTGTGATCACTTTTTGGGAAGAATTACAGAACTTGAAGAATCTCTTTCCAAATCTTATTCTACAATAAAAATTCTTACTAAAAAGAATGAGATTTTAGAGAGAGATCTGAAATCTTCAATTTCCAAAGTCCATGAGGGAAAGAAATCTTTTGAACGTAGATGCATAAATCTAGTATCCGAGAATACAGAAATGAGAAATCAGATTCATGACTTAACACTATCCATGAAAAAATTTGGAATGGGCCGAAGATCACTGGATATGATCTTAGGATACCAACGCCATGGATCTGGAAGGTTTGGACTCGGATACACGTCAGGAAGCTATCGACCGGCGACAACCACTGTCGCCGGCGACAGTGAAAAGTCCAGAAAATCTATTTTTACAAATTTTGAAGTTAATAAATTGTCTAATACTGCATCCTCATTCAGGAAAAGTCCAGAAAAGTTATACTCATCTCAATACATTACATGTGCCAAATGCAATAGATTTGGTCACACTACGGACTCTTGCTGGAGGAAAGGAAAAAGTAAAATTAAACAAATCTGGGTGCCTAAGGCTTCTACCTATACTATGGGTGGAACCACTTGGGTAACCAGATCTTTACTCACCTCTTCTTTCTAGGTGTGTTGGCAGGCTAAGGACAAAGAAGACGCGTGGTACTTGGACTCGGGTTGTTCAAAGCATATGACGGGCAATAAAGAGAAGTTCCTTAGCTTGGAGATGAAGAAAGGAGGAGTTGTTACATTCGGAGACAATGGAAAAGGAAAAATCATCGGCATCGGAGTTATGGGTAACGAAAAAGTTTCAATTTCAAATGTTCTATTTGTAGAAGGATTAAAGCATAATTTGATTTCTATTAGTCAATTATGTGATAAGGGTTTAAATATTTTATTTGAATCTTCTACAAATTTGTGCAAAATTATTAATTCTAAAACAAATGAAATTGTTTTTACCGCACCTAGATGTCATAATGTATATATGATTAAATTTCTTGATTTTTCAAATTCTACTTTAAAATGTTTTTTTTCAAAAAATGATGAATTAGATTTATGGCATAGGCGACTTGGACATACTAGTGCCAAGTTAATTACAAAACTTTCAAAAGATAAATTAATTAAGGGTTTACCATTGTTAAATGGAAATTTATCTTCTTCATTATGTGTGCCTTGCCAAAAGGGAAAATTTTCAAAATCATCTTTCAAAAGTAAAAATATTATTTCTACCACTAGGCCACTTCAATTAATACATATGGATTTATTTGGGCCAATTGCAATTCCTAGCTTAGGAGGTAGAAAATACACATTTGTATTGATTGATGATTATTCTCGTTTTTGTTGGACTTTATTTCTAACCTCCAAATCCGATGCATTTTCAGAATTTTCAAAATTATGTCTGCGTATTCAAAATGAATTTGAGTTAAAAATTAAACGCATACGATCGGATCATGGAGGAGAATTTGAAAATGAAAAGTTTATTTCTTTTTGTACGGAGTTAGGAATTAAACATGAATTTTCCGCTTCACGCACACCACAGCAAAATGGTGTAGTGGAGAGGAAAAATAGAACTCTTCAAGAGTTAGCCCGTACGATGCTATCTGAATTTAAATTATCAAAATCTTTTTGGGCTGAAGCGGTTAGTACGGCATGTTATGTAATTAATAGAGTAATGCTTTGCCCTATTTTAAAATTAACTCCTTATGAATTAATTTTTAGTAAAAAACCAAATGTTTCATATTTCAAAGTTTTTGGGTGTAAATGTTTTATTTTGAATTCTAAAGATTCCTTAGGATAATTTGATGAAAAATGTGATGAAGGTATTTTTATTGGCTATTCTTCAACTAATAAAGCTTATAGAATTTTTAATAAAAGAACAAAAATAGTTGAAGAATCTATTCATGTTAGGTTTGATGAGTTTGTTTCATGTGTAGAAAAGAAAATCACAGGAAAAGAAGATGAACCCCTTCCTTCGGTGGAGAATGATGATGAAAAACTTGGAGAAAATGAAGAAGAAAAAGAAGAAGAGAGAGAAGGAGAAAGAGAAGTAGATAGAGAAGGAGAAGAAAGAGAAGAATATGTGCCTCCCAGTGAATTGAGATTTTCAAAGGATCATCCAAAGGAGCTTATCATTGGAGATCCGCAAAAAGGGGTTAGTACTCGTTCATCGTTACATGTCTTATTTTCAAACCTTTGTTTTGTCCTGAAATAGAACCAAAAGATGTTTCCACCGCTTTAAATGATGAATTTTGGTTTTTAGCTATGAATGAAGAACTTAATCAATTTGAACGTAATAAGGTTTGGAATCTTGTAGAACGACCCAAAAATCATCCTGTCGTTGGAGTTAAGTGGATTTTCAAAAATAAATTGGATAGTAAATCTAGAATTATTAGAAATAAAGCCAGATTAGTTGCAAAAGGTTATGCACAAATTGAAGGGGTTGATTTTGATGAAACTTTTGCACCCGTAGCAAGATTAGAAGCGGTTAGGATATTTCTTGCATTTGCTTGTTTTAAAAGATTTAAATTATTTCAAATGGATGTCAAAACCGCATTTTTAAATGGGTATATAAAAGAAGAGGTTTATGTAGAACAACCCCCTGGTTTTATAAATGAGAAATATCCAAATTATGTTTATAAATTAGATAAAGCGCTTTATGGATTAAAACAAGCGCCTCGTGCTTGGTATGATCGATTAACTCAATATTTGTTAAAGCATGATTATAAAATAGGAAGTGCCGATTCTACACTCTTCATTAAGAAAATTGATCATGATTTAGTTATTTTGCAAATTTATGTTGATGGTATTATTTTTGGAGCCACTAATGAAGAGTTGTGTAATGAAATAATTCAAATTATGAAAAATGAATTTGAAATGAGCATGGTAGGAGAACTTTAATATTTTGTAGATTTTCAAATTACACAAAAACATGATGGTATCTTTATATGTCAATCCAAATATATTCATGATATGTTAAAAAGATTTGGATTTGAAAATCTTAAGCATGCAAACACTCCTATGAGTACTTCACTAAAATTAGGAAAAGATGAAAGTGGTGTTTCAATTGAGCAAACCCTTTATAGAAGTATGATAGGATCTTTATTGTATTTAACCGCCTCTAAACCTGACATTATGTTTGTCGTTTGTTTATGTGCTAGATTTCAGGCTAATCCTAAAGAGTCACATTTAAAAGCGGTGAAACGCATCTTTCGATATCTTATAGGAACATCTAAATTAGGATTATGGTATCCTCATAATGATTCCTTTATTTTACATGGCTTTTCGGATTCAGATTATGCGGGATGTTCTTTAGATAGGAAAAGCACTAGTGGCACTTATCATTTTATCGGCCCTTCACTTATTTCATGGTCGAGTAGGAAACAGAATTCTGTTGCCCTCTCTACTACCAAGGCCGAATATATTGCACTAGGTAGTTGTTGTGCCCAAGCTCTTTGGATGTCACAAACATTAGAAGACTTTGGCATGCAACAAAGAAGTGTAGAATTAAAGTGTGATAATAAAAGTGCTATAGACTTAACTAACAATCCCGTATTACACTCTAGATCTAAGCATATAGATGTCCAACATCATTTTATAAGGGATCATATTAAGAAGGGTAATATAAAAATCAACTTTATAGGCACGGAAAATCAACTAGCGGATATATTCACTAAACCGTTACCGGATTCCTGTTTTTCTATGCTTAGGCTAGAATTGGGAATCCTAGACATTTCACAATGATTATATCACTACTTAAAACCTATAAAAATTTGAAAACATCACAATAGCCTTACATTTTAAAAAGAAAAACTAAATGTTAACATAAACATTCACCACATCAAACATGTCCAAATATTCAAATTTATTACAAAACTTTAATAAAAGGTTACTTAAAATGTCTCATAATAGCAGTTCTCAAAATTAGGAAGAAATCTGGGCTGTGCAGCTGTCGGATGGCGACAGTGAGCTGTCGGATGGCGATATCCCCCAGAACTCTGTTTCAATCCGACTCCTCCTCATTCCGACTACCTGCTCCACTGCTTTCAGGAATATCAAAATCTGATCTCCTTACTACTGTCTTGCTTCGTCGACCATGACTGACCGATTGACGACGAGGCTCCTCCTATGTAGGCATTTCCCATTCCGCGGCTTCAGAAGGCGTAGGCTTTAATTTAAGTCCCTTCACAAGGAACTTCATGAATTTCTGCATTCGCGTTTGATCTTTCTTCACCTCTACTTTATGTTCTTCAAAGGACCTTCTATGCTCTTGAAAATCATCTATATGTTTATCCAACTTTGTTTGGAACGTGTCGAGTGCCTCCCGCATAGACCCTCCACGTGCAATAGGAGGCTCTCTCATTTCCGTAGTAGGCGGCCTCCTTGGATTTTTCTTACCCATGGCCGCCGTTTGATATATCTCCGGGCAACAATCTCCAACATAAAAATTTTGATCTATCCAAGGGTATTTCTTGTATAGGATATGCTGGATAATCGCACCCAACAGGAGAGTGTGTGCCTTTTTCCACTCCGGATTTTTGAGGCGATATGTATAACGAATCATAGACAGAAGAAGATCGGCCACATCAAATAATTCGTTCTCCACTATATAGTAAGTCACAAGACTAAGTTGAGCCGTAATACTATGGGTATCACCGGACTTCAACATAATCGTGTGCCTTAGTATATCTTGTACAAGACGAGCATCGTCTGTCAATGTCGTCATAGTGGATGAGGTTTTTGGTGGAATTTCCATGCAAAGACATGTTCATTAACGTCCAATCTCTCTCAAGTCTATAGTTTTCCACTATATCCAAGATATTCTCACTTTCCATTAGACCAAACTCAATTCTTAAATCAAATGGAGTGATCTCCACATATTGCCCTTGAATTTTGGATCTCACTCCTCCATTCAAATCGGTATATGCAGGATCCTCCAAATGATTATAAAATTCTCATACTAAAAATGAGGAGAAAATATCTTGGATAATAACAGAAAGTATACCTGCCTCCGCAAGCATATAATATACTCGTTCATGCCTGGGGAGATCAAATTCCACGATTTTTGAAATTCCAATTTGAAAGTGGAGTGTTTTAGTTCTCATTTATTTTATTAAAAGATCTTGATTAAGTTTTGGTTTCAAAATAAATGATATGTATATTTATATGTGTTTGCTGAAAGAGTAATTAACACAAGCAGTGAGAGTGCATAAAAACAAAACAAACATCCAGATGACACAAGATGTATAGTAGTTCCCCTCAACTGGGTACATCTACTCTTCTACCCACTGGTAGGAATCCACTATGAGGTTGTTGATAAGGTGCCCTCACACCAGGTGAGCTGTTGATAAGGTGCTCTAACCAAACTGCAGGTTTTTGCTAAGGTGCCCTGTCACCGAGAGTTAACTTTTGAAGGGAGTTATAACCCTGTACAAGATGGGAAGGAAAAAGGAAAATGAAAAACAGAAAATATAATGTTCTTCTCTGTATGAGAAGACTCTTGAAGATCCTGATATGGTGTTGAATGGATCTGAATATTATGTTGAAGAGCTCCCCCTGTCTGATATATAAGGATGACAGTTCTGGAGGTCTCTCCTCTTGATTGTACACAGCTTCTTTCCTTTTGTGCAGTGATGATCCTGAGCAAGTAGTTGTGATTTGTGTCTCAGGATGTATGTAATCTGCAGGAAAGTGTCAACAAAGAAAAGAATAGATTTTTGCTCTCTGTCTTTCGGTCGTGTGTGTACTTCATATCCTTTTCTTTCTCCTTTTTCTTCTTCTTTATAATATGAGGACCCTTGCACTTAATTTGAATTCTTCTTTCGGGAAGAAGGAAAGAGCTTAGGTCTCCATCAATGATTTGACTCCTCGAGAAGATAACCTGCCGTTTCTGTTCATTAAAGCTGATCTGCAACGGCTATAGTATTTATTGATCTGCAACGGCTAAGTTAAATATTATAAAGAAAGATAGCAGAGTAAAACAATATTAGTCGAGCTCTGGCTAGAATTTGTCGAGCACTGAACGGCATTTGTTGAGCGCCTTTCTGAAGATTTGTCGAGCGCCTTTCTGAAGATTTGTCGAGCGCCTTTTGATGTGCTGAGCAATTGTCTTCACTTGTCGACCGCTGAGACTGGCTGGATTGAGTTTGTCGCATGTCGTTCAGAGAATGCCTGCCCGCTCCAATTGTTCTGACTGGATTCGTCGAGCGCCGTTCGCTATTTGTCGAACGTTGTTCTGATGAATATTTGTCGAGCACTGTCTGGCTATTTGTCGAGCGTCGTTCGACATTTGTCGAACGTAGAGAACTAATATTATTTGCTTAAGTATATTCTCCGATTCGATCGCATCATATTTAATTTGTGTTAATTTAGATTGATCTAAATTATTAGATTTAACAAAAGGATGGATCCTAACTCAAATCAAAAGCTATGGTTCCAACAATCTCCCCCTATTTGAGTTGGGATCAAATCAAAACTAGTGACCTGGTAATCTTAAAATGGCTTTTAGAATTTTCAGTTGCAGCAGCTCATTTCTTGAAGTTAAAATTTTTAATTTCAGCCTATTTAAAATTTTTAATTGCAGCAACCTTTATACCGCTTTAAGTCTTGTTTGAGATTTGTGTTTCTCATTTTCTCTCTCACTTGGCTTCTCTGATGTTCTCCTTTTCTCTCTCACTTGGTTTTAGTTTTCAATTTTCTTCTGTAGACTCTTAAATTATTTTATTTAAGCAACTCATTTGATCTAGATTTGAGTTAATATGTTTTTAATATCTTGGATTGCTACAGCTATTAATGGATTTTAAGGAATGCTTTAGATTATAAAAACATTGCAGACATTTTCTTTCTCATAGAATCCCCTTATCAGAAGAGACTCACACTCAGTGCTATGATAAATACTGATCAATGCAGCTACAGTAGAATGCTCAAACTGACTTGGAGAAGTCTGTAAGAATACAAAGTTGTCTTAACATAGTTTTTATGATGGAAATAATCCATGTAAATTTTAGATTTGTTGTTTGAATTGGGATGGAGTTTAATGGTGTGAAACTTATTAATTAGAAAACTTCTTTGAATTTTATTAGAGTTGAAAGGTTTAGCATTTGAAATATATTAGCCTTTTTATTTCATTAAAATATAAATTTTATTTTTTAAAAATTTGTTCAAACCTTTTGGCTTGCATTTTGAGATTTCTCCCATTAGTTGTGCTTGCCATGAAAGATTTGTTTAAAATTTTTATTTCTATTATTTCTTTTAAGATTTCTTTTTCAGAAATTGTTATTTTAAAATTAGATTTGAAAGTAATAGAGGTAGAGTTGGGAGTTAATTTTACCTCATTTACCTTTTCTGCTTTAGCTTCTGCATCTGGGATTTGATGTGAACCACCATATATGGCCATCATGCAGAAAGCTCTAGCTCTAAGTTCTTCTTCTTCTTCTTCTTCACTTAGGTTTGTTGATGGTTCTGCATCAAAAATACAATTAGTTGAAGAGATGGAAGAAGGTTTATTTACCATCCTAGAGAGGGAGGTCCAGATTACTCTTGCAGAGGTGCAGTCTTCAAGCTTTTGAAGAATGTCTTTTGACACTGACTGAGCCAAGATCTGCATGGCTTTGGCATCTGCTTCTGAGGATGGAGAAAGTTCTGTAGATGGGGAAGGTTCTTTATGTTTATCAGTCCGCCCATCATCAGTACCAGCTTTGAATTTATCTGACTTCATTTTGCAAACACGGGCAGTGACATCAGTTTCTCTATTTCCACGTTTTATTTCGGTAGTTTTCTTTGAAGAAGATATATCAGCGCCAACATAAACAGGCGCTGTCATGATAGATTTGTAAATTTCTTCATCTATGGCATTCATATATAACTTAATTCTAACTTGCCATAAAGAAAAATTATCCAAATTAAGTATAGGTGGATCTGAAAACAGAAATTTTACTTGTATCATTAAAAAAATCTTTTTAGAGCAGATTTAAGAACTAAATGATCTTTGTGATTTCAGGTGTTAACCTGTGTGACAAATCAACTTCTCTAATACTAATTGAAACAGGAGTTTTTAATTTTGAAAGTATTAGATGCTAGAAATTGAAATGGTAAAATCAACACCCTCTGATACCAACTGAAAGTGGAGTGTTTTAGTTCTCATTTATTTTATTAAAAGATCTTGATTAAGTTTTGGTTTCAAAATAAATGATATGTATATTTATATGTGTTTGCTGAAAGAGTAATTAACACAAGCAGTGAGAGTGCATAAAAACAAAACAAACATCCAGATGACACAAGATGTATAGTAGTTCCCCTCAACTGGGTACATCTACTCTTCTACCCACTGGTAGGAATCCACTATGAGGTTGTTGATAAGGTGCCCTCACACCAGGTGAGCTGTTGATAAGGTGCTCTAACCAAACTGCAGGTTTTTGCTAAGGTGCCCTGTCACCGAGAGTTAACTTTTGAAGGGAGTTATAACCCTGTACAAGATGGGAAGGAAAAAGGAAAATGAAAAACAGAAAATATAATGTTCTTCTCTGTATGAGAAGACTCTTGAAGATCCTGATATGGTGTTGAATGGATCTGAATATTATGTTGAAGAGCTCCCCCTATCTGATATATAAGGATGACAGTTCTGGAGGTCTCTCCTCTTGATTGTGCACAGCTTCTTTCCTTTTGTGCAGTGATGATCCTGAGCAAGTAGTTGTGATTTGTGTCTCGGGATGTATGTAATCTGCAGGAAAGTGTCAGCAAAGAAAAGAATAGATTTTTGCTCTCTGTGTTTCGGTCGTGTGTGTACTTCATATCCTTTTCTTTCTCCTTTTTCTTCTTCTTTATAATCTGAGGACCCTTGCACTTAATTTGAATTCTTCTTTCGGGAAGAAGGAAAGAGCTTAGGTCTCCATCAATGATTTGACTCCTCGAGAAGATAACCTGCCGTTTCTGTTCATTAAAGCTGATCTGCAACGGCTATAGTATTTATTGATCTGCAATGGCTAAGTTAAATATTATAAAGAAAGATAGCAGAGTAAAACAATATTAGTCGAGCTCTGGCTAGAATTTGTCGAGCACTGAACGGCATTTGTTGAGCGCCTTTCTGAAGATTTGTCGAGCGCCTTTCTGAAGATTTGTCGAGCGCCTTTTGATGTGCTGAGCAATTGTCTTCACTTGTCGACCGCTGAGACTGGCTGGATTGAGTTTGTCGAGTGCCATTCAGAGAATGCCTGCCCGCTCCAATTGTTCTGACTGGATTCGTCGAGCGACGTTCGCTATTTGTCGAACGCTGTTCTGATGAATATTTGTCGAGCGCTGTCTGGCTATTTGTCGAGCGCCGTTCGACATTTGTCGAACGTAGAGAACTTATATTATTTTCTTAAGTATATTCTCCGATTCGATCGCATCATATTTAATTTGTGTTAATTTAGATTGATCTAAATTATTAGATTTAACAAAAGGATGGATCCTAACTCAAATCAAAAGCTATGGTTCCAACACAATTTGTGCCTTTTCTATGGCCAGGAAACTTTGATAAGAAGAATGAGCATCTCCCGACTCACCCCTTCTCGATCACCAACTAGAAGACATATCTGCATAAGTAATAAGGAAAATTTTAAAAAAAAAATAAAAAACAAAGAAAAATTCTGACACTGTCGGATTTCCGATACCACCTATCGGATATCCGATAGCTAAAAAATTTTTGCTTCCGAAAATTTTAATTTCACAAAAATCTTCCTATCCCAAATCTAAAAATTTTCACACAGCAAAAATTCTTCAACATCTCTAATATTTTTGAAAAATCAAAACTTTAGTGCAAAACACTATTCATCATCTTCTTCCTATCACACTTCAAAATTTTTTTTGATCATCATCTTTTTGCTAAATCTGATAACAATGAACTTCTAGATCTACACAAAAACAACAAGAACGAAAGGAAACTCATGTTTCAAAAAATAAAATAACAAAAATTTCTAATTTCACCTACAAAAAACAAGATCTACATCTCTTCTACAACCCAAGATCTAAAATATCTAGATCTACTAAACCTTCTACATTTTATCTTCAAAAAAACTCCATGAAAATCAAGAGGAATATGAGAATCACAAAACTATTGGAGAAATTTTAACCAAAACTTGAAAAACCAACAAATCTCACCTTAGATCTGAAGTTTTCCGACACCTGGAGCTCTAGATCTCGAAATTTCTCCTCAAACTGAAATGAAGTGTCGGTCAAAAGACGAAACACGTCTTTTTATCCTTTCTGAACTGTAGGATGGCGACAGCTAGCTATCGGAAATCCGACAGCTCTCAAATATAATAAAAAAAAATTATCTGTATAATTTTCTGAGAATTTTGGTATCTTGCATAAAGGATTCTTCTTGTGTTATTATTCAAAACAAAAGCTTACCACATGATTATGATGTTCAATCTTAACTTATCATTGTGATGACACATTCATCTAGTAATTACGACTTGTTTTCGCATGCCTCTAAGTATAAGAAATCATTTATCTATGACAATGAGCAATCACAAACACTTACTTTGGTAATACATGTTAATGAAAATTATTTTATACATACATCATGATTGATCGAACATAACAAAATACATTTCATAAATGTCACCTTCACCTTTGATACTTTGCACTTATTCAAATTTTACCATTTATGGCATGCAAGTGAATTCGGAGATCCTTCATATCTATGAATCCTCAAAACAAAAAAGGAGGAAAATTCAAATGCAAAACATTCATTTTGCCAAAAATGTTGACAGACATAAAAAATTGAAAAGGATCCTCCTCCAAGCACTACTTAGCCTCCTGATAAGTCTTAATGAACATTGTGAGGTTAAGCACCTTGGAAAGAATTGTAAAGTGTCTTGCAAAAACAAAATGGTCCTTTTATGTATATTTGCAAAGTTTCTGGTTCAAAAGTATGGGCTTTATGTATATTTATGTTATGTTTACCAATTTCATGGTCATGTATATTTTAAATATATTCATATGTATTCTTTCTCGAAGTATCACTACTACACTTCATTGTTATTTATAAAACTTCTTCTTATGAGAATTGGACCGAAACGATTCAATATTCTATATCCTCCTGTGTCTCTCTCTGATAATTGAAATTGAATCTCATCATGGTTAAGTATATTTGCTTCTATACATTATAACACATTACTAGAATGCTTAGCCTCATCTCAATGATTACTTATCTCAATATTCTATCACTTACAAAGCTTCCACCAGTATACTCTGACTCTCCCTATATTCTTTCTTATTTTCTAAAAGATCTCTATACTCCTCTTTCCTTGTCTCTATTAACATCTTTTGCTAATATCAAAGGGGGAGAAGATAATAAAAAATCAATTAAATCACTTAAAATACTAAATTAATTAAGTAAGCATACATGTAGGGGGAGTTTATATGTAGGGGGAGAATATTTTTAGAAGGAGCTAATATTAAGGGGGAGATCATATTAAGGGGGAGATCTTACGTTCACACTTGTACACACATAATGTATTTTTCACTATCTCTATAGGATTTATTCGATTTCTTTTTATAAGGATTTGTTATTATCAAAAGGGGGAGATTGTTGGAGCATGCATTCCGCACTCGTCCGGTTTGAGAATAACAAATCCCGAATGTATTTGATCCTATTTTTGATTAATGGTGTGCAGATAATAGGTGCAAGAATAACATGTTTTCAATTGGAGCAAAATGACATTTTCCAGAAATTTGAGCTATCGGATTTCCGACAGCCCTATCGGATTTCTGACAGCGTGTTTATTTGATCTCTGCGCAACGGTTAAGAGCTATCGGATTTCTGATATCGCTATCGGATTTCCGACAGCCCACGATCTTCCAATAACGGCAGGACGTGCAGCATTTACCTTAGCTAACGGATATCCGACAGTGCTATCGGATATCCGACAGCCCACGTCTCAACCACGACCTCAACACCACGCAGAAACTTCATTTTAGTGGGACACGTGGCAGCCTCTAGAGATATCGGATTCCGACGACAGTAGCTATCGGACGACGACGGCTCTTTTTTCTTAAAAGAGTTCAAAACTTCGTGGAATTTAGTTCTTGAGATTTCCAGACCTTCTTCCAGAGAGCATTCGAACCAGAAAGCTCCAGAACTCCATCAACTCCCATTTGTGCTAGAAGGATTGAGATTGAAGACGAGATCGGACGCGTTTCTACATCAACGATCATCTCGAGGCTTCAACCCTCCTTTCAGAGATCTGATTTTCTAGGGAGTTCTTCACTTGACTTTGTATTTTCATTCATTTACATTCAACTTTGTATTGGTAGAGAAATCGTCGTCTTGCGTGCGGCGTCTAAGTCCTTGCGCGACTTAGGGGAAAATCGCTTCCTTGTGCGGAGCGTCCAAGTCCTTGCGTGTCTTGGTAGGAAATCATGGCCTTGTGTGCTACGTCTAGATCTTGGGAAGATCTAGAGGGTAGGCTTGGTCTTGATCTAGGGAGAGACAAGTGATAGTCTTCCAATCCTTGGGAGAATGATTGGTAAAATCAAAATTAGTGAAATTTATATTATCATATTTGTGCATTGATCTTAAGCATTGTTAAGATCATTTTATTGTATGTAAATTTCATGATTAATATAATTATGCTTCTTTCATTAATTGCAAATTTGGTTGCTTAATCTTTAACTTAGAATTTTGTGTTTGGTTTAAAACAAAAATTACATTGGTTTGAAATTGTTTATAAGTAATTTTTTAGAAAAGTAAAATCTGTTTAAAAAAATTATTAAGTAAAAATTATATTTTAAACACACCCTTATTCACCCCCCCCCCTCTAAGGGCGTCACACGATCCAACAGAGTGGACCTATGCTCATAAATGAGCATGCCAGAAGTGCGGAAATTCCTCTTTTCTTTAAATAAAATATCCTCTCCATTTTCCACCTCACGAGAGCTCCAACCTGCGTTGTTAGCAAGAAGGAAATACAGAATATATACAAAAATAAAAAGCAAATGGAACCGGTTGGTTCCAATGGGTTGTCTCCCAAGAAGCCCTTTTGTTTAATGTCCTTAAAGGTGGACCAAATACCTATATTAAGCATTGTTCAGAGACAAATAGTTCTCACAAAGTTGTTAGGAATTTGCTCAGAATGTCTCAAAAATACAACATATAACCAAAGGCAAAGAGATAAAAATTAAGCAAGATTATACAAATCACGTATTCGAATACAGCATAGGGACAAAAGAGAAAATCACCCTAACACATTTGACTCCGCTAAATACAAATTTTCACAGTCCTTCAAAACTGTGCCGCCCTCATAGATATTCAATCGATGACCATTCACCTTGAACGTCCCTTCTTTTTCTCCAGAAATTTCGATTGCGGCGAACGAAGAAACACCAGTCACAGTGAACGGGCCACTCCACCGTGACTTCAGCTTTCCAGGGAATAAGCGCAGACGAGAATTGTATAGGAGAACGCTATCTCCCGGATTGAATTCTTTTGGCCTAATATGCCTATCATGCCACTGCTTTGTCTTTTCTTTATATATGCGAGAGTTCTCATAGGCAAAATGCCGCAGTTCTTCAAGTTCATTCAACTGAGAAAGACGATGTTCTGTCGTTGCTGCGATGTCCATGTTTAGGAACTTGGTTGCCCACAAGGCTTTGTGTTCTAATTCCATGGTATGTGGCATGCCATTCCAAAAACAAGCTGGAAAGGTGTCATTCCTAAAGGGGTTTTGAAGGCAGTACGGTAGGCCCACAAGGCATCATTCACTTTCGTCGCCCAATCCTTTCTGTTCGAGTGGATCGATTTTTCTATTATTCTTTTGAGTTCTCTATTCGAAACTTCCACTTGTCCACACGTTTGCGGGTGGTAAGCTAAAGAGACTTTATGATGCACGCCAAATTTTTTTAGTAATTTCAAAAATAGTCGGTTGCAAAACTGACTACCACCATCACTTATGATTGTCCACGGAGCTCTGAATCTAGAAAAGATATTTGTATGAATAAATTTCAAGACTGTACGGACATCATTAGCAACAACAGCCTCCGCCTCCACCCATTTTGAAACGTAATCCACTGCCACTATTATATAATGTTTTCCGTGAGACATTGGGAATGGACCCATGAAATCGATTCCCCAAACGTCGAACGGTTCACAAACTAACATATTATTAAGCGGCATCTCGTCTTTCCGCGAAATGTTGCCAGTTCTCTGGCATTCATTGCATTTTGAGACGTACGCGTGAGCATCCTTGAATAGCGTGGGCCAAAATAATCCAATTTGCAGCACCTTGCGTGCTGTCCTAGCAGCGCCCATGTGTCCTCCAGCCTGCCTATCGTGGCAATGTTCGAGAACGGATCTGTACTCAGATTCCGGGACGCAACGTCTGATTATACCATCGCTACAAGTACAAAACAACAATGGATCTTCCCAGAAATAATACTTTAAGTCCGAAAAAAGCTTGTTCCTCTGCTGAGGCGTAAGATTGGGCGAGACAGTTTTACACGCAAGATAGTTTGCGATATCGGCGTACCATGGGGTTGTTGACGGATGCGTAGTGATGGCGAATAGCTTCTCGTCTGGAAAATAATCAGTCATTTCCTCCTCTTTGTTGTTGGAAGCATCAGCCGTCACGTCGTTCTCCAGCCGCGATAAGTGATCTGCGATTACATTCTCTACCCCCTTCTTATCTTTGATTTCCAAATCATACTCTTGCAGCAGTAGGATCCAGCAGATTAAACGCGGCTTGACCTCCTTCTTGCTGAATAAGTACCTCAGTGCGGCATGATCTGTGTGCACTATTACTTCGGAAAGCACCAAGTAGGAGTGAAATTTCTCAAAGGCGAAGATCACGGCTAGCATTTCTTTCTCCGTGGTGGTGTAGTTCGCTTGAGCGTTATTTAGAGTTCGACTGGCATATGCAATGGTGTGAAAGGTTTTGTCTTTCTTTTGACCAAGCACTGCACCCACGGCTATGTCACTAGCATCGCACATGATCACAAAAGGTAAACTCCAGTCAGGTGCCACCAAGATCGGAGCAGCGATAAGTTGCCCCCGTAGGGCTTCAAATGCTTGCATACAAGCTTTATCGAAATAGAGTGGGACATCTTTGCCTAGTAAGTGAGAAAGAGGTTTTGAAATGGATGAGAAATCCTTAATAAATCTCCGATAAAATTCCACGTGTCTGAGAAAGCTGCGGATACCCTTCACAGAAGATGGCGGAGGAAGATTCTTGATGACACTAATCTTCGCCTGATCCACCTCAAGCCCCTGGCGGGATACCTTATGCCCCAACACAATTCCTTCGCGCAACATAAAATGGCATTTTTCCCAATTTAAGATGAGGTTGGTGTCCTCACACCGCTTCAAGGTCTTATCTATATTGGCAAGGCACGAATCGAAGCTGCTGCCGAATAACGTGAAATCATCCATGAATACTTCGAGAAAATCGCCCACCATGTCAGCGAAAATTGCAAGCATGCATCGCTGAAAAGTTGCAGGAGCATTGCAAAGTCCAAATGGCATTCGCTTGAACGCGAAGGTACCGGAAGGGCAGGTAAATGTCGTCTTGTCCTGATCAACAGGGTCGATTAGGATTTGATTGTACCCGGAGTACCCATCCAGGAAACAGAAGTAGTCTTGCCCTGCCAACTTTTCCAACATCTGATCAATGAAAGGAAGTGGAAAGTGTTCCTTGCACGTAGCATCATTTAGTTTGCGGTAATCGATGCAGACCCTCCATCCGGTGATCACACGGGTAGGTAGTAACTCATCTTTCTCGTTGAGGACAACGGTAATCCCTCCCTTCTTTGGCACAACCTGAACTGGGCTGACCCACTTGTTGTCGCTAATTGGATAGATGATGCATGCATCCAAAAGCTTTATCACTTCTGCCTTCACTACCTCTTGCATCTTCGTGTTCAGCCGCCTTTGGGGTTGAACCGATAGCTTGTACTAATTTTCAAGAAGGATCTTATGCATGCAGACGGTGGGGCTAATTCCTTTAATATCGGCAAGGGAACGTCCAAAGACTTTTTGGTATCATCGTAGCAACCTCACCAACGCAGCTTCGTCGTCCATAGATAGAGTTGAAGAAATAATCATCGGATGCGTGGTATTTTCCCCCAGGAAGACATATTTCAGAGAGTTTGGTAATTGTTTGAGAGCTGGAGAGGTGTTTGAATCCGATGGCAGAATAATTGATTCTCTGATCGGATGCAGATCCTCAGACTTGTCCGAGGATGAACCTCCATTGCCCACAAGGCTTTCTTGCTGCCAAAAAGTCTCGCAATCCCCCGGGCTTATATCAAACTGACTATCCAATTCTTCGGTTGGCTCCGCTAGTTCGTCGTCTGTGATCTCAAACAGTTGCGCCGGATTATGAACATTAAAATATATGGCGTCCTGCCCCAATCTGAGAGTGAGCTCTCCCTGCTCCACATTAATGATGGCGCGTGCTGTCGCGAGAAAGGGGCGCCCCAAGATAATAGGGACTCTAGCATCGGCTTTCATGTCAAGGATGACGAAATCAGCTGGAAAGGCGAGGTCATTTACCACTATGGTAAGGTCTTCCACAATCCCGACCGGTTTCTTAATTGTTCTGTCGGCTAGCTGCAACATCACTTGTGTCGGCTTCAAAATCCCCGCACGTAACTCTTGAAAGATGGAGAGCGGCATTAGATTAATGGAGGCTCCTAGATCACAAAGTGCCTGACCGAATCAGCGGTGACCGATTCTGCAAGGGATAGTAAAGCTGTCAGGGTCCTTTCGCTTTGTAGGGATGTCGGTGATGAGGGCGGAGCACTCCTCCGTGAGATCAATGGTTTTGAGGTCCTCCAGGTCCTTTCGCTTTGAAATCAGCTTCTTCAAGAATTTTGAGTAACCCGGTATCTGGGAGATGGCCTCAATCAGCGGTATGCTAACTTGTACTCCCTTCATCATTTCCAGAAATCTGCGAAATTGCTTCTCTGACTTCTCATTCCGTAACCTGTGAGGAAATGGAGGGCTAACAATACTTTTCGAGGGTTGTTCCACGCTCGCCGAATCCGGCACAGTAGGGATAGGAGTCGGCTCCCCTGTCACATCTGCATCAGGCCTGTCCGTAGGACTCCTGCCACTTCTTAACTTCATGGCGTTCACAGACTCAGGCTGCTGACCCACAATCCCAGAGACAGCATCTGTGAGAGTATTAATAGTAGAGTCGAGCTGCTGGATTGCTGCGGACTGTTCATTCATTTCGTGCAACATATCGCCCACGAGAGTAACTAACCACTCTGTTTGATCTGAAGTAAGGCATTCCTCTGCTCCATTCAGTGTTATTGCGTTAACTTTGCTAGTACTCGGAGGATGAGTGGAGTGGCTCGAATACTGGCTGGTCTGCACTATATTCATCACTATTTCCCAGGCGTCCTTCCCTGACTTATTAAACAGGGTGCCTCCAGTTGCGACATCAAAAAGCAAACAGAACCTGTCCATTATGCCAAAATAGAAAATCTGAATTAAAAAGTCTTCTGACAAATCCTCACGGTAACAGTCCCTATATAAGGATTGAAAACGCTCTCATGCGTCTACTAATGTCTCGTCCTTTCTCTGACAGAAGGCAATAAGTTCCTTATGCCCATTCATACCTCGCATGCGATGTTGAAAATCAAACAGGAACTTCCCTTCAAATTGCTTCCAAGAAGTTATCTCACTCTTTCGGGTATCCCGGTACCATCTTTTAGCTTTATCATGTAGAGAGAATGAAAATGCCAGGATCTTTTGTTGGTCGTTTTCAACTCCATTGAATATACACGTATAATTGACTTCTAAGAATCCTTGCACGTGATGTACTACATCCTCATGTGTATCCCCGCTGAATTTGCAATTCTCAGATATAAACTCAATAACATCAGTGGAGATCTCGGACGCAAGATTGTTTATTCATGCCTGATCTATAAGATTGTTTAAACTTCCCTGATAAATATGTTGCTGGATAGAAGCCATGATAGATTTACTTGCAAGACAATGGATTAGCGCATGACAATAAAAACAAAAATACCTTAAAACGAATTTCCAAAGGAAAACAAATCAAACACGCTTGCAGTCCCGGGCAACGGCGCCAAAAACTTGATGCGTATTCGTCAAGTGCACCGGTCGCTGTCAAGTAATAAAATTGGGAATAGCTTCCCCGAATATCGTCTCTCAAGGAATGCAGGTTCTGGCGAATGAAACGTGCGGTGAATCGATCGTTATACGAGCGAATAAAGGAAAAACAAGGGCATTGATTTTGGGTTTCCTAAGCTAGTGCAGAAAAGAGAGATGCGGGTCAAAACTCCGCTTCGCAAGGCGAGATGGATGCAACGGCCGCGATGCCGTGCTTCGGGAGACGCGTGGATGGAAAGTAACTTTGACGGGTGAGGGTCGCACGCACCTCTTCTCCAAGCAACACCACTAGCAATTGCTAGGGCTTCACACACAACAAATCTCAGAAAAACACAGCAAAGAAAGTGCTATTCTCTCACCACCGCATCATTGCAAATGAACATCACAAAAGATTTATAACATAAAGCTAAATGATAGTTCATTACAATAATCACAAGGAAAACACAAACATAAAGTTTAGAGAAGACCAATAGGAAGAAATCACCGCGTCTTGGGTTCTCGGCCGGAATAAGAGGTTGTCGGGCTCGGCCCTCAGATGGTGTGCTGATTCGATGGAGGCTGTCACCGCTCCAAAGACCTACAGCTCTTCTATGGCTTCCCATGACGAGGAATGCTTGAGCACCTGGCGGAGGATGCTTGCTAACACTCCTGGATGGAAGGATGGTGGTGGAAAACGCCGGAAAATGGCCTCTTTGGTGGTGGAGGTGAAGGAGAAGCCTTCAAACCTCAGGAACGGTGGGAAGGACCTAATTTCCCGCTCCCCTCTCCGCTCTCCCGCTGCTCTGCGATGTAATCTGCATTTTATACTAAACAGGCAGAAAAATGGTCACGCACGGTCGAACGCATGACCGTGCGTGAACCGTGCGTTATTATATGATAAAATCAGGCTTGAGAGAGACGCAGCGCCGCCCGTGCATTTTACCCATGCACGGGCAAATCCGCCCGTGCGTACAGACGCACGGGTAAATTGAGAATGACCAAAAACATGGAGAACACAGGCCAACCGTGTGTTTTACTCACGCACGGGCAAATCCGCCCGTGCGTAAAATGCACGACTAAATTCAGATCGATCGTCTTCTACCCAGATCAGAGCGCATGATCGCAACAGCCCATGCGTCAAGGAAAACGCACGATCGTGCGTTTCACACAGTCATGAATTCTGGGAGAAAACTGGATACAAGATAATCCGGCCACCTGCATACAAGATAAAAATAGCTGGGAATACACCTCCAGCACCAGATAAACATAGAGAAATGGAAGGGGAGCACCATGTGCTTACCCCCAATAATGAGTAGCGCAACTGCACACCGAAACGGGCCTAAGAGTGCACCTATCAAGGAATAACCAATATGAATGAAAACATGTCTAAAGTGTAGTGCATAGACTAGATAATCGCCCCAGATGAGTCCATAAATGTGTATATAAATGGGACTCATCAACCACCAGGGGCAGAAGGGTCATTTCCCCCCCCCCCCCCCCCCCCCCCCTTTACTATGGGTAAGCGATCTGCGAGAGAGCTACTCGCAAGAGCTCCCGCGAGTCCTCTCGCGAGTATGGCTCGCCGAACCCCTCTGGGGCGAGCGCTCTGCGAAAGCCCCGCTTGCCCTCCCTCCGACGATGTTCGCTGAGGCCGGGTCTCGCATTTACCCCTGCGAGCTCCACTCAGCCCTACAAAAATCTACTAAATTGGTTGAACGACTGAACTCGTCGAGCTGAGAAGTAATTCCGTCAGATCGAACATCTTGTTACTCATACGCCGAATGCAGAGCTGAGATCGCCTACCTCATGCTGGAGTTCGTCGAACTCAGAACAATGGATTGCATCGAGCGCGGATTGAAGTTCGTCGGACGCAGATTGGAGTTCGTCGGACGCATATTGGAGTTTGTAGGACGCGAAGATCTGGATCGCCCGCCTTCCTTCGGGCGGGCGGCAAGTGCCCGGCTCACCCGCCTTCTTGCGAGCTACATTTGAGACCCTGGCTCACCTTCCTTGCCACTATTGCCTGGAGAATCTGGTCGGCGAGTTTGCCACTCTGGCTCACCTTCTTGCGAGCAGATTTTGAGACTCGGGCTCGTAGGGACATTACTCGCGTGCCTTTTTGCGAGCTTCCCTTAGCCTTGTGGAGATCTACTGAACTGACTGGGAGAATGAGCTCGTCGAGCTAAAGAGCGATTTCATCGAACTGAAGTGCGACGTTCATCGAACGCAAAACGGATTTCGGCGAACGAAGATTGGAGTTCGCCGAACACGGAAACATGGAAAGAATCTGGCTCGTCCAGAAGACCGATGCAAGCAGACCGCGAAGATATGGCTAGGCCGCCCTCCCCGCGAGCGGTGGGCGAGTACCCGGCTCGCCTGCCTCCTTGCGAGCGACATTTGAGACTCTGGCTCACCTTCTTTGTCACCTCCTTCTCCTGCTGACTTCTCAAATCTATGCCCAACTACTGGCGAATATCGGGGTTGTACACCATCGAAATTTATAAGTGTATTCGCGAGCCTGGGCAAGGCTTGGCGAGCTTTGCGACCACCATGCTCAGTCGCCCTGCCTTTATCCTTGGACTTAGGCACTTCTCATCCGTTGTATTTTTTCTTCCACACGAGCGAGCCTCCGGGCTCGCCTCCCCTGGGCCTTGAGATTTTTGCGAACCAAGCCTCTTATCAGGAGTAACCTACTTGCCCACCTCTTCGTGAGATCGGCCTGACCCACCAGCTGGGGGGAGACCGGCAGCGGAATCATCCGGGGCAATCCAGCACCAAAGAACTTGCTACCTTGCCAGCCACTCCAGAGATCAACCTGACCCACCGTCTATGAGAGCCCAGCAGCGAAATCGATCTGGGGCACTCCAGCACCAAAGAACTTGCTGCCTTGCCAGCCTCTCTAGAGATCAACCTGACCCACCGTCTATGAGAGCCCGGCAGCGGAATCGATCTGGGGCACTCCAACACCAAAGAACTTGCTACCTTGCCAGCCTCTCTAGAGATCAACCTGACCCACCGTCTATGAGAGCCCAGCAACGGAATCGATCTAGGGCACTCCAGCACCAAAGAACTTGCTACCTTGCCAGCCTCTCCAGAGATCAACCTGACCCACCATCTATGAGAGCCTGGCAGCAGAATCGATTTGGGGCACTCCAGCACCAAAGAACTTGCTACCTTGTCAGCCTCTCCAGAGATCAACTTGACCAACCATCTATGAGAGCCCGACAGCGGAATCAATCTGGGGCACTCTAGCACCAAAGAACTTGTTACCTTGTTAGCCTCTCCAGAGATCAACCTGACCCACCGTCTATGAGAGCCCAGCAGCGGAATCGATCTGGGGCACTCCAGCACCAAAGAACTTGCTACCTTGCCAGCCTCTCTGAAGATCAACCTGACCCACCGTCTATGAGAGACCGGCAGCGGAATCGATCTTGGGCACTCCAGCACCAAAGAACTTGCTACCTTGCCAGCCTCTCCAGAGATCAACCTGACCCACCGTCTATGAGAGCCCGACAGCGGAATCGATCTGGGGCACTCCAGCACCAAAGAACTTGCTACCTTGCCAGCCTCTCCAGAGATCAACCTGACCCACCGTCTATGAGAGCCCAGCAGCAGAATCGATATGGTGCACTCCAGCACCAATACTTGTAGATTCTTACTTAAAAACAACTTCAAAATTTATCTATGGAGAATGAAACATACAACAAATCAGTTACAAGGATTTTTAAGGGTAGAATCTCTTCAAATCATCCCCACTCCTGGCTCGTCCGAGAGGTACCCCTTCCACATCCTGGAGGTGGTATCCTCCAGACTTGAGCACTTTGCTTACAATGTAAGGCCCTTCCCAGTTGGGCTCAAGCTTACCAACAGCAGCTCCGCACCCTGCCGCATCTACAGTCTTCAGGACCAAGTCTCCTCTCTCAAACTATTTGATTCTGATTTGTTGATCAAAGTACCTAGCCATCCGCCTCTTGACTACCTCCTGCAGAATAGCAGCGAGGTCTCAGAGCTCTTATACTAGGTCCAAGGACAACCTTTTTTTGCATCATTCTTCAGTAGCCATTCTTTATCCCCTTCGCCCGCAGCGACCACCCTGGGGGTTTTCACTTCGAAATATATCGGTAGGACGGCCTCGGACCCGTGAGAGAGTTTGAACAAAGTCTCCCTGGTGGCGGTATTTGGAGTAGTCGTTAAGGCCCAAAGGACCGAGGGTAGCTGCTCTACCCAGTTTCCCCTGAGATTCTCCACTTTCTTCTTGAGTAGGTTGACAATTATCTTGTTCGCTACCTCCACCTGACCATTACACCTTGGGTGGTGGACCGACGCGAACTTGAGGTCGATGCCGAGTTGCGTGCAGAAACTGACAAACTCTTCGCCGGCAAATTGTGGCCCATTGTCCATCACTATGGCCAGTGGGAGCCCGTGCCTGCAAATTATCTCGCCCCACACAAAATTTCTTACCACTTGGGACATTACCTTGGCCAGCACCTTTACTTATATCCACTTGGATAAGTAATCAATCATCACCAATAGGAACTTCCTTTGGCCGCTGGCTTGTGGGAAAGGGCCGACCAGGTCCAAACCCCATATAGCAAAGGGCCAGGGAGCGGTGATGGTCCGGAGTCTTTGAGCTGGCAAGAGCTGGAGAGGAGCGAATAGCTGACACTTTGAACATTTCCTTGTGAACTCCACTACATCCTTGCTGAGGGTAGGCCAAAAGTAGCCTTGCCTCAACACTCTACCTTCCAAGGTTCGGCTCCCGGAGTGACTGTCGCATTCCCCCGAGTGGATTTCTTCTAGGACTCTCGGGACCTCCTCCTCGGATACACAATAGGCCAGGAGTCTCGAGAGTGTTTTCCTGTATAGTCCCCCTGCATGCAAGGAATAATAAGCCGACTTATACCTGAAGCGCCGTTTATCCATGTTCCCTTCAGGGAACTTCCCCGATGACAGGAAAGCGATGAAGGGGTCCATCCATGATGCTCGCTGATCTACCTCCACCAGCTCCCCTTCCTCGATGGAAGGTCGGAAGAGTTCCGATATTGTCCCCCAGCTCGAGGGCCAAACTTTGCTAGGAGGTCCGTCGGGGTGCTCTCCTCTCTTGGCACATGCTTGATGGAGAAAGTGAGAAATTGCCTGATGACCCCACCTTCTCTAGGTAGCGTTGGAGGGTCGGCTCCTTTGCCTCAAATTCCCCCTGACTTGGCATGCCACCACCATGGAGTCCATTGAGACCTCCACGTCTTGTACTCCCAACTCTAGGGCCAGCTGCAGGCCTGCTATCACTGCCTCGTACTCGGCCTGATTGTTGGTAATTAGAAAATGAATGCTTAAGGCTTGCTCGATCTTAGTCCCTTGGGGGATTATTAGGATGATTCCTCCTTCATAGGAGTGCTTCCCTGATGCACCATCCACCAGCATCTTACATGCCACTGGGGAGTTGATTCATGCTCCCCCACTTCAGTTGTGTAGTCCGCCATGAAGTCTGCCACCGCTTGTGCCTTGATCGACATCCTAGGCACAAATGTGATGTCAAACTCACTCGGCTCCATGAACCATTTTGCCAATCTCCCCTAGTGCTCCACCCCTTCCATGACTTTGCGAAGCGGGTGGTCGGTCACCACTTTGATCGAATGTGCTTAGAAGTAAGGTCGGAGCTTCCGGGCTGATACCACCAATGCAAAGACCAACTTTTCTAAAATGGGGTATCGGAGCTTAGCCTTCCTCAGCACTCGACTGACGTAGTAGATTGGAAACTGCCTCCTCCCTTCTTCCCGGACCAATACCGAACTCACTGCCTCGGATCCTACCCCCAAGTATAGGGATAGATCCTCTCCTTGCTTTGGCCCCTAGAGTAGAGGAGTCTGAGTGAGTTGCTCTGTGGGGACTCAACGCAACCAACTCGACCAAAAGCCCGGACTGTTGGTGAAGGCGCAATCTATCCTTTATAGAGTTGGCTACCCAAGCAGGATCCACGGGGCAGCCAGTTGGGCCCGCAGGGGACACTCCCTTCTGTTTAAATAGCGCAGCATGTCGGGGCAATTGCTGACTGCAGCCCAATAATCCCCCCCCCCCCCCACACACCCCCAGCAACGACTCGAGGTTTCAAACCCGCGACCCCCTCTGATACCACTTGTGGGGACTCGACGCAACCACCTCGACCAAAAGCTTGGATTGTTGGTGAAAGCGCAATCTATCCTTTATAGAGTCGGCTACCCAAGCAGGATCCACGGGGCAGCCAGTTAGGCCCGCATGGGACACACCCTTCTGCTTCGAATAGCGCAGCACGCCAGGGAAATTGCTGATCGCAGCCCAACATGCTCTTTCAAATCTTGGAAGGCTTCCTCACACTCTGAGGTCCATTCAAATTTTTTGTTTCCCCTCAGCACCTTGAAGAAGGGTGCATACTTCTCACCCGCCTTAGAGAGGAACCTACTGAGCCCGGCCAATTTTCCCGTGAGGCTCTGAACCTCCTTCGAATTTCTTGGTGACCCCAACTCCATGATTTCTTTAACTTTATCTGGGTTTGGCTCTACCCCCGCCGGGGTGAGCAGGTGACCTAGGAACTTTCCCCGACTAGCCCTGAAGACACACTTCAGGGGGTTGAGCTTCATCTTATACTTCCGCAAGGTCCCAAAGGCCTCCTCGAGTTCTTGGAGGTGGGACTCGAGGTCTCAGCTCTTTATCATGAGATCGTCGACATAGACCTCCAGATTTCTTCCCTTCTTCTCTCGGAAGACCCTGTCCATCATTCACTGGTATGTGGCTCCTGCATTTTTGAGCCCAAAGGACATCATCTAATAACAATAACACACATCCCCCGTGATGAAGGAGACGTCCTTGACGTCGGGGGGTGCATACGGATTTGATGATAACCTGAAAATGCTTCTAAGAAAGACATTATAGAGAAACCGACGGCTGAATCAACCAACGCGTCGATTCTGGGCAAGGGGTAGCAATCCTTGGGGCAAGATTTATTAAGTCGTGAGAAATCAACACACATGCGCCACTTACCTCCACCCTTTTTCACCGTGACTACATTGGAGAACCAGCCTGGGTACTGGATCTCCGATACAAAACCTGCTCGGATGAGCTTGTCCATCTCCTCCCTGATGGGGCCTTCCAACTTGTCGGCGATGGCTCTCTTCTTTTGGCAGATTGGTCGGGAGCCGGGATCGAGGTTAAGACAGTGGCATGCTACGTTCGCATCAATCATGGGCATCTCCACCGTGCTCCAAGCGAAGACGTACACGTTCTTTTGCACGCAGGCTAGGATTTTCCCCTACTCCTCCAGGCCAAGCTCTCCGTTGATTCGGACCTTTTCCAGCACCCCAGCCCGGGTGGTGACCTCGAGCTCCACAACCTCCTCCACGGCCTCCAGCCGGGACTGCTCTCCCCGGTCGCCTTCCTTCCCCTCGCCGCTAGCGAACGCTTCGGCCTCCTCTTCCCTTCCTTCTCGAGCATGTCCCCCTTCCTCTGCCTTCTCCTCCTCTCCTTCCTCCATCTGCTCCTCTGCCTCTCCCCCCTGGGCCTTTCCTTCTCCCCTTCTTTCCTCCTCTGCTTCCTCTCCGAGACCCACCGGCTTTCCCATCTCCCGATCCCATTCCTCTGCTTCGGTCATCCAGGAGATAGTGTTCACGGCCGTCATGTAGCACTGCCTTGCCACCTTTGGGTCCCCTCTTACCCGAACTTGAACTCCTCCCAAGTTGAACTTGAGACACTGGTGGTAGGTGTAGGGGACGCAGCGGAAAGCACTGATAAGCGGCCGTCTGAATATGGCACTATAGTTGCTGGGTGCGTCTACTATGACAAAGCGGCAATTCTGAGACTGCCCCCCTAGGACCACGTGGAGCTCCACTCCCCCTTCTACCTCCTTCCTCTCCCCGAAGAACTTGAACAATGGGCCATCAGAGGCCAACACCCTTCTGGTCTCTACCTTCATCTCATCGAACGCCTTCTTGAAGATAACGTTGACGAAGCTTCCGTTGTCCACGAGAATTCGGGCACCGTGAAGTTCTCAATGGCGGTCTAGATGACCAGTGCATCGCAGAAAGGGTCTTCGTGACCCGGCATGTCCCTCTGAGAGAAAGTAATTTTTTTGCTGGGGGTGGGGCCGTGGATGTCGAAGCCACGCTCCTGCGGTAGATGGTATGAAGGCTCGCCTTGCGGGTTGCCTCAACCCCTACACCACCGTGGATCACTCCAATCCCTCCTCGGGTCCCCAAATCGACCTTATCCTCACACCATTCCTCCTCATCCTCCCGAGGCAGGACCTCTTCGATCCTCACCTGCTGTTGCTGCCGCTGCGCTAGCACTCTGGCCCTCTTCGTCTCCAAGAACTCCGGGAAAGTGGTCGTCGCGTGACCTTCCTCGTCATGGAAGTCACAATAAGGCAATGCCACCTCCCCCCTCTCGACTTCCACCCCCTATTCCTCCTTCGGGTTGTTGCCCCCGCTCCACCCCTTTCTCTTCCTCCTCTTCCTCTTCCTATTGCCATTGCATGCTGAGGCGGGGGAGGCATCTGCCTCGGTCCCTGCCTTCATCCCAACTGATGGGGTGTTCCCTGTCCCCCATGGAAATTACCCTCTCCCGGGGCATAACCTCTCCCTTGACCTTGCATTCCTCCGCCTTGCTGCATCCATCCCCCCTCTGGGGCCCTGAGCTCTTCTCTCCTCCACACCTCCTGCTGCCTGACCTCCGGTTCACTGAGCTTTGCTAGCCTCCTGGTGAGCTCCGGATTGGCCTCCTCCCCTTTGATTTCCTCCGCCACCCTCTCTATTAGCTCCTCGTAGGAGACGGGGGCCTTCCTCTTCAATCCCATCTTGAAGAAACATTCCCTCAGCCCAACCATGAAGACGAGCTGGAGGGCAAACCCAGGCATCTCCTGGGTGAGCAGCACCTCCTCCTGGAATTGATCTGCATAGTGATCTAATGATTCCCTGGGCTCTTGCTTAACCTTGAAGAGGGACTCAGCATCCTTCTTCCTCTTCTTCGAGGTCGACAATCGCAACAAGAAGCTTCGACACAAGTCATCAAATGCGTAGATTGATCCCACAGGGAGTTGATGGAACCAGTCCCTGGCCTTTTCTTTCAGGGTGACGGCGAAGAGCCGACACTTAAAGGCATCCGACATCATCCTGATAGAAACCGAGTCCTCGAATGACTGCAGGTGTTGGACAGGGTCATCCCTGTCGTGGTAGTAGACCTTGTCCCATTCTCAGAACCCTTCTGGAACGGGTGCAGAAAGCACCAGCTTGCAAAAGGGGCTCCCCCCACCTACAACCTTTTCATGCTCCACTCGCCCCACGAGCTCCCTCGTCGAGCTTGATCTCGCTGGAGCCACACTCGCCTGCGCCACGCTCGCCTGCACCGTGCTCGCCGGCACAGTGCTCGTCGGCACCGAGCTCACCGGAATCTCGCTCGGTGGGCTGGCAAACAGCACTCGCCCCTCTAGGTCTCGCATGGACCCCCCCCCCCCCCCCCGACCACTTCCTTTCTAGCCCTTTCTCCCGACGCATTCTCACCAGCCGCTGCTGGAGGAGGGAACGCATGAGGTGCAGGGGTCGTGAACTCGCTTCGCAACGCCGCGACGGCGAACCCGAGGGTGTCGAGGACTTCTCTCCTGAAGTTCGAGAACATCCTTGGCGTCACCACCGGGGGTGACCCACAAAACTCCTCGCCTTGCTCTTCATCTCCTGCAATGTCCCTTCCTTGGAACTTTCATGGACTAGTTACACTCCACGCTCACCGCACCAAAATTTTGTTACCAATTTCTTTGTCTCTTGTGAAGCTCGGGCCCTTACTGATCCCTCGGAAGGAGTGGACGGGTGGTTCGGAACTAGACTTAGACCTTAGTCACAGCGAGGAGGTATCACCACAAACCCGAAAGATCTTTGAGCGCTTCTCCTCCCAAGCCAAAGCTGAGACTGGGTACCTTGGAGAGCTAGATAGCTAAACCAAAGTAACCTAGGGAGGAAGAAGCTCAGAGTACTAAGATTGGACTCCTCTCCCAAGGTGCCCTTCAAGGTCTATTTATGGTTTTTTGTTCGAGGTCTGCTAATAGCGGAATCCTGCCTTACATTCTTACTATATGCAGCCCAAAATGGTCTGCCAACAGCTAAACTCCGTTGTTTGGAGGGGCTAACTGCAGACCACCAGGGGCTTTTGGGTAAAGACATCTCTAGACCCTTGTTGGGCGAGCCGCACCTGAGGCCTCTAAAAGTCTTTATTTAAGGGTAGCTAATTACCTAGAGGGGGTGAATAGGTTATTTTAAAATCTATTTACAATTCTTGATAAAATCCTAATTGAATGTGAATAATAATCCGAGCTTTCAAGAAACAAACATAATCACACATAATTTTATCGTGGTTCCCCTATCTAGGGTAATCCACTTTCCCCCTTCTCCCCTCTAGCAGTGTGCTAGATAGGGCTTATATCTCCTCCAGATCTCAGACCACCAAAAAGGTCTTACGGCTCAGATCTCAATAGATCTTACAGTCTCAGATCTCAACAGATCCTACAATCTCAGATCTCAATAGACCGTACCTCAGCCTTTATAACAATAGGCTTACACTCAGATTCACCCTTGAATCTTACAACTCAGATCACAATTGATCCTACACCTCAGATCCTTGAAAGATCCTACACTCAAATCTGACAACTCAGATCCTACAGGAATTGAAAGAAGTAGAAATATCACTTAGACTCAGATTCTCCAATGTATTGAGTCTTCTTGATCTATCTGAATGATCAGACAGAAATCTTCAACAGAACAGCAATAGCGAAATGGTCTTCTTAAATTGCACAGGCTGTGATGACTGTTCTTCTTTAGGAAGACAGATTCTTCCTCCTTGACCTTCTCTCTTCAAAAATAATATCAGAACCAGATTGCTGAAAGGATTTCTTCAGGTTAGAACAATTCTGAAAGAGGAGATGGATTCTTCAGATTCTTCCTCTAATTTTACTTTGAACAATGGAGAAGGTGATGGCTTTGATTAGAAATTATTGAACTCCTCAGATCATAGGTCATGCCTTCTATTTATAACCCGCCATACGCAACATCTGAGACGCTCCTCCATGTCAGCATGGTGTCAGATCCTCAACGATCTTTTAGTGACTTCAGAATTGTCGAGAAGTTAAGACATGGTCATCGTCTCGACATGGCTCAGCTTGCTGTAGATGTACTATTACATAATTCTTAACTCAGAGCTTTTCAGGAGAAGGGCGCTGAGTAATGTATCTCTGTCGACGCTTTCTCTGTAAGATGTCAAGCGGTGTGTAGAAGCTCGACACTTTCTTTTTAGACTAAAACTCTCAAAGCCTCCTTCTTAGGCGACGAGCAATCTTTAGTCGTTCAACGCTCTTTATCTGTAGGCGTCAAGCGATGTATAGGAGCTCGACGCTTTTTAACTTTGCCTTCACATCTGGACTCTTTTTGTTGACGTTGAGCTAACTGAAGTTGGTCGACGCTTCTTATTCCACGGCGTCGAGCGATACTCCTTGGCTCGACGCTTCTTGACTTGGTCTCAGATCTTCAGTCAGCGACCTTGCCTTTTAAGACATCAGACATGGGTCGACGCTTCTGGGTCACAGGCGTCGAGCGATGTGTGGTGTCTCGACGCCTGTGAACTTAGATGAATTTCTTGAGCAGCTTGCTTGACCTGATCTCCTGCACAGTGATTCTAGAAAATATGTCAAATACATTCTGAGGTATATCTTTGACTTAGGGATGGACTTCTCCAAATCTAGGACATTGTGGGCAATGGTCCCAACAATCTCCCCCTATTTGAAGAAGTCATAACCGTAGTCAATGATATACCCTTTTTACAAAGGTAACCAATATTTTCTACACAGGCAATCATAATATGATGAGTATAATACTTTATAAAATCAGATTACCATAACATTCTAACAAAAGAAATTATCTCAGACATGATTTATATTATGAGCACAAAATCACAAATTACATGATCTACATCACAAGCAGTTCAGAATAAATCATGTAAATATAAGGAAAAATCACATCACAGGCATATATATATGATGATAATAAAAGATAGTTTGCTCTGGGAGCTCATCAAGATTGTCCAAAATTATATCAAATACATTCTCTGAGAACGTTTAAGAATGATTCAAATCCTATTGATGTTCAGGTTCCTTGATATCTATTCCTCTTTTGGCTCTCTTGGATAGGGCTTCAGCAACTTCTTTCCTTCTCTTGAAGTAGCCAAACGGCTTTGGGAAATATCTGATTGGCTCTTTATCACTTGCCTGAACTTTCCCAGCCAACCTGTCAGCTTGAACTTTATCTTCAGCTCCTCCTGATCCCTGTGCTTCATCCACTCAGCTTCAGAGTACCATTTCTCCCTTTCTCCTGGATTACCTTTCACAGATTCCCATGCTGCTAGAATCATTTCCCTTGATAAGGGAGACCAATGTTCATAATCATCCCTAGCTTCAACTTCTTATCTGAATTTCCTTTTGCTAGATTCTACTTGTTCATAAGTAATGTTCTTTCTCTTGTGCATATCTTCAGGACTGTACATCTTTGCAATTTGCCTTTGAATTTGTGTAGGAGATGCAGGCTTAGATTCAGATACTTGATCATCATAGTAGATGGGAGGATGGCCTAAAGTTTCTCTTATGGAATTAGAGGTCCAAATAGCATACTCAGAGCTGGCTTTAATCATTGACCTCTCCCCCTTTGTGACTTCTTCAACTATATGATCTCTTAGAACATTTTTCTGAAATCTAATCTGACCATCCAGATGATTTACTCCTCATTCAATAGTTTTCTTAACTTTAAGAAGATGATCGTCAATGGTATCTGTATTCATTTTTACTTGATCCTTTAGGGTAGGGGAGCTCAAATCAACCTTGGCTAGCATATCAGCATCATGTTATTGCAACCTTGCTTCAATTTTGGTAGTGCCTGTTAGAATTTGAGCAACTTGTTCTTTGTATAACACCTGCATATTGTTGCTCAAGATTCCTTGATTCTTTTGAACATCATCTGCAGTCTTTGCAATACTTATTTGTGTATCTTTAATAGACTTTGAAGTCTCTTTGATTGAATGTAGCTGTTCAGTTGTATAATCCACAGAAGTGCCAGCTCTTTTGAAGAATTTGACCATTTCCTCTCTCAGTGCATTCATCTAAAGTTGACTTCAAATCTTACCGATTTCGTTTGAAAATCTACTTCATTTTTCATTTTTGTGTTGTTTTCCTCAATGTACTGCTCCAGTAATCTTCTTTGATTGTTAAGCAACTCCTCCAGCTGAGGCCGTATAGGACTTAGGTCCACATTAATTTCTCTTGCTACACCAGCACTGGTACTGCAGTCTTCTTAGATCAAAGAGTCTTCTCTATAGCTCATATGTGAGCTGGAGGATTCTATTTTGATAACTTTCTCATCCTTTTTCTTTTGAGATTGAGATCCTCCCCCCACATCTGATAGTTTATATATAGGTGTAGTCAATAATACCTAGAGGGGGTGAATAGGTTTTACTTATTTTCTTTGTTTAAACCTAATGTTTCTAGCTGCAGAAAACACAATCACAGAAAGCACACAAGGATTTATAGAGGTTCCTCAAGACAGGGTGTCTTGAGTAGTCCTCTTTCCCCCTTCACCTTTCTAACAGTGAGTTAGACAAGGCCACAAACTCCAATCTCAGCTCCTTGAGCTTACACCACAAGTTCCTCAGAACTTCTCAGATCAAAAGTGATCCTACCTCAGGCACAGCAGCCCTACACTCAGGCTCAGCAGCCCTGCACCTTAGGCTCAGCAGCCCTACACCTCAGGCTCAGCAGCCCTACACCTCAGGCTCAGCAGCCCTACACTCAGGCTCAGCAGCCCTACACCTCAGAGTAATGTAACTCCTACAACACAGAAATCACACATATTTCCTACCTCAGACCTATCAAGAAGTCCTACCACTCAAGCTGTCAACACAGCTCTACACACAGGCTCAATAGCCTTTCACTCAGGCAACAATGCCTTACAAAGATATAAAAGAGTTTGAACTAAAGACAGAAGACAAAATATTTACTCTTAGGTCTTCTGAATCCTTTCTTTAGATCTGAAAAACAGCAGCTTCAGATTTGTATCACCTTGATCTTCTCCTTCAGCAAAGCAGAAGATCAACTTGCCCTTCTTGAGTTTGTATAGGAAGAGCTAACTAATCTCCCTTAAAAGATTAACTTCAGCTGCAGAGAACAACTTCAACTGGCTGAAACGTGAATGCTCGATTGCGGCGTACAGCAAAGACTTTTCAATGGAACAGTACTTATTGTTGTGGCCTAACATCTTCTTTTATACCTCCAGAAGGCTTCAACGGCTATATCGATCCATCTGACACGGTATGGAGCAGATTGGAGTTGCTTTTCCCTTTCAATTGTCGTTTGCGCCAAAAGCAGATCCTGTCAGCACATTTGGATCTATCTCAGCGGTTGGGCTGAGACAGCTTCCAGTCTCAGCGGTTGGGCTGAGACAGCTTCCAGTCTCAGCGGCAGCTCCAGTCCCCTTCTCAGCGGTTGCTCCAGTCTCCTTCTTAGTGGATCCGCTGAGACGGCTCCTCGTCTCAGCGGTTCTGCCCTTCGTCTCAGCGGTTCTGCTGAGACAGATCTTCGTCTCCTTGTGGATGGTTTCTTCTCATCTAAGGCCATGTTTGGCCCTTCCTTTTGAGTTACCTGTGCTTGTATATCCTACACAAGTATAGCTTTGTTAAATACAATATGTCCTTAGCATTGAGAGTGATGCCTCTTCAAATCAAGGTAATATTGAGGGCAATATACCCAACAATCTCCCCCTATTTGAAGAAGGCAGAACATCCCCAATGCTAAGGTCCATTAACAATAAAAATCTTATCACAGAAAAAAAATGATCTTATAGAGAAATTATCTGTGAAGCATAGGACCTAACACCCTAAGCATTTGCACTGGCCCTTTCTCCCCTTTCTCCAGCATTGGTACTGGCCCTATCTCCCCCTTTCTGGTTTCTTCATACTTAACCTGCTATGGATAGAGGGACAACATCTATAGATCCCTTTGGATCAACCTATAGGCTAACCTATACACTCTTAGCATTTGCCAACTTCCCCCCAACCTGAGCAAGGAATTTACTCCCCCTCAATTGGAGAGCTATTTTCTGTAATAGCTGATCCATTTCAATTTGAACATCCCATTTAAGCTACTGAATACTAGAGATAATAAATACAGAGTACATATATCAATAGTAACAAACACAATATTATGATCAGAATATGAAATATCATTTCACTTTAAATGTTCAGTACAGACATTAAAACAAAATTCAACTTATAGTTGTACATTCAATCCAAAAAAAATTTTTCAAGGCTGGTTCTTCTAAGATGGACCCTGGGAAGAGCTTTCTCCATCTGTAAACTTTCTTTTCCTAGCTTCAGCAGCAGCCTTGATCTTCTCCTTTACTTTGAAGTACAGAAATGGCTTGGGAAGATATCTTGGGGGAATCCTTAAAGGAGTTTCTCTTCTTACCATGTTTTCTTTGAGAATCCTTTCCCTTAATGATTCCCTTTCAAGGTGTTTGATCCACTCAGCAACTAAATAGACATGGTCAATGTCCTTCATTGGATTTCCATGGCTCACCCAGGTATTGACAACAATTGTGTCCAACTCCAGATTGTCATCTTCATGGAGTGGATCCTCTAATCTTTCCATTTTTTCTGTGCCATGTATTCTTCAGCAGTTTGAATACCCTCTACCCTTCTCCTCTTTGCTGCTCTCTCATCAGCAATCAGATTTGATTGACTTTGGAAGTCAAAGTCTTCATCTCTGTTAGGGTTCAAGACTGGAAGATTCAAGGCAATTCTTGTTCCTTGCAGCACTTTTAAGCTTGAGTCCCATTGGTTCTCAGTGACCTTTCTGACCATGGTAAGGATATTTTCTTGAATAGCACTGGAAGCATTGTTGACCACTTCCACCACTTGCTTGCTGGCTTCTTCTTGATTGGAGAGTATCAGTTTATGGGAGGACTCCATGTTGTTATACAATTGTATGTGAGCTCCTTTCAGCTTAGCATGTAGATTGAGAATCTTCTCCTCCCCTTCTTTGCTATGTTCCACTATCTTCTTCTCTATTTCAGAATGTTGATTCAGAATGGATTGAGAGAGAGTTTGAAAGGTGCTGTCCACATCATCTAAAATGTATTCCTTTTCCTTGTCAATGTGGGACTTGACTTGGCTGCTTGATGTGTTGACCACTTGTGCCATCCTTGTAACTGCATTCTCCCAGACATTTTGGTTTTTGTAAAGATGATTCTTTACATATGTGATGTCTTTGGTGGAGACCCCTTGATGATCAGTAATTTGTTTCAGTACAGTGTGCTGAGCAGCAACTGTATCTTTGGCCATTTCAAACCATCTTGTCATCTGCAGAAGGATATGATCTGATGCAGTTTTGACATCATTAACCTGGGCATTAAGCTCAGTTCTCACTTCAGCCACTCTTGACTCCATTCTTTGCTCACTGGCCTGGATCTCCTGAGTCAATGCAGCTCTTGTTGCATACAATTCATCCCTTATCTGAGCAGAGACATCATGGACCTTTTCAGCAACAATCTCTTTTATAGACAACATCTGACCCTCAATCATGGTTTGTATTGAGTTTAACAGGGCAGATGTGCCCAGAACAGCAGCTGTTTTTTCCTGGGTCAAATCCTTTTCAACCAGCTCTTCAGCTCCACTTTGAGCATTAGCCCTTCCATCATCAGGGATCTGCTCCCCCTCAGATGGGGCATTAGGTGTACCAAGTAGATTTGGAGGGGCTGATTCCTATTGATGTTTTCCCCCACTTGCATACCCACCTCCTCCTTCATAGGCTGGGCTATAATCCCCCTCACTTGGGGCATCAATAGGAGGAGAATTTTGTCTAAGGTCACCTGAAAAATGATTGATGAGTTAGACACCTAGACTATACTATTGATAGAAAAGAGAGGCCTAACTGAAATCCTATTTTACCAGGGATAGGTGAATTGGGAAATTCATCTTCAGCTTGAGGAACAGCTGGATCAGCATTCATCTGAGTTGGCTCAGGATTGGGCTCAACTCTTCATTGGGGCTCCTCATCTCTTCTTGTCCTGGGGACATCTTCATCATCTATGTTCAGTGGGTTGCTGCCAGATTTAAGATCAGACCCATGAATGTCCTCATTTTTAGACCCATCTGACTTTGAGGATGAATTTGATTTCTGCTGGGATGGCTCTTTCTTCTTTTCCTTTGCCACAGATGGTTGGCTCATAGGGAGCACTCTGGAGAATCTATCCAGAGTCTTAATGTCCATTCTTTTGAGATAATGGAGATTTGACCCCTTGGAGTTTGCAAAGGTCTCTGAATGACTATTCTGTAGGTACAGAGATAGTATTCTTCCCATATTGGGGGCTTGTAGAGATTCATTTATCCTTTGAAAAATAACTTCTCCCCATGAGGTTCTCTTGGACAGAATTATCCTAGTCATTAATTCAAACATGGACTGTGAGACAGTGTCATGTGAACCAGGCTTGCATAGGATGGCTTTGCCCACTATATCAGACAACAGCTTCCCTTGTTGATTGAAGAACTTCCTCCTTAGACAACTGGTTTTAGTATCATTGTATCCTGTCCACTTTAGGGCAGTCTGCTTATCCTTTTCAGATATCTCCTCCTCTTCAGTTTTACTGCAGGGAGATAATTTCAGCCCCTTCTCCAGCCTTTTAGCTGTAATCTTTATCTTCTCACTTCCTATCTTGGACTTCAGGATGGTTTTGGAAGGAGATAATTTGACATTGTTGAACCATTCCAGAACTTCAGTTCTGAGAATGCAGCAGGGTTCAGACAACATGTGCTCCAGACCTTGAGCTTCCATTAGATGAATTACGTGTCTTATTTCTTCTGAGGCATGAGAGAATCCATCTCTTACAATTTCATAGCCCTCCAGGAGATCTTTTGAGCTTTTTGGCGCCATGGAAGCAGAAAATCGAGGCGCTGAGACGGGAGAGTAGATGAATCATCTCGGCGGCTAAGGGTTTGGCTTTATGGTGTGTTTTAAGTTACAGTGTATCTATTTATAGAATTTCAATTTCATTTTTATTAACCCTAGGCTTTTAGACTTAATTACCTTATTTGTGTTAAGGAGTTTTTGGGTTAATTATCAGATTTCATATTGAACATACCCCGTCTCAGCGGTTCAGCTAAGACGGAGACCTAAGCCGTTGGGACAGTGAACTGTCAACCATTGGGACAGTTTGCTCGTCTCAGCGGTTCCGCTGGGACAGTGAACTGTCAACCGCTAGGACAGTTTGCTCGTCTCAGCGGTTCAGCTGGGATTTTTCTCAGCTGATTCAGCTGAACATACTTCTGCTGTTTAGCTGATCATAGGGTTTAGTCCTAATGTAAATATTTTGTAAGAAGAAATGTCCTAGTCATGTCACTAAGTTGTAGTGTATAATAATGTAAAGTTTGATAATTCACCATTCATAATCAACAACAGTGACATCTACTATTCATACATTTAGGACTATTCTATACTAAGCATGCCAAGATCAATTTTGAAAGAATTGAATTTAGATTCATCCAGTGGCTTTGTAAAGATATCAGCTACTTGTTTGTCAGTGGGGACAAATTCAAGACAGATATCTTTACATTCTACATGTTCTCTAATAAAATGATATCTAATCTCTATATGCTTAGTCCTGCTATGAGAGACAGGATTTTTAGCAATAGAGATTGCACTAGATGAACCACAATACAAAGGAGATTCCCTTACCTTGAGGTTGTAATCCTCCAACTGATGCTGTGTCCAAAGGAGTTGTGCACAACAGCTACCTGCAGCAATGTATTCAGACTCAGCTTTGGATATTGCCACACTGGTTTGTTTCTTGCTGCTCCAAGATATCAATCTTCTCCCTAGGAATTGACAAGTACCACTTGTACTCTTCCTGTTGTTGGAACATGGTCTTCCGCATCTCCTAGGTTTGAGAATAACAAATCCTATGTGTATTTGATCTTGTGTGTTTAAGTGTGCAGGGAATCAAAGTCCACATGACTCAAGGATGGTTGTCCCCAAAATTGAGGCCAGAATTCCAACATGGCCACTAGCGCCGGCGGTAGCGATAACGCCTGGCACTAGCGATGATTAACGCAATTCTGGCGGCTTATATAGAAGTAGCTAGCGCCCGGCGGTAGCTACTAGCGCTGGCGGTAGCATGGCGCACAAGAGGCATAGAGCAAATTGTTTACCCGGATTAAAGATTCTCGCACGCAAAATATTACTTAATATGGGATAGCGCCGGCGGTAGCACTAGCGCAGGCGCTAGCGCTAAGGCTATAAAATGGACCCCTTGGCTCCGAATTATTCATCCTCCAACAACCCTAAATTCCAGAGCTTTGTGTCATATCATAGAGAGGAAGGTTCAGAGAGATACTCCCACAAATCCATGAAGGCTTAAGGAGATCCGTGGAGAAGAATTCAACACGCTTCATCTTCGTGATGAAAGACCGCATCGACTACGATCATACTCTGCGGGTCTTCGTCTACTTCTCCAAGAGATCCATATAGGGAGTTTTTAATATTGTTGTTATTTTTATTTCATATCTTTTGTAACCATTAGAGATTACGCCTTGTGTTGGCGACTAGGTCTGGGTAGGACTTAGGGCGGAAATTTGCCTCATGTTGGCGACTAGATCTAGGCTAGGTCTAGGGGGTGCTCGAGGCCATATCTGGGGAAGGATTGGCTAGAGCGGCTTGAGGCCGAATCCGGGGAAGGATAGGCTAGGGCCACCGGTTCGTGGGGATACGAGTCGGGATAGAAAACAAAAAGAGTTTTATTATCCACCTTCGATTTCTAGCGTTATAGAAATCTAGTTTTGTAATCATTTTTATTAATAGTAAATCATGTCTCTTTGGTGTAATAAAAATGATTTGTTCTTCATTTCTCTAAATTGTTTATTATCCTCTCTTTCATTTTAAAACAATTTAGATCGTTATTCAAAATCACTATTTTGATCCCTTATTATTTCAAGTATTACAAAATATAAGTAAAAGTTTTAAAACCCTTATTCACCCCCCCCCCCCTCTAAGGGCGCCTACCGATCCAACAAGTGGTATCAGAGGAGGTTATTCCAATCGGCTTAACAACCAGGAATAATGGCGTCTCATGATCTCGCTTCTACAAGTGGGGTAAATTTTTATGAAGAAGGAAAATCACTAGCACCACCTTTATTTGAAGGAAGAAATTTTAAAGGATGGAAAATTTTCTTAAAGCTTTAGATGAAAAAGTTTGGAATATCACTATTAAAAAACCACCCAGCGTATTAAATAAAAATGAAATGGTTTTAAATGCAAAATCTATGAATAGTCTATTTTGTGCGTTAGATCAAAATATTTCCAAACTCATTCATACTTTTCCTACTGCATACGAGATGTGGAATTTTCTTGAGATAACTTATGATCTTCCTCTTGCAGGTATGGAACAAACACAGGAAGAGAAGGACATACAAGCATCCACCATTATTCAAGAAAATCTCTCTTGTAGCAAAACCATGGAAATCATGGAAATTGACTTAGCCAAAGAGAGCAATTCATCAAGAGAAGATGAAAATTTATCTATAAAGAAGGAAGGCCTAGAAGACGACAAAGGAACGTCATGTTCACATCTTGCCTCTTCCGATTGCGCTGTAAGAAAGTCTAATTCTTTATCTTATTTCCATATACAAAAAATTGTTGAACGTAGAATGAAGAAATTAAAAATTGCTAATAAGAGATTACGTTTAGAAAATAAAACTTTGAAAGCAAATGTGAATGAAGAATTCAAAAAGGATGTGTTTGAATCTCAATCATGCTCTTCATTTGAAAACTATACACCTTATTTTGATTATAATAATATTAAAGAAAAATTCAAGGATTTAGAAAAAGAACTTTTAATTTCAAAAGAACATAACAAAAAATTGATAAACGAAAATAATATTCTCTCTCATAAACTAGAATCTGTAAAATCACTCTTTCAAAAAGGATTAAATAATTTTAAATATCTTATTTCTAGTTTATCATCAAACATGTGTAAAACTTCTACTAGTATGTTAAAACATATTAAACATGCACCTAGTAGAATGTTTAATCACACAAACATAATGAATTCTAACCCACATTATGTATCTCCCAAATTAAATTTTAATGTGCACAAATTTCCTATGAAATATAATTTCAAAAGTGATTATTATTTTAAACCTAAGTTTAATGAATATGGAAATTTGATGCATAATATTAAATCAAAATTTGAATGGAGACCCAAAGTTAAAGATGAAACACAAACTCCACTCAAAAGGGCTCAATCACTTCCATCTCCCCAAAAGCAAACACGATGTATTTGGGTACCCAAAGGAACCGTCACATCCGATCCTCTTTGGATACCTAAATATCCTATTCATTAGTATCCAATCATTTGCATGAAGTAGAAATCAACTCAAAATAAAATATCAATTCTCTACTTCATGATATGCTTAATTCTTTTTTGTTCTTTGCTTTTTATTTTTCTTTGAGCCATCATGATATGATCACTCTATATAACTTGTGATATGACTCTCACATATTAAACCAAAATTCATAAACAAATCAAATTGAATAAAGTTGAATAAAAAGTCATATCATCTCTCAAGTGATCTACTTATCTTTTTTTATTTCTATCCTTCTAAATCCATTTCCTAAAAGTCTTATAAAATTTGAAAAACTAAATTTGTTATATGATATTATTAAGACTAAATGAAATAAGTGTCAAAATGGTTTTAAAAGGTGTATCTTAGGGGTATTAGGCTAGATTTATAAAATGCGCAAGTTTTGCGTAGGTAGTTAATATATTTGGGTCATTTTCAATTACCCCAAGTATGTTTAATCATAATCATGTTTAAATCAGAATTGAAAAAATTGCATGAATATTACTTCACTTATTTATGATCATTTCACTCATGCATATGTTGTGCAAAACTCAATAATTAAGGTTTAATAAATATGAAACTCTAATGAAGATGAAACTCATGTACTAATTTTAACTTCCGCAACTTTTTGCGATTTCTTCTCGTCTCATCACTTCATTAGACAGGCCTTACTTTGCAAAAACATATTTAAGAAAAATCGGAAGCAAAATCAAAGAAAATCAAGGCTATACGACCAAAATAAGCACTCTCTGTGAGCTAACGCAGGCGCTAGGACCTAACGCCGGCGCTAGCTCGAGCCTCTAATTTCTAAAAATTTAAAATTCTGAAAAATCAACAAAAATATATGTATTGTTTAATATTCAAAAACCAAAGAGAAAAATTTACAAAACTCTTCAAAATAAACATATCTTCTCATATTCACTATTCACCTTACAACGTTTCTATCTAATAATTTGAAAAGGTTGAATATGTTTTTTTTTTTAAAATTCCTCATGTACATTATCATGAATAATTAATTACGAGCTCTTAATCACTATGAATTAATATTAATGATCATATATAATAGTCATGCAAAATCATATGATCTTCTAAGTCAAACATCAAATATAACTACAAAATATTTTATTCCTTCGAAACATACAGTCTGTGATCATGATTACTATATGAATCTATTATGTTTTGCATAGACCATAGAATCAACTCTATATCCATATGAATAAATAAATTAGAATCATCACGTTATTCTATGTCTAAAACTTGAATCTCTATTGTTACATACATGCAACATTGTTTCAACAAACCTTGGTATAACATTAATCTCAAACTTATCATACTAACATTGTCGACTAAAGAATATTTGTGTCTATGTTAGGCTTTATATGTTTACCAAGACATACAGGCTGGGTATTCTCATCTAGGGCTTATTCAAGATATTCATGTGCATGAACATTATGGTTAATCACTAAAATCATGCATATTTGATTTGTTCATTAATGTCATCTCATGCAAAGTTTAGTTGGTAAAGTCATATACAAAATCGCTAATGTTTCATGAAATTTGCACTATCTAGACATTTCCTAAAAATCTGAAATTTCAGCATGAAACTACTATTATGACACTTAATTAAGATCAACAATTAAAATTTTCAAAATCATCAAAAATCGGGTACTGTTTCCCGCGCTAGCGCTAACACCGGCGCTAATGCACCTATGTGTTTTTCTGTATTTTTAAAATTTTGAAAAATCCCTAAAAATATATTAATATATGTGTACTATTCATTTCTGCATTTTTGCTTTTATTACATTTTTGAAAAATCAAATACAAAAGCCAAATTATAAAAAAATTATATGTTTTGCCTTTGTGTTTTTTGTCATTTGTTTAAATTCTATTTCTAAAAGCAAAAATCAAATACAAAAATATAAAACAAAAGAATTATCAAAAATTGTTATTTTTGAACTTAACTTTTTATTTGTATCTTGCGAAAGAGTGATTTGGGCTATCATCCCATCATATCACCTAGTACCGGGCGAACCTCTCACAAGGTAGTCCTCCGGAAGTCCAAGATCAATTTTATAAGTTCAAACTTTAAATAAAAATTATTCTTCAAAAATATCAAAAATATTGTATCGACTTCATTGAAAATCAAGCATGATTTAATCTATTATTTAGAACTTCTATAATGTTGCAATTTATCTTTTCAAACTACTTTGAACATTGCTTTCATCATGCTTTTTATATATCTATTAATATGTGCATCAATTATTGTGAAAAGGTTGTGTAGAACTAAGCTTAGCATGCCTCTAAGTATGAGTAAATGTTTTATGTTTGATAATGATCGCTATTCACTCACTTATTTTGGCATTGTCTACATATGTGTTTAATCTAAGAATGCTTGTGTATGTTTTGTAATAGTACAATGAATTAAAATTGCACAAGTATCTTACCTACACAACCTTTATTTGCACTTTTAAAAGTTAAGAAAAGTGGTTGTCTTTTTCATAAATTATATTGGTTTGCAAAACAAGTGTATTCGGAGAACTTTGTACAAAACAACAATCATAAAATAAAGTGACAAAGATAACTCCACCACGCACTACTTGAACCTCCTGATAAGCCTTAATAAGCGTTGTGAGGTTGAGCACCTTGGAAAGAATAGTAAAGTATCTTGTGCAAACCATAACTTTCTTTCAAAATAAAAACCACTTATTCTTAAGTACACCGGATCACAATAAAAAAAAAAATATTGAACAATAAAATTATGTGATCCCCCAAGCACTACTTTGCACCCTGATAAGTCTTAATGAGCATTGTGTGTGCAAAGCACCTTGGTAGTTGTACATTTTTTTTTTGCATTGAAGTGAGTGGAAGTAAAATTATTTCTGTTTTATTGTGCTCTTTACATTACATATTTCTTGTATTTTTATGATTAAAACATTTGTTTACATTACTCAAAAATACACTTTTGTGCACATCATTATCTTCCATAACACTTCTTCTCATGAGTATTGGATCCTAATGCTAATTCTATATTACTCTTTCTTTATGAAATGCACTAGATAACCTAGCATGTGTTCTACAATGTTTTGTATGTTTTTGGAATTATGAATTAAAGTAACATTGTAGTAATTTTTTTTTATAAACATTATTTCATGCTTGGTTATTATCAAATTTAAAGATCTAACTGCAAAATGATTTACAAAAACATCATCTTTTGTGAACTTTAACTCACATTTTTTTTGGATTATCATTACTATTTGATGTTTTTGTATTGCTATAAGTCTTCCGCATCTTAACCATATAAGTGTTTTACCTTGCGCTTTCATGCTTACTTAATATCTTGTATTCTTTGTATCATCACTTATTCTTAAAAATTCCTATCTTTCATTAAGTGATAGATTTACTTGGAACACTTGTTATTGGTTACTTCAAACATAAAAATCTTTTATGCTAAAAACTCTAAAAATTTTGTAATGCTGATGAGTCCCAACTTTATACACATTTTTGGACTCATCTGGGCCGATTTTCTAGTCTTTGCACTTCACTTTAGACACGTTTTCACTCATATTTGATTCCCCATGCTAAGTGCACCTTTAGGCCCATTTTTGGTGTTGTTTCGCTTTATTCTCCTTTAGTAGTTGCTATGTATTGTTAAGTGCCACTTTCAGTGGCTGGATTGGTGGGTGTGCTGGAACAGGTGTCGTGCAGGTGCTTCCGGTACAAATCTGTACAGGAACACTGCGCACGATCACTGGTTCTCTTGCGCACGACCACTGGTCGTGTGCCACTGATTGTGTGCACTTAACCTCTGAAATATGAGTTCTGTTTGGGCTTATCGCACGACCATTTATGATAGTGCGCACGACCACCGGTCGTGCGCAATCGGTCGTGCGAACATGTATTTTATGAATTTCTTTCCTTTCAGGCTTCACCCAGGTAGCGCGCACGATCGCAGAACTCCAGTGCGCACGACCACTGGTCGTGCGCCAATGACCGTGCGCAGTATTCGTTTCAGCGCCTATATATACCCTGTTCGCGAATTAGGGCGGTATCGGGCTTCCAGGAGCGGGTTCTCCAGTCCGTACGCCGTCGTTTTCCTTCTCCAGACACCTCCCCTTCATCTTCTCCGCAAGGGGAAGTCATCTTTGGTCATTCTCGACATTCCTCCATCATCCGGAAGCATTCTCCACCACCCGCAAGCACTCAAGCAGCTGTTCTCCATTTCCGTCCGGTGAGAAGAATAGAAATCATGAGGTAGAAGACGACGGGAGTACGTGGAGAGATAGTGACAGTCTCTCAACGCCGGAAGCACAGTCTGCCCGAGTTCGGAGGTAGCTCGACAACCTACCATTCCGGCCGTGAATGGCCGCTAGTCTTCGTCCATTGGTTGTCTTCTTCTTTTCTCCTTTTGTTGTACTAAGTAAATCATTTTGACTTGAATATGATGATGTTTAGTCTAAATGCTTTGGTTGTTTCCTACTTGTTCTTTAATATTTGCTTGTGATCCCTTTCACCTCCGCTCACGCACTCACGCATTCATCGTGTTCGATTCACGTTAACAAGAGTTAACGGTGATTTGTGAAGAGGTGTTTGCGACCCTCACTCTCCGCACTAGTGACCACTCCATTCGCATGCGCACCGTCCATCCGCCTCACGAAGCTCGGCATTGCGGCCGTTGCACCCATCTCACCTTGCGAAGCGTTGATTTCGACCCGCATTTCTTTTATTGTTGTTAACAGTAGGAAACCCAAATCAAAACTCCACTTTTCGTGTTTGTTCCCGCTTGTGTAACAATTGTCACACAACGCATTTCGTTCACCCAACCTGCATTCCTCAAGAGACCGACACTCGGGGATTCTCCCCACTATTATTACTTGCGCGACCGGTGCACTTGCCGAAATCATCGCATCAAGTTTTTGGCGCCGTTGCCGGGGAATGCAGACGTGATGAATTCGTCTGCGTGAAAAATCGTTGCACAAGGAACTTTTCTTCTTTATTAATTCTCTTTGCTTACCTCTGTTATCTTTGCTTATTTTTGATACGCACATTTCTTTACCTCTGTTCTTTCCATCGTGCGCTAATCTCTTGGATTTCAAGTATTCCTAGCATGACCTCAATTCAGGAATACATCTATCAAGGAAGTTTAAATGATCTAAAGGTTCAAGCACAAAGGAACGATCATGACTTCGGGATCTCCTCCGACATCATTGAGTATATGACTGGGAACTGCAAGTTCAGCGGGGATAAACATGAAGATGCGGTACAACACGTGCAGAACTTCTTAGAAATTTACTACACATGTATATTCAGGGGAGTTGAAAACGACCCGCAAAAGATCCTAGCATTTTCATTTTCCCTACATAATAAAGCCAAAAGTTGGTACCGGGATTTTCGGAAAAGAGAGGCGACCTCATGGAAGCAGCTCGAGGGGAGATCTTTGCATGAGTTTCAACACCGTACCCGAGTGTTGGACAAGTACAGGGAACTCATAACCTTCGGTCAGGGAAAGGAGGAGACGCTAGTTGATGCTTGGGAGCGTTTTCAATCCCTGCATCGGGGATGCTACCGTGAAGATCTATCAGAAGTCTTTCTAATTCAGATTTTCTATTTCGGCGTGTTGGACAAATTCCGTCTGTTATTCGATGTGGCAGCCGGAGGGGCCCTGTTTAATAAATCGGGGAAGGACGCGTGGGAAGTGGTTGTGAATATTGTTCACACCAGCCAGCACTGGAGTCATGTCATTCTTTCCCCCAGAACTGCCGAAGTGAACGCAGTAACATTCCTCGGAGCAGCGGGTCACGTGCCGTCAGGGCAAACGGAGCCGTTAGCAGCTTTGGTGGTCGGGATGCTGGATAAAATGAATGACCAATCTTCCGTAATTCAACAGCTTCACTCCACTATAGGGATTCTTACCAATGTTGTTTCTGGGCTTGCAAGTCAGCATCCGGAGTCTGTGAATACCATGCAATTGAGAAGCGGTAGAGGTGTTGACAATCCTCCTCGACAGGAACCACTTGTGAGGCCCACTGACAAGTGTAATTCAGACACGGCCGAGAAGCAGACTCAGATTCATGTTGAGCCAGACCTTGTGAGCGAGGCACAACCCTCGGGAAGTGTCGTTCACCCCCCATTCCCCCACAGGTTGCGAAACGAGAAATCCGAGAAGCAGTTCCGCAAATTCCTGGAAATAATGAAAGGAGTGCAAGTGAGCATCCCTCTGATCGAAGCCATCTCTTAAATGTCTGGCTACTCCAAGTTCTTGAAAGACTTGATTTCGAAGCGGAGACTGTTGGAGGATCTCAAGACTATCGACCTCACTGAGAAGTGCTCCGCCATCATCTCCAATATACCCACAAAGTGCAAGGATCCGGGCAGCTTCACTATTCCGTGCAGGATCGGTCATCACCGTTTCAGCCAGGCGCTCTGTGATTTGGGAGCATCAATCAACTTGATGCCGCTCTCTATATTTCGTGAACTAGGTGCAGGGACCTTGAAGTCGACGCGGGTAATGCTACAGCTAGCTGATCGGTCGATCAAAAAACCGTCTGGAATTGTCGAGGACCTCACAATAGTAGTAAACGGCCTCGCATTTCCAGCCGATTTTGTCATCCTCGACATGAAGGTTGATACTTTGGTGCCCATTATCTTGGGGCGGCCCTTTCTCGCTACAGCTCGTGCTATCATTAATGTGGAGCAGGGGGAGCTCACGCTCAGATTGGGGGAGGACGCTATATCCTTTAACGTCCACAACCCGTCGCAACTCTTCCAAATCACGGAATGCGAACCGACTGAGTTGCTTGAAGAATTCGATGACCAGATCGATATGGATTTGGATGACTGCGAGATGTGTTGGCGGCGCGAGGACTCGGGCAACGACGGTGCTCATTCGAACCAGCCCGATAGTCCACATTCAATCGGAGGGCCATCCAGTGATTCTGAAGATCCAAACATTTATCCGGCTCTCAAACAACTACCGGATTCTCTAAAGTACGTTTTTCTTGGAGAAAATGCCACGCATCCAGTGATTATCTCCGCAGCTCTTTCCGCCGCCAACGAAACCGCATTAGTGGGTGTGCTGAGAAAGTACCATAATGTCTTCGGACGCTCTCTTGCAGACATTAAGGGAATCAGCCCCACGGTCTGCATGCATAAGATCCTTCTTGAAGATCAGTACAAACCCTCAGCACATCCCCAAAGGCGTTTGAACCCAAAAATGCAAGAGGTAGTGAAGGCAGAAGTGATAAAGCTCTTAGACGCTGGCATCATTTACCCAATCAGCGACAGCAAATGGGTCAGCCCAGTTCAGGTGGTACCGAAAAAGGGAGGGATCACCGTTGTTGCCAATGAAAAGAATGAGTTGCTACCTACCTGAATGATCACCGGGTGGAGAGTCTGCATCAATTACCGCAAGCTAAATGATGCTACACGAAAGGATCATTTCCCACTCCCCTTCATTGATCAGATGTTAGAAAAGTTAGCGGGGCAGGACTACTACTGTTTCTTGGATGGGTACTCAGGTTACAATCAAATCTTAATAGACCCGTCTGATCAAGACAAAACAACATTTGCATGTCCCTCAGGTACCTTTGCATTTAAAAGAATGCCATTCGGACTGTGTAATGCCCCCGCAACCTTCCAACGCTGCATGCTCGCTATTTTCGCTGACATGGTGGGAGACTTCCTCGAAGTTTTCATGGATGACTTTACTCTCTTTGGCAGCAGCTTCGATTCTTGCCTCGCGAATTTGGCCAAGACTTTGAAGCGGTGTGAGGACACCAATCTTGTCTTGAACTGGGAGAAATGCCATTTTATGGTGCGCGAAGGAATTGTGTTGGGGCATAAGGTTTCCTGCCAAGGGCTCGAGGTGGATCAAGCGAAGGTAAGTGTCATTAGAAACCTCCCTCCGCCTACGTCAGTGAAAGGTATCCGAAGTTTTCTTGGTCATGTGGGATTTTATCGAAGGTTTATTAAGGACTTTTCATCCATTTCGAAACCTATATCTCGCTTAACCGTTAAGGATGTCCCCTTCCACTTCGACGATGCATGCATGCAGGCCTTTGAAACTTTACGGGGACAACTCATCTTGGCTCCAATTTTGGTGGCACCCGACTGGAATTTACCCTTTATCATCATGTGTGACGCAAGTGATGTGGCCGTAGGTGCTGTACTCGGTCAAAAGAAAGATAAGACTTTTCACACCATTGCGTACGCCAGTCGAACTCTCAACAGCGCGCAAGCAAACTATACCACCAGAGAGAAAGAAATGCTAGCCGTGATCTTCACCTTTGAAAAATTTCACTCATACTTGATACTTTCCGAAGTAATCGTGTACACGTACCACGCTGCACTCAGGTATCTTTTTAGCAAAAAAGAATCCAAATCGCGTCTGATTCGTTGGATTTTACTGTTGCAGGAATATAATTTTGAAATCAAAGACAAGAAAGGGGTGGAGAACGTGATAGCTGATCATCTTTCGCGGTTGGAGTACGACATGACGGCCGACATCCCCAACAGCTTTATGGAGGAAACGAACGATTATTTCTCGGATGAAAAGTTATTCGCAATCACTACGCCTCATCTAACAGCCCCATGGTACGCTGATATTGCTAACTACTTGGCTTGTAAAACCCTTTCTCCGAATCTGTCCCCTCAGCAAAGACGGAAGCTTGCCTCTGATTCAAAATACTATTTTTGGCAAGACCCACTCTTATTCCATACGTGCAGTGATGGAATTATCAGACGCTGTGTTCCTGAAGCCGAGTTTCAGTCTATACTGCAGCACTGCCATGACAGAGAAGCTGGCGGGCACTTCGGGGCCGTTCGAACAGCGCAAAAAATCTTGCAATGCAGATTATTTTGGCCAACCCTCTTCAGGGACGCCCATGCTTATGTCACCAAGTGTGATGAATGCCAAAGGACCGGAAATATCTCCAGGCGTAACGAGATGCCCCTCAATAACATGCTGGTCTGCGAACCATTTGATGTCTGGGGGATAGACTTTATGGGTCCTTTCCCAATGTCTCATGGTAAGCATTATATCATTGTGGCAGTTGATTATGTCTCAAAATGGGTGGAGGCCGAGGCGGTTACCACGAATGATGCCAGCACGGTGCTACATTTTATCCACAAGAATATCTTCTCCAGGTTTGGGACGCCGAGAACTATTATCAGCGACGGCGGTAGTCATTTTTGTAATAAGCAGTTTGTGCAGCTCATGAAAAAGTTTGGGGTCCATCATAAAATTTCCTTAGCGTACCACCCCCAAACATGTGGACAAGTAGAAGTATCCAACCGCGAGCTCAAGCGAATAATCGAGAAATCAATACATTCAAATAGGAAGGAGTGGTCTAAAAAGGTCGACGACGCATTATGGGCTTACCGGACAGCTTTCAAAACACCTATCGGCATGACTCCGTTTCAATTAGTCTACGGCAAGGCATGCCACCTTCCTGTAGAGCTGGAGCATAAAGCATTATGGGCAACCAAACTGTTGAACATGGACATTGGAGTCGCGGCCAAGGCGCGTCGTTCACAACTCAACGAATTGGAAGAGCTCCGGCATTTCGCTTATGAAAACGCTCGCATCTACAAAGAGAAAACAAAAAAATGGCATGACCGACACATCATCCCTAAGGAGTTCAAAATTGGGGACCAAGTGCTGCTTTACAACTCCCGTCTCCGCCTCTTTCCAGGAAAGTTAAAATCGAGGTGGAGCGGTCCTTTCTCAGTGACCGACGTCACTCCCTTTGGTGCCATCGAAATATCAGGGGATAAGGGAGACAAATTTAAGGTCAATGGGCATCGACTGAAGTTATACGATGGCACAATTATAAACAAGGAGTGTCAGTTGGTGACATTGGGAGACGAGCGCCATAAAAGTGCTTACAGCTGATGTTCTGTATTTCTCTTATTTTGTGAAACCCTCTCTTTTGATGCTCTTTTATTTTACTTTCTGCACTCTTTGAACAATTATAATACAGGTATTTGGTCTAGCTTAAGGACATAAAACAAAAGCGCTGCTGGGAGACAACCCAGATTTGCTGTTTTTGTTTTTCTAACCTGTTTCAATTCAGTTTTTATCTATTTTTGCTGCTTTTAGTTGTACCGTTTGCAGGTGTGCTTTGTACTTCGTGTTGGCGGATGCTGCGGATCGTGCATGAAATTAACGCCAATCTTCCGGTAATGTGTAGATTAAGTCTGGGGGGAGAATATGTTGTCATCTGCTACGCACGAGTTGCACTGCATACTAGAAGTTTGTTTATTATTTATCTTTATCATCATCATTGTTTTCATGCTTCCTACACCACTTCACCCACATGAGCGCGCGCTTCCCTATTTGTGTTGTTTTCCAAATAAACTGTTTTGGTCAGGAATGTGAATTGGGGTGTTAGCTTAGGAAGTACTATTTGGAGTGCGATGTTGACTCGAGCAGTGTTCTAGTCGCATCCGCATGTTACAATAGAATTCGAGTAAAACTAGATTATCTCTATGCATTTAATTTATGATCAGTATTTTTGCGTAGTTTTAGATTTATTATACTCAAATGGTGAATGTGAATGAAATTGGTGATAACCCGGTGTTGTGTGTGTACGAGCACTAGTCGTGTGTTGCTCGAGTCGGGAGGAAGGTTTACCTTTCTCGTGGGCTAAGAACTTGCCCCAAGCGACTCTCGAAGCATGGGCGAGAGCGACTCGTCGAGTTAAACGTGATGTAGGCCACCTTTTGGCTAGTTTGAGCCTTGTCGTTCCATGACCTTTTCGCTCACCCTTGCAAGCCAAAATTGTGCCTACCACTCTTTTGTTCAGCTCCTCTTCATTCACCAAGGCCTGAAGCTTTGCCCACTTTCGCAACCAAATAGATGTTTATCTGCACTCATGTTCTTGATTTGGTGTGATTTTTGGAATCTTTGTGATGTGATGAAGAAATAAATTTTATTTCCTGATTATGAACCAACCGGAGGATAAGAAAAAATATATATATATGTTGTTGAAATGAAAATCTGAAAAAAAAAATTTGTATTGAAAAGAAATCCTTCCGAGCTAAATAAAAAATCTGTTGGTAATTGTAAAGTAGGCCGTGTGCACACCTAGTTTTCATGATAAGTCTGGGGGTGTGTCACACGAGCATTGCTTTTGGTTTTGTGTGGTGCAGCGTTCCATTAGCTCAATTTGGTTGCGTAGCCTTCATTTTTATCCTTGAATACCACGCCGCAACCTAAGCCCCAATATAACCCTAAAAGCCCTATTGATTTGACTTGTGAGTTTGCTAACGCCGTGGAGAGAGTGTGACCGGGCGAGCGTATGGTTCACGACGTTGATGGATTTCAGCGGAGATATTCCTAAACCCTGACCTTGTGCAACACCCGCCTTAGTGTCTTGTTACTTTCACACTGGGCATGATCGCTTGAATTCTTCATAATTCACCAACTGAGTATAACTAAATCTCTACTTACGCTCTAATACTTTCGTAAATTAGTTAGCATAGTTAAAATCTCTTTTTACTAAATTTCTATTTGCATGCTTTTGTTACTTCGCATTATACTCCTTTGTGTAATTTTCTTTGTTAACTACCATTTTCACACTCCGCCGAATTCATTTGCACGGGACGCGCAAACAGGTAAGTCAGGGGGTGTGATGAGTCCCAACTTTATACACATTTTTGGACTCATCTGGGCCGATTTTCTAGTCTTTGCACTTCACTTTAGACACGTTTTCACTCATATTTGATTCCCCATGCTAAGTGCACCTTTAGGCCCATTTTTGGTGTTGTTTCGCTTTATTCTCCTTTAGCAGTTGCTATGTATTGTTAAGTGCCACTTTCAGTGGCTGGATTGGTGGGTGTGCTGGAACAGGTGTCGTGCAGGTGCTGCCGGTACAAATCTGTACAGGAACACTGCGCACGATCACTAGTACTTTTGCGCACGACCACTGGTCGTGCGCCACTGATCGTGTGCACTTAACCTCTGAAATATGAGTTCTGTTTGGGCTTATCGCGCGACCATTTACGATAGTGCGCACGACCACCGATCATGCGCAATCGGTCGTGCGAACATGTATTTTATGAATTTCTTTCCTTTCAGGCTTCACCCAGGTAGCGCGCATGATCGCAGAACTCCAGTGCGCACGACCACTGGTCGTGCGCCAATGACCGTGCGCAGTATTCGTTTCAGCGCCTATATATACCCTGTTCGCGAATTAGGGCGGGATCGGGCTTCCAGGAGCGGGTTCTCCAGTCCGTACGCCGCCATTTTCCTTCTCCAGACACCTCCCCTTCATCTTCTCCGCAAGGGGAAGTCATCTTTGGTCATTCTCGACATTCCTCCATCATCCGGAAGCATTCTCCACCATCCGCAAGCACTCAAGCAGCTGTTCTCCATTTCCGTTCGGTGAGAAGAATAGAAATCCTGAGGTAGAAGACGACGGGAGTACGTGGAGAGATAGTGACAGTCACTCAACGCCGGACGCACAGTCCGCTCGAGTCCGGAGGTAGCTCGACAACCTACCATTCCGGCCGTGAACGGCCGCTAGTCTTCGTCCATTGGTTGTCTTCTTCTTTTCTCCTTTTGTTGTACTAAGTAAATCATTTTGACTTGAATATGATGATGTTTAGTCTAAATGCTTTGGTTGTTTCCTACTTGTTCTTTAATATTTGCTTGTGATCCCTTTCACCTCCGCTCACGCACTCACGCATTCATCGTGTTCGATTCACGTTAACAAGAGTTAACGGTGATTTGTGAAGAGGTGTTTGCGACCCTCACTCTCCGCACTAGTGACCACTCCATTCGCATGTGCACCGTCCATCCGCCTCACGAAGCTCGGCATTGCGGCCGTTGCACCCATCTCACCTTGCGAAGCGGTGATTTCAACCCGCATTTCTTTTATTGTTGTTAACAGTAGGAAACCCAAATCAAAACTCCACTTTTCGTGTTTATTCCCGCTTGTGTAACAATTGTCACACAACGCATTTCGTTCACCCAACCTGCATTCCTCAAGAGACCGACACTCGGGGATTCTCCCCACTATTATTACTTGCGCGACCGGTGCACTTGCCGAAATCATCGCATCAAATGCTCATAACTCTGATCTATTTCGATGAAAAACAATTCTAAAACTCCTTTTCATTTACTTAACAACCTCGATCATGCCTTCTCTTTTATTTCCACATTTTTTAGTGCTTTGTTTCCCTACCCACTTTTGCTAATAACAAAGGGGGAGAACTATCATGATAAATATAACCCGCTATCAAAAATCCAACATGACAAATTAAGATGATAGCTTACATATTAGGGGAGCATTCACTTAGGGGGAGCATGTATTTAGGGGGAGCAATTCTAAATGCTAAAATCAATAATTATCCTAAAGTCATCACTCTCACATACACACAAGTATAGTCTCATCATGCTTATTTATTAATGCTTTGATTTATCATAAATGGATTTGTTATTATCAAAAGGGGGAGTTTGTTGGAACATGGTCTTCCGCATCTCCTAGGTTTGAGAATAACAAATCCTATGTGTATTTGATCTTGTGTGTTTAAGTGTGCAGGAAATCAAAGTCCACATGACTCAAGGATGGTTGTCCCCAAAATTGAGGCCAGAATTCCAACATGGCCACTAGCGCCGGCGGTAGCGATAACGCCTGGCGCTAGCGATGATTAACGCAATTCTGGCGGCTTATATAGAAGGAGCTAGCGCCCGGCGGTAGCTACTAGCGCTGGCGGTAGCATGGCGCACAAGAGGCATAGAGCAAATTGTTTCCCCGGATTAAAGATTCTCGCGCGCAAAATATTACTTAATATAGGATAGCGCCGGCGGTAGCACTAGCGCAGCCGCTAGCGCTAAGGCTATAAAATGGACCCCTTGGCTCCGAATTCTTCATCCTCCAACAACCCTAAATTCCAGAGCTTTGTGCCATATCATAAAGAGGAAGGTTCAGAGAGATACTCCCACAAATCCATGAAGGCTTAAGGAGATCCGTGGAGAAGAATTCAACACGCTTCATCTTCGTGACGAAAGACCGCATCGACTACGATCATACTCTGCGGGTCTTCGTCTACTTCTCCAAGAGATCCATATAGGGAGTTTTTAATATTGTTGTTATTTTTATTTCATATCTTTTGTAACCATTAGAGATTACGCCTTGTGTTGGCAACTAGGTCTGGGTAGGACTTAGGGCAGAAATTCGCCTCGTGTTGGCGACTAGATCTAGGCTAGGTCTAGGGGGTGCTCGAGGCCATATCCGGGGAAGGATTGGCTAGAGCGGCTTGAGGCCGAATCCGGGGAAGGATAGGCTAGGGCCACCTGTTCGTGGGGATACGAGTCGAGATAGAAAACAAAAAGAGTTTTATTATCCGCCTTCGATTTCTAGGGTTTTAGAAATCTAGTTTTGTAATCATTTTTATTAATAGAAAATCATGTCTCTTTTGGTGTAATAAAAATGATTTGTTCTTCATTTCTCTAAATTGTTTATTATCCTCTCTTTCATTTTAAAACAATTTAGATCGTTATTCAAAATCACTATTTTGATCCCTTATTATTTCAAGTATTACAAAATATAAGTAAAAGTTTTAAAACCCGTATTCACCCCCCCCCCCCCCCCCCCCCCCCCCCTCTAAGGGCGCCTACCGATCCAACACCTGTCTTCTTTGCAACCTGCAAAATCTGCATCTGAAAAGCCTGTTAGTTCAAAGTCATTGTTCTTAGGGTACCACAGGCCAAGATGCAAGCTGCCCTTAAGGTATCTCAAAATCCTCTTCACAGATGTGTAGTGAGATTCCTTAGGACAGGCTTGATACCTAGCACAAACACATGTAGAATACATAATGTCTGGCCTACTAGCAGTCAATTACAATAGGGATCCAATGATGCATCTGTACATGGACTCATCAATGGCCTTTCCCTTTTCATCCTTGTCTAATGATACATTAGACCCCATGGGTGTTCTCATGGTGGAGGCTGATTTCATCCCAAATTTCTTGATGAGCTCCTTAGTGTACTTTGTCTGGGAGATGAAAATTCCGTCATCAGACTGTTTCACTTGGAGCCCAAGGAAATATTTGAGCTCACCCATACTGCTCATTTCAAACTTCCCCTGCATTAGATTTGCAAATCTCTTGCAGAGGTTGTCATCAGTAGACCCAAAGATTATGTCATCAACATAAATTTGGACTAAGTGACAATTGCCCCTTGTTTCCCTAAGAAACAATATGCTATCAATCTTTCCCCTCATGAACTTGTTCTTGAGGAGAAAGTTGGACAAAGTCTCATACCAAGCTCTTGGAGCTTGCTTGAGACCATATAATGCTTTCCTAGGAAGATAAACATGAGAAGCTAGGGTTGGATGCACAAAACCTGAAGGTTGTTCAACATATACCTCTTCCTTCAAGTCTCCATTGAGGAAGGCTGATTTGCCATCCATCTGGTAAACTTTGAACCCCTTGTGGGCAGCATAGGCAAGAAATAGCCTAATTGCTTCCAACCTTGCAACTGGTGCAAAGGTTTGATCAAAGTCTATGCCTTCCTCTTGCATGTATCCTTTGGCTACTAATCTGGCTTTGTTCTTGATGATTGTACCATTCTCATCAAGCTTGTTCCTGTATACCCATTTGGTGCCAATCACATTGTGTCCCTGAGGTCTTAGCACCAACTTCCATACTTTGCATTTCTTGAATTGTAGGAGCTCTTCTTGCATGGCTTCAATCCAGAAGGTGTCTTGATTGGCCTCTTCAAACTTCTTGGGCTCCATTTGAGAAAGGAAGCTCAAGAATAGTGCTTCATTGTGAGCTCTGCTTCTTGTCAATATGCCTTGGGTATGATCTCCAATTATTAGATCTCTTGGATGATCTCTCAAGTGCCTTACAGCAGCAGGAAGAGGGTCCTCTGGTGGCTTTGTTTGTTCCACTGGTTCAGTTATGACTTCACCATCTTGTACCTCTTCTTCTTCAGGAATTGCAGCAGCTGTTTGTGTTTTGTTGCTACTGGGCTTGTCTTGGACAGTCAGATCATGCATCCCTTCTTCATTTCCTGTCAAAATAGAAGAACTAGACCATTCTTTGTAGAGAAGGCTGGTCTCATCAAACACAACATGCATAGATTCTTCTACAACATGGGTTTTCTTGTTATAGACTCAATAAGCTCTACTATGTGAGCTATACCCAACAAGAACCCCCATATTGCATTTTTCTACAAACTTTGTTAATTGAAATTTTCCATTATTTAGAATGTAGCATTTGCAACCAAAGATTCTAAAGTAAGAAATTGTAGGTTGTTTGCCTTTCAGAATCTCATAAGGGGTTTTCCCAAGGACCTTATTGATGGAGGCTCTATTGAGAACATAACAGGCTATATTGACTGCCTCAGCCCAGAAGTATTCTGGGAGTGAGGAGTCACTAAGCAATGTTCTCCCAGCTTCTATCAAGGTCCTATTCCTCCTCTCAGCCACACCATTTTGTTGTGGAGTCCTTGGGGAGGAGAACTCTTGGGTGATACCAAATTCTTGACAAACTTTTGTCATGGCTTCAGATTGAAATTCTGTGCCATGGTCAGTTCTTGTCCTGACCACAGTACATAGTAGATCATTCTGAATAGCCTTGATATAATTTATAAAGACATGTAAGGTATCTGACTTCTTCTTAAGGAAGAATACCCATGTATATTTTGAATGATCACTACAATTACCAAGGTATACAACTTCCCACCTAGGCTCTAAATTGGAAAAGGACCAAACAAGTCCATGTGCAATAGGTATAAACACCTTTCAGTATCCTTGGAGCCAATACTTTTAAAGGTGGTCCTAGTTTGCTTACCCATTTGGCAAGCATGACAGGGACCACTTTTAACACATTTTAGTTTAGGACTATTTCTAATAAGGTTTTTAGAAAATAATCTATACATTGTCTTATAGTTAATGTGGGCAAGTCTCTTGTGCCATTGGACACAAAGTGACTCACTTTCATTAGCTACAAGACACACAGAAGAGATAGAATAATTGCAAATGAAGTCTAAGCAATAAACATTTCCACTCCTAGTGCCTGAGAGAATGGTCTCCAAGTCATTAGACATTTTAATCAAGCACTTGTCATTGTGGAATTCAATGACATAGCCTAAGTCACATAGTTGGCTTATGCTTACAAGGTTGTGTTGCAACCCTTCAACATAAGCTACCCTTGTGATTGAAACTATGCCATTTGAAATCATACCATATCATGTGGTGACTCCTTTTTCAGATCCACCAAAGATAACTTTGGGTCCATTCTTCACTGAATGGTAATCCTTTAGAAGATCCTTAGTTCCTGTCATGTGCCTTGAGCACCCACTGTCCAAGTACCATATTTGGTTGAGACTGGTACTTGAACTACCCTGCAACATATAATTTACTGTACCTTAGGACCCCAACTGATTTTGGGTCCTAGGTTATGGTTAACACCATAAGGCATATTCCTAGAAAGGGCTGGTTTGGCTTGAGGCTCAATCTTTGCCTTTGGCACATTGGGGTTGTGCCAACAATCAATTGCAAAGTGTCCCACTTTGCCACAGCACCAACACTCATATATATTATATCTCCTCTTCTAAACAGTCCTAGAAGATGAAGCTTCGTGTTTCTGTTCAGTAGGGGATGCAGCTGCTGTTTTCTTTTTCTTATCAGTAAAGGCATGGTTTTTTACCTTCCTATAATCAGTCAAGGCAGCCTGTTTTTGTTTGACATCAACAACCTTTAGCTTGGCAGCTAAACATGTGTGGATGGCAGCAGAAACTGGGCTTTTTGGCTTGGTTGTAGGACAGTCAACAGTCATGGACTTTGCTGAACAATGTTTAGAATTGACAGCCTTAGTTATCTTGAGTGAAGGGGCTGAGGTTCCAAAAACAAAGGGTCCATGATGGGCCATTTGAATTTCCTCATGCAGAGCCTTGAAGGCACTCAAGCCTAACTCCTTTCTATTTCCATAGCTGTGAGCATTCTTGCTCATGTTATAGGAACTTCCATTTAATAAGTGACCATGAATACTTTCTTGATCATACTTGTTTGAGGGCATCAAGACTTTCACAAAGGAGGTCTTAGATTCTTTTGAGTCCTTGACCTTTCCCTTAGTGTTGCTAGTAGCTGCCTCCTTGTTGAAACCAGCACCTCTCATGTCATGGGAGTTGAAGGTGTCAATAATAGGCAGCACTGTCTTGGGCTTGGAGAAACTAGCCACTAGCATCCTCTCCTTGAGGAGCTTTTCTTCAAGATCCTTAATGATCTTGTTCTTGTGGCTTATGGTGCCCACATGGATGATTGACATTACCCTTAGCTTGCCAATCTCCTTGCTCATTATAGCTAGCTGGGTAGCATGCTCAATGCACTCAGAGTTTGATTTCTTTAGGGAAGTAATCTCTTGAGCTTGCCTCTTGGCTAGCTTTTTGCTCTTTTTTAGAGCTTCCAGGAGTTCACCATACCTATCAATCAATTGATTGACATCCTCCTCAGGACCTGATTCACTTCCAACTTTAGATGGAGGAGAATCAGATTCTTGACCTGTTTCATAATCAGAAGAAGAAGAAATGCAGTGTATCAATACCTGCTCATGTTCTGAATTGCTGTGGTTGTCCTCATCTTCAGTTATAGCCATCAGCCCATGGTTATCTGGAGTGACCTCATCCTCCTCTACATCGCTATCTGAATGTGATAGAGGGGCCCTGATTCCTATCCTGGCGGCAGGATAGTCTTTTTCCTCCTGATCAGCAAACAGCCCCAAGTAGGCTTCTTCCTCACCATCTGAATCTGAAGATGAAGATTCAGACTCACTCCAGCTCTTGCTTTTCTTAGCTAGGAAGGATTTTTCTCCCTTCCTCTCCTTCTGGTGATGAGGCTTTTTGTCACCTCTTTCCTTTCTCTTAACTGGACAGTCAGCAATGACATGTCCAGGCTTACTACAACAATAGCAAATTATGTTAGTTGAAACATGTTTACTAGATTTAGAGTCATACCTGTCCCCTTTGGGATGTTGCCTCTCAGATCTGTAATGATCCTTCTTGGGATGAGAAGAGGAGGAAGGTTTGTTCTTCCATTGTTTCCTCTTGATCATCTTCTTGAACTGCCTTGTGAAGGCAGCAAATTCCTCATCAGAAGAGGAGCTGTCTGATTTGTTGCTCTCAGATTTCTCAGTTTCAGCAGCCTTTCTTGGAGGTGACTGCATTCTAACCTTGTTCCTCTTAGAGCTTTCAGCTTTGAGAGCAACAGATCTCTCCCTTGTGTGAGCCCTGGAGGAAGAGTCCTCCTCCTTTCTTGCAGAAAGTTGCATCTCATATGAGAGTAGTTTCCCAAACAGTGTATGGGTGGGGGTTTCTCCAAGTCTTGCCCCTTCCCTGATTGCACAGATTTTAGTGTCCCATTCTCTAGTTAGAGATCTAAGGAACTTGTCATTGAGTTCATAATCTGTGAACACTCTTCCATAGGTTCTTAGTTCATTTACAATCCTAAAGAACCTTTCATAGCATATGGAGTATTCTCCTGGCTCAGCTGTCTGAAGGCTTCATACTCTTGATTGAGGAGTGACTTTCTATCATCCCTCACTTCAATTGTTCCCTCCATATAAACAACCAATGTGTCCCACATTTCCTTGGCAGTTTGGCAGTGGACCAAGTTCTGAAAAGTAGTGTCATCAATGGCATTTACTATTATGTTTTGGGCTCTCTTGTCCATAGTGTACAATGTTATCTCATCATTGGTCAGCTCAGAAAATACCTTAAGTACTTTTCTAGTAGGGTCAATGGTGGAGACTTTCTCAAAGGCATAAGGACCATTTTTGACAGTCAAAAAGATCCTTGGGTCTGAGGCTTCCATGAATAGCCTTACTCTTTGCTTCCATATCCCAAAGTTTTCTTTGGAGCATATGGGCAACTTCATTGACCCCAACTCCTTCTTCATTCCACTGTTGGCCATTGGATTTCAGATTTGACTACTCCTGTATAGGATCTGATCAGACTGTTAAGTCTTTTTGATCAACTTGGCTCTGATACCACTTGATAGTTTATATATAGGTGTAGTCAATAATACCTAGAGGGGGGTGAATAGGTTTTACTTATTTTCTTTGTTTAGACCTAATGTTTCTAGCTGCAGAAAACACAATCACAGAAAGCACACAAGGATTTATAGAGGTTCCTCAAGACAGGGTGTCTTGAGTAGTCCTCTTTCCCCCTTCACCTTTCTAACAGTGAGTTAGACAAGGCCACAAACTCCAATCTCAGCTCCTTGAGCTTACACCACAAGTTCCTCAAAACTTCTCAGATCAAGAGTGATCCTACCTCAGGCACAGCAGCCCTACACTCAGGCTCAGCAGCCCTACACCTCAGGCTCAGCAGCCCTACACCTCAGGCTCAGCAGCCCTACACCTCAGGCTCAGCAGCCCTACACCTCAGAGTAATGTAACTCCTACAACAAAGAAATCACACAGATTTCCTACCTCAGACCTATCAAGAAGTCCTACCACTCAAGCTGTCAACACAGCTCTACACACGGGCTCAACATCCTTTCACTCAGGCAACAATGCCTTACAAAGATATAAAAGAGTTTGAACTAAATACAGAAGACAAAAGATTTACTCTTAGGTCTTCTGAATCCTTTCTTCAGATCTGAAAAATAGCAGCTTCAGATTTGTATCACCTTGATCTTCTCCTTCAGCAAAGCAGAAGATCAACTTGCCCTTCTTGAGTTTGTACAGGAAGAGCTAACTAATCTCCCTTAGAAGATTAACTTCAGCTGCAGAGAACAACTTCAACTGGCTGAAACGTGAATGCTCGATTGCGGCGTACAGCAAAGACTTTTCAATGGAACAGTACTTGTTGTTGTGCCCTAGCATCTTCTTTTATACCTCCAGAAGGCTTCAACGGATATATCGATCCATCTGACACGGTATGGGGCAGATTGGATTTGCTTTTCCCTTTCAATTATCGTTTGCGCCAAAAGCAGATCTCGTCAGCACATTTGGATCTGTCTCAGCGGTTGGGCTGAGACAGCTTCCAGTCTCAGCGGCAGCTCCAGTCCCCTTCTCAGCGGTTGCTCCAGTCTCCTTCTCAGTGGATCCGCTGAGACGGCTCCTCGTCTCAGCGGTTCTGACTTCGTCTCAGCGGTTCTGCTGAGACAGATCTTCATCTCCTTGTGGATGGTTTCTTCTCATCTAAGGCCATGTTTGTCCCTTCCTTTTGAGTTACCTGTGCTTGTATATCCTACACAAGTATAGCTTTGTTAAATACAATATGTCCTTAGCATTGAGAGTGATGCCTCTTCAAATCAAGGTAATATTGAGGGCAATGTACCCAACAACATCCATAGCATCAATATCAGGAAACTCTAGATCATGGATCTCTGGAGCAGGGATCTCTGGAGCAGGGATCTCTGCCTGAGCCTCCCCCTCAACTGATGCATTATCTGGATCAGGATTCTTAGGAGCAGGGATCTCATCCTGAGCCTCCCCCTCATCTGGTACATTGTAGAAATCAGTATTATCTTGAGTAGGGATCTCATCTGGAGCCTCCCCCTCATTTTGAAACTCCCCCTCATCTCTAGCAGGGGATCCAGATTGACCTTCTCTTTCTTCTTCTTCTTTCTCTTTCCCATCTTATTCTTTGTTGTTCTTGTCATCCCCTTTCAGTATTGGATCAATACCTGTTGGTGTGTCAGGAATACTGTCCCTAGGTTTGTTCCCTTCTTCTTCTTCAGATGTTGTGAGATTAGGATCATGGATTGGGGAGGATTTTGATTTCCTTCTTGAGAGTGATGACCTTGAAGAGCTGGAAGAGACCTGCTTCTTCCTTTTCTTCTGAACTTTCTTCTACTTGGGAGAAGATTCTGCTGGTGGATAGCTTGACAAATTCCTTTCCCATCTTTCTAGCATCATGATGTCCATTTTCTTCATATGATTTATTTTTGACCCAAGTCTATTGTTTAAGGAATCTGGGATTACCTTTACTAGATACAAATACAGTATCCTACCCATGTTGGGTGCTTGGATACATTCTACCACTCTGTCAAACACTACCCTTCCCTCAATCAGTTTTTAATGTATGGATAATTCTGGTCAGCGGGATGAACATTTTCCTTGAAATTTTATCATGGGACCCTGTCTTGCACAACAGTCCTTTTCCTATTACATCTGTCAGCAGATTTCCTCTTGAATTCATCCCTTTCCTCAGCACACTACCAGAAATTTTGTGTGATGTGTCAATTCCACACCAGACTTGGGCTAATTTTATTTGCTCGGAACTCACCTCTTCTTCTTCTTCATCACCTTTGAGCCTTGGCGGTTCTAGTGCCTTAGCGAGTCTTGTAGGTGAAATCTTAATCTTCTATCCATTTACAGTAGTTTTGAGCTTCGAGTTGGCGGTGTCTATTATTGCATTGGAGAATAGTTTTAAAACTTCTCGTTTCTAGATTAGAGACGATTCAGATAGAACGAATTCTAGCCCTGATTTGTAGATTAGCTCGATGGTGGTCTTGATTTCCTCTGGTGCTGCTTGGAATCCATTGCGAACGAGCTTGCCTCCTTCGTAGAGGTAATCACTGCTCTTGGGAGGCATTATAGTTGTTGATTTTTGATTGAAAGTTTTGATGGAGAGATTTTCTAGGGCAGAGAATTTCGAACTGAGAATTCTAGGTTCAAGAAAGCATAGGTACTGACGAAGTGTCTTCCCTATTTATAGAATTTCTAGTTCTGGAAGATGAATAGCCGCGCGCCAGACTTGTTAATCAAGATTGATCAAATGGTTCAGATTCACCCTGTCTTGGGACGACCTTACTCTCCTTGTAAAGGCGTTGAGACCGCTCGACGCCAATTGTTCTCACTTAGCGCTCGACGCTAAGTATACATGCTCGACACTGAGTGTACGCGCTCGACGCCAGATGTAACTTTACTCACCTTTTTGGACTTAATTATTATTTTTATTTATTTATTATATTTTCAATACTTATTTAAAATTTATTATTTATTTTAGCTTTATTTTGGTTTATTGTATGTTTTAAGACAACTTCATTCCATATTTAGCATTCCGAATTCAATTTTGAAGTTATTGAATTTTGTCTCATCCAAAGGTTTAGTGAATATGTCAGCCAATTGTTTGTCTGTGGGTACATGTTCTATTATGATATCCCCATTTTCTACATGTTCTCTAATGAAGTGATATCTAATTTCTATTTGCTTTGTTCTACTATGTGACACAGGATTATTAGCAATAGCAATAGCACTAGTAGAATCACAATATAAAGGAGATTTACTTAGCTGGATCTTATAGTCTTGGAGTTGATGTTGAATCCATAGTAGCTGAGCACAGCAGTTTCCAGCTGATATGTACTCAGATTCTGCTGTAGAGATAGCTACACTGGTCTGCTTCCTGCTACCCCAAGATATTAGCCTTTTTCCAAGGAATTGACAGGTGCCTGATGTGCTTTTTCTGTCCTCCTTGCATCCTGTAAAGTCAGCATCTGAAAATCCAGTCAGTTCAAAATCATTGCTCCTAGGGTACCAAAGGCCAAGATTGGGAGTACCCTTTAGATATCTCAGGATTCTTTTGACAGCAGTGTAGTGAGATTCCTTAGGGCTTACTTGATACCCAGCACACACACATGTTGAGAACATAATGTCTGGCCTACTAGCAGTTAGGTAGAGCAGTGAGCCAATAATGCCTCTGTACAAGGTTACATCAATAGGTTTCCCTTTGTCATACTTGTCCAGTGACATGTTGGCTGCCATTGGGGTTTTCATGACAGTGGAATTTTCCATTCCAAACTTCTTGATGATCTCCTTGGTGTACTTGGTCTGAGAAATGAAGATTCCTTCCTCAGACTGTTTTACTTGGAGTCCCAAGAAGTATTTGAGCTCTCCCATGCTGCTCATTTCAAATTTCCCTTGCATAAGGCTTGCAAACCTTTTGCAAAGGTTATTATCAGTTGAGCCAAAAATTATGTCATCTACATATATTTATACTAGTAGAATATGACCTTTAACTACCCTAAGAAGCAATGTCTTGTCTATCTGTCCCCTTGAGAATTTTTTCTCAATGAGAAATCTAGACAATGTCTCATACCAGGCTCTAGGTGCCTGTTTTAGACCATACAAAGCTTTTAGTAAAAGATAAACATTGTTTGGATGAGTAGAGTCAATAAAACCTGGGGGTTGTTCTACATATACTTCCTCCAAAATTGTTCCATTAAGGAATGCTGACTTCACATCCATTTGATATACTATGAATCCAATATGTGCTGCAAAGGCCAGGAATAGTCTGATTGCCTCCAGTCTTGCCACAGGAGCAAACACTTGATCAAAATCTATGCCTTCCTCCTGTCTATATCCTTGGGCAACCAACCTTGCTTTGTTTTTGATAATCACTCCATTTTCATCCAACTTATTCCTAAATACCCATTTGGTCCCTATGACTTTGTGTTTCTTTGGTCTTGGTACCAATATCCAGACCTTGCATCTTTCAAATTGATTTAGCTCTTCTTGCATAGCCAATGTCCATGAAGGGTCCTTGTTGGCTTCATCAAATTTCTTAGGTTCTATTTTGGATAGGAAACTATGATGCAAAGCCTCATTCATTGAGTTTGCTCTTCTTGTTTGCACTCCTTCATTTGGATTTCCTATAATCTGTTCTTTGGGGTGATCCTTAAGGTGCTTGGTTGCATTCCTCCACCTCTCATTCTCCCTTTGTGATTCAGGTGCATCTGTTTGAGTTGGTTGTTCTTGAGGTTCTGGAAGTTGTGGTTCTTCAACAGCAATTGGTTCTTCATGTGTGTCTTCTTCTTGAGACTCATCCTCTCTAGTCACAATCACAGTCCCATTAGTTTTCTCATTGTCTTCAATGTGCTGTTCATTAATATTCATCTCCTTCAATTTCTGTGTTGGACCTGCATTACTAGAGAGACTTCCCAGATCCTTATAAATAAGGCTGGTTTCATTAAATACAACATGTATAGATTCTTCTATCTTATTAGAGCTTTTGTTGAAGATTCTATAGACTCTACTTTGAGAGCTATAGTCAACAAAGATTCCCTCATGGGCTTTTTAAGCAAACTTAGTGAGGTGGTGCTTTCCATTATTTAACACAAAGCACTTACTTCCAAATATTTTGCAGTAGGCTAGAGTGGGTTTTCTACCTTTCATCAACACATAAGGGGTCTTATTCAGTCTTTTGTTGATAAGTGCCCTATTCTGCACATGGCATGCTGTGTTTACAGCTTCAGCCCAGAAATACTCAGGAAGAGAGGAGTCACTCAGCATACTCCTACTAGCTTCAATGAGAGTTCTATTTCTTCTCTCAGCAACCCCATTTTGTTAGGGAGTTCTAGGAGATGAGAACTCTTGTGAGATACCTAGATTTTCACAAAATTTGGTCATTGCACCTGACTGAAATTCAGTTCCATGGTCACTTCTAATTTTGACTACTGAATTTCCTATTTCATTTTGGATTTGCCTAACAAAGCTAGTGAATACTTCTAGAGTATCTGACTTGTGTCTTAGGAAGAATACCCATGTGAATCTAGAATAATCATCAACAATTACAAGGGTGTAAATCTTTCCTCCTAGGCTATGAATTGGCATTGGTCCAAATAGGTCCATGTGAAGTAGGTTTGAAGGATGACTTGGTTTGCTTACCCATTTGGTTTGAAGGATGACTTGGTTTGCTTACCCATTTGACAAGCATGGCAGGGACCCTCTTGCACACACTTCCACTTAGGCCCTGCTCTTACTAGATCTCCTGAAATTAGCTTATTTATAGTCTTATAGTTTATGTGGGCTAACCTTTTGTGCCATTGCACACTACTAGAGACTTTATTTTCTGCTACTAAGCATATGGGATTTTCTTGTTCAGAACTTATAAAATTTAAGCAGTAAATGTTGCCACTCCTAGTGCCTGAGAGAATTATCTCATTCTTTTCATAATTAGGCACTCATCCTTGTGGAATGAAATGTCATACCCAAGATCACATAATTGACTTATGCTGATGAGATTGTGCCGCAATCCATCAACATAAGCAACTTTGGTGATGGTGACAATTCCATTTGTAATTTTACCATATCCTTTAGTCTTACCTCTGTCAAATCCTCCAAATACAACCTTTGGTCCATTCTTCACAGAAGTATAGTCATTCCGTAGACTTCTAGTTCCAGTCATGTGCATGGAACACCCACTGTCCAAATACCAGATAGGAATTTGATTGGTCTTTGGACATACCTGCAAAAAGAAATTTACTTTTTCTTAGGAACCCACACAAAGTTGGGTCCTAGAACTTTGTTAGTATTAGCTGGTATCTTTACTTGTTGTTTGATCCTTTGTGCTGTGTGTGTTGCCACTGGTCTGAGTACTGGTTTTCCAGAATTAATTCTTGGAACAGTTGGGTTGAACCAGCAGTCAAGAGAAAATGGCCAACCTTTCCACAGCACCAACATTCATATTTGTTATACCTCCTTTGAGGTCTTTTCACCACTTTGGGTTGACTCACATTTTGTTTAGTTTCCTTATTCAATGCAGTTTTGTAAAGTGTTTCAATGAATTTTGTTGATTCAGATTTCTTGACAGCAGTAGTCTTTACTGCTGGTCTCAGTTCCTCTCCTTTGAATTTGGTGATTGTTCCAAATACAAAGGAGTCATGATGAATTAATTCTTTTTCTTTGTATAGAGATTTGGCATCACTAATACTTGGTTTAATTGAGTGAGCTTTGCTAGTAGAACACTCATCCTTCCAATGTTCATGCACACCCTCTAGAACATGCTCATTTGTGATAAGCATGGCTTTGTTGAATTTTATAGGTTGCATGGGTGCCTTGTTATTATTTTTAGATTTATTTTCTGCCTTTCCATTGTATCATATGCCACATCTGTATTGTGCAGAGAATGTGTCTATTATGGGAAGAACAGTTTGTGGTTTTGAGAATTTTGCCACAAGCTTCCTTTCAGCTAGGAGTTTTGCCTCAAGTTCTTTTATTAATTTCTCCTTAGTGCATAAAGTCTGAATGTGAATGATAGACATAACTTTCAATTTGCTAAGCTCCTTGCTTACCTGATTCAGCCTCTCAGCTGCCTCAGAGTATTGGGAGTTAGTCTTCTTTAGTTCAGTGATTTCTTTATGTAGCTTTTTGTTATGCCTTTTACTCTTTTTGAGGGCTTTAAGAAGTGACTCATATTTCTCAACCATTTCATCTTCATGAAAGTTAGATTTTGAGTCACTCTCATCAGAAGAAAGTTAATTTGCCTCAGGTTTAGAAATAGTTCTATGTTCAGATTCAGAATCAGATAAAGGAGTTCTATCAAGTACCTTCACATTGGAGATTGTCTCCTGATCCTCTTCATCCCTGAGGGCCATGAGTCCTATATTTTCTTCTTCATCCTCCTCACTATCAGACCTTGATAATGGGGCTCTTATCATAGATCTCTGGTTCAGATTGTCTTCACTTTCATGGACAGCCATCAGTGCTATGAGTGCCTCTTCACTGTCTGAATCAGATGATTGAGACTCACTGTCACTGAGAGTGACTTTGCCTTTCTTGGCTATCAGTCTCCTCTCATGTTTCTTGTCAGACTTGTGTCTCCTCTCATCAGACTTCTTGTTGTTCTTTCTTTTTGATGGACAATCAGCAATCATGTGCCCGGATTTCCTGCATCCAAAGCACACAATTTCTTCTGAATTAGATTTATTATGCTTAGAATTATACCTGTCCTTCTTGGAATCTGGTCTGAATCCTTCTGAATAGTTGGAATGCTTCTTGGATCTGGATGACTAAGAAGGCCTAGTTTTCCAGTGTTGTTTTCTTCTGAGCATCCTTTTCAGTTGTTTAGTGAAGAGTGCCAGTTCACAATCTGATATTTCAGAGTCAGAATTGTTGGTCTCTGATTCTTCAGATTTAGATGGTATCCTGGGGGTGATAACATCCTTTCCTTGCTTCTCTTGGAACTTTTTGCCTTTAGAGCAGTGGGATTTTCTTTGATGTGTCCTTCTTCAGCTTTTCTGGTGTTCAGGTGAAGTTCATGGGACAGAAGTTTCCCATATATGTTTTGGGACTGAATATTTCCCAGATTTCCCATTTCCCTGATAGCACAGATCTTGATGTCCCATTCTTTGTTAAGGGATCTCAAGAATTTATCATTTAGCTCATAGTCTGTAAATGTTCTTCCATAGGTTTTCAGACCATTGACAATTTTAAAGAATTTCTCATAACAAATAGCTATAGAGTCCTTCTTGTCTTGTCTGAAAGCCTCATATTGCTGATTCAGAAGAGACTTCATGTCATCTATGACCTCTTCAGTTCCTTCCATATAGACAACGAGAGAATCCCACATTTCTTTGGCTGTTTTGCAATGCACTAAATTCTGGAAGGTTGAATCCTCAATTGCACTCACAATGATATTCTGAGCTCTCTTATCCATGGTGGCCAGAATTACTTCATCTTTTGTCATCTCAGAATATGTCTTGGGAGTCTTGATGTTTCCATCTGTGAAAGAGACCTTCATAGGAACAAAAGGTCCTTCTAGTACTGTGATATATATCCTAGGGTCAGAGGCTTCCATGAATAATCTAACCCTTTCCTTCCAAATACCAAAATTTTCTTTTCTGCAGATTGGTAACTTCATGGATGTGAATTCCTTGTTCCCTTCACTGTTTGCCATTGAGACAAAAAGAATCTAACCTTAGGAGGTTATGTTCAGGCTATTAGACCTTTTCTTGAACAACCTTCCTCTGATACCACTTGAAAGTCTCTATTTAAGGGTAGCTAATTACCTAGAGGGGGGGTGAATAGGTTATTTTAAAATCTATTTACAATTCTTGATAAAATCCTAATTGAATGTGAATAATAATCAGAGCTTTCAAGAAACAAACACAAACACACATAATTTTATAGTGGTTCCCATATCTAGGGTAATCCACTTTCCCCCTTCTCCCCTCTAGCAGTGTGCTAGATAGGGCTTATATCTCCTCCAGATCTCAGACCACCAAAATGGTCTTACGGCTCAGATCTCAACAGATCTTACAGTCTCAGATCTCAACAGATCCTACAATCTCAGATCTCAACAGATCCTACCTCGGCCTTTATAACAATAGGCTTACACTCAGATTTACCCATGAATCTTACAACTCATATCACAATTGATCCTACACCTCAGATCCTTGAAAGATCCTACACTCAGATCTGACAACTCAGATCCTACAGGAATTAAAAGAAGTAGAAATATCACTTAGACTCAGATTCTCCAATGTATTGAGTCTTCTTGATCTATCTGAATGATCAGAAAGAAATCTTCAACAGAACAGCAACAACGAAATGGTCTTCTTGAATTGCACAGGCTATGATGACTGTTCTTCTTTAGGAAGACAGATTCTTCCTCCTTGACCTTCTCTCTTCAGAAATAATATCAGCACCAGATTGCTGAAAGGATTTCTTCAGGTTAGAACAATTCTGAAAGAGGAGATGGCTTCTTCAGATTCTTCCTCTGATTTTACTTTGAACAACGGAGAAGATGAAGGCTTTGATTAGAAATTATTGAACTCCTCAGATCATAGGTCATGCCTTCTATTTATAACCCGCCATACGCAACATCTGAGACGCTCCTCCATGTCAGCATGACGTCAGATCCTCAACGGTCTTTTAGTGACTTCAAAATTGTCGAGAAATTAAGACATGGTCATCATCTCGACATGGCTCAGCTTGCTGTAGATGTACTGTTACATAATTCTTAACTCAGAGAGTAATGTGTATCTCTGTCGACGCTTTCTCTGTAAGATGTCGAGCGGTGTGTAGAAGCTCGACACTTTCTTTTTAGACTGAAACTCTCAAAGACTCCTTCTTAGGCGACGAGCAATCTTTAGTCGTTCAACGCTCTTTATCTGTAGGCGTCAAGCGATGTATAGGAGCTCGACGCTTTTTAACTTTGCCTTCACATCTGGACTCTTTTTGCTGACGTTGAGCTAACTGAAGTTGGTCGACGCTTCTTATTCCACGGCGTCGAGCGATATTCCCTGGCTCGACGCTTCTTGACTTGGTCTCAGATCTTCAGTCAGCGACCTTGCCTTTTAAGACAGCAGACATGGGTCGACGCTTCTAGGTCACAGGCGTCGAGCGATGTGTGGTGTCTCGGCGCCTGTGAACTTAGATGAATTTCTTGAGCACCTTGATGCGCAAATCTTAGCACACCGCTATAGGCGGTAGCAAGACTGCGGCACGAAATGCCAGTGTACCGATCGTTCAAGTAATATAAAATGAGGAGTGAATCCCCGAGTATCGAATCTCAAAGGAACACAGTAAGGTTGAGTTAACTATTGAGGAAGGACTTGAGATTGAAGTCCTTTATGTCGGATGGATTGCGGAAACGGGGGTTTTGGTTGGTGGAAATAAAGAGAAAATACTACAACTACTCCTATGCAATGTTGTTATGCAATGCTTCGCTAGGCGCGATGGAGACTACGTAGGCCTTGAACGCGCTACTTTGAAAGGGCGGATGGACGAGTAGGAAAACGGAATGGAGTGGGTCGCACCAGCGGAATGAGGGTCGCAAGCACCTCGTCGACAAGCACGCCACTAACAATTGCTAGTGCGGCACATGAACATGACGGCAGAATGGAAAATGGATGGGGGCGCACCTCATACACACATATGAATAATATAAACTCATAAACATGAGATAAACATTACAAAACAAGATTCATAGTGCACATCATCAAAAGATAAGATATCTAGCATATACAACAAACAATACAAAGAAAGAGAAAGTAAGGTATCTACCCAATACAAAGTCCTGTTGAAGATTCACGGTTGGAATCGCTGGGTTGTCAATCCGCGTCCAAGCTCGGTCCTCAACTGCGTCCGGGGTAGAGAAGGTTGTCACTACCTTCCAATGGCCCGTCTTCTTTGTGTCACGATCCGGCCGCACGACCTAGCTTCCTTCTCCTTGGATATTGGTGGATGTAGGGCTAAATCCCTCTCCTTATAGCTCAAGGATGATGGAGGAGGCCAAGGGGGCGGAAAACCTGCGGAAATGGCGGAGCTGTGCGAAAAACAGCGCTGGAAATGACCTAAAATATGGATTAGGGCGGAAGGATTCGTGAAAACGCGTATTTATAGAAAGCAGAATTTTGAACGCGCACGGTCAGTGACGCACGAATAGTGGTCGTGCGCGAAGAAATGCCTGTGAGCGTGCGGGAACAACCTGTAGCAAAATCTAGAATGACAAAAATAGCGCACGATCAGTGGCGCACGACCAGTGGTTATGCGAGAAAAAGGCCAATGAACGTGCGAACTTCTCTATTTGGTAATGGCAATTAACGCACGACCAGTGGTCGTGCGCCTGATCGTGCGCGAAGGAAAATGCACGATCAATGGCTTTTTAGGCAGAAATTGCCCCCAATCAAACTCCGAGCATCGCACGACCCTTGAACCTGCATGAAAACATCCAGGACCACTGGAATACAAGGAATCACACCAAAATGGGCATAAATGTGCACTAAGAGTGGAAATATGAAATGTGATCAATAGAAGCATAAATGAGCAATAAGTGGAGTGCATTGGCAAGAAAAACAACCCAGATGAGTCCAAAAATCACTATATAAACTGGACTCATCACACCTTGCTTGACCTGATCTCCTGCACAGTGATTCTAGAAAATATGTCAAATACATTCTGAGGTATATCTTTGACTTAGGAATGGACTTCTCCAAATCTAGGACATTGTGGGCAATGGTCCCAACAGCCTCCTCTCGCGAGCCTTACTCGCATGCCTTCCTGCAAGCCACCGACGATAGTCCAGCTCGCCCGTTCCCTGCGAGCATCCACCGGGAAGCCGACTCGCTTGCCTTATGCGAGCGGATGCCAAGGTACTTTCTCGCCCGCCTCCTGCGAGCGGGCCATTTGGTGGTTTCTGGCTCGCCCTCCTTATCACTTCTCTCGCCTACTGACCTCCCAATCTAAGCTCATCTCCTGGCGAATATCGGGGTTTTATAAGAAAAATTGTAGGCAATTTTCCCAACAAGGAACGCTAAAGACGTCGTCGTAGTTGAAGTGTGCGTCCTTTGCATAGAATAAGCGTAGATGGATTCCTCCAAGTTCCTCTCTCAATGGAGTTGGGAGCGCTTCTAGACTTCTGGGTTGATGGCTCACACGAAAGGATCAGAGTTGTAGCTTTGATGTATGGGAGAGCGATCCCAAGGAAGAGAGGATCTAATCATTAAATAGATCCAGAGAGATACCACCCCGTGGTATCCCATATGGTAAGCATGAGGCACACAGATCGAGACAAAAATTGCAAGCGCGCTCCTCAAATTTAGGCATTCAACCTTATTGTGCAGCGGTAGTGTCTAGTGCGCCGCGTTAGCTTGTTTTGCGCTGCTCCATCCGATTTCCTTCTCTATTTGGCTCCACAGTTAATTGCTGATTGACGGCCTTTCCATATGCTACCACCGAACGTTAAAGTTAGCACGTCACGTTAGGAACTTCCTAAAAATGGCCATGCTCCTGCTAATCCATGCGTTTAAATGATCTGTCATCTGTCCTTCTATATATAACATCTCTAATCCTACTGGACCCCATGAATGGTGTTAGGGCATAACATCAGGAGAGAAGGGTGAGTTGAGATAGGGAGGTGACATTACGACCCTTTGAGTTAGGGTGAGCTCACACAGGGTCCCCTATGGTCCACAAGTCAACATAGGTCAAACTACCCAAATTGGACTCACAAGTACAAGTTGAACTCACCACTATGCTCCTGACCCTAATGGAGACCCAATTGACTAAGAACCCCACCAATTGGTCACCCAAATAGGCCAAATTGACCAAAGTCAAACTTAGGTCAACATAGCCCTATTCAACATAATTGGACTCAATTGACCTTCAATACCTCAAAGTGGCCTTACCTAGGTTACCCTAATCCCTAAGGAAGGTCATTAGGTCAATAATCACTAAATAATTCCACTCAATTTCAAGGTATTGACCAAAGTCAACTCTTAGTCAGCATAGCCCAAATCAACCCAATCAAGGACCAATTGGCCTTCAATTTAGCAAATTGACTTAACCACTAACCTTATAACCCAATTAGGAATCTAATGGACCCAAAAGCCCCATCATGTGATCAACCAATCCCTTCAATTTGACCAAAGTCAACCTTAGGCTAAATTGGGTGAAATTCACACCATATGGATCAATTAACCAATTGAAGCCATAACATGATCCAATGGACTTTGTGTAAGTTCATAGGACTCATGGCCATCAAGTGAGGCTAACCCACCTATCATTTTGACCAAGTCAACTCAAAAGTCAACCATGGTCAACATAAGGCCTTAAAGGGAGAAATCAAAGACCAAATGAAATTCAATGAACCAAGCCCCCCCCCCCATTCCAAACCGGCTTGACACCAGCCTATTAGCACCCCACATCTTAAATTGGAGAGAGAGAAGGTGCTTGGGGGCAAAAATGGCCTTTTTCTCTTAAGGAGAAAATTACTTTTGGGTGTAATGGAGGTACATGGCCCTTGCCACCTCTACCCAAGCCTATAGCCGAACTCCCCAGCCCATGAACAGTCTTTTCAGGGCATGGCAGTCGCCCAGCTGCTGAGGGAAAACCGTACCATCCATGGCCGAGACACCCCCCCCCCCCCCCCTCCATCTCTTCTTTACAGCCATCACCACCCATTAGCTTCAGAAGGCCCTTAGTAGTCGAGCCAGCTATTGGAGTAGAGGAAATGGTGGAGAATCCACAGATCGAGCGAGCACGCTGGAGACGGGGAGATTCATGACCAGTCGTAGGAGCACCCGACGCCGAGCCACCATTGAGGTCTGTTTCTCCTCCCCTCCCTCTATGCTAGCTTTATAGCCCATTAGGCCGAGAAATCAGGCTCAATTGAGCCACGATCCATGTGAGATAAGTGACATTTTGCTAGACTTTACACCTCGCTCGGGTTCGTCGGAGACTCCTTCTCCGGTGGCCGTGTCGCCGCCAATCAACAGCCACCACCTCAACGGAGGTGGTGGTGGCCGGCAGTGGTGGCCCTCGGGTGGTCGGGAAATGGAGATGGAAATCAGCCTAGCTGGAAGTATTTCTGTCCATTGGCTGTAGGTAGAAGACATAATCACAGCCATTAATTCGCAGGGTTGATGGTTATATGCAGGCCAGAATTAATATACATGAAATTATTTTGTCACACTTTAGACAGTAGATTGAACGCAATATTTAGGCTGCTTAGAGGATGGTTTAGGCAACAGGTCCTGAGACAACTTTTGTAGCCCTTGAGGTCTACTATCTGTAGGGCTTTGAATCACCATGTTTGGTGGCATACAGCTCCTTGTAGGGCCATTATACCGAGGCATGTTCTAAAATGTGTTCAGACCTTATTTTGTAGATCTAGACCACATGGTTGCTTGGATTAGTCTAATATTTTATCCATAGTTGTAAATAGCATAGATACACCCCTGCCCAAAAATCATAATTTTTTGGTAACATTTTCCTATAGTTTTATGATAAATATGATTTTTCATATTAATGAAATAAAAGTGGTTAGATAAAAGCAAAATGATCCAAATCTTGGGTGGCATGATTGTTAGACCCTACTTTGTAACATGTCAAATTTTGAAACCATTTGGCTCACTGTAGATCATAATATCTCATATTCATAAGAATGTGATGTATGGAGAGGTGGTGTGCATATAACAAATTTGTGTATTTTGTGATCTCATCACTCATGGCTTGTGTTATGCTCATCAAATTTGGGCACCACACCTAGCACAAAGGAAGGTATCGCCTATAAAAATATTAGGATTTTTGGAAAGAAAAATCCTAAGTAATTGAATAATAATGTGTTTGTTACAAAAATGTATTAATCAAATAAAAGTAATCAAAAAACTTAGGATAAATATGATTTTCTGTCACGTGATATTGTAGGATGTTATACACCTCTGGGTATTTTGTTGGGATTTTTGGAATTAATTTTCTTGGTCATTTGAGCATAATGGATTTTGTCACAAAGTGTATTATTGAAATAAACCTCACTTAAGATCCAGGGAAAAATCCAATACTCTGTCACATGATGTTTTACCTTGAAATATATCTCTGGAAATTTTGGTAGGTTTTTTGGAATTCATTCACACTGTAAATTTCCAAAAATGCCCTTTGTCACACTTATGTATTAATGGAATTTATATGGTCAATATTCTCTGGAAAATTATGAAAATTTGTCTCTACTCTATTTTGATTTTTAGAAGTCTATGGTAATTTTTGTAGAATTTTTGGATCAGTTATTTTGGTACTTACTGTGTAATTTGCCCAATTAATTTAAATATTTAAATGTTTAAATAGTGGTCTTAAACATTATGAAAAGTTACGAAATCTAGTCAGCCATGATATTTATATATTATATGTCACTGATAATTTATTGGGAGCATTTTAAATTAAGAAAATTGTACTTCATGTGTAAAGTGAGGTGTGTATTATCATTAAAGTATTTTTATAAATGACCAAAATAGTTGGGAAAATTATGAATTTCTGACAATCTTGTAATGAGGTCTTGTTTAACCAATGGTAAAAATTGTAAGACATTTGGTCATGTTTTAGTGATGTTCACATTATAGAGATCATATTAGTTCAATGTTGAGTGGGTCTGCGATTAGCAAAAACTTGGAGTAGTGTTTAGGCTAGCCAAAACATGTGATAATGGAATGAAATTTGGAACACAACATTAGGGCATACATAACTACAGCTCACATAAGTTGTAGACTAATTGGAGTAAGTCTACCCTATAGAGAATAGTGAATGGGAAGCATGTATCGGTGAACAATTGGAGTATTTTTGGGAGTTTCCTATCAGTGGCAGTTATAGTGGCACTTAAGGTGATCATGTTGCATTCAAGGTTAGTAGTGAGCATATAGGTGAACATCTAAGGATTTGCACCACTCATCGTTAAAAATGTCGTCAAGTTACCTAGAAGAGTCTAAATCATACTTAAGTGATTTAGAGCAGCCATGAGGGTAACCTTGACAAGGGTAGTTACCAATAAAAGTAAATATTCTGATAAAGGAAGGTCTGGATGTCATCTTAGAATATCATCTAGTACCGTTGTGAGCTCTTCACCGTGTAGACCTCGGGAAGTCCAGAATTCACCTTAAATTACTATGATCGCTTAAGTAACAAACAAGAGTAACCCTAACTGAGATAGACTGAGAAAAGTAAACCTCGTCCTATTAGGAGGGACTGAACAGTTCAAGAGTAGTTAGTCCTACGAGATGGAGGCTCGGGTAATGCAATAAATCTTGCATGTGCATAAACTAGTGGCAGGTCTTTGGTACGGGTCCATATGTCACACCAATGGCGGTATGTTGACTTTGGCGGGGTGTGGTGGGTTAGAGGGCCAGTAGGTTACTTTAGTGCGATCTAGCAGACAATCTCTAGTAACCCACCCCCCCCCCGACCATAAAAGTCTGGTGGGATGTCAGCAAGAGTATGCAAAAGCTCACGGAAGTGCACATAGAATGTGTACAGCAGTGTACGTAAGGTCTAGGTTTGGCAGTGTGTATGTCTACCTAGAAGTGGAGTGCCCGATTCACTGATTCTGTTGCCACGGCGGAAGTACCTGAGAGGCTTGCTACCTCCGAAAAGCGGGAACTAAAGGTTTGTACGCGCAGAGTCGTGTGAGTGAGTTGCACTATATGAACATAGCATAGCATATCATAACATCATAATGACATATACATTTGCAGGCTCTTATCATATAAATTAGTATGGGCTCTTTTATATGATAAGTTATAATTTTAGAAATCTTAACTTATAAGTTTGTATGAGCATTCATATAAGTTAAGGTACTCTAGATGATAGTGTGGTAGTCTTCCCTATCACTTCACTTGCGTTGTTTTTACTTACTGCTCATTATTTACCTACTACTGATGTTCTATTTACTGTTATTCTTGTTGCACGTTCATTCATTATACTGCTAGTATATTCCATGTCACATGTACCTTATTTTACCCCTTGTTATCCTCCGCTTCGTCCTCCCACTCGGTACCTAGGAGTCGTGGGGGAAGGCGAGGACAAAATGGCTTAGTCTTTTTGACTAGCGGTCGGATGTGGCCGTAACACCAGGAGATCGAGGAGCAGGAGCCGCAGTTCGTCAGGCGGGACGAGACCGTAGACACTGAGGAGTAGATGTCGCGCATCACTACTTCCACACAGTGATAGGTTGGAGAGTATTTTGTGTTGCTTCCGCATAGTGTAGAGTGAGAGAGTGATTTACCTTTATTAGTCACTTTTTGGATCTGTATCGGGCTTAAGCCCTTACACTCTCTTAGTTCTGTTTCATTGTGGACAATTTGCACTCTCTTATATATATACATATATGTGTGTTGTGGTTGCGGACTGGTCTTATTTGTACTTATTACTTCTTGCAATTGGCCTATGATATGATCGATTTAGTCGGCAGGATCGGCGTTGAACGGTGACAGCTAACCTGTGAGTTGGGGTCACCGTAAGAAGGAGGTTCTAGGCATAAGATCCGGGAACTCTCCGGTAAGGAGGAGAGGGATCTTATAACTGGTATCACTTGACAACGATCATAACAGAAAGAAGTCCACAAAACACTGGGTCGCCTCACTCGAGCATTGGTTTACGGACAAACTATCTAGCGAAAGCAATGGTGTGCCCAAGTGTGAAATCACATATATAGTCCATCTAAACAATGAGTTAGGCCGATTCTAATAAAATTCCTTACATTTGTGTAGCCCCCAAGGAGTACCAGCCCACGAGATATTGCTCCTTTCCTCCGGCTGCCACTCCCTTCCAGCAGTCAGAGATCGGTCAGACGTTGACAGCTATTCTGGAGGCCTTTAAGGCGCAGCAGATTCTGGCCTCTCAGCCGAACCCGGGATCTAACTTGTTGAATGCGTTCAAGAGCTTGTCCCCTCTGATGTATCACGGGACAGAGACTGCGGTCAAGACAGAGGAGTGGTTGGACACCATTCAGGAGATGCTCGCGGGTATCAACTGCCCGGTCAGCACGATAGTCTCTTTGGCGACTACTGCTTTGGATGCCCATGCCAAGAGATGGTGACCGGGATTACTCGGAGATTACTTGGGAGGAGTTCAGTACCACTTTTTTGGAGCACTTTGTGACAGTGACGGACATGGACGAGTTGGAGGAGAGGTTTTTGAACCTCAGACATGGGAGTCGGTCGGTGATAAAGTACCAGAGGGAGTTCTCCCATCTGGCTAGATTTGTGGGGATGCACTCACTGGATGATAGAGGTTATGCTAAGAGGTTCTACCGAGGACTTAGAGATCCATTGAGACATGCATTATTGTTCATGGCCAATGACAGTTTAACCAAGATCGTAGAAATGATGAAGAAGCTGGAGGCAGATCATCTGATGGTGCAGAGTAGGGAGAAGAGGCTAGTGGATGGGACACACTTTGGAGAAGGTAGCAGGGGACCGCAGCGGGGCCGGATTATGATGCATAGGAGAGGCGGAGGACACCCTCATCCTAACTTTAGGACAGATCAGCAGCAGCCTCCTGCAGTGCCAGTTCCTCCACCAGTGCAGATTCAGGAGCCACTGAGGCACGATGATAGAGGATTCCGCCCCATAGTATGATTTGGATGCCACCAGCCAGGGCACATCAGGGCAAATTGCCCCCCAGCTATTCCATTCACCTCCTCCCCCTCCACCATCCCCTCCAGCACCACCACACCAGGGTCGGGGCAGAGGATGATGTCGGGGTCAGAGACACCACAAAAGAGGTCCAAGGACGGAGCAAGTGTATGCACTGGATTTAGCCCAGGAGAGGAACCCCGAGGAAGTCATCACAGGTACTTTAATATTTTCTTTACAATTATATAGTACCCTGCAAAACATTTGTTTTATTAAACTTATAACTCAAACAGAAAACCACTCCAGGCATAGTGTTTGTCTACGGCAAACCTGCATACACTTTGTTCAGCATGGGTGCTTCACACTCGTTCATCTCGGAGGAGTTTGTACACGACCTGGATCAAGTTCAGCACTTCGAGGGCATCCACCGGAAGGTGCGACTACTAGACAGGTCAGAGATAGAGACATGAGCCAAGTGCAACATGGTGGTGGAGATTGAAGGAAAGACATTTGAGGCACCGACTACACGCCTAAAGATGACAGATTTTGATTTGATCCTGAGCATGAACTGGCTACACGGGAACCATACCAGGATCGACTGTCCGACAAAGAAGATCGTACTGAAGCATGATGACTCTGAGGTGGTAGTAGAAGGTATTAGACTCGTTTCCGGTATTTTATTATCCTCTATTCAGGCTGTTAAAGCCCATCATCAGGGAGACAAAGTGTATTTGGTCTGTTATGGATGGTAGAGGTAGAGGCCTCCATGGTCGACATCCCCATAGTTCGGGACTTTTCAGACGTATTCCCGGAAAAGTTGCCCGGATTACCTCCACGAAGAGACGTGGACTTCCAGATCCAGCTAGTGCCCGGAGCCAGGCCTGTGTCTCGGGCAGCATACTGGATGGCACCCAAGGATCTAGTTGAGTTCCACACTCAGCTCTAGGAGCTCGTGGAGTCAGGATTTGTTAGGCCGAGCTCAGCGACATGGGGACCTCCAGTGTTATTTGTGAAGAAGAAGGACGGGTCGCTACGACTCTGCATCGACTACCGGGAGCTGAACCGACTTACGGTGCGGAATACTTATCTGCTACCGAGGATAGACGAGTTATTTGATTAGCTTCAGGGAGCCCACTGGTTCTCCAAACTCAATCTGAGATTGAGATATCATCAGCTGAGGATCCAGGAAGAGGATATACCAAAGACGGCATTCAGCTCACGCTATGGCTTATATGAGTTCACCGTGATGCCTTTTGGGCTCATGAATGTGCCATCCGCATCCATGAGTCTGATGAACCGTGTGTTCGAAGCCTACTTGGACATCTTCATCATAGTTTTCATCGATGACATCTTGATCTACTCTAGGACCAAGGAGGACCATACCCAGCATTTGACATTGGTGTTGGGGAAGCTGAGGAAGCATCTGATGTACGCCAAGTTTTCAAAGTGCCAGTTCTGGCTGCAGGAGGTAGCATTCTTGGGACACACCATCAGCGGAAACATGTTGGCGGTAGACCCGGCCAAGATGCAAGCAGTCAGGGAGTGGCAGCAGCTGAGGTCGGCATCGGACGTTCGTAGCTTTCTTGGATTAGCGGGCTATTACTGCAAGTTCATATAGGGTTTCTCGAAGGTCGTCCTCCCACTTACATCTTTGAAGAAGAAGGATGTTACATTCACCTAGACAGCGTAGTGCGAGGCAGCATTCCAGGAGCTGAAGGACCGACTCGCCTCAGCCCCGATCCTTGCCTTTCCATCTGGGAAGGAAGGATTTCAGATCTACACTAACGCATCCTACCAGGGGATGGGTGCAGTATTGATGCAGCACAAGCACATCATAGCATATGCATCGAGACAACTGAAGAAGCACGAGCAGAACTACCTAGTACATGATTTAGAGCTCGGGGCTGTGATCTTCTCCTTGAAGATATGGAGGGACTATCTTTATGGGGTTCATTGTGAGATCTTTTCTGATCACAAGAACCTCAAGTATATAGATACTCAGAAGGATCTGTACCTACGCCAGCGGAGGTGCCTAGAGTTCCTATGTGATTACGACTGCACCATGTACTATCATCCAGGGATGGCAAACACGGTGGCAGATGTCTTAAGTAGGAGAGTCAGTACATATGGACCGGAGCCTCGAGTGATGGCTATGGAGTTGGTGAAGATGTTAGAGGACATGGAGATCACATTGGTATCCAGGGTCGAGCATGAGGCTTACACAGAGTACCTAGCTTCCATGAGCATTACATGTGATATTTGAGACCGCATTAGGGCACAGCAGAGACAGTATGCAGCACTGGAGCCAGTATTCAAAGCCCTGGGAGGGGGCAGCTCAGTAGACTACTCATTACGAGATGACCTTGTTCATTTTTGGGGCCGTATATACATACCCGCAGGAGGTAGGATCCGGGAGGACATACTTAGGGAGGCACAGTGCACTCGGTACTCAGTGCACCCCGGGATCACAAAGATGACGGCGGACCTATGGAAGACTATGTACTGGCCTGGGATGAAGAGAGAGATCATAGCTTGGGTGACGTACTGCGAGACCTGTCAGCGGGTGAAGGCAGAGTGCAAGAGCCCTGAAGGGTTGCTACAGCCGTTACCAGTCCCAGAGTGGAAGTTCAAGGATATAGCCATGGATTTTGTGCATGGGCTACCGCAGTCTCACTCTGGGCACGATTCCATCTGGGTCATGGTGGATAGATTGACCAAGGTGGCCAGATTCATTCCAGTCCGGAAGGACACTTTAGTTACTGTATTAGTGAGATTGTTTGTGGAGCAGTTCGTCAGGTACCACGACGTGCCAGGGACGATTATTTCAGATAGGGATGGTCGCTTTACTTCGAGGGAGTGGAAAGCAGTGCAGGCATATCTGGGGTCTCGACTCACCTTCAGCACTGCCTTCCATCCACAGACCGACAGTCAGACAGAGCGCACCAACAGGACGATGGAGGACTTGCTACGTTTGTGCATCCTGGATATGGGGAAACCTTAGGAGAGGTTGTTACCACTGATAGAGTTTTCTTACAATAACATCCACCAAACAAGCATTGGGATGGCACCGTATGAGGCTCTATATGGGAGGAAATGTAAGACGTTGTTACCTTGGGTCCAGGGCGAGGATCCAAGAGCACTTGGATCAGAGTACATAGATGACATAGATGCTTTAGTATGGATAATTCGTGACCGGATGCTGGAGGCTCAGAGCCAGCAGGCCAAGTATTACGATGTAAGGAATCGAAAGGTGGAGTTCCTAGTAGGAGACAGGGTTTTCTTGAAGATACGACCGGTGCACGGTGTCTCGCGGGTGCGAAGATAGAAAAAGCTCAGCCCATAATTTATGGGGCCTTATGTGATCCTGGAGCGAATCGGCCCCTTGGCTTATAGGCTGGAGCTGCCATAGGAGTTGGTAAACCTGCACGACGTTTTCCACGTCTCCTCACTTCGGAGAGCCTTACTTCGGCCAGAGCAGCATGTTACGACTACAGCAGGCCCTATAGCATCCGACAGATCAGCCTGTCTGAAGCCCATCCACGTCGACGATACAGTCGTCTGAGTTCTGTGGATGAAGAAGGTTCCTCTTGTCAAGGTGTTGTGGTCCAATCATGGATGAGAGGAGAACACATGGGAACCAAGGGACCTCATGCAACAGCAATATCCTGGACTGTTCACCTCAGGTACACCATATACATGAGTTTATATTCTTTATTCTCATCTTGTATAGAATCCCGTAGACCCGAACTTAAATTTTGAGGATGAAATTATTTTTTTTGTTTATTGGGATTTGTAACATCCCTAATCCTACTAGACCCCATGAATGGTGTTAGGGCATAACATGAGCAGAGAAGGGTGAGTTGAGACAGGGAGGTGACCTTACGACTCTTTGAGTTAGGGTGAGCTCACACAGGGTCCCCTATGGTCCACAAGTCAACATAGGTCAAACTACCAAAATTGGACTCACAAGTACAAGTTGAACTCGCCACTATGCTCCTAACCCTAATGGAGACCCATTTGACCAAGAACCCCACCAATTGGTCACCCAAATATGCCAAATTGACCAAAGTTAAACCTGTGTCAACATAGCCCTATTCAACACAATTGGACTCAATTGACCTTCAATACCTCAAAGTGACCTTACCTAGGTTACCCTAATCCCTAAGGAAGGTCATTAGGTCAATAATCACTAAATAATTCCACTCAATTTCAAGGTATTGACCAAAGTCAACTCTTAGTCAACATAGCCCAAATCAACCCAATCAAGGACCAATTGGCCTTCAATTTAGCAAATTGACTTAACCCCTAACCTTATAACCCCATTATGAATCTAATGGACCCAAAAGCCCCATCATGTGGTCAACCAATACCTTCAATTTGACCAAAGTCAACCTTAGGCTAAATTGGGTGAAACTCACACCATATGGATCAATTAACCAAATTGAAGCCACACCATGACTCAATGGACTTTGGGTAAGATCATAGGACTCATGGCCATCAAGTGGGGCTAACCCACTCATCATTTTTACCAAGTCAACTCAAAAGTCAACCATGGTCAACATAAGGCCTTAAAGGGAGAAATCAAAGACCAAATGAAATTCAATGAACCACGCCCCCCCCCCCCCCCCCACCATGCCAAACCAGTTTGACACAAGCCTATTGGCACCCCACATCTGAAATTGGAGAGAGAGAATGTGCTTGGGGGGGAATGGCATTTTTCTCTTAAGGAGAAAAGCACTTTTGGGTGTAATGGAGGTACATGGCCCTTGCCACCTCTACCCAAGCCTATAGTCGAACTCCCCAACCCATGAATAGTCATTTCAGGGCATGGCAGCCTCCCAACTGCTGAGGGGAAACTGTACCATCCATGGCCGAGACACCCCCACTGCATCTCTTCTTTACAGCCATCACCACCTCAAATTGAGCATCCCATTAGCTTCAGAAGGCCCTTAGCAGTCGAGCCAGCTTATTGGAGCAGAGGAAACAGTGGAGAATCCACAGATCGAGCACCAGAGATGCCTTCTGCGGTGGTCGTGTCGCCGCCAATCGACAGCCACCACCTCAACGTAGGTGGTGGTGGTGGTGGCCGGCAGTGGTGGCCGGCAGTGGTGGCCCTCGGGTGGACGAGAAATGGAGGTGGAAATCAGCCCAGCTTGAAGCATTTCTGGCCATTCGCTGGTGGTAGAAGACATAATCACAACCATTAATTCGTAGAGCTGATGGCTATATGCAGGCCAGAATTAATATACATGAAATTATTCTGTCACACTTTATACAGTAAATTGAACTCAATATTTAGGCTGCTTAGAGGTTGTTTTAGGCAAAAGTTCCTGAGACAACTTTTGTAGCCCATGGGTCTACTGTCTATAGGGCTTTGAATCACCAAGTGTGGTGGCCTACAGCTCCTTGTAGGTCCATTATACTGAGACATGTCCTAAAATGTGTTCAGACCTTATTTTGTAGATACATACCACATGGTTGCTTGGATTAGTCTAATATTTTAGACATAGTTGTAAATAGCATAGATACACCCCCTGCCCAGAAATCATAATTTTTGGGTAACATTTTCCTATAGTTTTATGATAAATATGATTTTTCATATTAATGAAATAAAAGTTGTTAGATAAAAGCAAAATGACCCAAATCTTGGGTGGCATGATTGTTAGACCCTACTTAGTAACGTGTCAAAATTTGAGACCATTTGGCTCACTGTAGAACATAATCTCTCATATAAAAGTGAGGTTAGATCTTAGATTTACTCTAGAGGGGGGTGAATAGAGTATTAAAAGTTTTTCACTTATTTTTATAGCAGAATTAAAATAGTGATACTTATATGTGTATTGAGTGAGTTATAAAAACAAACACAAAGAGAGCACACAGCACAATACAGAAAAATAAACACAGCACAGAGGAAACAAGGATTTTATAGTAGTTCCCCAATAAACCTGGGTACGTATACTCTTCTACCACCCTTGGTAGGATTCCACTAGGTTTTTGATCAGGTGCCCTATCACCAATGGGGTTTTGATCAGGTGCCCAAAACACCAAGGAGCTTTTGATCAGGTGCTCTAACCAAACTACAGGTTTTTTGTTCAGGTGCCCTGCCACCAAGGGGTTAACTTTTGAAGGGTGTTATAACCATGTACAAGATGAGATAAGAAGGGTTTAGATGTTCTTCTCTGTCAATATTCTGAGAGAAGACTAGTGGATTGATGATGTAAAGCTCCCCCTATCTGATATAAAATGTTTGACAGTAGATGGCTGGAGCTTTCTCCGGAATGTACTGATCTTCCTGTAGCTGATGAATCTGAGAGAATAAGTTCCTCAGATAATTGTTGCTCTTTGAAGATCTGATCTTGCAGCAGAGACTGAGAGATTGATCTTGATGATGTTCTCAGTGAATGAGGTGCTGCTTGAAGAAGATGAAGATGATTTGTTAGCTTTTTCTTTCTTCTTCCTGCATATTTTCTCGACTGTATTCCTCTTCCTCTTTCTTTTTCCTGTACAGTTATTCTCTGATATCTTCTGTAATGCAGTCGTGAAAACTGTATATCTTCTTCCTTATTTTGTTTTGAAATCTCTGACAGATTTGAAATTCAAATCCTCTGTATAAGGAATATAATATTCTGAATTGAATGTTTCCTTAGAACTGCAAACCAAGACTTTAATTCCTTTTTCCTTTTTAATTAATGACATCCTTTTCCGCCAAACGGCTATTTTCTCGGGAAGAGAATGGAAAGGAATAATATAAAAAGGAAGGATATAATATTTGACTTATCTGGAATAAATAGAGTCGTTGCGGAAAGATCTGAGTTCAGAGAATAATATAACTGATCTTCTGAAATAAATCCGTTGTAGAGAAATTTTCGTCGATCTGAGAAACAAGTTCGTCGAACAGAATTAGATTCGTCGATCTCAGAGATGAGTTCCTCGACATGAAGATATTCGTCGAACGCACGCTGGAGTTTGTTGAACTGAGAGAACTTATCTGCTGGCCTGGCTGGAGAGCTAAGTTCGTCGAGCTGAAAAAAATATTCGTCGATCTGAGCATCTGATACTTATTCTTGGAACGCAGAGCTGAGTTCGTCAAACGCTGAGACTGGGAGGTTCATCAAACGCTGAGACTTGATCAACCCCTGAGACTTGGTCAACCGCTGAGACATGGTTCAACAACCGCTGAGATGAGGTTCATCAACCGCTGAGATGAGCTTTCGTCGACCGCTGAGAGCATTTCATCGAACGCAGAGAGGAGTTCGACGAACGCAGAATGAGTTCGTCGAACGCAGAACCTTGGCAAGTTCGTCAAACGCAGGAGCATGTCGTTCATCGAACGCAAGATGGAGTTCGTCGAACGCAGTATGGAGTTCGTCGAATGCAGAAACTGATTCTTTTCCTTAGTTCTATCAGCCTAAAACCTTGACCCTTAAGACTATACATTGGGGTCAACTTAGTCCTAATAAACAGATAGTGATCCTATCCCAAATCAATAATAGGGTTGTTCCAACAATCTCCCCCTATTTGGGTTAGGACACTATTTAACAAAAATTGAATAATAAACAAAACAACAGAGCATATATATCTGATAGATTTTTAATATTTCAGCAGATATATAAAATATGATACTCTGAGTTTTGAAATTTTTACATTGAAAATAAAACTAATAAAAGCAAATAAATAGAACCTTTGACTTTTCTCTGAATTCTGACATTGCCTTCAGCTTTCTGAATTTGATTGTCTGAACTGTAGCTTTATAATCTGAATCTGCTTTGCTACCAATCTGCATTGGAATCTATTATAACTGAATCTGAAACAAAGCTAAAACTGCAAACTGCTGTGAGCTTCTTCATCAACTGAATGATTTTTGCTTCTCCATGCAGCATTTCCTCTTGAAACTGGAGCATCTTCATAAAACAACTCCCCCTATCATAAAGGAGTTTCTTCAAAACCTCTCCCCCTGTCAAAAGGAAAGTATCTCCCCTAACAAAAAGGAGCTTCTTCAAGAAACTTCTCCCCCTGACAAAAAGGAGCTTCTTCAAGAAATCTCTCCCCATGCCTAGTTTCAGAAAGGCCTGAAGCTAGGCCCCTAGAAGAAGGGACATTTGAAGAGGTGGGGAAGGATGCAATCTTTTTGAAGAAATATTGCTATTTTTCACATTCCTTTATTTCTGCTACTGGGAGTTTGATTCTGACACCAATTGAAAGTCCTCTGATATCAGTTGAGGTCTCTGATATCAAAAGAAAATTGAGTTTGATCCTGGTGGTCAATGACTTCTTAAGTTGTTATTCTTCAAACAATTGAAGAATATCTTGGAAGAAATGACTGCTTGAGATAGTGATCCTGTACCTGCAAAATGTCTTTGGTAGAGGTGGTGTTCCTCTCCTTATTTGATACATTAGATGTTCTTGACCCAGACTACTTTGGGTCCTTTTGTTTTTCTACAAAACTCTGAAATGAAAGACATTTCAGGCTGATCCTTATAACCTTGAGGATGATATCTCCTTGGAGGAATTATCCATTCAGTGAAAGGATTGAAAGTATGTGAAGAATAAAAATTCCTTAGATTTTCTGTATAGTTTCCGTTTGACGAACTGGGCTGAGTTCGTCGATCGCGGTTCGACGAAGTGAAGTGCTTTCGTCGAGCGTCGTTCAAATAATAACTATACTGAAATTCATGCTTCAGAGTTCGTCAATCTCTGTTCGACGAAATGAACTGCTTTTGCCGAGCTCCGTTCGACGAATTTTGCTAAATTTCTGTATTCTTAACAGCCTTGCTTGAAATGTTTTCATCTATTTCTACAGCCTCTTTGCCCTTGGCAAAAATGAATTTTACTGGTGTAGAAAGTATGTTTTTCTTAATCAGAGGTGGCTCACTTGATGATGCACCTAAGCACAGTTTGCCACTTAATCTGGCATTCACTGTGCTTGTGATGTCCATCAGTTTGATGATTCTCCCATTTAGGGATCCTTCAAATTTCTTAGCTTCAGACAACTTGTTCTCAATGAGAACAATGTGTTCTCTGGAGGCAGCCAAATCTTTCTTAAGATTAGCATTTTCTTCACTCAGTTGGTTCATTTCAGCCAACTGATTTCTGAGAGAGATTATCTCTTTCTCAGATTTGATTAAATCTGAGCAAAGAACTTTGAATTCATCTTTGACTTCAATTGAATTAAAATCAATGTTTGAGATTACCTGATCAGTATCATTGTCAGACTCTGATTCATCTGAGTTGTTTGCTGAGGCATTGATAGCCATCATGCAGAAATTATTTTCTTCTTCATCATCATCATCATCACTGGAGCTGGATGAAGATGCATTTTCTGACTCACTGCTTGAGTCATAGACAGCCATCAAGCATTGGTCATTCTCATTTGATTTTTCTTCATCTTCAGAAGAGCTGGATGAAGATTCTGAGTCAGTTTCACTCCATGTTTCAGCTACAAACCCTCTTCCCTTATGCTTGTATTTGTGGGAGGATGGCTTGCTGGAGTGCCTCTTTTCTTATTTGTCTTTTCTCTTCTCCTTCTTTTGGTTCTCTGGACACTCAGGCAGAATGTGACCAGGTTTCCTGCAGCCAAAACAAATAATTTCTTTAGAACTTGATTCATCATACCTTGGCTTATCTCTGGATCTTGAATCCTTCTTTCTAAAATCTTTTATAGCCATCTTATAGAATCTCTTGGCTAGTAAGCTCATAAACTCCACTTCTCCTTGAGCTTTTTCTTCTTCTTCAGTAGCTTGGAAAGCTATACTTCTCTCCTTCTTGGATGCTGGAGATGAAGTGGATTGTTCAGCTTCTCTGGACTTGATAAGCTGCTCATAGGACTTAAGTTTGCCTAACAAGCTCTCAGTGGAGATCTCATTAAGGCTTCTGGCTTCCTTGATTGGCCAGATCCTAGAGTCCCATGTGCTAGGGAAGCACATTAAGATCTTATCATTGACCTCAGTGATGGAGATCACTTTGTCTAAGGTCTTCAGCTCATTGATTATGAGGCTGAGCCTGTTGTACATATCAGCCAATGTCTCAGATTCTCCTTTCTTGAAATTTTAATACTGGGAGATTAGGTGAGATCTTCTATCTTTTCTTTCATCTACTGATCCTTCAACCATATTGTTGAGTGACATCCAGATTTCCCTTGCTGAAGTGCATTCCACAACTTTTTGAAAAATGCCATCAGACATTGTCTGTGCCAATATGTTCATAGCTTTGGCATCAGCACTTCTCTGCTTCTTTTGAGCATCTATCCATTCAGGAGACGGAACAACATTATTTGTTGTTGTGGTTTCAGCACTTGTTGTTGCTGTAAGTGTAGGAGGTCCTGTCAAAATAACATTAAAATGTCCTCATCAATAGAATTCATGTACAATTTGATCATTGCCTTCCATTGTGCAAACTTATTTAGATTGCACATAGGTGGTCTTGTGCTTGAATATTCTTTGTTTTGTGCCATGAGTTTTTAAGCAAAAGAAACTCTAGAAAAAATTAAAGATCTAATTGATCTTTTTGATTAAGGTGTTAGCCTGTAAAGAATCAACCAACCTTTGATACCAATTGAAAGTGAGATTAGATCTTAGATTTACTCTAGAGGGGGGTGAATAGAGTATTAAAAGTTTTTCACTTATTTTTATAACGGAATTAAAATAGTGATACTTATATGTGTATTGAGTGAGTTATACAAACAAACACAAAGAGAGCACACAGCACAATACAGAAAAATAAAAACAACACAGAGGACACAAGGATTTTATAGTAGTTCCCCAATAAACTTGGGTACGTCTACTCTTCTACCACCCTTGGTAGGATTCCACTAGGTTTTTGATCAGGTGCCCTATCACCAATGGGGTTTTGATCAGGTGCCCAAAACACCAAGGAGCTTTTGATCAGGTGCTCTAACCAAACTACAGGTTTTTGTTCAGGTGCCCTGCCACCAAGGGGTTAACTTTTGAAGGGAGTTATAACCCTATACGAGATGAGATAAGAAGGAATTAGATGTTCTTCTCTGTCAATATTCTGAGAGAAGACTAGTGGATTGGTGATGTAAAGCTCCCCCTGTCTGATATAAAATGTTTGACAGTAGATGGCTGGAGCTTTCTCTTTAATGTACTGATCTTCCTGTAGCTGATGAATTTGAGAGAATAAGTTCCTCAGATTATTGTTGCTCTTTGAAGATCTGATCTTGCAACAGAGACTGGGAGATTGATCTTGATGATGTTCTCAGTGAATGAGGTGCTGCTTGAAGAAGATGAAGATGATCTGTTAGCTTTTTCATTCTTCTTCCTGCATATTTTTCTCACCTGTATTCCTCTTCCTCTTTCTTTTTCCTGTACAGTTATTCTCAGATATCTTCTGTAATGCTGTCGTGAAAACTGTATATCTTCTTCCTTATTTTGTTTTGAAATCTCTGACAGATTTGAAATTCAAATCCTCTGTATAAGGAATAAAATATTCTGAATTGAATGTTTCCTTGGCACTGCAAACCAAGAGTTTAATTCCTTTTTCCTTTTTAATTAATGATATCCTTTTCGGCCAAATGGCTATTTTCTCGGGAAGAGAATGGAAAGGAATAATATAAAAAGGAAGTATATAATCCTTGACTTATCTAGAATAAATAGAGTCGTTGCTGAAAGATCTGAGTTCAGAGAATAATATAACTGATCTTCTGAAATAAATTTGCTGTAGAGAAATTTTCGTCGATCTGAGAAACAAGTTCGTCGAATAGAATTGGATTCGTCGATCTCAGAGATGAGTTCGTCGACCTGAAGATATTTGTCGAATGCACGCTAGAGTTCATTGAACTGAGAGAACTTATCTGCCAGCCTGGCTGGAGAGCTAAGTTCGCCGAGCTGAAAAAATACTTTCGTCGATCTGAACATCTGATACTTATTCTTTGAACGCAGAGCTGAGTTTGTCGAACGCTGAGACTGGGAGGTTCGTCGAACGCTGAGAATTGATCAACCGCTGAGACTTGGTCAACCGCTGAGACGAGGTTCAACAACCGCTGAGATGAGGTTCATCAACCGCTGAGATGACCTTTCGTCGACCGCTGAGAGCATTTCGTCGAACGCAGAGAGGAGTTCGTTGAACGCAGAATGAGTTCGTCGAACGCAAAACCTTGGCAAGTTCGTCGAACGCAGGAACATGTCGTTCGTCGAATGCAGGATGGAGTTCGTCGAACGCAGTATGGAGTTCGTCGAACACAGAAACTGATTCTTTTCCTTAGTTCTATCAGCCTAAAACCTTGACCCTTAAGACTATACATTGGGGTCAACTTAGTCCTAATAAATAGATAGTGATCCTAGCCCAAATCAGTAATAGGGTTGTTCCGACATCATATTCATAGGAATGTGATGTATGGAGAGGTGGTGTGCATATAACACATTTGTGTATTTTGTGATTTCATCACTCATGGCTTGTGGTATGCTCATGAAATTTGGGAACACACCTATCACAAAGGAAGGTATCATTTCTAGAAATTTTAGGATTTTTGGAAAAAAAATCCTAAGTAATTGAATAATAATGTGTTTGTCACAAAAATGTATTAATCAAATAAAAGTTACCAAATAACTTAGGATAAATCTGATTTTCTGTCACAAGATATTGTAGGATGTTATACACCTCTCGAAATTTTTTTGGGATTCTTGGAATAAATTTTCTTGGTCATTTGAGCATAATGGATTTTGTCACAAAGGGTATTAATGAAATAAACATCGCCTAAGTTCCAGGGAAAAATCCAATACTCTATCACATGATGTTTTACCTTAAAATATATCTATGGAAATTTTGGCATGATTTTTGGAAGTCATTCACACTGTAAATTACCAAAAATGCTCTTTTTCACACTTATGTATTAATGGATTTATATGGTCAATATTCTCTGGAAAATTATGAAAATTTGGCTATACTGTATTTTGATCATTACAAGTCTATGGTAATTTTTGTAGAATTTTTGGATTAGTTATTTTGGTACTTACTATGTAATGTGCGCAATTGATTTAAATGTTTAAATATTTAAATAGTGGTCTTAAATATTATGAAAAATTAAGAAATCCAGTCAGCCATGATATTTATATATTACATGTCACTGATAATTTATTGGGAGCATTTTGACTTCAGAAAATTGTACTTTTATAAATGGCCAAAATAGTTGGGAAAATTATGAATTTCTGATCATCTTGTAATTAGGTCATGTTTAACCTATGGTAAAAATTTTAAGACATTTGGACATGTTTTAGTAATGTTCACATTATAGAGATCATATTAGTTCAATGTTGACTGGGTCTGCGATTAGCAAAAACTTGTGGTAGTGTTTAGGCTAGGCCAAACATGTGAGAATGGAATGAAATTTGGAACACAACATTAGGGCATACATAACTATAATTCACATAAGTTGTAGGCTAATTGGAGAAAGTCTACCCTATATAGAATATTGAACGGGAAGCACGTCTCGGTGAACAATTGGAGTATTTTTGGGAGCTTCCCATCAGTGGCAGTTATAGTGACACTTAAGGTGATCATGATGCATTCAAGGTTAGTGGTGAGCATATAGGTGAACATCTAAGTATATGCACCACTCATCGTTAAAAAGGTCGTCAAGTTACCTAAAAGAGTCTAAATCACAGTTAAGTAATTTAGAGCAACCATGAGGGTAACCTTGACAAGGGTAGTAACCAATAAAAGTAAATATTCTGAGAAAGGAAGGTTTGGGATGTCATCCCAGAATATCATCTAGTACCGCTGTGAGCCCTTCACCAGGTTGACCTCGGGAAGTCCAAAATTCACCTTAAATTACTATGATCGCTTAAGTAACAAACAAGAGTAACCATAACTGAGATAGACTGAGAAAAGTAAACCTCGTCCTACTAGGAGGGACAGAACGGTTCAAGAGTAGTTAGTCCTACGAGCTGGAGGCTCGGGTAATGTAATAAATCTTACATGTGCATAAACTAGTGGCAGGTCTTCGGTACGGGTCCATATGTCACACTAATGGCGGTACGTTGACTTTGGTGGGGTGTGGTGAGTTTGAGGGACAGTAGGTTACTTTACTGCGGTCTAGCAGACAATCCCTAGTAACCCATCCCCCGACCATAAAAGTCAGGCGGGATGCCAGCAAGAGTATGCAAAAGCTCACGGAAGTGCACCTAGGACGTGTACAACAGCGAACGTAAGGTCTAGGTCTGGCAGTATGTATGCCCACCTAGAAGTGGAGTGCCCGATTCACTGATTCCGTTGCCACGACGAAAGTACCTGAGAGGCTTGCTACCTCCGAAAAGCGAAAACTAAAGGTCTGTGCACGTAGAGTCGTATGAGTGAGTTGCACTGTATGAACATAACATATCATAAGATTCATAACATCATAATGACATATACATTTGCAGACCCTTATCATATAAATTAGTATGTGCTCTTTTATATGATAAGTTATAATTCCGGAAATCTTAACTTATAAGTTTGTATGGGCATTCATATAAGTTAAGGTACTCTAGATGATAGTGTGGTAGTCTTCTTTATCACTTCACTTGCGTTTTTTTTGCTTACTTGATGCTCGTTATTTACGTACTATTGTTGTTCTATTTACTGTTATTCTTGCTGCTCGTTCATTCATTATACTGCTAGTATATTCCATGTCACCTGTACCTTCTTTTACCCCCTTGTTGTCCTCCATTTTGTCCTCCCGCTCGATACCTAGGAGTCGGGGGGTGAGGACAAAATGGCTTTGTTTTTTTACTAATGGTCTGATGTGGCTGTAACACTAAGAGATCTAGGAGTAGGAGCCGCAGTTCATCAGGCGGGATGAGACGGCAGACACTGAGGAGCAGATGTCGCGCATCACTACTTCCACATGGCGACAGGTTGGAGAGTATTTTGTGTTGCTTCCGCAAGTAGAGTGAGAGAGTGATTTACCTTTATTAATCACTTTTTAGATCTGTACTAGGCTTAAGCCCCTGCACTCTCTTAGTTTTGTTTCATTGTGGACTATTTGCACTCTCTTATATATATACATATATGTGTGATGTGGTTGTGGACTGGTTTTATTTGTACTTATTATTTCTTACAATTGGCCTGTGATATGATCGATTTAGCCGGCAGGATCGGCGTTGAACGGTGACTGCTAACCCGTGAGTTGGGGTCACTGTAAGACGGTGGTTCTGGACATAAGATCTGGGAACTCTCCGGTAAGGAGGAGAGGGATCTTACACTATATCCAGGACCTACCGTCAGCGGTAAGTGCTACCGCCCCATTGTAGATCACAATACTGAGCTTCAACTTTATTCAGCAATGCATTTCTTGATCGCACTAATAGGGTATTGTTACTGTAGTTCCTGCACAATATAAACACATGTCAAACATGATCAAATACATGTTGAGATTTGTTATTCTCAAACCAAGAGAGGCGGAATGCTTATCCCAACAACCAGCACATTTCTTCAGAAAAAGCTATAAAACGCCCAAACCTTCATTTGCTGACACGCAACCAGAGGGACAAGGGAGGGCTCCGAGGTTTTTCGATGAGGGCTTAGCACTTTGCTCGCTCCTTTGCTCGGAATCTGCTTTATTCGCTTCCAAGTTTGCTCTCTTTCAAGACTCTGAAGAACGCTCCTGAGAGCACTGGAGAAGGCACCAAAGAACGCTCTCATGGGAGGCTTTGAAGAATTAACTTTTTTCTCCTTTTCTCTCTCAAAAAAGCTTGTAAATGGAGAGGTGGCCTGACACTCTCCTGGAAACTTAATCTCTTGTAACCGCCAAGGAACTTGTGGAATTTGGCAGACACAGATCCGACCACATGATTTTTTACCCTTTTCGGGTTTTCCACGCTAAACATCTCACCGTCATTGCTGTTGGTTCTCTTTTGATTGTTTGCGCGCTTGGCTCAATCTCGAGCTAAGGGCGGTCCGATTCTTCGGACCGGGAGAAAGCTGAGTGACCCGGAACACTTATGAATAGCCAAACTCTTAAAACTATGCTTGTGATTATTCACTAATGTGGATGGCCAAAAAATGTAGTGATAATATTAGCGGTCAAAAAAAAATTATAAGTTTTAAATTTTAGGATAGGAATAGCCAAAACAAGTGTGGGAATATGAAGGCCTGATTTATATCCGGGATGGGTTACACATCAAAATTTTTGTACTCCCTTGCTTCGGCTTTTTTGGTACAATTTTTTTTGTACGCTAAAAAAGTGCAGGTGGCTGAGCTGGCAATCATTCGATCGTCTGGGTCTGATCACCTGTTTTTTTAGTTGATATTAGCAGTCTGAAACTGGCTATTCGCAGTCCATCGCTATTCGTAGTCCATAAATTTTATTTGTAGTCCAAAATTATATTTACACCCCACTCCCATCCCAAATAAGCGAAATATTTTGTTGATTTATTAAGCACTAGAAGCCTAGAGAAACATTTTAAAAACTCAAACAATTTAAAAACTAGCGGGAAAACAAGTTAAATGACATGCATAGAAGTCTAAACCAAGTTAAATGACATGCAAACCTTCCTCTTGTAAGACCCCTTTTTTTGCTTTGCTATAGGGTCTTATGCCCAGAACCGCCGCTTTGCGGTGACACCAACGCTCGAAAAGGTCGCCACTACAAAACGTCGATCCTACCGGCAACATCGATCACAGAAAATGAAGATTACAAGTGAACATAAAAAAGTTCAAGTCCACATCACATGAAATATAAATCTCAGAATAATAGAGGTCCACATATAGTAACTGAATAAAAAGATAACAATAATAAGGACTCCTGTCCATTACATCATATCCTCACTACAAGCACTCTCGCGGAAGCAACTACTAAAAATCACTCACATATCCTAAAATAGGTGCTCCTGTGCTAGACTGTCCCGCCTCCATCTGCATCGGCCTCTGGTGCTGCTGCGTCTCTTCGGTCCCCTAAAATAATAAGGTCCACCGACCGTTAGTCAAAAGACTAAGCCAATCCCCCACCCTTCCCCTAGTGACTCATAGGCACTGAACGGGAGGAATAAAGCGGAGGACAGCAAGGGGTATAAACAAGCAGATGACGGTGAATCTAATCTACAGGAAATGTCTATCATACGTAGTATATATTACAGTGAGTAAAATAATAATAAGTAAGCGGTAATAAGTAAAACAATAATAAGAAAAGTAAATAAAGAAGAGTAACCTTGATTTATAGGAATGCCCATACAGACCTATAGACCAAGGGGTCGTTTGGTAGGGTCTATCGTATAAAAAGTCTCATACTGATTTATACGATAGAGGTAGGGTTGAAATGCAATGCTTATGTAATGACATACAGAGTTATGCAGTTTAATGTTATGTTCACATAAGTGCAACTCACACACTTCGACTCTATGCACACAGACCTTTAGTTCCCCCTTTTTGGAGCTAGCAAAACTCTCAGGATACTCCCGTAGTGGAAAACAGAAGCGGTGGGTTGGGCCTCGCCCACCTCTAGGTTGGTATCTGCACTACCTAACCTAGACCTATCGTACACCTCAATGCTAAGAACACAACATCGGAGCTCCTGCGTACTCTTATTGGCTAGTCCACCAGACTTTTCCTTGGCAAAGTGTTAACCACACTTACCAAGCCAAAGTATCGACGTCGGTGTGACGATCATCAATACTAAAGACCCACCACCTTTATGCACATACATTCATGATTACTATACATATATCTCTGAGCCATAAGCTCTCTGGGCTAACCCACCCATCACCATAACCTTCTGAGCCACCGGCTCGCCAGACTAACCCGTCCGTACCTACAACCACCAAGCCTACTGCTCGTAAGACCAAACCAACGAACTACCCATAACAACGGGGTGTAGGTGAGTGTATTATTAAGTTAATCTTGCACAACCACTTACTCCTACCATTTAGAGTTAATCTTGGACTTCCCGAGGTCTACCCTGTGAGGGGCTCGCAGCGGTACTAGGAGGTACGATGGGATGATAGCCCAAACCGCCCTTTACAAGACACTTATTTTTATTAATGTCTACCATTAAACATACCCCTCTTACCATTTCACTTGAGTTAACCATAAGTGTTTTATGACTCTCCAAGGGAAATGTGATCTTTCGTCAATCCCGAGCACAGCCTTGCCCCTTAGCTTATCGGGCACACTCAACATATAGACTCCTATTGGTGACCTCAAATCTCCTCAACCAAGTACACCATCTACCTCCAATTCCCACCTAATGGTCTACAAGTTACTCAAGTCTTACAATTTTATTATACACAGACCAAGTGAGCCATATGAGGTGCATGAGAGGAGGTACTCCAAATAATCATCCAAAAGACCCAAGAACATTATTGGGGGTGTGTTATGACATTTTAACACCCTCTCCAGAAATTCATAATTTTTCCTACTTTATTTAGTATTTATTATAATTTCTCCAAAATCAGGGAGCCTATGATTTTGTACAGCATGTATGGTTTTCTGATAAGTTATGGCCTTACTAATATTTGTAAAACTATGTAACAATAAAATAACTATTGGAAAAATGACCCTCAATGTTCTCTTGATTTGAAGAAGGTTTACACTCAATACTAAGTGCAAGTTGTATTTAATAAACCCCATTCTGTTTGATGACCATGCAGGATTAGGTCATACCATGGTGTGATGTATGTTCTATAGGTTTACTATCAAAACCGCTGAGACAAGCTCTCAGTCTCAGCTGAACCGCTGAGACAAGGCCAGGAGCCGCTGAGAAGGTGTCTGGGCCTGCTGAGCTGCAGATAGAAGAAAACCGCTGAGACAACTGTCTGTCTCAGCCGATCCGCTGGGATGGGATAGAAGTAGCCACTGAGATGGTAGGCCATCTCAGCCCAATCGCTGAGACAGATTCAAAATGATCTGGCGGGTTCTGCTTTTGGCTGAGCTGCAGAAAGGCTTCTTAGGGTCTACCAATCACTCCCATAATTGTCAGAAGGATAGCTAAGAGCCATTGAAGATCATTAAAGTATAAAAGAATAAGTTAGGGCTTTGTAAAGTCTCTCTCTCTCACAGTTTACTCTCAAGCACACAAAAGAAGAACATTACAATTCCATTGTCGGCAGCCAAGAAACTTACTCTTCCTGATTACCTGAGGCTGCAAAAAGAGAAGAGATTGCTCATGTTGTTTAACTTAAGAAAGAGCAAGCTGATCCTGTTCATCATCTGAAGGAAAGGATCAAGAAGAATCGGGTTAGGGCATTCCTACTCCTCCCTGGTTCAAGACTGCAACAACAGTTGTTCAGAAGCAGAAGACCACCTCTTTTATCTTCTGATTGTAACCCCATATTATTACTTCTGTAGGAACTTAATTGTTTTGAGTTTGTAGGGCATCTTTGTCTGAGGGTGTAGGGTTATTTGGCCTGAGCTGTAGAGCTGAGAGGTCAGCTTGAGGGTAGGATCATTGTGTGATCTGAGGTTGGGTTGTTGAGCTTGAGGTAGGGTTATTGTGCCTGAGGTAGGGTTTGGGAAAACCTGAGGGATCTGTGTTGTAGGCTCTTGGAGTTGAGTTTGGAAAAGTTGGCCTTATCTAACTCATTGTTAGAAAGGTGAAGGGGGAAAGAGGACTGATGAGTAGTATTTTTATCTAATATTATTATAGTTTTTAGGCTAATAATAATTTGAATTTATAAATAATATGTCTATTTTATCTAAATAATCATTTCTATTCATAATTGTTTACTAACTTAAATTTATTTTATGTTTTTTAGGATTTCTGGAGTTTTTACCGAAAAATGCAAGTACACGCCCTCAGTCACGCCCGTGACCAAGGGCGTGTCAACATAAAACTCATTCCAGGCCTACTGCCGCCAACCTGGACTCATTCCAAGAAGAATTCCAATGTCACGCCCGTGTACTTCAAGTCACGCCCGTGACCTTGCAGTGTCACGCCCGTGCACCTCCTCCAGCTCAGTCGGCCGTGTCCTGAAGACATGACGCAATTTTCGCCCTATACACGCCCGCGACACAACATGTCACACCCGTGACTTTCAACTGTCACGCCCGTGTATCCTCCAGCCAATCTCACCGCTCATCCAGCAGTCACGCCCTGATCCAGCCATGTACACGCCCATGACTTACAATGTCACGCCCGTGTAATATTTGTCGTCAGAGTCACGCAGCCTTCCCGCCGAAGAATTCCCGCGCCAGTGCCTGTTTTAAGATTACACGCCCTTGGTCACGGGCGTAACCAAGGGCGTGACGCGCTTGTAACACCTGCAGTAACTCCAGAACGCACCTCTCCCGCTCCAGCTTTGATCACATCCATTACACGCCCTTGGTCACGGGCGTGACCAAGGGCGTGTAACCCCAACTTTTGCCTATAAAAAGGCAGCTCTTCCAGATCTCAAGGAATCCCTTTTTCTACCCTCCTTGGGTCGAAACTTCTTTCCTTCTGCCCCCTTTTGGGGTAGAATTGTTCTTTTCAATTCCTGTATTAGTTTAGATTTTAATTTTATGTAATTTCAATTTATGCAATGTAGTCTTTGTTTTCATTTCATGCAAAGTTTTCAATTCTTATGTAATTCAATTTCCTTTTAATAAAAAAATGTCTTTTCCATTCATTTCCTCTTTTTATTTTCATGTCATTTTATTTAATTTTTTAGATCTTGAAATTTGCACGTCTTGGATGAAATAATTTCTTATTCGTTTTTATCTCTTTTCCTCCTTCGATTTATTCTTGATTTATCTTGATATCATATGTCTATGTATGACTTCAAATCTGTTTTTGTATTCTAGTTAGCCGAACCAGCTCGTGAGTACGAATCGATCGCTCAGGAATAAAAAGAGTTGCACGCAACCCTCGAGAGTGGATGAAGTAAATCTTCTGAATATGAGTCAAATCCTATAGTGGGATTCACCTCGTTAAAGCAAGTTTAATTAGGGGTTTTGATTATAGAACGAGAGTTCGGTCGATCAACCTAATCTTAGTTGGGCGCAGTCCTCGACCAAGGCGCGTCCATAATCCGAGAATCTCCACGGTCAAGGATTGGATTAGAAGTAGAATTTATCTCTTTTGATTTTCATTCCAAGTGTGCATTAATCAAGATTTGCTTTCTTTTTTTCTTTTTTTCGTATTTTAGTTTTTTTTATAAAAATAACTAATAAAATATGATTCGATAAAATAATAGTTTTGTTTTCCCGAAGTAAAAGTACTCGACAGCCTCGAGTCTAATACGACACTTGATATTTCTATATCCTATGCTATGAACGATAGGTACGCTTGCCTATTCTGTTTATAATATAATAAACCTTTAATTTTCACCATCAAGTTTTTGGCGCCGTTGCCGGGAAATTTTTTGTTGATATTTCGAAAAGGGGAAACGCTATTAATTTTATCTTTCTTTTTCTTTTTATTTTTTTTTAATAAATAAATAAATAATGAAAAAATGAAAAAAACTTATGCTATAATTAAATTTTTGGAAAGGACGCTTTGGGCTTGAATTCCCATCACAGCCTCTCCCTTCACCGGGTTGACTTTGGGAAGTCCAAGACTAATTTTAACATATAAAATAAAATTATTTTCTCATTTTTTCTTTTCTTTTTCATACTTAGTTTTCAACATTGGGGACAATGTTGAATTTTAAGTATGGGGGTATATTTCCTAATATTTAAATTTTTTAAAAAAATTAATTCCAAAAAAACAAAAAATATATAAAAATTTCAAAACTTAAAAAATTAATGATAATCAAGTAACCCCTTACTTAGGTTTTTGTTATTTCTAAAATCAAACATTTAAGAGTTTATTTATAAGCATTTTTAACTATTTTTAATTGACTAATCTTCTATTTTATCATGGTTAGTAAAAATTTAATTTTTAGTTGATATAGTTTTAAGGAATTTATTATGATCTTAATTTGATTAGAGTAATTTATTTAGCACTTTTTCTCTTTTATTTTAATTAGTCTCAATTTTGTAGTAGTTGTGCTTAACAACTTTAGATTTTAATTATTTTTACCTCATGCTTTTAGATCCTTACGAAATTTCAATTTACTATAGTTGCTCTCAAAATATTTCAATTTAATCTAAAATTTATTTTAGCCCTATCCAAAAAAAAATCATATGTCATGGAAATAAGTGGATAAAATTCATTATTCCCTAAACATATGCACCTCCCTTTTATGAAGTTTATTATGAAAAGATTATATGTCATGGAAAATGAGAGGATAAAATTCATCATTTTCCTAAACATGTACAAGTAGAAAAAAAAAAGATGGGGTGAGAGGATAAAATTCATCACCCCCAATCAAAGCTAGCTTCATGTTTACCCAAACCCCTTTAGCCAATATAATTGATTTTAGACTCAAATTAAAATATTGGGAGAGCATAAGTAGTAGTTTGAATTTTTCCGTAAGCCTCTTCAAAATTGGAGTTTTTATAATTCTAATCTAATTTTGATTCGCAAATTACTTAATTTTGTCTGCTAGTTAAATAATTTGAGAATTCATGGCTAAACATTTCTCTCTTTTTATCTTATTTTCATAATTTAGGACTTATCTCTTAAATCCCTAAATTTTATTTTTAAGCTTTCTTTTGATTCAAGAAAATTTTAGTTTGATTAAAAATATTATTAATGTCTTATGAATATCTATCATACTTTTGCTCTGGAATAGCAAAAGCTTAAGTATGGGGGTATTTGATGAGTAGTATTTTTATCTAATATTATTATAGTTTTTAGGCTAATAATAATTTGAATTTATAAATAATATGTCTATTTTATCTAAATAATCATTTCTATTCATAATTGTTTATTAACTTAAATTTTGTTTTATGTTTTTTAGGATTTCTGGAGTTTTTGCCGAAAAATGCAAGTGCACGCCCTCAGTCACGCCCGTGACCAAGGGCGTGTCAACATAAAAATCATTCCACACCTGCTGCCGCCAACCTGGACTCATTCCAAGAAGAATTCCAATGTCACGTCCGTGTACTTCAAGTCACGCCCGTGACCTTGCAGTGTCACGCCCGTGCACCTCCTCCAGCTCAGCCGACCGTGTCCTGAAGACATGATGCAATTTTCGCCCTGTACACGCCCGTGACACAACATGTCGCGCCCGTGACTTTCAATTATCACGCCCGTGTATCCTCCAGCTGATATCGCCGCTCATCCAGCAGTCATGCCCTGATCCAGCCATGTACACGCCCATGACTTACAATGTCACGCCCGTGTAATATTTGCCGCCAGAGTCACGCAGCCTTTCCGCCGAAGATTTCCCGCGCCAGTGCCTGTTTTAAGATTACATGCCCTTGGTCACGGGCGTGACCAAGGGCGTGACGCGCTTGTAACGCCTGCAGTAACTCCAGAACGCACCTCTCCCTCTCCAGCTTCGATCACGTCCATTACACGCCCTTGGTCACGGGCGTGACCAAGGGCGTGTAACCCCAACTTTTGCCTATAAAAAGGCAACTCTTCCAGATCTCAAGGCATCCCTTTTTCCACCCTCCTTGGGTCAAAACTTCTTTTCTTCTGCCCCCTTTTGGGGCATAATTATTCTTTTCAATTCCTGTATTAGTTTAGATTTTAATTTTATGTAATTTCAATTTATGCAATGTAGTCTTAGTTTTCATTTCATGCAAAGTTTTCAATTCTTATGTAATTCAATTTCCTTTTAATAAAAAAATGTCTTTTCCATTCATTTCCTCTTTTTATTTTCATGTCATTTTGATTAATTTTTTAGATCTTGAAATTTGCAAGTCTTGGATGAAATAATTTCTTATTCGTTTTTATCTCTTTTCCTCCTTCGATTTATTCTTGATATATCTTGATTTCATATGTCTATGTATGACTTCAAATCTATTTTCGTATTCTAGTTAGCTGAACCAGCTTGTGAGTACGAATCGATCGCTCAGGAATAAAAAGAGTTGCACGCAACCCTCGAGAAAGGATGATGTAAATCTTCTGAATAGGAGTCAAATCCTATAGTGGGATTCACCTCGTTAAAGCAAGTTTAGGGGTTTCGATTATAGAACGAGAGTTCGGTCGATCAACCTAATCTTAGTTGGGCGCAGTCCTCGACCAAGGCGTGTACCTAATCCGGGAATCTCCACAGTCAAGGATTGGATTAGAAGTAGAATTTATCTCTTTTGATTTTCATTCCATGTGCGCTTTGATCAAGATTTGCTTTCTTTTTTTCTTTTTTCGTATTTTAGTTTTTTTTTATAAAAATCACTAATAAAATATGATTCGATAAAATAATAGTTTTGTTTTCCCAAAGTAAAAGTACTCGACAGCCCCGAGTCTAATACGACACTTGATATTTGTATAGCCTATGCTATGAACGATAGGTACGCTTGCCTATTCTTTTTATAATATAATAAACCTTTAATTTTCACCATCAAGGACTACTCAAAACACCCTGTCTTGAGGAACCTCTATAAATCCTAGTGTGTTTTCTGTGCTTGATATTTTACTAACCTAAAATCAGAAAATAGTTAGCCTAAAATAAAAGAAACCTATTCACCCCCCCCCCCCCCCCTCTAGGTGACTAAGACTATATCCTAAATAAACTATCAAGTGGTATCAGAGCGAGGTTGGTCAAGAAGGACATAACTGTCTGACCAGATCCTATAAAGGAATAGTCTTATCTCAATCCAATGACCTCCACTGGATTGCAGAAGGAGATGGGATCCATGAAGTTACCCATATGCAACAAAGAAAACTTTGGCATATGGAAGCAAAGGGTTAGATTGTTCATGGAAGCATCTGACCCTAGGATTTACATCACAGTTAAACAAGGGCCTTTCACCTTTCAAACTGCCTCCTCCATAGATCCAATAAGGAGAGTGGCTAAGGCCTTCAATGACTTGACCAAGGATGAACTTGCACTGTTCACTATGGATAAAAGAGCACAAAACATAATTGTTAATGTTATTGATGACTCTACATTTCGGAACTTGGTACACTGCATAACTGCCATGGAAATGTGGGATACATTAGTAATATATATGGAAGGAACAGCTGAAGTGAGGGATGATAGAAAGTCACTCCTCAATCAAGAATATGAAGCCTTCAGGCAGCTGAGACAGGAGAGCATTTCCATGTGCTATGAAAGGTTCTTTAGGATAGTAAATGAACTAAGAACCTATGAGAGAGTGTTCACTGGTTATCAACTGAATGATAAGTTCCTTAGATCTCTAACTAGGGATTGGGACACAAAAATTTGTGCAATCAGGGAAGTGGCAAGGCTTGGTGAGACTCCTACTCATATATTATTTGGAAAGCTGCTCTCTTATGAGATGCAGTTATCTGCAAGAAAGGAAGAGGAGACCTCAACAAGGGCTCATGAAAGGGAGAAATTTGTGGCTCTCAAGGCTACTCCAAGAAAAGCAAGGGCAGGATGGTGTCTCCTCCAAGGAGGATTGCTGAATCTGAGAAATCTGAAATCAGCACCTCAGATAGCTCTTCATCTGATGAAGAGTTTGCTGCCTTCTCAAGGCAGTTCAAGAAAATGATGAGGAGGAAGCAGTGGAAGAACAAACCCTCCTCTTCTTCACACTCCAAGAAGGATCATAGTAGAACAGAAAGACAGCATCCCAAGGGTGACAGGTATGAACCTAAAACTAGTAAACATGTTTCAAATAACATAATTTGTTATTGCTGCAGCAAGCCTGGACATGTCATTGCTGACTATCCAATCAAAAGGAAAGAAAGAGGTGAGAACAAGCCTCATCACTAGAAGGATAGGAAGGTGGAGAAATCCTTCCTAGACAAGAAAGGAAGAAGCTGGAGTGAATCTGAATCCTCAACTTCAGATTCAGAGGATGAAGAAGAAGCCTACATTGGGCTATTTGCAGCTGAAAATTGTGATGATTATCCTGCTGCCAAGATGGGAATCAGGGCCCCTCTATCACACTTAGACGGTGATGTAGAAGAGGATGAAGAGGACAATGTTCAACTGGGGCTCATGGCCATCACTGATGAGGAGGACAGTCAGAACATCTTTGAAAATGAAAAGGTATTAATTCACTCCATCTCCTCTTCTGATTATGAGACTGACCCAGAATTTGTAGCACCTTCATCAATTGGTGGAAGTGATTCAGAAACTGAGGAAGATGTCAATCAATTGATTGACAAGTATGGTGCTCTCTTGGAAGCTCTGAAAAAGAGCAAGAAGTTGGCCAAGAGGCAAGCCTAGGAAATTGATTCCCTTAAAATGGCTGAAAATGATTGCACTGAGTCAACCACCATGGTGGCTCAGATGAGTAGACAGATAAGCCATTTAAAGGGAATAACAATTGTGCATTTGAGCACCATATCCCAGAAGAACAAGGTCATCAAGGACCTTGAGGTGAAGCTTCTGAAAGAGAAGAGCCCGGTGGCTCAATTCTCCAAGCCCAAATATGTGCTCTCTATTATTGACACCTTCTCCTCTCAAACCAATAGGAGAGGACTAGGATTCAATAAAATGGTAGTATGAGAAGGGAGTGGATAAAAGAGCAGGGGTAAGGCTAAGCCTCAAACCACCTTTCAAAAGGTGTTACTTCCCTCCAACAGGTATGACCATGAAAGCATGTATGGTCACTGGAAGAATGGAAGTACCTATAGGAAGGAAAGCACTCATTCCCATAGTGGAAGAAAGGGCATGGGATTGAGTGTTATGAAGGCTTCCCATGAGGAAATTCAAATGGCCCAACCTGGACCTTTTGTATTTGGTACTTCAGCCCCTTCAGTCAAGAATAAGGAAGCAAGCTCTTCTAAATTTAATTCAGCAAAGAACATGACTGCTGTCAAAATAGTAGACAATTCTGGTTGCTTAGTGTCTAATGCCATAAAATCTTGCCTTGCCCAAAAGCCTAAGCAAGTTGATGCATTTAAAATAAATACTACTAAGACTGTCCACAGATTGACTTTCAGCCAAATCCTTACTGAAAGAAATAAGAGAAATGCAGTTGTCTCCCCTCCTGAACATATGCACAGTGCTGCACTCCCCTCAAGAAATGTTCAGAAGAGGAGATACAACATTCATGAATGTTGGTGCTGTGGTAAAGTGGGACACTTTGCCATAGACTGTTGGCACAATCCCAATGTGCCATGTGCAAAGATAAGTCTTCCTACAAAGGGTGCAGCTAGTGTGAGGTCATTTCATCATGCTAACAAGGACCTAGGACCCAAAGTAGTTTGCTCCTAAGGGTAACTAAACTCCTTCTTGCAGGATAGTTCAAGTACCAGCCTCAACCAAATTTGGTACTTGGACAGTGGGTGCTCAAGGCACATGACAGGAACAAGAAATCTTCTACAGGACTACAAGGTTGTGAAGAATGGACCCAAAGTTATCTTTGGGGGATCTGAAAGAGGAATCGCCAATTGATATGGTATGATCTACAATGGCATAGTCTCAATCACAATGGTAGCTTATATTGAAGGATTGCAACACAACCTAGTAAGCATAAGTCAACTATGTGATCTAGGCTATGACATTGAATTCCACAATGATAAGTGCTTGATCAAAAAGTCTAATGACTTAGAGACCATTCTCTCAGGCACTAGGAGTGGGAATGTTTATTGCTTAGACTTTATATACAGTAATTCTCTTACATCTGTATGTCTTGTAGCTATTCTTTGTGTTCAATGGCACAAGAGACTTGCTCACATTAACTACAAAACAATATATAGACTATTCTCTAAAAACCTGGTTAGGAATAGTCCTAATTTAAAATGTATTAAAAGTGGTCCCTGTCATGCTTGCCAAATGGGTAAGCAAACAAGGGCCACCTTTAAAAGTATTGGCTCCAAAGACACTGAAAGATGTCTTTATCTCTTGCATATGGATTTGTGTGGTCCTTTGCCAATTCAGAGCTTAGGAGGGAAGTTGTATACTTTGGTGATTGTTGATGATCACTCAAAATATACATGAGTATTCTTCCTTAAGAAGAAGTCTGATACTTTGAATGTCTTTGTAAATCATGTCAAAGCAATTCAGAATGACTTACAATATGCTGTGGTCAGGACTAGGACTGACCATGGCACGGAATTTCATTCTGAAGCCATGACAAGGTTTTGTCAAGAATATGGTATCACCCAAGAGTTCTCCTCCCCAAGGACTCCACAACAAAATGGTGTGGCTGAGAGGAGGAATATGACCTTGATTGAAGCTGGGAGAACATTGCTTAGTGACTCCTCACTCCCAGAATACTTCTGGGCTGAGGCAGTCAATACTGCATGTTATGTTCTCAATAGAGCTTCCATCAATAAGGTTCATGGAATAACTCCCTATGAGATTTTGAAAGGCAAACAACCTATAATTTCATATTTTAGAATATTTGGTTCCAAATGCTACATTTTAAATAATGGAAAATCTCAATTAACAAAGATTGCAGAGAAATACAATGTGGGAGTTCTTGTTGGCTCTAGCTCAAATAGTATAGCTTATAGAGTGTATAACAAGAAAACTCATGTTGTAGAGGAGTCTATGCATGTAGTATTTGATGTGACCAGCCTAATATATAAGGGCTGGTCTAGCTCTTCTGTTTTGACAGGGAATGAAAAGGATTTGGAAAGGATGTCTGTACAAGACACGCCAAGCAGTAGCAAAGCATATTCAGATGCATCCATCCCTGAAGAGGAAGAGGTCCATGGTGTTGAAGACACTACTGATCCAACAGAAGTAGTACAGCAAGCTGAGGACAGATTTCCTACAGCTGTAAGACATCTAAGAGATCATCCAAGAGAACAAATCATTGGATACCAGAACCAAGGTGTGTTGACCAGAAGTAAGGCTCATAATGAGGCCCTATTCTTGAGCTTCTTATCACAAATAGAGCCCAAGAAGTTTGAAGAAGCCAATTAAGAAACCTTTTGGATTCAAGCAATGCAAGAAGAACTTCTACAATTCAAGAGATGCAAGGTATGGAAGTTGGAGCCAAAACCTCAAGGACACAATATTATTGGCACCAAATGGATTTACAGGAACAAGTTAGATGAAAATGGCACAATCATAAAGAACAAGGCAAGGTTGGTTGTCAAGGGGTATAGACAGGAAGAAGGGATAGACTTTGATCAAACATTTTCCCCTGTTGCAAGGTTAGAAGCAATTAGGCTATTCCTTTCCTATGTTGCCCACAAGGGGTTCAAAGTATATCAAATGGATGTCAAATCAGCCTTCCTTAATGGTGATTTGAAGGAAGAGGTATATGTTGAACAACCATGAGGTTTTGTGCATCTAACCCTTTATAATCATGTATATTTACTTAAGAAAGCTCTTTTTGGTTTAAAGCAAGCCCCCAGGGCTTGGTATGAGACCTTGTATAGCTTTCTAATCAAGAACAAGTTCTTGAGGGGAAGATAGATAGTACGTTGTTTCTTAGGGAAACAAGGGGAAAGTGTCTCCTAGTCCAAATATAAGTTGATGACATAATATTTGGGCCTACTGATGACAACCTCTGCAAAAGGTTTGCCAACCTAATGCAGGGGGAGTTTGAGATGAGCAGTATGGGAGAGCTCAAGTACTTTTTAGGCCTTCAAGTGAAACAGTCTGATGAAGGTATATTCATCTCTCAGACCAAGTACACTAGGGAGCTTATCGAGAAGTTTGGGATGGAATCAGCTTTCACCATGAAAACTCCCATGGGGTCCAACATTTCCCTGGATAAGGATGAGAAGGGCAAGGCCTTTGATGAATCCATGTATGGGTGCATCATTGGATCCCTGTTATATTTAACTGCTAGTAGACTAGATATTATGTATGCTATATATGTGTGTACTAGGTACCAGGCATGTCCTAAGGAATCTCACTACTCAGCTGCAAAGAGGATTTTGAGATACCTTAAAGACAGCCTACATCTTGACTTTGGTACCCTAAGAATAATGATTTTGAACTAATAGGATTTTCAGATGCATATTTTGCAGGCTGCAAAGAAGACAGGAAAAGTACAAGTGGCACTTGTCAACTCCTAGGAAGAAGGTTAATATCATGGAGCAGCAAAAAGCAGACAAGTGTGGTTATTTTCACTGTTGAGTCTGAATACATTGTTGCAGGAAGTTGTTGTGCACATCTATTGTGGATTCAACACCAGTTAGAGTACTACAACCTCAAGGTAAGTGAGTCTCCCCTTTATTGTGACTCATCCAGTGTTATCATTATTGCTAAGAATCCTGTTTCTCATAGCAGGACTAAGCACATAGAGATAAGGTATCATTTTATAAGAGAACATATTGAATGTAAAGATATCTGCCTTGAATTTGTCCCCACTGACAATCAAGTTGCTGATATCTTTACAAAGCCATTGGAAGAGGCCAAGTTTAATGCCTTCAAAATTGATCTAGGAATGTTAAATGTTGAATAGTGTAAATTATTTCTCTCTTTCAATCATATATTATATAATGCATGTCTTGTTGTAGCTTAAAGTATTGTCACACCAACTATATTAGTGACATGTTTAGGCCTTCAATCAATCATATCTCAAATGAACTTATGGTTAGGTAGTAAGATCAGCTAAAACAGAATAGTATGTTTCAGCTGAGTCGCTGAGATAGCTGGGAAAAGTCTCAGCTGAGCCGCTGAGATGGCTAAATTTGTCCCAGCGGCTGATAGTACTCTGTCCCAGCGGCTAGGTCGTCGTCTCAGCGGTTCCGCTGAGACGGATTGGTTTCATTTTACTTTGTCTAAATGCAACCCCAAATTGACCCATTTCCTCTTACAAGTATAAGAGGAACTAAATCTAATTATTAGGGTTAATTATACCTAAGTCTTAGGCCATATAAATAGTCAAACTTATTAATGAAAGGTACACGACCCTTCTTTCCTAGCCGCCGAGACGAATCACCTTCTCTTTCATCCCAGCGTATTCCTCTACCATAGCAATGGCTCCCAAAAGCTCTAAAGATCTTCTTGAAGGATATGAGATAGTCAATAATGTCTTTGCCCATGCTCCTGAAGAAATCAAGGGAGTGATTCAACTCCTTGAAGACCAAGGACTGGAATTCCTTCTCTCTGAACCAAGTACCATTCTCAGAACTGAAGTTCTGGAATGGTTTAACGATGCCAAATTGTCCTCCTCCAAGTCATCTATCAAATCAAAAATAGGAGAAGAGAGGATAAAAGTCACCCCTGCAAAGATAGAGAAAGCCCTTCATCTTCTTTCCTGCAGCTCAAGTGAGGAGGAAGAAATCTCTGAAAAGGACAAGAAGACAACATTAAAATGGACAGAATATAATGATTCCAATACTGGATCATTAAAAAGGAAATTCTTCAATCAGAAGGGGAAGCTATTATCAGATATTGTGGGAAAAACCTTACTTTGCAAACCTGGATCCCATGACACAATCTCACAATATATGTTTGATCTCATGACCAGGATCATACTGAAAAGAAAAACATCTTGGGGAGCAGTGATCATCCAAAGGATTAAGGAATGTTTACAGTCACCCAATTTGGGTAGAATCTTGTCCCTGTACCTAATCCAATCATACCCTAAGAGGTTCAGCAGCTCCAAAGGATCAAACCTTCATTATCTCAAGAGAATGGATATCAAGACCCTGGACAGGTTCACTAGGGTACTTCCAATGAGTCAGTCCACTAAGACTAAAGAAAAAGAGAAAATAACTCCCAAATCCACTAAGAAATCTAGGTTGATTATGTCAAGTTCTGAGTCTGACCCCTCAAATAAAAATGATGATGTTGGTGCTGACACTGGATCACTGATGAGTCCCATTTATATACACATTTATGGACTCATCTGGGCCGATTATCTAGTCTATGCACTACACTTTAGGCATGTTTTCATTCATATTGGTTATTCCTTGATAGGTGCACTCTTAGGCTCGTTTCGGTGTGCAGTTGCGCTCCTCGTTATTGGGAGTAAGCACATGGTGCTCCCCTTCCATTTCTCTATGTTTATCTGGTGTTGGAGGTGTATTCCCAGCTATTTTTATCTTGTATGCATGTGGCCGGATTATCTTGTATCCAGTTTTCTCCCAGAATTCATGACTGTGTGAAATGCACGGTCGTGCATTTTCCATGACGTACGGGTTGTTGCGGTCGTGCGCTCTGATTTGGGCAGAAGACGATCGATCTGAATTTAGTCGTGCATTTTACGCATGGGCGGATTTGCCCGTGCGTGAGTAAAACGCACGGTTGGCCTGTGTTCTCCATGTTTTTGGTCATTCTGAATTTACCCGTGCGTTTGTACGCACAGGCGGATTTGCTCGTGCGTGGGTAAAATGCACGGGCGGCACTGCGTCTCTCTCAAGCCTGATTTTATCATATAATAATGCACGGTTCACGCACGGTCGTGCGTTCGACCGTGCGTGACCATTTTTCTGCCTGTTTAGTATAAAATGCAGATTACATCGCAGAGCAGCGAGAGAGCGGAGAGGGGAGCGGAAAATTAGGTCCTTCCCGCCATTCTGGAGGTCTGAAGGCTTCTCCTTCACCTCCACCACCAAAGAGGCCATTTTCCAGCGCTTTCCACCACCATCCTTCCATCCGGGAGTGTTAGCAAGCATTCTCCGCCAAGTGCTCAAGCATTCCTCGTCGTGGGAAGCCATAGAAGAGTTGTAAGTCTTTGGAGCGGTGACAACCTCCATCGAATCAGCACACCATCTGAGGGCCGAGCCCGGAGAGAGCCCGATAACCTCTTATTCCGGCCGAGAACCCAAGACGCGATGATTTCTTCCTATTGGTCTTCTCTAAACTTTATGTTTGTGTTTTCCTTGTGATTGTTCTAATGAACTATCATTTAGCTTTATGTTATAAATCTTTTTTGATGTTCATGTGCAATGATGCGGTGGTGCGAGAATAGCACTTTCTTTGCTGTGTTTTTCTGAGATTTGTTGTGTGTGAAGCCCTAGCAATTGCTAGTGGTGTTGCTTGGAGAAGAGGTGTGTGCGACCCTCAGCCGTCATAGTTACTTTCTGTCCACGCGCCTCCCGAAGCACGGCATCGCGGCCATTGCATCCACCTCGCCTTGCGAAGCGGAGTTTTGACCCGCATCTCTCTTTTCTGCACTAGCTTAGGAAACCCAAAATCAATGAGCTTGTTTTTCCTTTATTCGCTCGTATAACGATCGATTCACCACACGTTTCATTCACCAGAACCTGCATTCCTTGAGAGACGATATTCGGGGAAGCTATTCCCAATTTTATTACTTGACAGCAACCGGTGCACTTGCCGAATACGCATCAAGTTTTTGGCGCCATTGCCGGGGAATGCAGGCGTGTAACGCTCTGTGTTGTGAATCCTTGTTATAGGAGCAGTTGTTATTTATTTATTTATTTTCTTTGTGTTTTCTTTTTGTGTATGCAGAGACAAGTCGGAAGGGAAGTAGTACCCTTCGATCCTGAGATTGAACGTACTGTGCGCGCACTAAGGCGTGCTGCAGTCGTGCAAGCGGCTATGGGAGATAATACGGAACCTGGAGTTGTGCCGAGAGCACCCGCTGATAGAGATGAGGTGAATCCTGGAGTACCCCGTGTGGGGAAAAACCATCTAAGGGACGAGTAGGAGGTGGTCAGGCCGAGACCTAGGACCATGAGAGACTACACCACTCTTACAGCTGGGAGTGTGTATCCAGGATTTGGGCCTAACATCATCAACAATCAGTTCGAAATCAAGCCCGCCATCTTGAACATCATCCGTAACAACGCGCAGTTCTCTGGGATGCCCAGTGAAGACCCACATCTTCACTTGGCAGAGTTCGCAGACATTTGCGGTACCTTCAGGTATGCAGGAATCACTGACGAAACAGTCAAGTTGAGACTGTTTCCATTCTCATTGAGGGACAAAGCCAAGGTGTGGCTCCATTCTATCCCTCCAGGAACTGCTGCCACTTGGGATGCGCTTGCGTCCCAATTTCTCGCCAAATTCCACCCGGTGGACAAGATTGTGAGCCTTCGGCGCGAGATCGCCACCTTCCGGCAAGCTGAGCAAGAAACCCTCGCAGAAGCTTGGGAGCGTCTTGGTGACCTCCTGCGCAAATGCCCAAATCACGAGCTCCAGTCGTGGAACATCGTGGAGACCTTCTACTTTGCCATCGAGCCCAACCATCGGGCGATGATTGACGCTGCTGCAGGAGGAACCCTGATGAACCACACGCCCGAAGAAGCTCTCAGAATTCTGCAGGACACCGCGTCCCACAGCACATTCTGGACTGCGGGGAGAAATGCGCCTAGAAGTGCTCGGGGACTATTCGTGGTGGATTCACTACCTCCCGCTGCTGCGCCCATGTCTAACATCATATGTGAAGGATGTGGAGGTGGTGGTCACCACTCATACGAGTGCCCAGGAAGAGGGTTATCAGGTGAATTATCTCAGCTTAGTTTAAATGAATCTGTAAATTTCGTTGGAAATCAAGCTAAGGGGGCACCCTACGGAAATGCTTATAATCCGGGTGTGAGAAATCACCCCAATTTTTAATGGAACCAAAATGCTGCAGGCCAACGATGGCAACCGGGCCAGCATCAATACGATGCCCAAGCGTCTGGAAGCCAACCGAGGCCGCCTCGGCCGGGTTATAATCAAGGTACCCCAGTCCCTAAGAAAAGTAATCTGGAAGAGTTGATGGAGAGGTTTATGGAAGCCGCCAACGCTAATATGGCGAACCAAACCGCATCCATGCGTAACTTGGAGATGCAAGTGGGCCAATTGGCTCAAGTGTTAACCGAGCGTGCGCAAGGGACCCTCCCCAGTAATACAGAAAAAAAATCCAATTAACCAAGGGAAGAGTCTCTCCGACGTGGGAGTAGGTGAACTAAGTGAGTTGGTGGTCTCATGCTCCATTAATAATATTGAAACGGCAGCCCTATGTGATTCCGGTTCATCTCGCAACGTCCTCGCTTTGCAGGATGTTGCTAAACTGTAACTTAAAATGGATACGGATGAACGGAAGTCACTAGTGCTTGCTAATGAGACTGTAGTTAAGGCTGTGGGAGAAGTCAGGAATATGGAAGTTACAATCGAAGGGACGGTAGAGGTTGCCGACTTCCAAGTTTTGGGACCAAGTCTGAATCAATCCATTCCCATCTTGGGAGTACCGTTCTTAAAAGAGAGCGGTGTCACCTTAGACTTTTCTAAGGGGTGTGTTGTCTTACCCTGTAAGGTGACACCCTCCACTTGCCCCAAAATTGTATCTGAAGCAGTAATTCATTCTCACCCTATTTTTACTGAGGAACCATCTAGTGATGCAGAAGTTGAGAAAAGAACAGAATCGCTAGAAGGAGCAAAGAAAGAAGAGTTGTTGCAAGTTATGACGGAAGAGGGGAATAAGGCAAGAGACAGCACCGAGACCAGAATATTGAATGACGAGGGAGAAGGCGGAACAAAGTGCCTTATGAAAATTTGTCCGAGTCAAAGTAACAAATGTAAACATTTTAAGCAGGTCCATTGGGCTGATCCGGTTGCCACGGCGGCAACGGAAGTGAAGCCACCCGCCACCAAGGTGGGAAATTCTGCCAATTATCAACGTTGGCGCTCTCCAACTGTGGAGAAGCTGAAGCAAGAAAAATTGATGTGTGAAGCATGCTCTGTTGCCCTCCGGCGCGAGAAGGAAGAGGTTAGGGGCAAGGGGGAGACATCCTCTTTGGGCCCTAAAGCCTTCACCTCTTTTCCATCTCGCGTAGCTAGGGAGAACCACCACAAATCAGCATACAGCTGATGAGTGATGGGGTCTCTGGGTGGTGATTGTGCTGTTTCTTTGGTCTGATTTTGTGCTCTGTGTCGCTACTTTGCTGTCTTGTTTGTTTTTATTTTAGTTTGGAACAATCTCTTTAACTACTACTTTCAAACTTTAATACAGGTATTCGGTCCACCTTTAAGGACGTTAAACAAAAGGGCTTCTTGGGAGACAACCCATTGGAACCAACCGTTTCCATTTGCTTTTTATTTTTTATATGTTCTGTATTTCCTTCTTGCTAACAGCGCAGGTTGGAGCTCTCGTATGGTGGAAAATGGAGAGGATATTTTATTAAAAGAAAAGAGAAATTTCCGCACTTCTGGCATGCTCATTTATGAGCATAGGTCCACTCTACCCCTTTCCTACTTATTTCTGAATTGGTTATTATATTTGGTTTTGATCAAGTCTGGGGGAGAGAGTGATCGGTGCACGTGCACACACTTTGCATGACATGTTAGAATGTGCTGAGTTAGGAATTCTCAAATGTTTTGTCGCATTGCATACCACGCACCACATTCATTTTCTTATTATTCGTGCGCATTTATCGTGTAAGTGCTTAATTTGTATGTTTGGAAGCTTGTTTGTTGATTTAGGATTGTGGCAGAACAAGTTGTGACCCGTGCGGTGCTACTAGTAGAGCGCTAACGTGGCTTAAAAATTCTTGTATAGTATATTTTATTACAAAATTATTGTTTTATTTACTTCTGTAGCGTAACTGTAAAATACTCTACTCGAACGGTGAATTTGGTGAATCTAGCGGTAGCCCTAGGTCGAGTGTAAAAGAGCTGTTAGCCTCATGTTGTTTGAGTTGGAAGGAGAGGAGACCTCGCTCGGTGGTTAAGAACTTGCCCCTAGCTATTTTCAAAACGAGTGCGTTGAATGATCTTGTTGGGAGCATGACGTAGGCCATCATTTGATCCGATTGAGCTTTGATTTCCCAACCTAATATCACCCTTTGCTAGCCTCATTGAGCCTTACCTTTCCTATTTGTTAAACTCCACCAAAATTTCACCAAGACCACATATCCTAACCTAAAATGCATTAGAGTCAAGCTTTGAAATTTATACATTTTGTTGATGATTGTGCGATGCGGAGTAATAAAAATTTGGAGGTGTGATGTGGTGTGTGCGCGCAGAAAAATGAAAAAAATTTTGATTGATCCTAACTTATGTTATTATGGATCTAAAAAAAGAGAGTTAATGAACTCTAAAAAGAATGGAACCATAAGTATGGTAGTCTCGCGCACACCATAGTTCTTAATTGAAGTCTGGGGGAGTGTGCTTCAAGGTGAAGATGTTAAGGTTGATTTTTGTTTATTTATCGGAGGTTGGGTGCGTTTAGCCTACGTTCTTCTACTTCATTACCGTACCTCAACCCAAGCCCAAGTCTAGCCTAAAATCCCTACTGATTCTTGATAAGATCATCTCATGCAGTGGAGAAGGTGTGAAAGGGCAAGCATATGACCATCGACCTTGATGGATTTCTTGGAGAGCTCTTTCTTGAGATCCAATTTAAACAACGCCCACCTCAGCAGTTCACGCTATTTTCCCTAGGGCGCGACAGTTCGATTCACCAATAATTCACCTCAGAGTAGTAGTATTTTGTATTTTACACTTGTAGAAGTTCTTAAAATATAGTCTTTGTTGTAAAATCTTTTCTACTTTATTTTTACGATCGTTATTTCTTTACTTCCCATCGTGTTTTGCCTGCGCAGTTGCTTCTTTAACGTGCACTTTTCTACCATAGGATTAAGTGTTTGCCCGAGACGTGCAAACAGGTAAGTCTGGGGGTGTGATGAGTCCCATTTATATACACATTTATGGACTCATCTGGGCCGATTATCTAGTATATGCACTACACTTTAGGCATGTTTTCATTCATATTGGTTATTCCTTGATAGGTGCACTCTTAGGCCCGTTTCAGTGTGCAGTTGCGCTCCTCGTTATTGGGGGTAAGCACATGGTGCTCCCCTTCCATTTCTCTATGTTTATCTGGTGCTGGAGGTGTATTCCCAACTATTTTTATCTTGTATGCAGGTGGACGGATTATCTTGTATCTAGTTTTCTATCAGAATTCATGACTGTGTGAAACGCACGGTCGTGTGTTTTCCTTGACGCACGGGCTGTTGCGGTCGTACGCTCTGATCTGGGCAGAAGACGATCGATCTGAATTTAGTAGTGCGTTTTACGCACGGGCGGATTTGCCCGTGCGTGAGTAAAACGCACGGTTGGCCTGTGTTCTCCATGTTTTTGGTCATTCTGAATTTACCCGTGCGTTTGTACGCACGGGCGGATTTGCCCGTGCGTGGGTAAAACGCACGGGCGGCACTGCATCTCTCTCAAGACTGATTTTATCATATAATAACGCACGATCACGCACGGTCGTGCGTTCGACCGTGCGTGACCATTTTTCTGCCTGTTTAGTATAAAATGCAGATTACATCGCAGAGCAGCGGGAGAGCGGAGAGGGGAGCGGGAAATTAGGTCCTTCCCGCCGTTCTGGAGGTCTGAAGGCTTCTCCTTCACCTCCACCACCAAAGAGGCCATTTTCCGGCGTTTTCCACCACCATCCTTCCATCCGGGAGTGTTAGCAAGCATCCTCCGCCAAGTGCTCAAGCATTCCTCGTCGTGGGAAGCCATAGAAGAGTTGTAGGTCTTTGGAGCGGTGATAACCTCCATCGAATCAGCACACCATCTGAGGGCCGAGCCCGGAGAGAGCCGGACAACCTCTTATTCCGGCCGAGAACCCAAGACGCGGTGATTTCTTCCTATTGGTCTTCTCTAAACTTTATGTTTGTGTTTTCCTTGTGATTATTGTAATGAACTATCATTTAGCTTTATGTTATAAATCTTTTGTGATGTTCATGTGCAATGATGCGGTGGTGCGAGAATAGCACTTTCTTTTCTGTGTTTTCCTGAGATTTGTTGTGTGTGAAGCCCTAGCAATTGCTAGTGGTGTTGCTTGGAGAAGAGGTGTGTGCGACCCTCAACCGTCATAGTTACTTTCCGTCCACGCGCCTCCCGAAGCATGGCATCGCGGCCGTTGCATCCACCTCGCCTTGCGAAGCAGAGTTTTGACCCGCATCTCTCTTTTCTGCACTAGCTTAGGAAACCCAAAATCAATGCCCTTGTTTTTCCTTTATTCGCTCGTATAACGATCGATTCACCACACGTTTCGTTCACTAGAACCTGCATTCCTTGAGAGACGATATTCGGGGAAGCTATTCCCAATTTTATTACTTGACAGCGACCGATGCACTTGCCGAATATGCATTAATCACACAACACTCTTGCCAAGAATGCTCCACAGGATGACACACCAATTGACATTCTCCATCCACAGGAGCTGGACAAGGACATAACTCCTGGTAACTAATCTTTCAAGCTTCAAACTACTCATTAAATTAATAGATCTTAACCAATCCATTAGGTTGTCAATTCTGACATTTGAATATTTTGGATCATAGCTCCTCAAGGACAAATGACTGACCCAACTGAGGGGGAGCATCAACAAGAACCAACCCCCATTGATATCACAATCAATGATGCTGATGAGGACACAAGACAATCACCTCAGGATTTACAAGGTCAGCTTGACAAAATTATCTTCAATTTGAAGAAAGAATTAGTGATGCGCAAAACTATGCTTGCAAATGATAACGGCAAGTGTACCGTATCGAATGTAGTATAGGTTGTTAAAACAAGGTCGTATTAGACTCGGGGCGGTTGAGTACTCTTGCCGTTATCATTTGCAAGCATAGTTTTGCACATCAAGTTTTTGGCGCCGTTGCCGGGGACTCGGTTGATATTTCGAAAACCGAAATATCTATTAATTTTATTTTTATTTTTTCTTTTTCTTAATTTTAAGGTGCAACTAAATTCCTGGAAAGGACGCTTTGGGTTTGAATTCCCATCATAGCCTCTAGTACCTTGCAAACCCTTCACCGGGTAGATCTTGGGAAGTCCAGGACTAATTCTAATTCACCTAATAATAATAAAAAAATAAAAATCTAAAAAAATATAATAAAATAAAAATAAATTTATTTATCTAAAATCTTATTTTCCCTTTTTCTTTTTCCGCTTCTTTTCTTTTCTTTTGGTTTATGACCCGAGGAAACTCTTCAATTGATTTTGAATTTGGTTTTGATCCGGAAATCGAGCGCACCTTGCGGCGACGTCTCCGATTTAGTGATCTACCAATAATTCGCGAAGAGTCAGTCGGAGAGACTAACGAAGATATAATGGGTGACCCCGACCATAATGAGGCTCCGCTACGGACTATGTCCTATTATGCGAGGCCAAATTGGGAGGGAACACAATCAAGTATTATTCGACCGGCAGTGGCAAATAATAATTTCGAAATCAAAACGAGTATCATTCAAATGGTACAGCAAACCGTCATCTTTGACGGGTTACCAGATGAAGATCCAAATTTACATTTATTGATTTTTTTGGAAATTTGCGACACGTTTAAAATTAATGGCGTCACCGACGACGTCATTCGTTTGCGTTTATTTCCATTTTCTTTGCGAACTAAGGCCAAGCAATGGTTGGGATCTCTTCCTAGAGGTTCCATCACTACATGGGCCGAAATGACGGAGAAATTTTTAACTAAATATTTTCCTCCGGCGAAGTCCGCTAAATTACGTACGGACATTCTCTCGTTTACGCAAATAGACTCGGAGTCTCTCTATGACACATGGGAGCGCTTCAAGGAATTATTGCGGAGATGTCCTCACCACGCCCTTCCTTTATGGCAACAAGTTCAAACGTTTTACAATGGTTTGAATCTCCAAACGAGGCAGATGATTGATGCAGCAGATGGGGGAACTCTAAATAACAAAACCCCAGATGCCGCTCAAGAGCTTTTTGAGGAGATGGCCATGAATGCTTATCAGTGGAATGCGCCACGGTCGCGTCCTAACAAACCGACCGGACTCTTTGAAGTCGAGGCCACCCCGAGTTTAGCATATCAAGTAGAATGACTTACTAAGCAAATGACGGAGATGTCTGCTTCCTCCGCCATTAACGGGGCTAATAATTATAATAATAATAATTATTATTATTATTATAATAATAATTATAATCAAGAATAAGTTGATTATATAGGGAACTCCTATCGTCCTCCTTATAACCCAAACAATAACCTTCCTAATAGTTATAATCCGGGTTTAAGGAACCACCCAAATTTTTCATGTAGCAACCCCAATAATGCTCAACGCCCCCCACAATTTAATCCTCCCGGATTCGCTCCACCACAACCACAAAAGGCCCCTTCACTTGAAGAGGTCTTCACCAAATACGTCGCTTCTACTGATGCCAATATCCGGAACCTTTCCGGATCTATTAAAAGCCTAGAAAATCAGATTGGACAACTCGCCAAGATGTTCTCCGAACGCCAACAGGGAGCTCTACCGGGCAATACTGAGCCCAATCCACGGGAGAGCGCCAACGCTATAACCCTCCGTAGCAGAAAGGAGGTAAAAAGTTCAAATTTGGCCGAGCCTAAGGTAAACGTTTCAACTCCAACTCCGCATTTAAACTCTTCTGATTTAGCTCCGCGCATTATTCAAACGGCTTCTATTCCGTATCCTTCTAAATTACAAAATGAGCGCAACGAGGAGCAGTATAAAAAATTTATAAATATTTTAAAACAAATACAAATTAATGTACCATTTTGCGAGGCACTCTCTCAAATGCCTAAATACGCGAAATATCTCAAGGATTTATTATCAAATAAAAAGAAACTTGAAGATATTTCGCGTATTTCTCTTAATGCAGAATGTTCGGCGATAGTTCTTAATAAATTATCGGAAAAATTAAATGATCCGGGACAGTTTTCCATCCCGTGTTTGTTCGGAAATTTACTAATTAAAAACGCCTTGGCCGATCTAGGGGCGAGCATAAATCTTATGCCGTTCTCCTTATTTAAGAAGCTTGGTTTGGGCACCCCAAGCCCATCCAATATAAGCATCCAACTAGCGGATCGGTCCGTAAAGTATCCAATCGGGATCATTGAGGATGTGTTAGTGAACGTTGACAAGTTTATCTTTCCGGTAGACTTTGTCATCCTCGATATCGAAGAGGACGCTGAAGTACCACTCATACTTGGCCGGCCCTTCCTAGCCACCGCTCGGGCTATAATTGACGTAAGTAACGGAAACCTTCTCCTACGAGTTGGGGAGGAAGAAGTTATTTTTAATATAAATCAATCGATGAGAAATGCGTTTCCAAACGACGACTCTTGTTTTACCCTAGAAACAAATTTTGAAGAGGAAATAACGTCGTTTTATGAAATAATTTCACCTTTATTTGAAAATCCGGAAATTGCAAATTTATTTTGTTTAGAAGAAAAAACTCGGCCAACCAAATTTGAAGAAGTAAACTTAAATATTTCTAAAATAAAAACATCTTACGAGGAGCCACCGAGTTTAGAACTAAAACAATTGCCGGAACATTTAAAATACATATTTTTAGAAAAAAATTCAAAACTGCCCGTAATAATATCTTCCGCACTTAACGATTCGGAAACTTCCAAATTAATTAAAATTTTAAATAATCACTGCCATGCAATTGCATGGCAAATTTCGGATATAAAGGGGATTAGCCCCTCGTTTTGCACGCACAAAATAAGTTTAGAAAATAATTTTCGCGGTGCTATTCAGCCCCAACGACGGCTTAATCCAAATATGAAGGACGTCGTTAAGGCCGAAATAATAAAATTATTAGATGCGGGAATTATTTACCCAATCTCTGATAGCACTTGGGTTAGCCCAGTGCAAGTCGTGCCTAAAAAGGGTGGAATAACGGTAGTCACAATGAAAATAATGAGTTGATCCGGACCCGTACTGTTACGGGTTGGCGAGTATGCATCGATTATAGAAAATTAAATGATGCTACCCGCAAAGATCACTTTCCGTTACCCTTTATTGACCAAATTTTAGAACGCTTATCCGGTCACTCACACTACTGTTTTCTCGATGGTCTTTCGGGATATTTTCAAATCCCAATTGAGCCCGAAGACCAAGAGAAAACCACATTCACTTGTCCGTTCAGCACCTTCGCATATCGAAGAATGCCGTTAGGTCTTTGCAACGCGCCGGCTACATTTCAACGATGTATGCTGGCAATTTTTAATGAACTTGTAGAAGACGTCATGGAAATTTTCATGGACGATTTTTCTGTTTTTGGCAATTCATTTCAAAATTGTTTAAATAATCTTGATCGTGTTCTTCAACGCTGCGAAGACACGAATTTGGCACTCAACTGGGAGAAGTGCCACTTTATGGTCCAAGAGGGATTAGTCCTTGGGCATAAAATTTCTAATAAGGGGATCGAGGTCGATCGGGCCAAGATCGAGGTCATAGAAAAACTTCCCCCTCCTACCAATATAAAATATATTAGAAGTTTTCTAGGACATGCGGGTTTTTATAGACGGTTTATAAAAGATTTCTCAAAAATTTCGAAACCGCTAACTCATCTTTTGGAAAAAGAATCCGCGTTTAATTTTGATGACGAGTGTTTGAAAGCGTTTAACAAAATAAAAAATGAACTAATAAATTCCCCTATTTTAATCGCGCCAAATTGGTCTCTTCCGTTTGAAATCATATGTGATGCGAGCGATTTTGCTGTAGGTGCAGTTTTAGGCCAACGGGTGAATAAACATTTTCACCCAATCTATTACGCAAGCAAAACGCTAACATCCGCACAAGCAAATTATACAACAACGGAGAAAGAATTTTTGGCAATAATTTTTGCGTTTGACAAATTTCGATCATATTTAATGCTTTCAAAAGTTATTGTTTTTACAGATCACTCCGCTCTCCGGTATTTACTACAAAAAGGAGATGCAAAGCCTCGACTGCTAAGGTGGATCCTCCTACTACAAGAATTCGATTTGGAGATCCAAGACAAAAGGGGAGCGGAGAATGTTGCGGCCGACCACCTCTCACGGTTGGAGAATCCGGCTGCAGGAGCACTAGTGGAGCCGAAATTGACGACAAATTCCCTGAAGAGCGCCTCCTTGCTATCGAAAAGGTAACGACTTCTTCCACCCATTGGTACGCGAATTTGGCCAACTATTTAGTAGCCCGGGTCCTACCAAAAGATTTTTCAAGTCAACAAAAGAAGAAATTCTTTTCAGATTTGAAAAATTATTTTTGGGACGACCCCTTTTTATTTCGTGTCTGCGCGGACCAAGTGGTAAGAAAGTGTATTTCGGGCGAGGAAGGCGCCCAAATTCTGCGGCACTGCCACGAAGGGCCAACCGGTGGCCATTACCAAGCGAACCGGACCGCAAGAAAGGCGCTAGAGTCGGGCTTCTATTGGCCCACCTTATTTAAAGATGCTCACAATTTCGTGAGTAATTGTGATCGGTGCCAACGGTCAGGTAACATTTCTAACCGGGACGAAATGCCCCAAAATATTTTTTTAGAATGCGAAATTTTTGATCTTTGGGGAATAGATTTCGTAGGTCCTTTACCCTCGTCTTTTAATAATAAATATATCCTTGTTGCGGTCGATTACGTGTCAAGGTGGGCGGAAGCACAAGCTTTTCCCACTAACGACGCAAGAGTCGTCGTAAAATTTTTAAAAAAATTATTTTCACGATTTGGCACACCCCGAGCACTAATTAGTGATCGGGGCACACATTTTTGTAACAACCAACTTGCTAAAATTTTAGCAAAGTATGGAGTTACCCACAAGCTATCTACCGCCTACCACCCACAAGCAAATGGCCAAGTGGAGGTGGTGAACCGTGAACTTAAAAGAATTTTAGAAAAAACTGTGTCCGTTAATAGGAAGGATTGGTCGCTAAAATTAGACGACGCTCTATGGGCATATCGGACAGCGTACAAAACCGTCATCGGATGTACACCGTACCGATTAGTCTACGGAAAAGCTTGTCATCTACCGGTGGAATTAGAACATCGCGCCTTTTGGGCGCTAAAATTTTTAAATTTGGATTTAAACTTAGCCTCCGAGCACAGAAAACTACAACTAAATGAATTAGACGAGTGACGCGCAAACGCTTACGAAAATAATAAGATTTATAAGGAGCGCACAAAATTTTATCATGATAAAAAAATCAAAAATCAAAAAACTTTTTCACCGGGAGACTTAGTCCTATTATTTATTTCAAGACTTAGGCTTTTTCCGGGTAAATTAAAATCACGATGGTCCGGTCCCTTCATAGTTAAAGAAGTTTGGCCATACGGAACGATGCTAATAGAGCACCCGGAAAAAGGCTCTTTCAAAGTCAACGGACAACGCTTAAAATTATATCACCCGGGCGACCCAGCGCCCGGAAACATCGAAACCATTCACTTCCAAAATCTTTAAAATTACCACTTAGTTAAGCTACGCGACGGTAAACAAAGCGCTCTTGGGAGGCAACCCAATGTTAACCTCTTTATTTTTGTCTTTCTTTTCTTGTTTGTTTTTTCTAATTTAACTCTGCAGGTGTTCGACCGGCAACCCCGACTACCATTCAGGGAAGCCCTCTTTACACTTTAGTATTTTCTCTTGATTTTTCTTTATTGACATTTTTTTTGTTTTATCTTTCATACTTAGTTTTAAACATTGGGGACAATGTTTAATTTTAAGTATGGGGGTGTAGCATAGCTTTCTTTGTAGTTTTACTTGAAAAATAAAAACAAAAAAAAATATAAAAAAAATGCAATTAAAATTCTTGGAAAGGACGCCTTGGGCTTGAATTCCCATCATAGCCTCTAGTACCTTGCAAACCCTTCACCGGGCAGATCTTGGGAAGTCCAAGAACAAAAAAAAATCTATTAGAAAATGTTCTTTTTATTCATCAAAACTCCCACTTGCTAAATTGTAAGTTCTAAGTAGACTGTTTTTCATATGGACTAAAAATAATTTTGTGTTAGAATAGTTTGTGAAACTTTTGAGTAAAATTGTTGACTCATGTAGTGCTCCTAGGTGAATTCCCCGGCAACGGCGCCAAAAACTTGATGCGCAAAACTATGCTTGCAAATGATAACGGCAAGTGTACCGTATCGAATGTAGTATAGGTTGTTAAAACAAGGTCGTATTAGACTCGGGGCGGTTGAGTACTCTTACTTCGGAAAATCTCTATTATTTTATCGAAAGAAACTTGGGTTGGTTGGTTGCAAGAAAGAGAAATAAATTGTTAAAACTATAATAAGAAGGATTAGCACTCAACCTTGAATCACCTTGGAAAAAATAAATAAATAAAGAAATAAAACTTCTAATTCTCTTTAAAAGAAATGCTTGACCGTGGAGGTTCCCGAATTATGAACGCACCTCTCTCAAGGATACGCCTAACTGAGTTTAGGTTGATCAATCGAACTCTCGTTCTAGAATCGAAACCCCTAAAACTCGCTTTATCGAAGTGAACCCCTCTATTGGATATAACTCCAATCCGGGAGATTTATGTCGTCCTCTCTCGAGGAGTGCATTCAAATTTCTTTATCCTTGAAATGATCGATTCGAACTCAAAACCTCTCGATTATTAGACTACGAAAACAAGAATGAGATTATATATCGATAATATAATCTCAATCAATATAAATTCAAGGATAAATCTTAAGCGATCTAAATAAGAGAAAAAGAAGTTCTAAACTGAATTATGAATTATATTTTCCTTGGATCATCTCGGCCGAGTACTAATAAAATTTAACTACTCATGGAGATGGAGGAATTGATGAAATACAAGAAGTGCATAATGAAGATTGAAAGTAGAATAAGAGAAAAAGTACTATTTTATTAATTAAAAAGAAATTACAACTAGGAAACAAGAAGTTACAAACCTGAAATGAAAGTGCAAGCTAAGAAGGAAGATTACAAGCTTAAGAATGACAAAAACAGTGCAAGAAAATAAACTTAGAACTCCCAAAATTCGTTCTCAAACATCTGGAAAAGCTCCCTTTAAATAGCTGAATTTTTGGTGTTACACGCCCTTGGTCACGCCCGTGACCAAGGGCGTGTAAGGGGCGTGATCGAAGAGGCAGCGGAGAGGGCGTCTTCTGGAGTAATTGCGAGCGTTTCGGCCGTGTCACACCCTAGGTCACGCCCATGACCTGGGGCGTGTAATCCTGAAATCTGGCTGCTGGCGGGAAACTCTGGCGGGAAGAAGCGCGGGCTGAGTCACGCCCGTGACCTGATGTCACGCCCTCGGTCACGCCCGTGACCGAGGGCGTGTAATTTTAATTGACATGGCGGCGTGCTCCGGATGCTTGTGGCGGGTCGTGGCCGTGACATTGGGTCACGCCCTTGGTCACGCCCGTGACCTGGGGCGTGTACTTGGCGAAAACTTCACGGAGCATCCATGGAGTGGCAGAAGCAGGTCTGGAGTATTTCGTAGGTTACACGCCCATGGTCACGCCCGTGACCTGGGGCGTGTAATTTTAACTTTTTGCTCGAAACAGCCCAGAAAACCTGAAAACACAAAATAAACTTAAGTTCGCTTATGAAATAACAATGGAAGGATTTATATGATAAAATTCCTAAAAATAACATAATTTTATATAAAAAACATAATAAACCTAAACTAAAAGATGAGTAAATAAATTACTCATCAATTAGACTCAATCCTGATAATGAACCAGCTCTTTGGTCCTTCCCTTCACCAGAAAAATCTAGTGCCCCATCTGAGGGGGAGAAGCAGAAAGAGTCATCTACTGAGAAAGATGAAGTTCTTGGTAAGCCTAACAATCTTATCTTTAGAATTTCTAGGTATATCACTCTAACTCCAACTCATTATCCCAGCCTTCCTGGACTCATCTGACAAGGATGCTCTCTCTGAGGGGGAGGAGCAAGATATGGATGATAATCAAGATCATGGTGATGAAGATAATATGAATGATGATCAGGTCCACCCTGATCACATTGATAATACAACATCCTTTGCTGAGCTGGTGGATGCCCTAGCTGCAGTCTTGCCTGAACCTCCAGTCAACCTAGTGCTCAACATTGTCAACCCTCCAAGTTCACCATGGTCCCCAACCCTAATGATCAATATTCAACAAGCCACCACTTCCAACCCACCTAATGATAATCTTCTCAATGCTATTAACCTGCTGCTACAGTCTCATGTCACTTCCATGAAGACACATGTGGATCAATCAGTTACATCAGTTAGGGAATATATTGATCAGTCCATCAGGAATGTGCAGATTGAAGTCATGGCTGAGGTCAAGGAGAAAAAGAACTCTGAAATGCTCAACAAACAAATGACTAAGTGGTTTGACCTTGCTGAGAAGACAGTATTTTCTCAAAATACAATTCTAAGATCCATGGACAAACAGCTCAGCCTATCTGAACAAGACCTATCATATGTCAAAAATTATGTCAGCAAAACAGATGAAGTGATAGAGAAATCAGCCAATCATCTTCAAGAATATGTATACTCCACTGCTATGCAGTTAAATGAAGAAGCTGACAGGTATAAGGAAGAGCTGAGAGCAGAAATTGTCACTGTCTCTCAATCCATTGTTGCAAGTGCCACCTCTTCAAACTTGAATGAAGAAGTTGGCAAGTTAAAAGATGTGCTTCAAGCTGATTTTGAGAATCTGTTCCAAACTCTCTCTGGCACAATAACAACTGCTAAGCAAGACCTCCATCAACAAATCTATGAAGTAGCCAGAAAGGGGGAAGACACAAATGCTATCATAAATTCTAACCTTACCCTGAAAGTTCTATAAGGTACAAGGATAGCTTTAAATCTTCCTATCTTAGATGTCAACAGGGCAGAAGATTGGGATTCTCCACATCAAGAGGCAATTGCCCAGAATGAAAGTTTGAAAAAGAAAAGAGAAAGAGAACATGTATTACTGACTGAAGAATACATGGCTAGGCAAAGGGATATGCAAAATAGAGATCCTGATTTTGAGTATTTGAGTGATGACTCTAAAGAGATAATACTAAATGCCTGGCTAAGCCATGGCCAAATTGGAAAAGACATTGATAAGTTATATCCATCCGAGGAATGGATAAAACATTTAGAGAGAAACACAAAAAGAGATAGAACATTCAAAGTTAATCTAGTAAGAAAAGATAACTTAAGAAGGATGCCTTCTAGATACATCCCAAAGCCATTTCTGTATTTTCTAAGGCAAGAGAACAAGAAAGGATAGCTGAGATTGAAGCTGCAAATGCTGAAAAGGTCACAGCCCCAACTTTCCCTGAAGACATGGCTGTACCTGCTGAAGATAAGGAGCTTCCAGCACAAGAAGAAGTGGTTGCTGAAGACATGGATGCTGCAGCAGACCAACTGGCCTCAGTTAAAGGAAAAGAAGCAGCTGCTGACTTTCCTGAATGCTCTTCTTCTAGGAAAAGAAAATTCTGGATGAATGTATAAACATTTTGTGAATATGTAAATGCAAATTAAACTATGACTTATTACTCTACCTGAACTGCTTATGAATGGAATGTTAAAGTCATCACCTCTTGTCATTAACTAATCTGAGCTTTAGCTAAAAGTTTACTTTACTGTTATTGATTGAGTTAATCTGTGATGCACTATCATGTGTATTTAATCATATTATGGGTCTGTTAAACTCTGGTTGTAACATACTTGGCTTGAATATCATGTGTTATAATGTTATCCTAAATATTATAACAATGTTTATATGAGTATGATATAATGATTATCATGTTATGAAGTTACATGATAAATATTGATATGGTATGTACATTAGCATTTGAGGGTGTTCTGCCTTCTTCAAATAGGGGGAGATTGTTGGGAAAATGACCCTCAATGTTCCCTTGATTTGAAGAAGGTTCACACTCAATGTTAAGTGCAAGTTGTATTTGATAAACCTTATTCTGTTTGATGACCATACAGGATTATGTCATACCATGGTGTGATGTATGTTCTATAGGTTTACTATCAAAACCGCTGAGATAAGCTCTCAGTCTCAGCTGAACCGCTGAGACAAGGCCAAGAGCCGCTGAGAAGGTGTCTGGGCCTGCTGAGCTGCAGATAGAAGAAAACCGCTGAGATAACTGTCTGTCTCAGCGGATCCGCTGGGACGGGACAGAAGTAGCCGCTGAGATGGCAGGCCATCTCAGCCCAACCGCTGAGACAGATTCAAAATGATCTGGCGGGTTCTGCTTTTGGCTAAGCTGCAGAAAGGCTTCTTAGGGTCCACCAATCACTCACATACTTGTCAGAAGGACAGCTAAGAGCCGTTGAAGATCATTGAAGTATAAAAGAATAAGTTAGGGCTTTGTAAAGTCTTTCTCTCACAGTTTACTCTCAAGCACACAAAAGAAGAACATTACTATTCCATTGTCGGCAGCCAAGAAGCTTACTCTTCCTGATTACCTGAGGCTGCAAGAAGAGAAGAGATTGCTCATGTTGTTCAACTTAAGAAAGAGCAAGCTGCTCTTGTTCATCATCTGAAGGAAAGGATCAAGAAGAATCAGGTTGGGGCATTCCTACTCCTCCCTGGTTCAAGACTGCAACAGCAGTTGTTCAGAAGCAGAAGACCACCTCTTTTGTCTTCTAATTGTAACCCCATATTATTATTTCTGTAGGAACTTAATTGTTCTGAGTTTGTAGGGTATCTTTGTCTGAGGGTGTAGGGCTGTTTGACCTGAGCTGTAGAGCTGAGAGGTCAGCTTAAGGGTAGGATCATTGTGTGATCTGAGGTAGGGCTGTTGAGCCTGAGGTAGGGCTGTTGTGCCTGAGGTAGGGTTTGGGAAAACCTGAGAGATCCTGAGGGATCTGTGCTGTAGGATCTTGGAGCTGAGTTTGGAGAAGTTGGCCTTATATAACTCATTGTTAGAAAGGTGAAAGGGGAAAGAGGACTACTCAAGACACCCTGTCTTGAGGAACCTCTATAAATTCTAGTGTGTTTTCTGTGCTTGCTATTTTATTAACCTAAAATCAGAAAACAGTTAGCCTAAAATAAAAGAAACATATTCACCCCCCTCTAGGTGACTAAGATTATATCCTAAATAAACTATCAATAACAACTATATATGAATTTCATAAATTTCCAAAAAGGTTTTGACCTCCAATTAAAATATTAATTAATTAATCAAATTCAAGGATTTACAAAGAAAGTACTAGAAATTCATATTCAAAAATTCCAAGAAAATTAGCTGGTGTCCAAGATGGTCAGAAAAGTTCACTTATGTAGTACCACAACTTTCTAAATTCATTTGACAACATAATTCTATTATTTAAACAAATCAATCTAAGGGCACTAGGAGACCATACATACATTACTCCAAAATTTATACTAAAATTAACAGATCAAATACTTGCCTTAAAAAGTCCTCTGTCCTATTTCATGATTTTCTAGTGAGTATTAAACCCATAATTACTTTTTATACAACTAGGGGTTATTGGGGGTTGTGAATGAAGTATTGTATATAACACTACAAAATTCTTAGTAAAATCATCAGAGAATAATATCATCAATATAAACTCACTGCCAAAGTTTCATAAACATCCTAGGCTACATGAGCATGTAATTCCTTCTAGTAAGAAAGTATTCTAAATGACTCTTAAATAATTCAGAGAGACTAAATGTCTCTAAAATTTCCAAATAAATTACATAGGGCTCAATACCACCCTATAAACTTCTTTACCAAATTTCAAGTCAATACAAGGCCATATGACCCTATGTTCTTCAATGGGTTCAAAACACAACCCAAAGGTTTGAACTAGGGTCCTAGGGCAAATCCACCCCAATCACCCCAAATCTTTGCTGGAGGTGTATTATGTGATATTAAATCAGGGGTCAAGATTTCATCACTTTTGGATGAGATTTGACCACTCAACCCAACAAGTGCACTTTTGACCTAAAATCCCGTAGTTTGATCAATCTTGGGTTAATTAATTACCCAACTAAATCAATCCCAAATGGGATGAAGTTTTCACCAGAGTCATTTCATGACCCTGAGGACCTCCCACCAAAATTTGGTGGTATTGGATGTCACTAGACCCTATAATTAATTGATACATGGATTATTAAATGTTTGTAAAAACCTTAGAAAAAGTTCCTCCCAAATTTCTAATTTTGGATATGTTGAGGGTGTGGGTATATGTAGGCTATGTTCCAAATTTCAGAACATTTGGATGAATGGTTTAGTGTGGGCACACAAATCAAGCTCTGGGCAACCCTTTATATAGGTTGCACTATTTTGAGTGCTGTGGTCAGACCACTGGCCCAAATTGCATGAAACCAATTTTAAATTAAAATAGACTTCAGGGGATACAAGTTTGATGTAGAACATTTTTCCATCAGGGGCCTCTAAATAATTTTAATAATTATTTCTAGGTATAGCATAAAGTGTGACACATACAACTATATAATATCATTTATATAAATATGATGGCACACGAATCTTGGCGCGTGATGAGCTGCTCTTGCTCATCGTCTTCCTCCAGCCAACGGCTAAAATTGCCAGCGTATGGGCTGCCTTCAACCCTATTTTCCCGGCCACCTAAGCGTCGCTCCGACCGGCCAATGCCACCACCACCTCCGTTGAGGTGGTGGCCAGCGAGTGAGGGTGGTTGGCCCGCCGGTTGTGTCCGGAACATGGTTTTCTAGCGGGGGAAAATGCTCGACAAGGAGGCCTTTCGAGAGCTTGCTTCAAGCCCGATTTGGCTCGAATCAAGCCCCAATTCGATAAAGATCTAGCACTAGGGGAGGAGAGGAGGATCAGACCTTCTATTGGGCATTTGCCCTAGCGATTCTCGGGTTGGCCATGAGAGGGAGTGTTCGCTTGGGAGCCATGCCGACGTGGGCCTAGGGGATTCGATTCCTTCTGGAGAAGTGAGGAAACTCCTCTCCATCCACTGATGGAGTTGTAATGCTCAATTGGGGGAGAGGGGGAGTGAATGACATCAATTGCCATTAACACCATTAATGGTGATTTTCGGCCACCACTAAATTCCCCCTGAATCAGCCCCCATGAGGGCTGGAAAACCCCTTATAATTCTTGTAACTGCCAGAGGAGGTGAATCCCCATTAATTGGGAGATCAATTGATCTCCCTTGGTCATGTATGTCATTAATCCTCTCTTTCCCTCTCCACCATTTTAGGGGAAAATGATGTTTTCTCTCTCCTGATCGAATTCTGTGAAATTGAATGGTCAATTCAGTAACTCACAGCCCCATTAGCTAGTGGACCACCTCAATTTGGTCTAGCCCAAATGGATTGGGCTTGATTATGTCAAAATATGTCATTTTGATCTAAACCTAGGGTGGAGTTGACTTTGGTCCCTTTGACCATTTGGGTTGACCCCAATGGGTGGTTAGTGACCCATTGGCCTCCCCTAATGGTTAGAAAGGTCTAGGTAGGGTCAATTTGGCAAAGTGAGGGCCAATTGACCCTTAATAGGCAACTTTGACCAAAAACAGGGCTATAGTTGACTTAGGTCAAATTGGCTAAATTGGTGGCCCCATGATGAGACTTTTTGGTCCATTGAGTTCCTAATATCCCTATAAGAGTATGGGAAAGGTCAATTTGGCATGGTGGAGGTCAATTGACCCTAATTAGACTACTTTGACCATTTTAGGGCTAGGGTTGACTTTGATCAACTTGGCCTCTTTCGTTGACCCTAATGAGTCATTGGTGCTCTAAGGGACCCCTAATGGGTCATGGATGTTATGGTGTGGTCAAAAGATCAAGGTGAGGCCCTAAAGTCCAACCCTAGGCTTGGTAGCTAGAATTGCATGGTCTTTTGTGCTTCCTATGGTTTTGTCATGACTTAGTCATGACAAAACCATCTTAGGGGTCTAGTTGTTTGAGGGATGTTACATCTCTAACCAGAAAACTGACTAATTTTTTGGATTTTCGCTGGATAATTTCCTTCTTATTTAAAGAAGGTGAATCTAAGATGGGGAAAGACGATGTGCCCGATAGAAATACGACTAGAGTTTAGGCAACGAGAGGAGAGAGATGAAGAAGATGAGGTTATTCGATGAGATGCAATTAGCGAGAATTGGACTGTAAATATAATTAAGATTTTTATAATTTTTGGGGTGTGAATAGTGAGAATTGGAGTGCTAATATCTAACTCATTTTTTTATATTTTGTTTTTTGCTGGCTGTCCGATCTGAAATCCGGCGGACGAAAATTAACCCGCAGGTTTCCCGTACGGCCACCCGCGCCCACACCTATCTGACATCTCTCGTTTGCCTCCCCCACACGCGCCCACACCTTCTATCCCGGTGAAACCAGGAGTCCCTCTCCCAAAACCTCTCCCAAAACCTCTCCCACACGACGCCGATCAAGCAGTCGTCGCCTTCGTCGGTGAATCCAGGTTTCGACGCCCCACCCCTCGCCGGCCACTGATGTTACCGGCTACGTTTTCTACTGCTTGATCTCCCTCGCTGTGATGTTTTACCTAGCCGGACTGCTTCTTGAGATCATCAAATGAACAGGAGTATCAGATTCCTTCATCGCACCCTTTGCTACTGCTGCTCTACCTTCCCCTGCTCCTCTGATTTCAGAATTTTTTCCAGTCTAAACCCCGCACAGCAGGTTTCATGTGTTTCATTACAGCCTTAGAAATATGACGCTCAAATCTCAAGACTAAAAATATAGGCGTGATAGTTTGAATCATACTTAAAATTCTCATCTATGTTAACTCACTGAAAGGGAATTTCTGATCTGATAATAAAAAATTCTAAACAGGTTTTGCACTAAAATGCCAAGTATTGTTGTTATCTGGTGCCCCGACGGGACATGCCATGTTTAGCGATCAATTTTACCTAATTCACTCACACCTAATACTTAGCTTGCTATCCACCAGTGTTCCAAACCTTTTGTTAAGAAATTTGCAGCAAATGATTTTTAGGGTGTGTAACACTCTAATAATGCGATTTTTTTTTCAATTCTTCAGATGAGGGTTTGGTTAACAATTTTGTATTTACTCACAGCTAACACCTTGCATTCTGTTCATTTTCATTCATAAACTTGCACCAGATGATTTCAAGGCTGTGGAGAACACTTTGTTAAATTAGCAACATTTAACACTTTGTTTTCTACAAGTGAAATTTTTTTTGGTTAAAAACAGTTTGATAGAGCCATCTAGAATGAACAATTTCTCTAGAATGTGATTTCTTTTCCAGCTATTTTTTGTATTTCTCATAATTTCTCATGTTACATCGCATATGTTATTATCATTACATTATTCTTTATTTGTTTTGCTATTGTCTCACATTCTAAAATGTCTTCCAAATCTTTAATCATATGAATTTATTTCGCTTCTCTAGAATTTATTTCGCTTCTCAAGGGTCAGCTTTAAGCCCTTACCTCTTTACCCTTATCTTAGATGAGCTCACCGGACATATCCAGCAAGCAATACCTTGGTGTTTATTATTTGCAGATGATATTGTTTTGGTCGATGAGACGCGCGAGGGTGTAAACGCGAAACTGGAATCTTGGCGAGACACTTTAGAAAAGAAGGGTTTTAGGTTGAGCAGGACAAAGACAGAGTATATAGAGCTTAAATTTAGTAGTGCAAGAAGGTCAGATGACTCCGTCATTAAATTGGGTGACCAAGATATTTCCCGCAGTGAGTGCTTTAAATATCTGGGATCGATAATTCAAAAAGATGGAGGTGTAGATAAAGATGTGATTCATAGAATCCAAGCAGGTTGGTTGAAGTGGAGAGGCGCGTCTGGGATCCTATGTGATCGTAAAGTACCACTAAAACTTAAAGGCAAGTTTTATCGTACTGCAATTAGGCCTGCAATGCTCTACGGTTCTGAGTGTTGGGCAGTGAATGGTGTACACGAGCAAAAAATGGGAGTCGCGGAGATGAGAATGCTTAGGTGGATGTGTGGTCACACGAGACTGGATAAAATTAGGAATGAATGTATCAGGGATAAGATAGGAGTGGCGCCAATTGTAGAGAAGATGCGAGAAGCTCGTTTAAGATGGTTTGGACATGTACATAGGAGACCATTAGAGGCACCTGTTAGGCGTTGTGAGAGTTTAGTCACTAGACGTGTTAAACGGGGGAGGGGTAGACCAAAAAAGACTTGGAATGAAACTATAAAGAAAGACATGATGTACTTAGGCATTAATGAGACTATGCTTTAAGATAGGGCGCAATGGCGACAGAGGATCCATATAGCCGACCCCACTATGGTGGGATAAAGGCTTGAGTGTTGAGTGTTGTTGTTGTTGTTGTATTTTAATCAGTGCTATTTTTATGTTGTGTTTTAATATGTGCTATTTTTCATGTTGTGTTTTAATCTGCGTTATTTTTATATTGTGTTTAATTTGTGCTATTTTCATGTTGTGTTTTAATCTTGTGATATTTTCATGCTGTGTTATAATATGTGCTATTTTCAATTTTCATGTTGTGTTTTAATAGGTAGGGACTGTGCATGCAACGAGCAAGGTTAATGCAATTGTTGGGTACTGTGCACAGGAACTCAGTACAAAGTCTCTACATTTTGCATAAGTGTGATCATGTAAATGTTGTGTTCAGGCTGTAAGGGTAAATGTACTGATATAAGAACTCGCTTCTCTACCTATCATTAGTATGATGCAGTTGAGGTAAATGTTTTTTAATCATTTTCTAACCATTATTAAGCAATGCTCTTCTATTTCATGTTCATTCTGTAACTATAAGGGATTGAAGAGCATGTGATGCAAGAAACCAACGAGAAGAAGAGGATTTGGAAGCACATCAAGGGGGTAAAAAATTATTAGAAATTGTGAGTCTGCTCTGAATACGTAATGCAACTCCTTTTTTTATTGTTTTCCTACATTGCTCTTCCATTTTATTGACTTCATACTTATCTTGAGTAGTCAATCAGTTTTTAATATTGATGAAGAAAATGATCAATAGTCTGTTGGTTTCAACGATATTATGATTGATCAATAGTCAGTTAATTTCAACGATATTATTATTGATCAATAGTCAGTTGGTTTCAACGATATTATTATTGATCAAAGTTCATTTTTTTAATTCAAGTAATCCTTAGCCAAGTTTATGTCAGAGTGAATTAGATTCATGTAGTCTTTTTTTGATGGCTATCTTTTTATCACATGAGAGTAACATGTGAGTTTGGAGAGTCTCTGTATCTAGTCTATGTGAGTTTATTTGATTTCTATCTACTCTAACCATCTCGCCTTTTGTTCTATTTGAGTTTGAGTTTTTGATTTTGAGATAACAGAGGTACTATCATGGCCAAAATTACTGTCGTAGTCGGTGATACTTCACAGTACTTAATTCAGTAAGATATAATTACTTTATTTGATTTTTATCTACTTTAACCATTTCGCCTTTAGATCCATTTGAGTTTGAGTTTTTTATTTTGAGATAGGGGAACGGAGGTACTGTCGTGGCAAGAATTACTGTTGCGGTCAGTGGTACTTCACAGTACTTTCTTCGACAAGATATAATTATCTTTAGTCTTATAGTTCATTCCATTATACATATGATTTTCATGCAATCCATTAGGCCCCGCTCGTTTGGGATGAATTGGAGGAAAGGAATTGGATTCAATTCCCCAATTCCAATTTTATCCTCCGGCGGCCAAAAATTGTCATGGAAATTGGAATTCATTGAATTCCCATGGGGGAATTCATTCTAGAAGAAAAGGATCCCCTCCATTTCCGACCTCTAGACATAAAAATTGGGAATTCATCCCAGCTCGCGTCGCACGCCCCCTCTCGAAAACCCTCGCGATCGAAGGAGACGCCCCGTCGACGTGCGTTTCTCCTCTGGCGTAACACCACATTCCTTCTTCTCCAACGGCGGAATTTCCTCTTCTCTTCTCCGGTCGGCCGAACGTAAAGGGTATATTGGCCCTCGTCAAACATTGCGGCTTGGGAGGATTTTGCCGGAGAAAGACGCGAAGGTGGGGAATACGATTCAAAACTCGAATCTATTGCCATTAGCAACACCTTCCAAGCAATTTAGAAGTCTCTGACACAAAAAATCCTTCCGGTCGAAGTTATGAGCATATTGGCCCTCATCTAAAGGGGAGGTCTTGCGCAGGGTTATCTTTATTATAATATGCATGTCTAAAATTTCATTCATGGAAACCACCTTGATAAGTAGTAAAATATAGGTATTTTTAGTATAGTTTCTAGTATAAATTTAAGTAATATTGTAAATATTTTATGTAAATTAATGAATAAATTGCTTGTTTTATTATTTTTCTTACTAACTTAGTTTTTTTTGTTTTTCAGCAATTTTGGCATTTTTTGTTAGGTCACGTCCGTGAACAAGGGCGTGTAATCTTAAAATGTCAATTTCCAGCCTCCTCTGCGTCGATCGACATCCCGTCCAGTCGATCGGCTTGTTGTCCCGTCGATTTACATGGTCACGCCCGTGTACCTTTCGATTAACTTCACCTCCCGTCGATCGAACTCCCATCCCGTCGATCGAACTCCCATCCCGTCGATCGACCTCCAGTCCCGTCGATCGGCTCCAGGTCTCGTCGATTTTGCAAAGCCACGCCCGTGGTAGAAGCCGTGTAACATCCATAATTTAATACGCCAAACAAAATTTGATCGCAGGGCCTGATCTCGAGCAAGAGTGATCAAGCCAACGTCGGGACGAGGTACAATTTTACTACGATCAATGGAAATATATCATTAAATTTACGATCGAAAGTATTTGGAATTATATTCGACGTATTTTAACGTTTGTGCGATGGTTTGAAGAATAAATTTTAAGTGTTGAAGCGAATTAGCAATCGTGTAAAAATTTGGAAACGTTTTATTGTATATCCTCCTTCCCCGGTGGTTTCCGTAACCGCCCAGGTACCCGCACCTTTCCATTTTTTCCCCGCAACCCTTCTCGTCCCTTAAATTCTCCCGTAAGCTTTGAGTCGTGAGAAACCGCTGTTATTGTACAACCCTCATTCTCCGAGGGTAGGCCCATTCAAAGCCACGTTGGCAGAAGTCAAGGTCAAAAGGTCAGCACAGAAGCCGGCAGTCCAAGACACAAGACAACTCAGCCAGCAGGAGCAAGGGGCGACCTTGGCGAGCAGGGGCGAGCAGGGGCGAGCAGGGGCGAGCAGGGGCGAGCAGGGGCGAGCAGGGGCGAGCAGGGGAGAGCAGGGGCGAGCAGGGGCGAGCAGGGGCGAGCAGGGGAGAGCAGGGGCGAGCACGAGGCGAGCAAGAGGCGAGCTTGGGCGAGTATCTTGCGAGCATGGGCGAGTAGCCCTTGTAACTCGCGAGCAGAGGCAGTATACTCGCCTGTACCCCCCCCAGGATTTCTCTATAAATAGACCCCCAGGGGTACTAGAAATGACACTTTTGGAAGTGGTCGAGGTCCCCCCAAGCTGGATACTCGCCCAGTCCATGCCCGTCTAGTACCTCGCCCAGCTTTTGGTTGCAGAGGGGAAGTTTCTCCCAAACTTCTGGGTATGTGGTGGGACCTCCCTGCTGGAGCACCTGGGGTGTGTTTATAGTCATTTTCTCTCTCCTATTTTAGCTATCCGAGCCATGGAGTTGGACCGCAGGATCAGTAACCTCGGGCTGCATTGATCTGAATTTTGGAGCCGAGATTTTCCTGGCTTCAACAGTTATCCTCTCCCTCTTCCGTCCAGGAGTTCGCAACCGTGCAGTCCAGGGAGGATCGAAAGCTCCTCTTTCGTCGAACAAGGACGCAGACTCCTCCTCCAGCCTCTGAGTTGCTCGACGACCCTCCCTCGTCAGCCCTGAGGACCGACAACAATCCCTATCCTTCTCGCCCGGGTTTTCCCCTGTTTCTGAGAGGTAAGCTTCGTCGATGGCCCTAACAGACTCCCTCCTTTTGTTCGCAGTAGGCCTTCTCCCTGTTGGAGTCGGCACCAACAGTCTTTAGGATCTTTTTCGTCTGTGCCCTAGCCACCGTTCGAATCCAGGTGGAGGGCTGGCCGGTTCCAGCGTATGTTATTAGTATAGCAGAGACTTTGTAAACAATTTTTTTCTCCTGGAACTTAGGGCAACCCTCTCTGATAGTTGGTTTTAGCCCTTTTTCCTCCCTCGTAGGATTACCCTAACCCTACCCACGTTTTGTTAACACTGGAAACAGCGTAATGTTGTCATCTAAACCTGAGAAGATTATTACTAAATTAACTAGGGTTATTGTCACATTTCAGATTTTAGGTGCGGGTGGACGTAACTTGGAGAAGGTTTTATATTACCAGAATATTTTTAAAGGAGTCATGCCGCCGCGCCTTGTGTACGAGCGACGCAACACTACGGTAAGAAACTCTATTTCTTTTGGTTAGACGTATCTTATGTCAGTGCATCAATATTCCCTTGTGATGATACGAAATCTATTAGAATTGATTATGGGATTAAAATCCAATTAATAACGGGAACCAAATAGGAGGCACAAACGATGAATTCGCTCGTGATAGATTGAGGCGCACAATCTTACTCTTAAGGCATAGTAGTCCTTATGAGCCTCATCAGTTATTTCAGAGAGGGAATGTATCCTCTAATAGATTAGTAGATACGGGTCCAAGTCCGTGAGACTTAGAACGTGATGCGTTTGTTAGTAAGGACTCGGATCGCTAGAATGCGCATAAGTAGTACCTAGCCTAGAATGTGAAAAATCATAAAAACTCTGAAATGCCCAAAATTCAAGCATACGCCGTAATTTAGAAATCCCTCGAAACTATTATTCGAAGCAGTCAAATAGATTACAGATTTACATATTCAATTACAAGAGCATAGACATTTATGTTCATAGTTTTATGATAGGAAAATATGCTTACAAGGTGAATATAATAATTCTTTAGTACAATACATGTATTTTCGTATTTAGCATGCATACATTTTTACTCAAGTATTAATTTTTATTGTCACTAGAAGAAATGATTTTTCTTACTCTCCAGTTGGGCTGACCCATTTTTGGGCTTATTATTACAGGGGTCATAGGTGAGGTGAAATATCGATTGCTTGTTGCACCCTGTGAATCACGTGAAAGTAGGATACTTCAAATTCGGGGGTCAAAGAGTTTCATAAAACGTTCTTGGTGGAAAAAAAGGTGAGTGAAAGATCCCACTGAATTAAATTTGATCCATGAATCTAAGAAATAGTGAGAATTCTTGATCTCTCTCAATATCTCTCTAAATTCGAATATCCAGGATTTGAATTGATGTCGTTTCATTGATTACTCCTAAAGATTTCATTTCAATTGGAATTTGGTTATTTGTTGCGCCTAGGATGAACGTGTTTGACGATGTTCCTCATATAGTTTGTCTCGTTCAGTAGTTACTCCTTCAGTACTGTTTTATCATTTTGGGCATGTACCCGGATTCTCTAATGTTTCTTTGTATCAGACTATGTATAAGATTTCAGTATTTCAAGCATTTTGACTCTTAAATTTTAGTGGCTCTGTGAATTTGAGGTACAATCTTACCCTTAGCTTCCTTTACTTTTTCCGTTGTAAGTACTCTTTTAGCATTTCTTTTTGTATGCCTGCTATGTATCAATTTAAATACTGTTACTTAGTTTTCGTCTTATCATGGGGCCCGACCGGACTGCTGATTTGTTGTTAAACTAAGTTGGGGTATTACAATTGGTATCAGAGAGAGGTTTAGGATCCCACGACCCAGAAAGTTCACAGAGCCTTAGGATTTCAACTGAATCATTCTTTCGACGCTAGAGTCATCAAATATCATCTAGCTTAGTTATGCGTTGTCTAGAAATATCTTTCTAGTAGATCCTTCATGATGTTCCATACATCAATAACCCTTTTCCTTTCATCGTGTAGGCACCGCGTACGAACGAGGCGGGCGAGCCTTCACGTCAGAATACCACTCCCGAGATAGTCATGGATGACGGTGGTGCACTAGCAGCACCGACAGTACCAGAACCTACCGACTTAGCAGCCATTATTGCTAGGGCAGTGGCCATAGCTCTGCTGGAATTCAGAAATGGACTGCCTGCAGCAGATCCAGCAGCAGTTCCTGTACCAGCTGTCGGAGAATTAGGAATGAAACGTTATCTGAGGAATTTCCGGGATCTTCAGCCCTCCAATTTCAATAGAGAAGAAACACCGATGGAGACTGATGATTGGCTGATAAAGACCCGCGACCTACTCAAAGTGATGCAGTGCCCAGAGAACAAGAAGGTTCCTCTAGCTGCTTTCCTCCTGAAAGGTGAGGCAAATCTGTGGTGGACTAGGCATCTGGCAGACGATCCCGCTGGTAAGTAACGTTGTTCGATTGCCCTTTTTCCTAAAATACTGTCCTTTTAGCGTAATGGTAAAATGAGTTGTTCATTTTTGTTAGGTCGTGCAGCAGATATGTTCATGTGGAACAATTTCTCGACAACGCTAGCTAGCTGGTTTGTAGCCCCTTCCGAGCGCCGCAGTCTCCAGGAGAAGTACCTTCGGCTCATTCAGGGGGACAAGACTGTAATAGCCTATGAGCGGGAGTTGACTCACTTATCTCGCTATGCGGGCAATATGCAAGGGGATGAGAACGAGAAATGTAGCCGGTTTGTGGACGGACTGCGTGACTCTCTGAGGCAACCACTGATGACGATGGTCAATGCTGATTACAGGAGTTTGGTGGACACAGCGAGGAAGTTGGAAGCTGATCAGCAGGAGGTTCAAAAGCGTAACAACTTCCGATCAAAGCGGCCTCAGGATGCACCACAGCAGCAGCAGCAGCAGAACAAGAATAGTCAAGGTAAGAATTGGAGAAAGAAGCAGAGAACAGATGATAAGAGAGATGGTCAGACCGGGGGCAAGGTCAAAGATTACCCCCTCTGTCCTAAATGCTACAACCACCATCTGGGTGAGTGTTTAGCTACTACAGGAGTTTGCTACAAGTGCCAACAACCGGGACATATAGCCCGTTACTGCCAGGGAACCCCCGTGGTTCAGGTAACGGAAATTAATTCATGTAATCATCTTAATTTATTTCCCTTTTCACAGTAGTCCTATTTGTGTTTTCTTTCTATAGTCAAAGTTTGAGGTCGGTGGCCCTAGCAGAACCGACAGAGGAAAAGCACATGTAGGATCGGAGGTGAAGCCAACTCCAGGACGAGGTCCGGTTCAACCCAGAGCTTATGGTTTAGGACAGCAGGAAGCCAAGGAGCAGAAGGACGTTGTGACAGGTATGTGTAAGTCCTAGATAATTTAGTTCTTTCCTCCTTAGTGACACTAAAAATAATACCCATGTTGCATTCATGCATGTAGGAATACTTATGATACGGAATATCCCCTCCAAGATTCTCTTTGACACGGGTGCCTCACACTCGTTCATAACAGAATCTCTTGTTCATAGGCTTAATTTAGGAGTCCTCCCAGAGTCATCAGCATTAGAGGTCATGATGCCGAATGGGTCTCTCTTGCAGACCAGAAATAAATGTAGAGTTCCAGTGCGGTTTGAAGAAGCTGAAATATTTATAGAAGCTTCACTCCTTCCCATAGCAGGATTTGATCTGATAGTGGGTATGGACTGGCTTTTAGCTATGAATGCAAGAATTGACTGCAGGAATAAGGTGATACAATTCGAAGAACCCAACCAAGTTGCCTTTATCTTCTAGGGCATGCAGGGAGTCTCCAAATTAATAATCTCCTCAATCAAGGCTGTTAGATGCATCAATAAGGGTTGCGTGATCTTCCTAGTACTGATGAATGCTGAAACCAAGGTTGATCTGCTTGAAGTGCCTATTGTTAAGGATTTTCCTGATGTTTTTCCAGAGGAGTTACCTGGTGCCACCTACCAGAGAGATTGACTTTCAGATAGATCTTGTACCTGGAGCTGCGCCAGTGGCCAAGAGTCCTTACCGAATGGATCCCAGAGAACTTGCCGAGTTGAAGATCTAGTTGCAGGAATTGATCGACTTGGGTTTCATTCGTCCCAACACTTCACCTTGGAGTGCCCCTGTACTGTTCATTAAGAAGAAAAATGGTAGCCTGAGATTGTGCATTGACTACCGCGAGCTGAACAAACTAACAGTTAAAAATAAGTATCCTATCCCCAGAATAGACGATTTGTTTGATCAGCTTGAGGGGTCTTGCACGTTCTCTAAGTTAGATTTGAGATCGGGTTACCACCAGTTGAGAATTCGAGATGTGGACATTCAGAAGACGGCGTTCAGCACTAGGTATGGACACTATGAGTTCGTGGTCATGCCGTTCGGGTTAACTAATGCCCCTTCCACCTTTATGGATCTGATGAATAGGGTGTTTCGAGAATTACTAGACCGATTCGTTATCGTCTTCATAGACGACATTTTGGTGTATTCAAAAAGTCAAGAAGATCACGCCGAGCATCTCCGGATAGTGTTGACCACTCTCAGGAAGAATCAGCTGTACGCAAAATTTTGTAAGTGTGAGTTCTGGCTTGCAGAGGTTGCATTCTTGGGGCATGTCATCAGTCAGAAGGGTCTTGCGGTGGACCCGAAAAAGATAGAAGCAATAAAGGACTGGCCAAGGCCGAAGGCAGTGACTGAGGTTCACAGCTTTCTCGGTCTAGCATGATATTACAGGAGATTCATTAAGGACTTCTCGAAAATAGCGCTACCGATGACTACACTCACCAGGAAGGGGAAAGCCTTCACGTGGACAGTGGAGTGTGAACTTACGTTTGAGGAGTTGAAATCTAGATTGATGACCGCCCCGATTTTGAGCTTACCTTCAGGTTCAGAAGGATTTCAGATATATAGCGATGCCTCAGGTCAAGGTTTGGGTTGTGTACTTATGCAGCATGGTAAGGTCATAGCTTACGCCTCTAGACAGTTAAAGGTTCACGAGAAAAATTATCCTGTTCACAATTTGGAACTTGCAGCTGTCATCCACGCTTTGAAGATTTGGAGGCACTACCTTTATGGAGTTCGTTGTGAGGTCTTTACGGATCACAAAAGTCTCAGGTATATATATGATCAGCAAGAGCTTAATATGAGGCAACGTAGGTGGGTGGAATTCCTCTCAGATTATGATATTGGTATCCAGTACCACCCGGGGAAAGTAAACGTGGTAGCGGATGCGCTTAGTAGAAGAGGTTTGAGTTACTCCCTCATCACTCAGCAGGAGGAGCTTGTGCAAGCTCTGGAGAGATTGGAGATCAGTGTCGTACCACGCTCCAGCTTTGGTTCTGCAAGTTTAAGCTAGATGGAAATCACTTGTGATATTAAAGATAGGATCAGAACAGCTTTGCCCCTAGATCCGAAGATGGTAGAGGTTTGGGCCTTGACCCAGGCTGGTCAGAAGGAGAAGTTCAGCATTCAGGAGAGTTTACTTCTGAATGGTAGTAGAGTGTGCATTCCAAATGTTAGTCACCTTCGGGAAGACATACTGTTTGTAGCTCATAATTTCCGATATTCGATACATCCGGGTAGCACGAAGATGTATGCAGATCTTAAAAAGTTAGTTTGGTGGCCGGGGCTGAAGAATGATGTGGCAGGGTATGTTGGTAAGTGTAAAATTTGCAAGTTAGTTAAAGCCGAGTGCCAGAGGCCAGGATGTAAGTTGAAGCCACTACCTATTCCAGAATGGAACTTCGAAGATATATCAATGGATTTTGTTCATGGCCTTCCCCGATCGCAGAGTGGGAATGATTCTTTGTGGGTTATAGTTGATCGTCTCTCCAAGGTTGCCCATTTCATTCCTAATAAGAAAATGGATCAGGGACCGAGATTGACTCAGTTATATGTAGATGAGATAGTCCGACTCCATGGTGTTCCCAAGACTATTATTTCAGATAGGGATGACAGATTTACCTCCAAGGAATGGAAATATGTTCAGGAACGTTTGGGGACTAAACTACTTTTCAGTACGACTTTCCACCCTCAGACGGATGGGCAGACTGAGCGCACGAATAGAACTATGGAAGATATGCTCCGTATGTGCATTTTAGATTTTGGAGGTAAGTGGGAGAAGTATGTCACCTTAGTAGAATTCTCCTATAATAATAGTTTCCAGGAAAGCATTGGGATGACGCCTTTTGAGGCTCTCTATGGCAGACGGTGTCGTATGCCGTTGTGTTGGGCTGAAAGTGAAGAGAGGTCTTCCAACAAAGAATCATGGGTTGACAAGACCACAACTCGAATCAGACTTATTCAGGAGCGCATGAAGACAACTCAGGATCGTCAAGCCAAGTATTATGATCAGAGGCATATATCGGTGGAATTCAGCGTGGGAGATTATGTATATCTGAAGGTCAGACCAGTCAAGGGCGTCTCTCAAATCAAGCGGATGAAGAAACTGAGTCCAATGTTCGTTGGTCCTTTCACGGTACTGGAGCGCATTGGTGAGGTTGCTTATAGGTTGGCCTTGCCCGAGGAAATGAGTGGTCTACATGATGTTTTCCACGTCTCCTATCTGAGGAAAGCAGTCAGAGATCCTAATCAGATCATCAGCACTGAGGAGGCACCAATCGAACCAAACCTGAATATCAACATTAAGCCAGTCAAGATAGTGGACTCAAAGCTCCAGGAGCTCAGAAATAGAGAGATTCGTTTTGTTAAGGTCCTTTGGATGAACTGCGGTCAGCCAGAATATACTTGGGAAAGAGAAGATGAGCTCCGGAGAAATGAAGACTATACTTTCCTCTTTGACTCAGGTATGCTTGTAATTTTTGAGGGCGAAAATTTTATTAGGAGGGGAGATTTGTAACATCCATAATTTAATACACCAAACAAAATTTGATCGCAGGGCCTGATCTCGAGCAAGAGTGATCAAGCCAACGTCGGGACGAGGTACAATTTTACTACGATCAATGGAAACATATCATTAAATTTACGATCGAAAGTATTTGGAATTATATTCGACGTATTTTAACGTTTGTGCGATGGGTTGAAGAATAAATTTTAAGTGTTGAAGTGAAATAGCAATCGTGTAAAAATTTGGAAACGTTTTATTGTATATCCTCCTTCCCCGGTGGTTTCCGTAACCGCCCAGGTACCCGCACCTTTCCATTTTTTCCCCCGCAACCCTTCTCGTCCTTAAATTCTCCCGTAAGCTTTGAGTCGTGAGAAACCGTTGTTATCCTCTCCCTCTTCCGTCCAGGAGTTCGCAACCGTGCAGTCCAGGGAGGATCGAAAGCTCCTCTTTCATCGAACAAGGACGCAGACTCCTCCTCCAGCCTCTGAGTTGCTTGACGACCCTCCCTCGTCAGCCCTGAGGACCGACAGCAGTCCCGATCCTTCTCGCCCGGGGTTTCCCCTGTTTCTGAGAGGTAAGCTTCGCCGATGGCCCTAACAGACTCCCTCCTTTTGTTCGCAGTAGGCCTTCTCCCTGTTGGAGTCGGCACCAACAATCTTTAGGAGCTTTTTCGTCTGTGCCCTAGCCACCGTTCGAATCCAGGTGGAGGGCTGACCGGTTCCAGCGTATGTTATTAGTATAGCAGAGACTTTGTAAACAATTTTTTTCTCCTGGAACTTAGGGCAGCCCTCTCCGATAGTTGGTTGTAGCCCTTTTTCCTCCCTCGTAGGATTACCCTACCCATGTTTTGTTAACACTGGAAATGGCGTAGTGCTGTCATCTAAACCTGAGAAGATTATTACTAAATTAATTAGGGTTATTGTCACATTTCAGATTTTAGGTGCGGGTGGACGTAACTTGGAGAAGGTTTTATATTACCAGAATATTTTTAAAGGAGTCATGCCGCCGCGCCTTGTGTACGAGCGACGCAACACTACGGTAAGAAACTCTATTTCTTTTGGTTAGACGTATCTTATGTCAGTGCATCAATATTCCCTTGTGATGATACAAAATCTATTAGAATTGATTATGGGATTAAAATCCAATTAATAACGGGAACCAAATAGGAGGCACAAACGATGAATTCACTTGTGATAGATTGAGGCACACAATCTTACTCTTAAGGCATAGTAGTCCTTATGAGCCTCATCAGTTATTTCAGAGAGGGAATGTATCCTCTAATAGATTAGTAGATACGGGTCCAAGTCCGTGAGACTTAGAACGTGATGCGTTCGTTAGTAAGGACTCGGATCGCTAGAATGCGCATAAGTAGTACCTAGCCTAGAATGTGAAAAATCATAAAAACTCTGAAATGCCCAAAATTCAAGCATACGTCGTAATTTAGAAATCCCTCGAAACTATTATTCGAAGCAGTCAAATAGATTACAGATTTACATATTCAATTACAAGAGCATAGACATTTATGTTCATAGTTTTATGATAGGAAAATATGCTTACAAGGTGAATATAATAATTATTTAGTGCAATACATGTATTTTCGTATTTAGCATGCATACATTTTTACTCAAGTATTAATTTTTAATGTCACTATAAGAAATGGTTTTTCTTACTCTCCAGTTGGGCTGACCCATTTTTGGGCTTATTATTACAGGGGTCACAGGTGGGGTGTTGCGCCTAGGATGAACGTGTTTGACGATGTTCCTCATATAGTTTGTCTCGTTCAGTAGTTACTCCTTCAGTACTGTTTTATCATTTTGGGCATGTACCCGGATTATCTAATGTTTCTTTGTATCAGACTATGCATAAGATTTCAGTATTTCAAGTATTTTGGCTCTTAAATTTTAGTGGCTCTGTGAATTTGAGGTACACTCTTACCCTTAGCTTCCTTTACTTTTTCCGTTGTAAGTACTAATTTAAATACTGTTACTTAGTTTTCGTCTTATCACGGGGCCCGGCCGGACTGCTGATTTGTTGATAAACTAAGTTAGGGTATTACAAGCCGTGACCCATCAACTCCTTCCAGAAGCCAGCGTACACGCCAGCCGTCACGCCCCAGTTGAACCTGACGTCTGCCGCCCAAGGTCACGTGTTGTGGGCTCGGATCGTTGCAGATCTAGACCGTGTGAGAGGACCCGAAGAGGAGGAAGAACTTCCCGTTTGGGAGGAATCCGTGGTGAAAACCTGCGGAAGAGGGAGGAAGGCAGAGAAGGAACCGAGAGGTTGAGAAGAAGAGAGGCGGCAGACGGCGAGCTGCTAGCGGACGGGCGAAAGCGGCGCTGCACGGGCGCTAGGCGCGGCGCTAGTTAGGGCATCGACTGGGCGAGGGAAAGGAAGAGAGAGAGAGAGAGGTTTAGAGAGAGAGAGAGGGATTTGAGGATAATTTCTTGCTTCCTTTTCCATCATACCCAACTGGACCAAATAGGTCCCAAAATCCACCAAGACGAACCGGCTCGGTCCGACATTAAAAACCAAACATAAAGTTCGCGCCCCTCACCTGGGCTTACTACAAGTGAGAACAAACATGTGAAATAAAAAGTACTAAGAAATTAACATAGCAACGTTAGGTGGCTTCGGTTGGTTGGCGACGTCGGTAGGTGCGCCCCCAATATGGATCCGTCGCTTCGAGTGCCGTAACATCACCCTCCTCATTCGAAGACAGCTTGTCCTCAATCTGTGATGGAATGTGCACCAAGGGGCCTGAAGGCGGGGGCCCCACATACTGCTTGAGCTGGGAAATGTGGAAGACATCATGAATGCGAGCCTCTGGTGGCAAGGCGAGACGGTAAGCCACGTCGCCAATGCGCTCGGTGATGGTAAAGGGACCAAAGAACTTCGGACCCAACTTGTTGGAGGGAGGGCGGGCCGCCGTAAGTTGGCGAAAGGGGCGGCGACGTACCCACACCCAGTCCCCCACCGTGAAGGTGAGATCCCTATGCCCACGGTTGTAGGAAATCTCCATACGTTGCTGGGCTTGCAGCAGGCGGTCCCGGGCAGCTTGTAAGAACGCGTCGCGGTCCTCCAATTCTTGATCTATGGCCGTCAGTCGAGCTGAACCACCTGTGTATGACAAAAGGCGTGGTGGATCGCGACCGTAGATGAGGCGGAACGGCGTGGTCCGTAAGGTCGTATGATATGCCATGTTGTAACAATATTCCACCCATGGTAGCCAACGCGGCCATTCCCGCGGCCGGTCCCCGGTCACACATCTTAGGTACATCTCCAAGGTGCGGTTGACCACCTCGGTTTGCCCGTCCGACTGCGGATGGTAGGCGGACGAAAACGCCAACTTGGTTCCGCTAAGGGTGAAGAGTTCGCGCCAAAAATTACTTGTGAAAACCTTGTCCCTGTCGGACACCAGCGTCTCTGGCATGCCGTGTAGGCGAAAGATCTCCTGGAAGAAAACACGGGCCACGTGTTCCGCGACGAGCGGCCGAGCGAGGGGAATGAAATGGGCTCCCTTAGAGAATCGGTCCACCACTACCATCAAGATACATTTGCCGCGAACCGGGGGAAGGCCTTCCACAAAATCCAAAGAGAGGTCCGCCCAAACTTGAGTGGGGATAGGTAGAGGCTGAAGCAAGCCTGCCGACAATAAGTGATCCGCCTTATTTTGTTGGCAGACGGCGCATGTGGAAATGAATTCGTGGACGTCACGACGCATCCCCTTCCAATAAAATTCCGAGCGGAGACGTTGAAGAGTGTGGTGAACTCCTTCATGGCTGCGGAGGTGGACGTCACCCACGATCTTGCGAATGAGGGCCGAGGATGGGCCGACATAAAGCCGTTCGTGATAATGAATGAGGCCTTGACGAGCTGTCCACGCGGCACCCGGGATACCCAGCTCCGCCCGACGCAGTAGTTCGGAGAGACTGGTGGAGTCGTGGACCCCTTGACGGAGCAAGGAGAGCAGGTCAGCCGTCGGAAAAGAAATGGCGCATAAGGCTGTTGGTGTCGGGGCGTCCCGACGGGAAAGTGCGTCAGCGACGCGGTTGAGAGAGCCCGCCTTATGCTCCACTTGAAAATCAAACCCGAGTAATTTGCTAACCCATCGCTGTTGCAGTACGGTAGTGAGGCGCTGCTCCAAGAGATACTTGAGACTGTAGTGGTCGGTCCGCACAATGAAGGGCCGGCCCCATATGGCCTCCAATGCTGAACTGCTTTAGCGAGCCCGATGAGTTCTTGCTCGTAGGCCGGTAACTTCCGGTGGCGGATGGCCGTCTGACGGCTGAAGTATGCCACAGGATGACCCTCTTGTTGCAGCACCGCTCCGTAGCCCAACCCGGAGGCATCACACTCGACAAGGAACGGGACGGTGAAATCCGGAAGGCGGAGGACGGGGGCGGCCAATAAGGCAGCCTTGAGGGCATGGAATGCCGCGGTAGCGGCGTCCGTCCACGCAAATGCGTTCTTCCGCAATAAACTGGTCAGAGGGGCGGCCACGGCTCCGTAATCGCGGATGAAATGACGATAATAGCCCGTGAGGCCGAGGAATCCGCGGAGGTCGGTAATGTTTTGCGGTTGCTGCCACTTCGCTACGCCTTCGAGTTTGGCCGGATCGGCCGCCACGCCGGAATGATCCACCACGTGGCCCAAGTAGGCGATGGAACGTTGCCTGAATGAACACTTCGACGGCTTCAAGACGAAGTGGTGCCGGTGGGCCATTTGCAGAACAGCCCGGAGATGGTGTAGGTGGTCCTCCCATGATTTGCTATACACCAAAATATCGTCAAAAAAAAACGAGAACGGACTTGCGGAGGAAGGGTTGGAATACCTCGTTCATCAACGCTTGGAAGGTGGATGGCGCGTTTGTCAGGCCGAAAGGCATAACGAGGAATTCGAAATGGCCGTGATGCGTTCGAAAGGCCGTCTTCTCCACGTCCGGCTCCGCCATGCGGACTTGATGGTACCCGGAGAATAAGTCGAGTTTGGAGAAATAACATGCGCCATGTAGCTTATCCAAGAGCTCGTCCACCACCGGAATCGGAAATTTGTCCTTGACAGTAATAGCGTTGAGGGCGCGGTAGTCCACATACATGCGCCACGTGCTATCCTTTTTGTGTACCAGCAGCACCGGGGAGGAGAACGGAGAAATGCTGCGGCGGATGAGACCCTGCTGGAGGAGGAGATCGCACTGTCGTTCAATCTCGTCTTTCTGGAGGTAGGGGTACCGGTACGGTCGTACCACCACCGGGGCCGCTCCCGGAAGAAGGCAAATGCGATGGTCCTGTGGTCGCCTCGGAGGAAGGCCCAAACGCGGGCTAAAAAGAGCCGGCATGGATTGAAGAAGAGCCGCCAGGGCTGTGGAATGTTCCTCCGCCGCAGGCAGGGAAGGCACTGATGGCTCGGTATGCACTAGGAAGGAAGAGGGGGGTTGTCCTGGAGATTGTCCCTGCCATTGGACTACTCGAGAGCCCGTGCTCCAGGAAATTGTCATGCGGTCGAAATCCCACGTGAGTGGACCCAAGGTGCGCAGCCAACGCACGCCCAGTACGATGTCGAACCCCCGAAGATCAACGAGAAAAAGGTCCGTCTGGTACGAAGAGCCGTCCACGTCAAACGTACGCGACGACATACTCCCGGGCACGACATTTGTTGCCCGTTGGCTACGACGACCGTAACGTGGCTGCGCGTTATGAAAGGGAGTTGAAGTTGGAGGGCGCGGTCCTTGCGGATGAAGCTGTGGGTACTGCCCGTGTCCAAGAGAGCGAGGAGTGCGGTGCCCATGATGGTCACGAAAAGCTGAATGGTGCAGCCCTCCTGGGGCCCTTCGACAGCATGGAGGGATAGGTGAGGGGTACCGGTCTCGACATAGCCGTCGTCGTCGTCCTCGACTGAGTCGTCAACCTCTAACCAAAAGAGGCGTCTGCACCTATGCGAGGGAGTGTATAACTCGTCGCAATTGAAGCATAAGCCCTTCTCACGGCGGGCCGTCATCTCTGGACGGGTGAGGCGGCGGCGGAAAGCCGGTCGTGGGGGCTGATCCCCGTCCGACGGTGGTGGGCGCTGGAAACTTGTGGTTGGCCGTGGGCGGCCCGGCGGCGGTGTATCCAAGGCGAGGCGGCGGTCAAAAGCGCGGGCAAAGCTCATAGCAGTTAGGAGATCCGGGGGCTTTTGAAATTCCACATCCCAACGGAGGCGTTCCGGCAACCCGACGGTAAAGAATGATATCTGTTGGGTTGGCAACACGGTCGTGGCACGTGAGAGCAGCAGTTGAAATTGCTCGAGGTAGGTGTCGATGGAGCCCGTGCACTTTAGAGCAATTAAATCGCCGAGAGGGTTACCCGGCATCGCCGGCCCAAAGCGGAGGGAGCATGCGGCTCTAAAATCAGTCCATGAAATGGCAGGATGCTCCAAGCGAAGTTGTGTGACCCATAGTTGCGCCGGCCCGAGTAAGTGGAACGAAGCCACGCCCACACGCTCCGCGTCGGGAGTGTGTTGGTTAGTAAAGAAGAAATCGCAACGAGTTAGCCATGGAAGGGGGTCTTCGCGCCCTTCGTATAAGGGAAAATCCATCCGGACGAAGCGATGGTTGGTGTAAGGGTCGCCGCGCGACGGCGGTGTGGAATCCATCCGACTCTCGGACGGGGTTGCGGCGGGGTATGGCGGGGACGGCGGAACGCCGTTGGCTGCGTCCAAGCGCGCATTAAGGGCCTCCATTTTCTCGTTTTGCGTGGCATACATGGACTGAAACATCTCCACGAGTTGAGCAAGGGAAGGACCACCATCAGCCATTGGAAGAGGAGTGTCCGGCGAGGGCAGCAGCCCTGCTGTGGCTCGGGCGGGCGGAATCGGGAGGGGCAGCCGGCGAGAACCCGTTAGAGCGGCGCGGTAGGTTCGGGGAAGGGAGATCCCGGTGTTTGGCTCTGATACCAAGTTGTTGTGGGCTCGGATCGTTGCAGATCTAGACCGTGTGAGAGGACCCGAAGAGGAGGAAGAACTTCCCGTTTGGGAGGAATCCGTGGTGAAAACCTGCGGAAGAGGGAGGGAGGCAGAGAAGGAACCGAGAGGTTGAGAAGAAGAGAGGCGGCGGACAGCGAGCTGCTAGCGGACGGGCGAAAGCGGCGCTGCACGGGCGCTAGTTAGGGCATCGGCTGGGCGAGGGAAAGGAAGAGAGAGAGAGAGAGGTTTAGAGAGAGAGAGAGAGAGGGATTTGAGGATAATTTCTTGCTTCCTTTTCCATCATACCCAACCGGACCAAATAGGTCCCAAATCCACCAAGACGAACCGGCTCGGCCCGACATTAAAAACCAAACATAAAGTTCGCGCCCCTCACCTGGGCTTATTACAAGTGAGAACAAACATCTGAAATAAAAAGTACTAAGAAATTAACATAGCAACGTCAGGTGGCTTCGGTTGGTTGGCAACATCGGTAGGTGCGCCCCCAATATGGATCCGTCGCTTCGAGTGCCGTAACATCACGCCCGTGACACCTCAAGTCACGGCCGTGTGCAGCCATTTTCCCAGTCAAATGCTTCCAGAAGGCGGCTGAGTCTATCTTCCCAGCACACGCAGAAGTCACGCCCCCGGTCACGGGCGTGACCGAGGGCGTGTAATTTTAGAATTTTTCCTATAAATAGGAGGGGTCGGCTGAAGCTTTAGGAATCCAATTCCAGCCAACTTTTGTACATATCTTGAGTGATTGAGAGCTATTTTGTGCATTTTCTCTTTTTTCCTTTATGTTTTTGTCTTTTTGTTATTTTCTCTCTCTTAGTGTTGTTATAATGTCCATTTTGGAAATAAAATAGCTTATTTCTCTATTCGTCTTCTTATTTTCTTTATGTTGATGTATGTGTGTGGGCTTCACTTTGTTTTCTTTTAATTTCGTTTTCATTTTTGTAAGTGTGTGTGTGTATGAGAATAAATTTTATTTGTTTTCTTTTAATTTCGTTTTCATTTTATGCAAGTGTGTGTGTATGAGAATAGATTTTATTGCTTTCATAACTTAGATTTATCGCTTTCATAATTTAGCTTTTTATTACAAGTAGAGTGCGTGGGTGTATGAGATAGTATTTTCCTCTTTTGTAACTTAGCTTTATTTCAAGTCTTTATTACCACCCCCATCCTGGATGAGAGGCTAAGAACTTTTTAGCGCTTGATTAAGATGGTTGGGACGAATACTATTTCTGCATTTATATAAGTCTTTTAATTGTTCTTTATTAAACGCACTTATATCCGCTTATAATATTAACATGTATTTTCTTGTTACTAATGCCGTCCCCATTCCGATGAGTGGCTAATTTTCTTTAGTGCACGATGTCGAAGAGCATTGAGACAAATAAATGATTTTCTAAAAATAAAATATCTCTTTCTAAAATCAATTAACGAGCTTAAGGTTTACTCGAGAAAAACGTTGAGTGAGACCATATAATCGATGTATGGTTCTCATTTTCGTTTCCATACACTAGTTAGCCGAGAGGCTCGTGCGTATGGATTGATCGCTCACGGGTAAAGATAAGTGCGCTCTACCCTCGAGAGAGGATGAGGTAAGTCTCCCGGATTGGAATAAAAACCCAATAGAAGGGTTCACAACATAAAACGAGTATTAAGGAGATTCGATTAAAGAACGAAAGTTCGGTTGAATATTCTTAATCTCAGGTGGGCGTACCCTCGAGAGAGGTGCGTTCATACTTATGGAACCTCCACGACCAAACCGTTCTAATTAATTGAAAAATCAGATATTTTACTTCTAAAAAAAGGATATTTTCATCTCAATGTAATTCGACATCGGACGCTATCATTATCATCGTTTTCAAAACCCTAGTTATACTTTTATTATCGCTCTATAAAAATTAAAAACCAACTCAAAACATTACTCCGATAAAATAATAGTTCGTTCCGTAGAAGTAATCAACGAGACCCAATACTAAATATGACCTTGATATTTTCTATAAAATATCCTATACTATTCACGATAAGGTATACTTGCCTTCATCGATTTTAGTTTGGATAATTTTCCAAAACCTTTAAAAAGAAAGCTCTCAAATTAATCATCAAGTTTTTGGCGCCGTTGCCGGGGAACATTGTTGTTATTTTGAAAAAGGAATCATTATTAATTTTATTACTTATATATTTAAAAAAATATAAAAAAAATAGAAAAAGCCAAAACCAAAAAAATAATTTTTATTATTAGTATATGACCCGAGGAAACTCCACGGACGATTCGAATATCCCTTTTGACCCCGAAATCGAGCGCACCCTTTGTGAGCGCCTCCGATTTTGTGATCAAAACTTACTCGAGTTTCCCGAAGAGTCTATTGGAGATACTTACACTGAAGCTATGACCGATCTAACTCCAGATGCGGCCCCGCCACGGACCATGATATATTATGCCCGACCGAATTTGGAAGATACGGGATCGAGTATTACATGCCCAACAACGGCTAATACTAATTTTGAAATAAAATCTAGCATCATTCAAATGGTATGACAGTCAGTCCAATTTGACAGTTTGCCGGATGAGGATCCGAATTTACACCTTTCTAGTTTTTTGGAAATTTGCGACACTTTTAAGATTAATGACGTTACTGATGACGCTATTCGTCTACGCTTATTTCCATTTTTGCTGCGGACAAAGACAAAAGTGTGGTTAAGTTCTCTCCCCAGAGGATCCATAACTACGTGGGCCCAATTGACGGAGAAATTTCTAACAAAATATTTTCCCCCGTCTAAAACCGCTAAATTACGCACAGATATCGCCTCTTTCATTCAATTCGATTCTGACTTGAGAGCGTTTTAAAGAGTTCTTGCGTAGGTGTCCTCATCACACGGTGTCGTCCTGGCTGCAGGTCCTGACGTTCTATAATGGCTTAAATTTCTCAACGCGACAGATGATCGATGCAGTCGTCGGGGGAACGTTAAACAACAAAACCCCGAAGGCCGCTCAAGCTCTGTTCGATGAAATGACCATGAACGCCTATCAATGGAATGCACCTAGATCACGCCCTAACGAACCAACTGGGATATATGAAGTGGATGCCACTTCTCACTTAGCCTCTCAAGTCGAGAGGTTAAGTAAGCAAGTGACAGAGATGACTGTTTCCTCCTCCACTCCCGCTTGGGCTCCAAATAATAATAATAATTTTGTCAAAGAAACTATAGATTACTTAGTCAACCCAGTTCGTCCCCCTTCAACCCTAACAACAACCCTTATAGTAATAATTATAATCTGGGTTGGAGGAACCACCCAAACTTCTCCTGGAGCAATCCAAACAACGGTCAGAGGCCCCCAATTGTGAATCCGCAAGGATTTCCACAAGGATTTCCGCACGGATTCCAGCTTCCTCCTCCAAAACCTTCTCCGCTCGAAGATGTTTTTGCTAAATACGTCGCGTCCATCGAGTCAAATATCCAAAATATTACCGGATCGATTAAAAACTTGGAAAATCAGGTTGGACAGCTTGCGAAGATGGTCTCCGAGCGGCCGTATGGAGCTCTACCAGGGAACACGAAGTCGAACCCCAGAGAAAATGCCAACGTTATAAACCTTCGCAGCGGCAAGGAGGTAACCTCCCCAAAACGGGTTGAGCCTAAGGTACCTATTTCGACACCGACCCCTCCACCCTCTCTCTCGATAGATAAATCACCGAGTATTCCGACCGTGCCGAACACTTTTAGCCCGTCTCTTCCTTATCCTTCAAAACTAATTAACGAGCCGAAGGACGAGCAGTACAAAACATTCTTACAAAATTTAAAACAAATTCACTTAAATGTTCCATTCTGCGAGACACTCTCCCAAATGCCGAAATACGCGAAATATTTTAAAGAATTACTTTCTAATAAGAAGAAACTCGAGGTTGTTTCGCGTGTTTCCCTTAACGCGGAATGCTCGGCTGTTCCCCTTAACAAATTGCCGCCAAAATTGAACGACCCGGGACAGTTTTCCATCCCGTGCCTCTTCGGCAATTTGTTAATCAAGTACGCTCTAGCGGACTTGGGCGCCAACATCAATTTGATGCCCTTTTCCCTTTTCAAAAAACTCGATTTGGGCGTCCCAAGCCCGACAAAGATGAGCATGCAATTCGCGGATCGCTCGGTAAAGTACCCGATAGGGGTAGTGGAGGATGTTCTGGTCAAGGTTGACAAGTTTATCTTCACGGTAGACTTCGTCATCCTGGACATAGAGGAGGACGCTGAAGTACCTATTATACTCGGTCGCCCCTTCCTCGCCACCTCCCGTGCGTTAATCGATGTTAGTAACGGTCGCCTCCTCCTTAGGATCGGAGACGACGAAGTTACTTTACATGTTAATCCCTCGATGCGGAACTGATTCCAATTTTAACCTGGAACCCGCGTTTGAAGTGGAATGTTCTTCGCTTACTGAATTTCTCTCATTAACATTAGATACTTCGGATTTGGCGAATCTATCTTGTTTCGACGACATGCCGACAGATTCGCCATTCGAACCCTTCGATTCAGAAGCTTTAAAAATTAAACCATCGTTTGAAGAACCACCAGTCCTCGAATCAAAACAACTCCCCGATAATCCGAAATATGTTTTTCTCGAAAAAGATTTAAAACTCCCTCTTATTATTTCTTCTTCCCTAAGTGATTCAGTGACTTCCGAATTAGTAGAAGTTTTAAACAAACATCGCCGTGCAATTGCATGGTAGATTTCAGATATCAGGGGAATAAACCCCTCGTTCTGTACCCATAAATTTTTTTTAGAAGATAACCCCCGCAAAACTATTCAGCCTCAACGAGGCCTTAAGCCGAATATGCGGGATGTCGTTAGGACTGAGATTATAAAGCTCCTCGACGCGGGAATTATCTATCCTATATCCGACAGTACGTGAGTAAGCCCCGTACAAGTCGTCCCCAAAAAGGGTGGTATAACGGTCGTGGCAAACCAGAATAACGAATTGATCCCAACTCGTACTGTTACGGGTTGGAGGGTGTGCATCGATTACCGAAAATTAAATGATGCCACTAGAAAAGACCACTTCCCGCTACCGTTTATCGATCAAATCCTGGAGCGTTTTTCTGGTCATCCTTTTTATTGTTTTCTCGATGGTTTCTCGGGGTTTTTCCAAATCCCTATTTCCCCCGAAGACTAGGAGAAAACAACTTTTACCTGCCCCTTCGGCACCTTCGCGTATCGAAGGATGCCGTTTGGCCTCTGCAACGCGCCAGCTACATTCCAAAGATGTATGCTGACGATATTTGACGAGCTCGTAGAAGATATCATGAAAGTCTTTATGGATGACTTCTTCGTTTTCGGAAACTCTTTTCAAAATTGATTGAAAAATTTAGATAGAGTCCTCCGGCGGTGTGAAGAGACAAATTTAGTTTTGAACTGGGAGAAATGCAATTTCATGGTCCGAGAAGGTTTAGTCCTTGACCATAAGATTTCTTCCAAGGAGATGGAGGTCGATAAGGCCAAAGTTGCAATAATTGAACAACTTCCCACACCCTCAAATGTAAAATCTATTCGAAGTTTTCTAGGCCATGCGGGTTTCTACCAGTGGTTTATACAAGATTTTTCTATAATAACGAAACCGCTGACCCACCTCCTGGAGAAGGATTCTCCGTTCATTTTTGATAGCGAATGCGTAGATGCATTCAATTTTATAAAAAAGCATCTTATCAATTCGCCCATTCTGGTGGCACCAGATTGGTCCATTCCGTTTGAAATAATGTGCGATGCGAGCGATATTGCGGTAGAAGCCGTACTAGGCCAACGCATTAATAAATATTTTCATCCAATCTATTACGCCTCTCGCACGCTCACAGCCGCCCAGGCTAACTACACAACGACGGAAAAGGAACTTCTTGCCGTCGTATTTGCCTTTGATAAGTTCAGGCCCTACGTAACACTTTCAAAAGTAATCGTTTTTACTGACCACTCCGCCTCAAATATCTTTTGGCCAAAGTAGATGCCAAGCCCCGCTTGCTTCGATGGATCCTCCTTTTACAGGGATTTGACTTAGAGATCCGGGATAAGAAAGGGGCTGAAAATTTGGCAGCCGACCACCTCTCTCGTTAGAACACCCCGTCGCAGAAGCACACGTCGAACCCGAAATAGATGATAGATTTCCTGAGGAGCGCCTCTTAACTGTAAACCACATAAAAACTTCTTCCACCCCTTGGTTCGCAGACTACGCCAACTATCTAGTTTCAAAGGTCCTTTCAAAAGGTTTTTCGACCCAGCAAAAGAAGAAATTTTTTTCTAATTTGAAAAACTACTTTTGGGAGGACCCCTTTATCTTTCGCGTCTGCGCGGATCAAGTGGTGCAGAGATGTGGTTCAAGCGAGGAGGGTGCATAAATTTTGCGACACTGCCACGAAGGGCCGGCCGGGGGGCATTATCAAGCCAGCCGGACCGCGCGGAAAGCGTTAGAAGTAGGCTTTTATTGGCCCACTCTCTTTAAAGATGCTCACAATTTTGCGAGTAAATGCGATAGCTGCCAGCGGTAGGGTAACATCTTTCGTCATGACGAGATGCCCCAAAACCTTTTTCTCGAGTGTGAAATCTTCGATTTGTGGGGCATAGATTTTGTAGGCCCCCTACCTTCTTTTAATAATCGCTATATTTTAGTGGCGGTCGACTACGTATCTAGGTGGGCGGAAGTGCAAGCTCTCCCCACCAACGATGCGAGAGTTATCGTCTATTTTCTGAAAAAACTATTTTCTCGCTTCGGCACGCCCCGCGCAATAATAAGTGATAGGGGTACACACTTTTGCAACGCCCAATTTACAAAAAATCTCTCTAAATACGGCGTTACACACAAGCTCTCCATCGCCTATCACCAAAAAACGAGCGGCCAAGTAGAGGTAGTAAATCGCGAGATTAAACACATTTTAGAAAAAACTGTTTCTTTAAATCGGAAAGATTGGTCAATAAAACTCGATGATGCACAGTGGGCGTATCGTACGGCATACAAGACCGCCATCGGTTGTACGCCATATCGATTAATCTACGGCAAAACGTGTCATTTACCGGTAGAGTTAGTGCACTGCGCCTTCTGGGCTTTACATTTTTTAAATCTCGATTCGAACTTAGCCTCAGAAAGTAGGAAATTCCAATTAAACGAACTCGATGAATGACGTGCGAACGCTTATGAGAGTAACAGATTTTATAAGGAGCGATCTAAGTTCTACCATGATCGAAAAATCAAATTTCCAAAAACTTTTGCGCTAGGCGATATTATCCTTCTTTATAACTCACGCCTTCGTCTTTTCCGGGTAAGCTCAAATCCCGATGGTCCGGCCCCTTTGAAGTCAAAGAGGTTTGGCCGTATGAGACCGTTCTTATCTCACACCCCGAAAAAGGTGAATTTAAAGTCAATGGGCACCGTTTAAAACTTTACATTGCGGGCGATCCAGTGGGCGATAATCTCGAATCCTTACACCTCCCCAATTTATAAATCTCACCACGCCAAATTAGTCAAGCTACGTGACGGTAAACAAAGCGCTCGTGGGAGACACCTCATATCTATCTAATATTTTATTTTGCTTTGTTATTTTTACTTGTTTATTTTGCAGGGTTTCTTCTGGCCCCGCCATCTTTAATTCAGGGAAGGCTTTTTGCTTCCTCTTTATTTTTGTACATACTGCACTTTCATTTTCCCTTCTTCATCCTTAAATTATAATATTGGGGACAATGTTGAGTTTTAAGTATGTGGGTGTTTTATCGCTTTCATAAAAAATTAACAAACAAAAAACAACAAAAACAATTTATTTCGTAAAAAAGGTAAATATAGTTTAGTTTGTAAAGATAAACTTGAAAAACCTCCACAAAAAAAATATTTCAAAAACAAATATATATTTTGTAATTATTTCTGCATTTTATCTTTATTACTTCCTGTAAATATAAACTTGAAAAAAAAAACCAAAAAAAAAAACAAAATATTTAAAGAAAAGAAAACAAAAATATATAGTTTATTTCACAGTACCAAACTTAGAAAAAAAATGTAATAGACCCATACTTTACTTTTATTCTTAAAGCATTTAGTTTCGAGAATATCTATTTGTGGCTTTTCATAATCGCTAGTTTTACTATTTGTTTGTTTATCTAAGATTGATAGATTTAAACGTTCGGGGTTAAGTTTTAAAGAATATTTTGTGTTTCTAATTTAAATAATGGCTTTTTTTTCAAGCACTACTTCTAATTCATCTAAAATAGAGGCATGCGTATTATGTTTGCAAAACAACTTTAGACCGCAATTATCTCTACTTTGTCTTTAGGAATCTAGGAATATTCAATTTACTAAGGTTGCTCTCAAATTTTTTTTTCTCGAAAACCCCCTTGTATGCACCAATTTAGCATGACAAAAATAGAAGAAGAAAAAGATCTTATGTCAATGAGAATAAGACTTCGTTCTGTAAACATAGATACCCAATAAAAAATTTAAATGAATTTATGTCAATGGGAATAAAATTTTGTTCCGTAAACATAAGCATTGGGTTAATGAAAACAAAAGAATTAGTTTTCCCTCGTAAACCACGGGGTCACCAAAGAAAACTAAAAAGAAGAGGCGGAAGGATAAAAATCATCATCCCTAATTCAAGTACTCTTTTTTTTGCCATAACATTTTACCCCCTTTTCCCTTAGCCAATTTATTGTATCCGGATTTAATTCAAAAATCATTTGAGAGCATAATTAGTAACTTGTATTTTTCCTTCACATTTCTTTAAACAAACGTTTTTATAATTTCGATCTAATCTCGTTTACTAATAATTGCAATTTTGCTTGCTATTTGGTTAATCAAGAAGTCTTTTGACTAAGACATTTCTCTCTACTTAAATCATTTGCATAATTTAGGACTTAACTCTTTATACTCCGGATTTTTATTTTTCAGTCTCTTATGATTAAATAAAACGATAGCAAAAAATTAGAACTTATGTTAATCCCATATGGATCTCTCTTACTTTTGCTCTGGAATAGCAAAAGCTTAAGCATGAGGGTATTTGATAAGTAGTAAAGTATATGTATTTTTAGTATAGTTTATAGTATAAATTTAAGTAATATTGTAAAATTTTTATGTAAATTAATGAATAAATTGCTTGTTTTATTATTTTTCTTACTAACGTAGTTTTTTTGTTTTTAAGCAATTTTGGCATTTTTTGTTAGGTCAAGCCCTCAGTCACGCCCGTGACCAAGGGCGTGTAATCTTAAAATGCCAAATTCCAGCCTCCTCTGCGTCGATCGGCTTGTGGTCCTGTCGATCGGCTTGTGGTCCCGTCGATCGGCTTGTTGTCCCGTCGATTTACATGGTCACGCCCGTGTACCTCTTGATCAACTTCACCTCCCGTCGATCAAACTCCCGTCCCGTCGATCGACCTCCCGTCCCGTCAATCGGCTCCTAGTCTCGTCGATTTTGCAAAGCCACGCTCGTGATAGAAGTCGTGACCCATCAACTCCTTCCAGAAGCCAGCATACACGCCAGCTGTCACGCCCCAGTTGAACCTGACGTCTGCCTCCCAAGGTCACGCCCGTGATACCTCAAGTCACGGCCGTGTGCAGCCATTTTCCCGCTCAAATGCTTCCAGAAGGCGGTTGAGTCTATCTTCCCAGCACACGCAGAAGTCACGCCCTCGGTCACGGGCGTGACCGAAGGCGTGTAATTTTAGAATTTTTCCTATAAATAGGAGGGGTTGGCTGAAGCTTTAGGAATCCAATTCCAGCCAGCTTTTGTACATATCTTGAGTGATTGAGAGCTATTTTGTGCATTCTCTCTTTTTTCCTTTATGTTTTTATGTCTTTTTGTAATTTTCTCTCTCCTAGTGTTGTTATAATGTCCATTTTGGAAATAAGATAACTTATTTCTCTATTCGTCTTCTTATTTTCTTTATGTTGATCTGTGTGTGTGAGCTTCACTTTGTTTTCTTTTAATTTCGTTTTCATTTTATGTAAGTGTGTGTGTGTATGAGAAAAGATTTTATTTATTTTCTTTTAATTTCGTTTTCATTTATGCAAGTGTGTGTGTGTATGAGAATAGATTTTATTGCTTTCATAACTTAGATTTATCGCTTTCATAATTTAGCTTTTTATTACAAGTAGAGTGCGTAGGTGTATGAGATAAGTATTTTCTTTTTTTGTAACTTAGCTTTATTTCAAGTCTTTATTACCACCCCCATCCCGGATGAGAGACTAAGAACTTTTTAGCGTTTGATTAAGATGGTTGAGATGGATACTATTTCTGCATTTATATAAGTCTTTTAAGTGTTCTTTATTAAACACACTTATATCCGCTTAAAATATTAACATGTATTTTCTTATTACTAATGCCGTCCCCATTCCGATGAGTGGCTAATTTCCTTTAGTGCACGATGTCGAAGAGCATTGAGACAAATAAATGGTTTTCTAAAAATAAAATATCTCTTTCTAAAATCAATTAACGAGCTTAAGGTTTACCCGAGAAAAACGTTGAGTGCGACCATATAATCGATATATGATTCTCATTTCCGTTTCCATACACTAGTTAGCCGAGAGGCTCGTGCGTATGGATTGATCGCTCACGGGTAAAGAGAAGTGCGCTCTACCCTCGAGAGAGGATGAGGTAAGTCTCCCGAATTGGAATAAAAACCCAATAGAGGGGTTCACAACATAAAACGAGTATTAAGGAGATTCGATTAAAGAACGAGAGTTCGGTCGAATATTCTTAATCTCAGGTGGGCGTACCCTCGAGAGAGGTGCGTTCATACTTATGGAACCTCCACGGCCAAACCGTTCTAATTAATTGAAAAATCAGATATTTTACTTCTAAAAAAGGCTATTTTCATCTCAATGTAATTTAACATCGGACGCTATCATTATCATCGTTTTCAAAACCCTAGTTATACTTTTATTATCGCTCTATAAAAATTAAAAACCACCTCAAAACATTACTCCGATAAAATAATAGTTCGTTCCTTATAAGTAGAAGTAATCAACGAGACCCAGGACTAAATACGACCTTGATATTTTCTATAAAATATCATATACTATTCACGATAGGGTATACTTGTCTTCATCAATTTTAGTTTGGATAATTTTCCAAAAGCTTTAAAAAGAAAGCTCCCAAATTAATCATCACACCTGCACCCAAATGTAGGACTAGAGCTGTGTGCAGAACTGCACATGAACGTCCCCCAGACCGTTGCTCCATGCTAAAAAATACGCACTTTTATTTATAATTTACTCATCTGCATGATATTTTGGTTCGATTAATAAAATTATTCATTTTCATTCACCTGGAGTCCTTTATCACTACGGATAAGTTTTTCTACTTTAGAATCTTTAGAGAAAGAAAACAAGTCTCGTAAAATTGAGCTCCTTGCCCAATCCGAGCAACTTCATGTATGCAGGTTGGAACGAGAATTATGCACTCAGGCGGCGGAATCAGACAACAAGCAGCATTTGCAAAAGCATAAAAAAAGGTGGCAAAGCCTGAATCTGAATGTCGGCAACTACGGTCTATAGAATGCAGAAAGTCAACCCTTGCTTCCATAGTCCTATCTTAGTGTTTGGTGTGTTTACTGAACAAGAAATCTTAAATGTTATGTAATCTAATTACAGATTTTATGTTTGACATTATATGTAGAACATTTACTCTAATGGAACCGATTTCTTGTTAGAACAAGAAAACCAGATAAAAAAATTACAAAATTCAACGCACAACGACTTGCAGGCTTAATAGCATTGGCATCTACATAACAATGAATCAAGCGACCCTTTCAATTTGATATTTTTCTTCATTATGATTGTTTTTTAATTTATGGTGTAAAGTTTCTTTTAATTCTGCCATAGTTTTCTATCTTGTATATAAAAAGGACCTGGCTCTGCTTTTATCTACTGAATTCTAACATGCAGCCTAACAACAGAATTACTAATTTCAATTCCTGTGACAGAATTTTTGCCTTCAGTCGAACAATAGAATTGAAATTGATTTCAATTTCAATTCCTGTGCCAATTCCAATTCCAATTCCTTTCTCCCAGTTCCTGTGAAACGAACGGAGCCTTAGTGATTGCAATTGTGATGACCATGATCTTTTTCTTTTGATTTTTGCTCTCGGGAATTTCGGTGATGTTCTTAATTCTTTCCTTGTTGTTTGTTGGAATTTAACGGACAAACGGAGCCCGTTTGCAACCGAGAGCATTTGAGCACTTCCAGGCAGAATTAGATTTATCTTAGAGGCAAATTTATAATATGATGATTTATCATTCATTATCACTCGTCGTGGTTCCTCAAGTACAACAACATGCAACTTCCATGCCAATTTGCTTACTAAGGTTTAAATCAAGAAGTTGTCTTCAATATATAGCAGTTTTAAATCCTATACTGATGTTAGACATCTTAATTTATAAGGGCGGTGCATACAAATTATTTTGCGACTTCTGATCCTACTTGGTAGATGCAAATTTTATCTTGCTTGAATGTTTGACTCATTTAATGTGATCATCTTTCGTTTGGTCTTTAGAATTCTTATTAAATATCTGATTCATTTGCTATTAGTATAGAGGCAATTCATGGAATCCCTCCTTTGTAATGCATTACCCCAATGAAACGATCATGTCCGATAAATCCCGATCCGGTCCTCATGATACTGCCAAAACCTCTTTGTCGTGCTCCTCTAACCACACGGGCCGATTCTTCTCTCTCTCTCTCTATATTTATAAAGAAATCCACACTTTGTTATGCATTACCTCATGGATTCAAAATCAGCTGTTGGATCTCCCATTTGATATGCAATAGCTTTATTTTTCCACTCATTGGATCGAAAATCCCGCTCAAATCTGTGTTCTCGCCCCGCATCCATATAACCTTTACCTAATATCATTTCTCCAGTTACCCGCATTCACTCCAATCCCGTGCTCGATTGAAAAAACCCAGCTACTCCGACGTTTCATCTCTCAACTCAGCCAACACGCCGATCTCCCTCGCCTTCGTTCTCCATGGCTTCTCACCCGCACTCACTTCTCGCTTCATATCTGACGAGCTGCCTTTAAGTTTCTCCTTGACATTTTCTCCCCCGTGTATTGCTGCTTAGCCTCTCGATTACTCCTCTCTTCCTTCAGGTTTAGGGTTTCGCTTGCTACAACCTTCAGATTGCAGGATTCATAGGTGAAAAAACTACGCTTCGAAGAATAGGAGATGCACGTCCTACTGTCGGCTCAACAATAGGTTCATTTCTTTCAACGTTATTGACATTGATGCCTTCTCTTATTCGCATATATTTCTTATTTGATTCAACATTTTTCGCGTATATTTCTTATTTCCTTCTTCTTTCCTCTAAGTAGAATAAAATTATGTAGGTACCTCCTCCACAATTATTGACTCCATAATTGAGCATCAACGTCGACCGCAGATTGAGGTACCTCCTACGGTTCCTACCCTCGATTTACTTTGTTTTTTTAATTCTCAACAGACCTACCCAGTGAAGGTATCCATGTTTCCATCTATCTCTCTTTCAAAAAACTCATGCAACTCAGTATTATTTGACATCTCACCCGTTACAAATTTGGAGACCGTACGTGATTGCACCACAAAAGCAATCGCCTACGGAAGGAGCCTGTGCGTCGCCATTTTGGGCAAGAGTAGTGCATATATTATGTTATTTTGTGGCTCCCATGGACGGGCTAAGTCTATCCGCAACCAAGAGCAGTCGAGCACGAGCGTAGCCCGTTCAAAGACTGCTTGTGTGTGTATTCTGGATTTGTGTTCAGTTACAAATCATTGGGTTACATTGGAATAATGTTTACTAATTCTTATGCAGCCCTTCCCATCAACACTGCATCATATCACAACTTATGTGGTGCCTTCTAGATGAGAAATCTAGCATGGAAGTGCAGAACTGCCGTCCTGACTAAAGCTTCTTGCTTATTAAATCTAAAAATTATGCAACCATATAATGATCTCAGTGCTTCTCTACACTCCAGAACTTGCGCTCCACCGCATTGCAAATTTTCACAATTTTGGTAATCCATTTTTAACTGGATGATGAGATGGATGATTCCTCTGAAAGTAAGGAAGGTGAAATTGCAGGTGAAGAGTTAATTTTGAAGGTAAGCAGCTGCACAAAGCAATTCGTGAATACAATTTTATTGTACAACGCATTGCTATTTCATTTCAATGATTATTTTTTCTTTAGCTACAAGAAAATTGGGACCATTTTCAACCATACGTTTCACATTCTTCTGTTATATCACAACAAATCATCAGTTTCTTAAAGTTTCTTAAAGTTCTTAAAGTTTCTTCAACCGTTGCTTACATACATTGCTTAATCATATAGTGTATACTTGAATTCTTGGTTTTGTAGATTATTAGAAGAAGATGAGCTTTTCATCTCACAAACCTATACACATCTATTCATGATCCTCTAAATCCCAAACAAGAGTGGGCTTATTGAAAAAAGGCATAAAACTGGTTTTTATTATGGTAACCAATTTTAGTTTTCTTGTTTGTGTTTGATGAGTCTAAAATAATATATATATCGTCATGTGCTAGGATGTTGTGCCAAATGCAGCAACCAAAAGTATTTCTGAGAACAATATATCAAGGGATGGAGAAGAAGACCAAGAACCCAAAATTGGAATGGTGTTTAAATCTTATGATGATGTCTTTAGATTCTACAAAGAATATGGAAATAGGAAAGGATTTGGCGTTGTTATTAAAAGGTCATGGTTTCGGAAGGGGAAATGCCGGCGTGCTGATCTTAGTTGTTGGAAAGGTGGCAACGGATCAACTAGCCAACGATCTTCACTAACAAAGCCAACAACAAAAACCAACTGTCCATCTATGATAACTGTTCGGAATTGGAAGGATGACTTACTATTTGTAACTGATGTTGTTCTAGATCATAATCATTTATTAAGTCCATCAAAAGCTCGTTACTTTCGATGCAACAGGAAGTTGCCAGCTGTCATGGGGAAAAGATTGGATAGCAATAATGGTGCAAGTATAATAGGCCTTCATAAGTCACATAAGTCATTTCTTCTACAAAATGGAGGGACTGGGAAAACTATTATTGGTCAAAAGGCGAGCGGGAATTATGTACAGAAGAAAGGGACTTTTGAACTTAAAGAAGGGGACGTGATGGCAGTTTGTGGCTTCTTCTTACATATGCAGAGGAAGAATCCTAACTTCTTTTACTTGATAGATTGGGATGACGAAGGCTATCTAAAGAACTTGTTCTGGGCTGATGCGAAATCTAAGGCAGCATTTGATTGTTTTGGAGACATTGTCACATTTGACACAACTTATCTATTAAACAAGTATGACATGCCGTTGGCAACTTTTGTTGGAGTTAATCACCATGGACAGTCAATCTTATTTGGCTGTGGCTTTGTTTCTAGGGGAACATCTGAAGATTATGTGTGGTTATTTGAAGCTTGGTTGTCGTGCATGTCTGGACGCTCTCCAAAAGCCTTAATAACTGATCAAAGTTTAGCCGTCCAGTATGCTGTTTCAGAAGTTTTTCCAGAGTCTCGACATAGATTTTGCTTATCGAATATCATGAAAAAAATGCCTGAAGCATTGGGAGATCTCGAGCAATATAAACCCATTAAAAAAGAAGTAAAGAGAATTGTATATGATTCATTGAAAATTTCAGAATTTGAGGATGGGTGGAGAAGGATGGTAGAAGATTTCAGACTCAAAAGGCATAAGTGGCTTCAGGAACTATATGATAGTAGACATTTTTGGGTCCCGGTTTTTCTTAAGAACATATTTTGGGCAGGCATGCCAACCACTCAACATACTCAAAGTATAAACTCTTTCTTTGATGAATATGTAAATTCGAAAACCTCTATGCAGCAATTTGTTAACTTATATGAAACAGCATTGCATGATAACTATGAAAAAGAAGCACAATCTGATTTTGAATCATCACTTGGTAGCTGCTACTTGTTGACACAGTTTCCCATGGAGGAAAAGCTCTCCAAGTTATATACTGTGAATATGTTCAAAAAGTTTCAAGAGGAGCTGAAGGCCACCATTCAATGCAATATATCTATACTCAAGGTTGATGGTTCAATCACTTATTTTGAAGTAAGGGAATGTGAATTTCAAAAAGAGAGCACAAATGGCAATGGAATGGGCTTTAGGGACTTTGAGGTTTCTTATAATACTTGTGGAGGTGAAGTTGACTGCATTTGCCAAGGATTTAATTTCAAGGGCATTATTTGTAGACATGCCTTATCCGTGCTTAAATTCTATCAGGAGTATAATCTGCCATCGAGGTATATTCTCAATCGTTGGCGTAAAGATTTCAAGCGATTTCATGCCTTGACTCGTTCTTCTGATGAACCGGTGGCTGCAAATGAATTGGAGAGGTATGACTTATTAACAAAGCGTTCTCTGCAGGTGGTTGAGTTGGCTGCATCTTCTGATAGCAAATTCCAGCTTGTAATGAAGCTGTTTGATAAGATTGATAGAATTTCGTAGTGACAGAAAAAAATGATCTGTACAATAATATGATGTTAGTCATTTGTGGTAGTCTGTTTTTATTAGCCAGAGAAATGCTTATGAATAAAATTTCACGTGGTTGTGAAAAATATCTACTCTATTCATTTGGCTAGAATGTCTTAGCTTTCTTCTATTTCTTCTTCTTAATATTTTGTTTTTATATCATATACTGCCATATTGTTGCTCTTTATGTATCTCTAAGTTCAAACAAATCTTGTTTGTCCTTAAAAAACTAATAATTCAGTTTGCTCTTTTCTGTGTATCATAGAAAATTTCTGGTTTATGAAGAAATGCTATTTGAGCATGGGAAGACCAGACATAAATATATTACTGTTTGCACATGCCTCTATTAAAACACTAAAAATCTACAAACACTAGGTTAGTGTCTCATGCCCCTATAAAAGCAACACCAAATAACCACATTTATATTTGTAGTACAAATATATCCTATTACCAATGTAATGTTTCATTGATTAGTGGAGGAGATGAATGCACAAGAAGAAGAATACTGCATTAAAACATAGAAAGACGATACATAACTCTTGAGCCGAGCACCCGCCAAAACTTTCCATAATTGATTCCCCCCAAGAAGTTCCCCTCTAGATGGGAAATTTTTGTGTCCGGAGGATAGAGAAAACCGGAACCAATTATGACGCACCATGTGTAAAGTGGATTTTAGATGAATGCCTTAGGTTTATCGGGGATAATCCTCGTAAAATTGAATGGCCGTCCTCTTCCCAGGTTGGCTCCGACACAAAAAGTCCTTTTTTTAAGTAGACTTCATATGTACACGTAATAAGAATGATGCATAGACACTGATTAATACCTAATAAAAACTCATTAATGCAGTAATAAATTAATGCATTAATAGAGACTCTTATTGATGCACTAATAAAAATACTTATTAATGGACTAATAAAAGTGCATACTAACTATCTAATAAAGATGTCCAATTAAGAAAAGACTCTTTCCTTAATTAGTTAGATACATAATAAAGAAACTTAATTAAATTGGTAATACTAATTAAAAGTCAATTAATTAAGGGTGTTTATATTTATACTCCATTATTGGCTATTTAGACCCCAAAAAATAAGTCTTTTCACACCCTTCGGTAGCCCTAATTTTTAATATTTGTACCCCCCCCTCATCCACGCCGTTTCATGCCACCACTCGTTCACACGTCTTACTGTCGTACTCTTTCGAAATCGATCCCGTGCCGAAATCGTTCGCTACTCCTCCGCACGACCCCCTCCTCCGGCGGGACATGTTGGATCTTCTTGAGACGCCCTTGGGGGGGGGGGAGGAATAAGAGTATTAGAAATCTTTTTTATTTTAATAGAAAACTTTTGATATTTTATCAAAAATAGATTGAATCAAAGGTAAATTGCTAGAATTGAAATCAAATCAATTTTTTTGAACAAATAGAGACATGATTATTATTGATAAAATTGATTACAAAATATGATTTCTATAATGCTAGAAATATAGGCGAATACGTAAAACTCCTTTTGTTTTCTATACCGATTCTTCTTCCTAAGAGCGGATTGGCTTTAGCCGACCTATCTCCAGATACGACCTCAAGCTGTTCTAGCATCTCTATCCCCAGAAAGGACTCGAGCACCCCTAGATCTAAGCCCAAGACCTAGTCGTCAACACCCGCGACGAATTCTCCATTAAGCAATCACAAAGATAAAAAGGTATTACAAAATAAAAAAAATTAAATTGAAAACTCCCTTTGAAGCAATCTGAAGGAGAGGACGAAGAGCCGCTGAACATCGTTGAAGTCGAAGCGTGTGTTTTTCGAGTTGAGTTTGCGTTGATTAAATCCTCCTTTGATTCCTTCTCTTGAATTTGAATGAGAGATCTTTGGTGGTCTAAAAATACGACCCTTATAGGGATTTTAGAGAGGTGGATTAGGGATCCTTGAGTTGTAACGTAGAAGAGAACGAATGCCACTCTTTTATAGGAGAGGAAGCTAACGCTGGCGTTAGACCTAACGCCAGGTGTTGCCCCAGTTTAGTAATGTTTTGATGGCACGTAACCTCATTCTAGGAAGGAGATATTGCATGTTTGGAAAGTTCTCATTTTAGGCAACCCTAACACTGACGTTAAGGCTAACGCCTAGCCTTAGACCAAATCATTCCCAAAATGCTCCTGCAATCACGACAGCTTTCCCCCATAGCATTTTCATACTGGTGGGATCGAGGGTCAATGCGGGTGTTGGCTCTAACGCCTGACGTTAGACCATATCCTTTTCTTTTAGCATATTGAGCTATCTTAGACCAAAATATAGCATCCTAGTGTCATCCTTGTTCAATCTTGCATACTAAAAACATAATGGAAAACTTGATCAAATACAAGTAGAATATGTTATTCGGATGCGAAAAATCGTGTTTCAACAATCTCCCCCTTTTGATAATAACAAATCCAATTAAGATAAATCAGAGTACAAAGGTAAAATATGTGTTTTATAAAGAGATATGACACTATGCGACTTAAGTGATTTCTAATAGAAATATATTTAGAGATATGTGCTCCCCCTATTTAAGTGTTCCCCCTTAGTGTATGCTCCCATAGAATAGAGTTATGCTCCCCCTTAATCTAGTGAATCATACTCCTTAATTATTAAGATTAGTGCAGTGGAAAAAATTTGATAAGCATGTAAGAAAAAGAAATCCCTCGTATGTTACCAATGCAAGTCTACCACTTGAAAAATGAGAAAGTGAAAAAGAGTTTAAGTGATAAAAAAAGACCTCAAGATTAAGACTTGAGATAAGCATGATAAAGCATGATAAAAATACATGATCATATTAATATTGCGGAAAACAAAGTAAACAAGATAAACATTTGAATTGTTAGAGAATTTTTTGATTTGTAGGTTTGATTTTGAAAAAAATGCAAATAATTTTCTTAGAATTTTTACATGTAAGGAGCATTAACCTTGAAATTATTTCAACGACTAAAGACAATCATGATTTGTCCTATTAAAAAAGATAGTAGCTGCAATGTAACTAATTCGTATTCAAGCAAAGAAAACATTGTAGAGATTATGCATTGCAATCTAGTACTTTTACTTAAGTTTTTTATAAAATTATGTAGATATGCATTAGGATCCAATTCTAATGAGTAGAAGTTTTATGAAAGATAATGATGTGTGCAAATAGTATTTTTGATAATAGTATAAAAGTAATATAATAAAAAGCACATGACATATGCAATGAAATAGTAAAACAATATTAAGAGTGTAATCTTAGAATTACTTGCCCACACCAATTCTAGAATGTTTATTTCAAAACACATAAAAGAGTACAACTACCAAGGTGCTTCACCCACAGAATGCTCATTAAGATTTATCAAGGAGCGAAGTATTGCTTGGGGATCACATAAACATTTGTATATTTTTTTGGGTGATCCAGTGTACAAATAGAAGTGATAAAAAGATGTGTTTGCCCAAAACACTTTATAATTCTTTCTAAGGTGCTCAACCTCACAATGCTCATTAAGACTTATCAGGAGGCTAAGTAGTGCTTGGTGGAGTTATCTTTGTCATTTTATTTATATATATATATATATTTTAAGACAAAGGTCTCCGAATTCACTTATTTTTTGCAAACAAAAAAATCTTTGAAATCACACTTCTATATGTGTAAGAAATTTATTTTTGAAAATGTGTATGCAATTTAGACATACAACTTAATATGTTAAACTATTGCACTACACAATCATGCAAGACTAAGATTATGATCACATGTAGATTACCAAATGAGTAAGTGAATGAATCATTATTTAACATAAAATATTACTCAAATTTAGAGGCATGCTAGAGAATCTTACACAATTTTCTAAAGTCTATTTCATTGCACATAACAAGATTAAGGGTAAGGCATGACAAGAAAAAACAATGTTTATGAAATTTGAAATTAAAATTAAACATTGAAGAGAATCTCTAAGAATATTTGTGAAATTTTGACCATTTGTGAAGAAAATATCAAGATTTTTGCTCATGTTAAATCCTATAGTTAAGTAGTAAAACAAAACATATTTTTAAATTTTTTTATTATTTGAATTTTTTTTTGTAGATTTTTAAATAAGGAAAAACAAAGATTAATGAAAAAAAATCTTTCAAACCAGAGAAACAAACAAGAAAATATGCATTATAGAATATCATAGATTTTTCAACAATAAAAAATGGAAATTGGAGCACAGAGGGCTAACGTCAAGCGTTGATTTCTAACGCTAGGCGTTTACCACTAATGCTGGCGTTGACTCTTAACGCTGAAACAATACACGATTTCGTGTATTTTTGAATTTTTTTCCTTTGATTTAGAGTTATTATATAAATGCCTTCTTAGTGTAGAAATTTCAGATATTATAGAGAAGATTAGATAGCTCTTTAAGCATTTTTTTTGTTGGATTTTTAAATAATTGTGTTTTACAAGATCATTCAAGCTCAAAATGATAAAATATGCAAAACAGAAGATAAACATGTTCAATCAAACCAAGAATGCATAAAGAGTGTAATCATAATGAGTGCATGCAATATATATGATATAAGTATGTCCTAGATTATAATACCTTGACTATATGCCTACACACTAGCCCCGTACTAAGTTATGGATGGGCATGAGAAGCTGCACATATGTCGTAGGTTGGGGTGCACACAAAAGAGGTTGCTCAACCTAGCACTCTTTTCCCCAGTGCCTCGCAAGGCCCTATTGGAATCCTCCCCGATTAAGGATAAGACATGGCTTATTGGTTAGGGCATCTAATACATACAATCTTATGCCCTCACTAGTATGAGACATGTATCATGAGTGAATGACCATGAACATACTAAGCGTTTTAAATCTAAGGACCAATTCATAAACTTTGGCTTTATTTTAAAGAATTTTTAGAATAATTATTGTAATTAGGATAGATGATTTTATTGAATTTTACCTTAGCACATCATGACATGATTTAACTAGCATAGAAATTGATTTCTACCTATAGTAAGAGACGGTGCTTGAATGATGACTTTGAATGCAATGTTATACCATAAGATTAATAGTGACGATGTTGTATGTATTTACAAATAGAATTTCAATTTATAGACCTAGAATGACGTGATGATTTTATTTGTTTTTTTATTGGTACAAAGTTGATTCCAGGGTCTACATATAAGTGAGATACATGCAAACATAATACATAGTACATTCAAATAACGATCATGATCACAAAACATACTTTGAAAGCAATATGATCTTTTCCAATTATGATTAAAGTTTGAATTAAAAGTTCTTTTGATTTTGCATGATTATTATAAATGATCATTTACTTTAACACATAGAAATTATGTACTCATAATCAATTATTCATGATGATGTAAGTGAAGTATTATGAGATCATTCATATTTATCTTTTTCAATTTGCTAAGGTGAAAGATTGTAAGGTGAATAATGAATATATATATATAATGAGAAATTTTTTTTGGTTATTTTGAAAGGTTTTGTAAATTTTTTCTTTGATTTTTGAATATTAACCAAAAAATATGTAAATTTTTTTGAAAGCAAACACAGTGATGATTAAAGTAGCAGAATAATTTTTCATAAATTAATATTTAGAGAAATCAGAATTTTCAGGAAATAGTGCTACCGCCGACGTTAGAAACTAACGCCTGACGCTAGCAACAGAGTTTTTGTTTAAAACACATATTTTTTTGCGATTTTTCAATTCCAATTTTTCATGATTATGATTTAATATGATAGGGGCTATCAAATGCAACAGTCAAATCAAACAAATAAAAAATGTTGCGCATTTTATATTTTAACCAAAGACCCATAAATAGCCTATTTAACTCCATTTCTTTGAAAATATTAGTTTTGATAATATAACATAACAAATTTAGTATTCAATTTGTAAGTCATTTATAAGTAATGGATTTAAAAGGATGATAGCAAAAAAAGAGTATTGATAGGTCACTTAAAAATGATGATTTTTTTATTTAATTTGATTTATTGATCATTAAGCTTTATGTGGTAAAGTCTTATTTCAAAATATATAAAGTGGCCATAGTATTTTGGCTCAAGAAAATATAAAAAAACAGAAATTAAGCATATCATGAAGTAGAGTATTGATATTTCATTTTAATTTGTTTCTACCTCATGCAAATTTTGGATACTAATGAATAAGAGATTTAGGTATCCAAAGATGACCATGTGGGATGATTCCTTTGGGTACCCAAATACATCGTGTTGACTTTTGGAGAAACAAGGATGAGTGGACCCTTTCAATTGATATTAATGCGTCATTCTTAAGTATGAGTCTCCTTTCATACCTTGGAATAATATTATTATTATGCATCAAATTTTCATTATAATTATTTTTATTTTGAGGCTTAGAAAGATAATGATTCTTGAAACCATTTTTCATAGGAAATTTGTGCAAATCTAATTTTAAGTTGGGCAAAAAATAATTTTGTAAATGATAGTGATTAGGGTTTTCATTTACAAATATTTTGTGTTTTTCACTCCCTTTGTTTCTCTTTGTCATGGTATTCATATTCAACTTGCATTTGGGTTTAGTTTGATACATTAGATGTATGTTTTGTAAATTTTTCTTTATAATTTCCTTAAATAAGTTGACTTTAGTTTCCAATTCATTATTCTTAATCTTGAGATTTTGCATAGCTTTATTATAAGCAAGTGTGCTATTTTAAAGAATTGAGGTTATAGAACTAATATGAGTTTGATAATCATTTCTCAATTCTTCAAATGTTTCATCGATCTCTTTAATTTCAATATTATAATTTTTGCACATAGTATAATTACTTTTCAAAGAAGAATTTTCTAAAGACAATTTTTATTATGTTCTTCAAGAGGCTCTTTTTCATAAACCTTGAATTTTTCTTTTGGAGAGTTACAATCAAAGCAAGGTGTTACATTTTCAACTAAAGAGCAAGGTGAAAAATAATCAAACACATTAATCTTTGTATTTACATTAAATTTAGTTTTTAAAATTTTATTTTCTAAATGTAATTTTGAATTTTTGAAATTCTTAATTTTACGTTTAGCAATTTCAAGAATATGATATGAAGAAATAGAATTTGTAATGAAGAGGGAAGGATTTCATTTTCTTAAAGTGCTCTTGGATGAGGCAAGATTTGAACATAAAATTCCTTTGACATCTTCCTCTTCCTCTTCCATTAATGTTTTATCGTCTCCCCTTCTGCTTGATGTACACTCCATGGATTCATCAAAAGAGGAGTTTTCTTGAATACATACGGATGCTTGCCTATTCTCCAAATCTTGCGCTTGCTCCATACCTACATGAGGAAGACTATCAGTCTCTTCAGAAATTTTCAAATTTTGTACGTATTAGAAAAATAATAGACCAATTTGAAAATATCTTATGACATTGTGCAAAATAAACTATTGATAACCTTTGCATTTAAATGACATTCCTTTTTATTTAGTTCGTCAGGTGGTTTTATAATTGTGATATTCCAAACTTCGATATCTAAGGGCTTAAGAAATTTTTCCATTAGAATTTTCCATCATTTATAATTTTTTCCTTCAAATAAAGGTGGTGCTAGTGATTCTTCATTCATATAAAATTTCTCCTCACTAGTAGAAGCGAGATCATGATCATGAAGCGTCATTATTCCCGGTGGTGAAATCGTTTTGGAATAACCTCACTCTTATATCACTTGTTGGATCTTAAGGCGCCCTTGGAGGGGGGGGGGGGGGGGGGGGGGGGGGGGGGGGTGAATAAGAGTTTTAGAAATCTTTTTGTTTTAATAGAAAACTTTTGATATTTTATAAAAAATAGATTGAATCAAAAGTAAATTGCTAGAATTGAAACCAAATCAATTTTATTGAACAAATAGAGACATGATTATTATTTATAAAATTGATTACAAAATAGGATTTTATAACGTTAGAAATCGAGGCGAATAAGTAAAACTCCTTTTGTTTTCTATACCGAATCTTCTCCCTAACAACTGGTTGGCTTTAACAGATCTATCACCAAATACGGCCTCAAGTCGCTCTAGCCTCTCTATCCCAGAAAGGCCTCGAGTACCCCTAGATCTAAGCCCAAGATCTAGTCGCCAACACTCGCGATGAATTCTCTATTAAACGATCACAAAGATAAAAAAGGTATTACAAAATAAAGATTCAAATTGAAAACTCCCTATGAAGCAATCTGAATAAGATGACGAAGAACTGTTGAAGATCGTTGAAGTCGAAGCGTGCGTTCTTCGAATTGAGTTTGCGTTGATCAAACCCTCCTTTGATTCCTTCTCTTGAATTTGAATGGGAGATCTTTGGTGGTCTGGAAACACGACCCTCACAAAGATTTCAGAGAGGTGGATTAGGGCTCCTTGAGTTGTAAAATTGAAGATAACGAATACCACCCTCTTATAGGAGAGGAAGCTAACATTGGCGTTAGACCTAACGCCAAGCGTTGACTCAGTTTAGTAATGTTTTGATGACACGTATCCTCATTCCAAGAAGGAGATATTGCATGTTTGCAAAGTTCTCATTTTAGGCAACCCTAACACTGGTGTTAAGGCTAACGCCTGGCATTAGACCAAGTCATTCCCAAAATGCTCCTCCAATCACGATAGCTTCCCTCCATGGCATTTTCATACTGGTGGGATCAAGGATCAATGTTGGCATTGGCTTTAACACCTGACGGTAGACTACATTCTTTTCATTTAGCACATTGAGCTAGTCCACACCAAAATATAGCATCCTAGTGTCATCCTTATTCAATCCTGCATACTAAAAACACAATGACAAACTTGATCAAATACAAGTAGGATTTGTTATTCTCAAACCAAATGAATGCGGAAAACTGTGTTCCAACAGGATATTCACCTCCGATACGATCTCCTCCTCCGGTACGAACTGTTGAATTTTGAAGTGTAAGTGGAGGTCGGGCGGTCTGGGCATTAGACCGGGTGGTCTGGTAAACCGCGGAGGTCAGACGGTCTAGTATGAAGACCGCGCGGGTTATCTTCCCGTAATGGACTGGCTTATTGCCAGTTTCAGGTGGCCTTGATCCTTGGCAATCTGGGGTCAGCTCTCTGGTAGTAACCAGGCGGATAGTGTCCACGGTTACCACTGGGTGTTGGAGCTCTGGCCGATTATCAGCTCGCGGTCCGACAGTTTACTGCTAGTGTTGTTGGGATTCTGTAGTTTGTCCGCGCGGCTTGTCATAGAGTCGACGATCTGTTCGGCAGGGTTATCTCCGCAAGGCGTGCGGGTTGTGTGCTACCCGCCGTTGTTGATATGGGCAGTTATCCTATCGCTGTAGGCGGTGACCACACTCCTCACCTCTACTATAAATAGGACCCCCTGGCTCGTCATATATAACTTGAATAGTAAGTGAGAGCTCACGAGTTTGTTGTGCGGATAGACTTTCTGTTCGCGCGATTTGAGTTTTACTTTGTTGTGTTCGCAGGTTGTGCAGCTTGCTTGTGGTTCTGATTTGATCAGAGGAGACCGCAGCGGATAAGTTGGTAGCAGTCAGCGGTGGGTAGCAGCAGGAGGTCGTAGTTAGCGACAAGGCAATTTCTCTTCAGCACGTTTCCAGCTTTCAATAATGATCAGACCGCGGCGGTTAGGCGGGTTGCCTTTGCCAGTCTGTTTTTTCTATTCAGTTCTTCAACAGCTGTGTTCGCGGTTAGAAGGGACCAAGTGATTGGGGTCAGGAGGCCTTGCTTGGGCGAACAAATTGAGCATTGGAATAACGGGTAGTCCGCGTGTTGAGTTGCGGTTTGACGACTTGGCGGTTTGTGCGGACAACTTTGTTAGCCGGGCGGTTTGGCGTGTTCTAGTTGTAACTGCCAGCTTATTGTAGTTGGTTTTCTTCTCTCCTCATCATTGTGTGTACTGATAAATCATGTCTCGCAATGTATGTCTCGAAATGTACAGAAGATAGTTGATACAAGATTTTTCTTATTCCTTCATTGTTTCTGGTTTCTGGTGCTTGGTATGGTTGAGTGTTCCTGCGACCTTGTTCTCATTTTTTCCGCTTATTAGAAATTTTCAACATGGTATCAAAGGGACAGAGGTTTGAGCAGTGATTCAGCCACAGTTATCTTGCTTGGATTTCTGGAAGCACTGTTATCAGTGGTATTGCAATGGAAGGAGGAATAACAAGAGGTCTTGGTATTGAGCTCCTGACGCAGACTAACTTTAATAAGTGAAAGTCTTGCATGGAGAGCTATCTTCTAGGCGAGGACCTCTGAGAGGTTGTTGGTGAGAAGAAACTTAAGAAGTGGTTGCTGCTGGTGAAAATGCTCATCTGGTGAGAGCTTGGAGAAGAACTAATGCTAAGGCAGAGTTTACTCTCAAGCGGGCTATCTCATCGGAGTTATTTGATCACATCGTTGGATGTAGATCAGCTGCTGAGATTTGGACAGCCTTGGATGGCTTGTTCAATAAGAAGAATGTAGTTCGACTACAGTTCTTGGAAAATGAGTGTTCTAAAGCAACTCAAGGAGACTTGTCTATATCAACGCTCTTCCTGAAGATGAAGAACTTCTGTGCAGAAATTTTGGCATTGGACCCGGATGATGCTATTTTAGTAGCGAGGTTGAAGAGGCACATAATCTGCGGGTTGCGGATGGAGTATGTGGCCTTTGTTACTTCTGTTCAAGGATGGGCCAATTAGCCATCATTGCTGGAGCTGGAAAACTTGCTTGCTTCGCAAGAGAGTTTGGCTATGCAGATGGCGGGGATGTTTGTCTCTGGGGGAGAAAGTGTGGTTTTATATTCATGGGAGAAGAAGCGTTGGGACAAGAAGAAGAAGTCATCTGGAGATGATGGTCAATCTACTTCATATCAGCAGGAGAGGTGCAATGCTCCTAAGCGTGATGGGAAGAAGAAGTAAGGACCAAGATGCTTCAGGTGCAATAAGCTTGGTCAGTTCAAGGACTGCAGAGTCAATCTTCAGCCAGGGCATGCTATAGGAAAGGAGGAGGCTGGTTCCAATACTAATGTTAGTTGGGGTGATGGAGCTTTTATGACGGGCACTTGTGTTCGAGCTATGACTTCTATCAACTATCAGGATGATTGGATAGTGGATTCTGGGTGCGATCATCACCTCACCGGGGATGAGTCCAAGTTCTCTTCTTTGCAGACATACACAGGTAATGATGCTATCATTACTGCTGATGATACTATACATGCAGTTGAGAAGGAGGGCGTAGTTTCTTTGAACGGGGATAGAGGTCCACTCACATTAAAGAGTGTCTATCGTGTTCCGGGGATGAAGAAAAACCTCTTCTCAGTGACCAACGTTGTTGATGCTGGCTATCACGTTCTGTTTGGTCCAACAGAAGTGAAGTTTCTTTGAAACGTGTCGACGGTGAAGGCTGAAGTCACTCATGTTGGTAGAAGGGTGAAGAAATTATTTGTGCTATCTACAAGTTCCTATGTTGATAAGATGAGGAATAATGATATTGCTGCTATCTGACATGAAAGACTTGGGCATATTGGGATGGATAAGCTGAAGGCTATGGAGGGAAGAGGCCTTGTAAGAGGCTTTCCTAGTCTGTCATCTTTCGGTGAAGGTCATGTTTGTGCAGGTTGTCAATATGGTAAGGCTCATCGCCTTCCATTCGACAAATCACAAAGCAGATGCAAAGCACCGTTGGAGTGTATCCATGGTGATCTGTTTGGACCTACCACAACTACCAGTCTTGGAGGCAACATGTATATGCTGGTCTTGATTGATGACTTCACTAGGTATACTTGGGTATACTTTATGAAGGATAAGTCTAAAGCGTTCGGGAAGTTTGTGGAGTTCAAGGAGGTAGTGGAAGGTCGGCTTAATCTGCGGATCAAGAAGTTCAGAACCGACAATGGAGGGGAGTTCACCTCAAATGCGTTCTTTAACTTCTGCAGGAAGCATGACATCCAGAGAGAGCTCTCTTGTGCTCATACTCCACAACATAACGGAGTTGCAGAGCGGAAGATCTGTCATCTGACGGAGACCTGCAAATGTTGGCTTCATGCCAAGAGTATCCCAAAGTCTTTTTGGGCAAAAGGAATGTCTTGTGCAACTTATGTCATCAATCGAATGCCTCTTAGTCCAATCAACATGAAGACCCCACATGAGTTGATGTTCAAGATAAAGCCTACGATGGAACACCTTCGAGTGTTCAGATCTACCTGCTATGTGCATGTTCCCGATGCCCTCAGAACGAAGCTAGATGCGAAAGCAAGGAAGCTAGTCTTCGTCAGTTATGATGACCGAAAGAAGGGTTGGAGATGCATGGATCCAGATAAACAGAGAGTCGTGGTCTCAAGGGATGTGGTATTTGATGAATTGACATCATATCAGGGTAGCTCTTCTGTTGAGCTACAAGAAAGCAGGTTGGATGGTGGACCAGAAGAAGCTGCAAAGGAAGTTCTGGTGGAGTTGCCTGTTTCTCCAGGTGCTCCAGTTGCTTCTAGCTCTAAGTCAGGTGCTTCAGGTTCTGAAAGCAGGGGGAGCAATGCTCCAAGTGTGCCCGGGAAAAGAGCTAGTCTAGAAGTTGCAGTAGAAGAGGTGGATCAGAGTAAAACTCTGAGGAGGTCCAAAAGGACTATTATTCCACCAACTCGGTATACAGGGGGAAATCTGGTGAGCTTCGTCTCATGTTTCTTTTCTGACCCCTTGGATGAGCGAGAACCGTCATGCTTTGAAGACGCCACTAGAGTCAAGGAGTGGGAAGATGCCATGGATGAGGAGATGGCTTCCCTCAAGAAGAATGAGACCTGGGACCTTGTGCCCAAGGTTGATGACATTACTCCTGTGACATGCAAGTGGGTTTATAAGCTGAATAAGAAAGTTGATAGGATTATCGAGCGGTACAAGGCTCAGCTTGTAGCTCGAGGGTTCTCTCAACAGTACGGAGAAGACTATGAAGAGACGTTCATTCCGGTAGCCAAGATGACTTCAGTACGAGTGGTGATTGCGTTGGCAGCTAGCCAAGGGTGGAAGATTTGGCAACTCGACATAATGAAAGCTTTCTTGTACGGCGAGATTGATTAGGATATCTTCATGGTTCAGCCACCTGAATATGTATCGGAAGTTCATCCAGGACACGTCTGCAAGCTCAAGAAGGCTCTTTACATGCTGAAGCAAGCACCTAGGGCGTGGTATGGGAAGATCGCAGAATATCTCCAGTTCTGCGGATACTTTGCTTCAGATTCAGACTCGAGTCTGTTTGTAAAGAAGATCAGGGAGCTGCAAGTCTTGGTGCGGTTGTACATGGACGATATGATCATCACAGGGAACTCGGAGGTTGAGATAGCTAGGCTTCAGGCTGAATTAGCTATCAGATTCGAGAAAACATCATTTGATTTATCTTACAAATTATATACAAGTGATTTCATTATCTAGGAAGTATTACACATGTTGTATAGAAAGGGTAATTTGGTCATTAGATGTCTTAGGATATCTCATTCACGCTAGAGTGTCAAGACCAGTCCAAAATAAGCACAAAACTCATTTGAGTTAAACTTACGTTGAATAGAAGTCGACGCAACTTTGAATACAAGTAGAAGTAACTCAGAATGTTAGTCGTAGCGTCAAGTGAAGTCGACACAACATCGAAATGTACTCGACGCAGAAGAAGAGCCAGTCAAAGCATTATTAGAAGTCGACGCAACTTTGACTATAATTCGATGCAGAAGATGAAGTTCAAAGTCTAAGTCTTCAACTCAACGAATACGTCGATAAGGATTCGCCCCAATGTCGATATCTGATTTTATTCAATGCTGAGAAGGAATTCGAAGCAGCTTTCATTAGAACTCAGAGGTGCATCGATTAGAAGGAAAAAGAACTGGACGCGACGTCGAATACAGATCGAAATAAAACATTTTTTGCTATCTTTTTTTATGATTTTTCAGAAGGTATCCAAGAATGTAATTTGAATTCTAACAGATCGTTTATTGCCAAGAATGGAATGGAGTACTCCAGTGAGACAACAAAGACATTCTTGGATGTTATTCAAATTCAGAATGATGGGTCGTGAATAGAAATGGAAAGAGATATTTATTATCCAATGGACATTTCTTCAAAGTATGACATAATAGAAGAGGAAAAAATTCAAACAGAGAATAAGTATACAGAAGGAGGAAGACAACATAACAACACAGAAGCTATTCTATTTTGTCTTCTTCCTCCTCAAGCTCTAACACAGACAGAACAAGAGAGCATCTCTGTATTAGAAAAATAAAATGGCCACTACTTCTTCTTCTCTTCTTACAGCAGGAAGACATCAAGAGTACAGAGATCTTCAGGATCATAAGATTATAACCCTTGCATTCTTTTGTACCTCAAGCAAGGGTTCATTCTAAATAGATCCTGAAGAACACCAAGTGACAAAATCCTCAGTGATAACTACAGGAGGATTCAAACAGAAGAAACATTTTCACTACTTCTTCTTCTTCTTCTTATCTCTCTGTCTTATTCTGTAACTAAGAAAAGAGTCCTAAGAATCCTTCTTCAAAAGATTCAGTGGTTATAAGAATCTCCTTATCAAAATTCTCAGTAGTTGCTTCTAAGAGTCTCCTTGTCAAAGACTCAGTTAGTGGTTCTAAGAGTCTCCTTATCAAAAGACGTAGTGATTGGTTCTGAGAGTCTCCTAATCAAAAGACTCAGGCACTAGAAAGTGAATTCCTACTAAGATGGTAGAAGAGTGGATTACCCATATTTTGGGGAACCACTATAAACTTCTCTCTTCTGTGTTGTGATTTTTTGTGTTGTTCCCTTTAATATTTCTGCATTTTGTGTTTAATTTATTCTGTGCTGGTTTTCTGATTGCATAGTTATTAGAAGTTTTAATTATGTGTGCATATTTAGTGTAAAAGATTTAAAACTCTATTCACCCCCTCCCCTCTTTAGAGAATACTCGGAGGTTACACTGTGCACTTTCTGGTGTGTTTTCGCTAGGGTGAGTTTTTTCCCGGGTGCGCATTTTTTTACCCAAATGCGCATTTTTCGCATGGGTGCGCATTTTTTCTCATGAGCACGCATTTTTTACGGACACGTGTTTCTTCACATGGGCACACGTTTCTTCGCCCGAGTGGGCATTTTTTGTCCGGGCACGCGTTTTTGCCTGGGCACGCATTTTTCGCCAAGGCATGCTTTTTTCCACCCAGACACATTGTTTTTTTTTTCGAGCACGCATTTTTTCCCAGGCGAGCATTTTTATCAGGGCGCGCATTTTTTTGCCCTTGTGCGTGACGAGGGATTTTAAGAATTTTGCTAAATTATTCTTCAATTTATATTCGATAAAAGCAAGCGTACCTATCAAAATATATTATAGGATATTAGAAATATCAAGGTCGTATTTTTCCAAGAATGTTGATTACTTCTACTTCAAGAAACAAACTATTATCTTATCAAATAAACGTTGGGTTGGTTGCAAATAAAAAATAGATTCTGATTAAAAACTATTGGTCAAATCTGCTTGGTGTCTAGTCGAATGTTTACTTGCTATCTTCAAGATGATATTAGCATTGTCTGTCCGAATGTTTACTTGATGTCTTCAAGATGACATTTGACTTTTTTGCCTTCTAGTCGAATGACTGAGCTTGTCAAGACAAATTCTGTGTTCAACGCGATAACTACCTTCTTTAATTCTGAAATGTCGTGTTGACTCCTCGATGACATTTCACTTGTCCTCAATGATAACTATTATAACCTTGATGATAAAAGACTTAGCTTATTCTCAGCTCAATATACAGGTGAAATGTCATTTAGGTTCCTCGGCGACATTTCACATGTCCTCGACGACAAATGACTTCACCTCGGTGATAAAGGACTTACTCAAATTCTTTCTTTATGAAAATCTTCCAAACATCAGTTGATCATCTCCAAGACGATATGAGAATAGTTAAACCTTGTCAAGATGATATCGTCTTGGATAGTGTATTACCAAGATGATATTTGGAGCTTTGGCTAATGTTGGAGCATGCGTTCCGCACTCGTCCGGTTTGAGAATAACAAATCCCGAATGTATTTGATTCTATTTTTATTAATGGTGTGCAGGTAACAGGTATGAGATGTTCACATTTCTGCTGGAGCTAAATTTGAATGTGGGAAAATTGCACTGTCGGAAAATTCCGACAGCCGCTGTCGCCCAGGCGACAGCAGAGAAGTTACAACTACTTCCCTCCACGGCAGCTCGACGAAAGTCAGTTTTGAGCTGTCGGAATTCCGACAACGATGTCGCCCAGGCGACAGCTCGGAGGTTACAACAACTGCCCACGACACCACCCACGATCGGCAGTTTTGCACTGTCGGAAATCCGACATCGATGTCGCCCAGGCGACAGCTCGAAGGTTACAGCAACTGCCCGCACGACGCCACTCCAGCGGCAGTTTAACGCTGTCGGAAAATTCCGATAGTCACTGTCGCCCAGGCGACAGCGATTTTCTATAAATTGCCTCCTTGTGTTCGTGCATTCAGAGCTCTGAAGATTCTAAGTCCCTTCCTGAGTGCATTCCATCCAGAGAGCTCCAGAACCTCATGAACTCCCATTTATGCTGAGAAGGTTTGAAATTGAAGACGAGATCGGACGCGCTTCTACATCAAGGATCATCTCGAGGCTTCAACCTTCCTTTCAGAGATCTGAATTTCTAGGGAGTTCTTATTTTATCTTGTATTTTCATTAATATACATTTTACTTTGTATTGGTAGGGAAAATCGCTTCCTTGTGCGGAGCGTCTAAGTCCTTGCGTGGCTTAGGGGAAAATCGCTTTCTTGTGCGGAGCGTCCAAGTCCTTGCGTGGCTTGGTGGGAAATCGTGGCCTTGTGTGCTACGTCTAGATCTTGGGAAGATCTAGAGGATAGGCTTGGGCTTGGTCTAGGGAGAGACAAGTGATAGCATTCCGATCCTTGGGAGAAGGATTGGTAAACAAAAAGAAATTTACATTTGTACGCCTCCGATTTCTAGCGATATAGAAATCAAATTTATGTAAACACTTTTTCATATAATATAATCATGTCTCTTTTGTGTTTACTTGATTTCTATCATTTGGCGTAATCTCTATTATATTGTGTTCTAAGTTTTCAATTCTAAATCTAAATTGTTTATGTCAATCTCCTTCATTATAAAACAATTTAGTAATTATCTTGAAAATTATAGAAAGAATTTTATTCCCTTATTCACCCCCTCCTCTAAGGGCGCCGTAAGATCCAACAATTGGTATCAGAGGGAGGTTATTCCAAATCGGTTTAACAGCCGGGAATTATAGTGTCTCATGATCTCGCTTCTACTAGTAAGGGAAATTTTCTTATAAATGAAAAATCTTTAGCATCACCTTTATTTGAAGGCAAAAATTATAATGGGTGGAAATTTCTTATGGAAAAATTTCTTAAGTCTTTGGATATGGAAGTATGGAATATTACTATTAAAATACCCCCAAGTACTTTAAATAAAAATGAAATGTTTTTAAATGCCAAATCAATGAATAGTCTATATTGTGCATTGCATCAAAATATTTTCAAACTAATTTATACACTTCCTACTGCTTATGAAGTTTGGAAATTTCTTGAGAATACTTAGAGTCTTCTTTCTACAGATGATGAACAAGAGGAATTCCTTATGGATCCAAGAGAAGAAATCGACGAGGAATTCCTTATGGATCCAAGAGAAGAAATCGATGAGGACTCATGCTTGGAGGAAGAAGAATACAACGTCACAATATTGGACTCATTTGTTGGCAACACATCAAGCGAAAGAGAAGACGAAAACTATTGCAAGGTAAGAAAATCTAAATCTTCTCTTTTTATAAAAAATTCTATTTCTACATCTCGTATGCTTAAAATTGCTAAACGTAAAATTTTAAAGTTAAAAATTGCTAATTCAAAATTACGTTTAGAAAATAAATCTTTAAAAGAAAACGATAACGTAGAATCAAATATTGATGTGTTAAATTCTCTTTCACGCTCTTTAGTTAAAATCCCTATTCCTTGTCTTAATTGCAATTTATTAAAAGAAAAATTCAAGGAAATTGAAAAAGGGCTCTTAATTTCTAAAAGGCATAATGAAAAATTGATAATTGAAAATGATGTTTTATCTTGTAAGTTAATACAATTAAAATCTTTTGTTGAAAATTTTCAAATGTCATGTAATGAATTTCATCATAAGATTTTGAATAACAAGGATAAATTAACTTACAAAATCATTTCTAAAAAGGATCATTTTCATACTTTAAATCAAAAGGAGTTTAGTTTCAAAAAGAATTATGATCCTCACAAAATTCTTAAGAGACATTATTATAAGTCTCAATATATTTTCAATCATGACTCAAATTTAAAAACTCCTTTCCATGAAAATCAAACTATAAAATATAATCCTTCATATTATAAGAGTATGTCTATAAGAAAGAGTGGAAATGAAAATCATCAAAATAAGAATCAATCTTTTAAAACATATTGTAACCCACTCTTTCAACAATCACTTCTAAAGAAAGACAATCACTCTTATAAACTTTCAAAGAATCCATATAATAAAATTCATTATGATTATCATCATCAATCTATTTTGAAAAATAAATTGAATAAACATAAATCACAAATGAATTATTTTTCAAACAAATATAATCATATAAAGATGTCATATAATCATAATATGAATTTAAAAGAAAAACAACCAAAGTATGAATGGAGGCCCAGAATTAAAAATGAAACACTAACTCCACTTGTAAAGGCCCATTCATCACTTTCTCTCCAAAAGCCTACTCGATGTATTTGGGTACCCAAAGGAACCATCCCACTTGGTCCCCTTTGGATACCTAAATCTCTTATTCATTAGAATCATCGTATTGCATGAAGTAGAAATAAATTAAATATGAAATATCATTACTCTACTTCATGATATGCTTAATTGCTTTTTCTTTTATTTGTTTTTCTTATTTTTGAGCCAACACGCTAAGGTCACTTAGATATATTATGAAATATGACTTTTACATTTTAAGCCTAATGTTTATCAAATCAAATTGAATTAAAATTGAACATTAAGTCATATGATTTTAAAAAAAAAAAAGACCTACCTCTCATTTTTTTATATATATCCTTTTAAATCCTTTACCCATGAATGTCTTGAATTAACATTATAATTAGAATATTGAAACTATTTTTCAAGACTAATGAAATTAATTTTAAAAATGGATTTAATTGGTTTATTAAAAGGGCTTAAGCTAAAAATTAAAATGCGCAACAGTTTGATTACTTTCTATGTTATTTGCTGCATTTGATAGCCCTTATTATGAAAAATATTATCAAATAAAATCGAAAACAAAAATTCATCTAAACGCATGCTTAATCTTTCAAAAAGCAAGTTTTTTGATCAAAACTTCAAATAACCATATCTTTTGATCCGCTCGTCCGTTTTTCGCGTTTAATATCTTTTCAGAAAGAGCACATAAATCTCCATCTATCGGCAAACTAAACTTGCCCATTTAAGTTTGTTTGGTGCTGTCAATTTGCCCAATTTCAACTCTGTTTTTAAATGCTATCTTAGTTCGCTTGATTCGGAAATTTCTGTGTTTAAGGATTTTTTCATCACATGATATCCTACGTATAATTGTTTCATATATTAATTTAGATAGTATGTGTGATGTGTGTCACCATTGTTTGCATGTAATTTAGACCTTAGAATCATCTTATATCATTAAGATCAAATCAAAAGTTTAATCATTTCATTATAGGTCTAAAGAAAATTAATTTGTAAACATCTCATATTACATGCAACATTATCTCCATTAATTCTATGTAATAACATTGCATTCAAATGTATCATTCTAGCATCACTTCTTAATTTGTACTTAAATTTATATGCTAGGTATAACATTTACAATGTTATTAACATATCATGATAACTATGTGATTTGAAATTATATAGAATACTAAAATTCCAACAAACACATAGTTTATGAATTAATCATTAGAATATTTATGAATATTGTTTCATGAATCATATATTATCATGCAAAACCAAAGATCAATAAATTCAATTATTGAATGGCATTTTATTGCAAAACTATATATTTGTGATCTTTGTCTTTGATATGATAGTTTGATCATCATTTTCTAGACTTACAATTCAAACGTGTTCATTCAAACGAAAATCACCAATTCATATTGTCATAAGTCTAGAAGAATTAGAATTTGCACACTTCATGATGATCTAACATATATTCTATGCAAAAATTCTCTTTAATCATAAATCATAATTCATGTTCTATCAAGACATATCTCAAATCGATAATAGGAATTATGAATCTTATGATAAAAATTATGAATAATGTTTTCTTTACATTATTTGATGTATTGATCTGCTTTGCTAGTGATTGCATGTATCTCTCATATTTGTAGACTCTAGAATCAACTTTGTAATGAAAGTATAAATCAAACTAAATCATCACTCCATTCTAGATCTATAATTTGAAATTCTATTTTGGAATACATGCAATATTAATATTAATCTTATGACATGACTTTAAACCCAAAACTCATCATACTAGCTTTATCACTTATTGAATATTAGTAATTGTGCTAGTTATCTCATATCGTCATCTCATTATTGTAGATAAACTATGCGGCTTTATATAACTCATCACATTAAACAAAACTCATAGTTTATGTATCAACCCTTATATTTAAAAGCATAGGTTTTCCAAAAGATTATTTCACCTATGACTTCATATCTCACAACAGCGGGGGCGTAGGGTTGTATGCATTAGAGACCTAACTTATAAGACATGTCTTGTCATTAACCGGGGAGGGTTCCAGTGGGGCCTTGCGAGGCACTGGGGGGAAAGAGTGCTAGGTTGAGTGTTCTCTAGTGTGTGCATATGAGACTAACACCCCAACCTACGGCATGCGTGCAGCTCCTCATGCCCATCCGTCACTTAGTACGGGGCTAGGGTGTAGACATTTAGTCGGGGTAATCTTTAATCTTAGGACGTACTTATATTACTCTTTGCATGATCATTTTATTTACTTATCACTTAAATCATGCATATTTTGGGTTGTTTATTAAAAAATGTCCTCTTGTGTCTTCATAGTTTATATCTTCATGTTTAAATGGTTTTGTAAAACACAAGAATTTGAAAAGCCAAAGTTTCATGCAAATCTGATCCACCTAAAGATCTCCAAAAATTCTAAAATTTCAGCATGGAACTACTTTAAGGACACTTAATCAATATCAATAATCAGAAATTTAAAATTTCTAAAATTCCACAAAAATATGTTAGTTTATGTGTACAAATCTAATTTTGTGTTTCTGATTATTTTATTTTCATTTTCTTTATATTATGAAAAATCAACTACAAAAGTTCAAAATTCAAAAAAAATATACAAGAATATGTTTTTGTTATTTATGTTTTTTTTTATTCATATTATGAAAAATTTATTACAAAAATTCAAAATTCAAAAATTACAAAAATATATTTTTGTAATTTTCTGTTTTTATTTGATTTAAAAAATGATAAAACAAAAAAAACGGTATGATCTTTATTGTCAAATATCAAGCATGTATGAATTCTATTATTTAGAATTATTTACAATGTTAAACCTTATTTCTTCAAATTACTATGAACATTGTTTTGCTTATCATGCTTTGATATATTTATTTAAAGTGCATCAATTGTATTGAAAAATGTGTAGATACAAGCTTAGCATGCCTCTAAGTATGAGTAAATGTTTTATGATTGATAATGATACATTTCACTCACTTATTTTGGTAATCAACATGTGTGTCTAAATCTAAAAATGCTTGCTTGTGTATTGTATTTGTACAATGAATTAAAACTTGCATAAGTTTATTGCCTACACTACATTTGAATTGCACTTATGAAATTTAGAAATGTGGTTAAGTTAAAAATTTTGGTTTGCAAAACAAGTGTATTCGGAGAATGTTGTCTCACAAATGTGAACAAAAATTATATATGTAGACAAATATACCTCCACCAAGCACTACTTGAACCTCCTGATAAGTCTTCATAAGCATTGTGAGGTTGAGCACCTTGGAAAGAATAGTAAAGTGTCTTGTGCAAACTTTGTTTATTACACCACTTTGTTAAAAATTATGTGCATTAAAAGTGTGTGAAAGTAATTTACTTGTGTTTTATTGTGCACTTTACTTTACATATGTCTTGTATTTTGATGATTTAAATCAATTGTTAACATTGCCCAAAATACACTTATGTGCACATCATTATCTTTCATAACACTTCTTCTCATGAGTATTGGATTCTAATGCTTTATCTATACTACTCTTTATAGAAAAATGCACTAGATAACCTAGCATGATCTCTACAATGTTTTGGTATCTCTTGAACTTTAAATTAAGTAACATTGTAGTATAATATCTCTTTGATATGTTCATTTCATGCTTGGTATTTTTATGAAAAAAATTTGAGATTTCAACAAGGTTTAAACATCTTTCAATTTTGAACTAAAACTCATATTTTTACTTATGCTTTTCATGCTTACAAAAATATGTTTATTATAATCTTCCGCTTGCTTACAACTCTTATCTTTTTATTTGAAATCTCTTATATATGCTATGCTTAAACTCTTTATCATTTATAAGAAATGCCTCCTTACTACCATCATCTAAACCCTCTTTTGATTCTACCAAAAAGGGGAGATTAAATTGCATAAATCTAAGATTTAGGGGGAGTGCATTATAATGATATTAAACCAAAAAAAATGGGTAAATTTGTAGAGGGAGTAATCATATAGGAGGTGCATACATTAACATATGCTCGATCATGAAAATCCTTCAATAAATGGTTCCTTACCTATCTTAAAAGATATACACTCATCCCTATATTCATTACTTTTGATAATATCAAAGGGGGAGAAGATACTAAGAAATCACTTAATTCACTTAAATTACTTAATTAATTAAGTGAGCTTTCATGTAGGGGGAGTTTATAAGTAGGGGGAGAATAATTTTAGAAGGAGCTAATATTAAGGGGGAGTTCATATTAAGGGGGAGAACATGAAGATCATAAGTTCACACTTGTGCATACATAATGTACTTGTCACTATCTATATTGGATTTATTCGATTTCTTAGTACAAGGATTTGTTATTATCAAAAGGGGGAGATTGTTGGAGCATGCGTTCCGCACTCGTCCGGTTTGAGAATAACAAATCCCGAATGTATTTGATTCTATTTTTATTAATGGTGTGCAGGTAACAGGTATGAGATGTTCACATTTCTGCTGGAGCTAAATTTGAATGTGGGAAAATTGCACTGTCGGAAAATTCCGACAGCCGCTGTCGCCCAGGCGACAACAGAGAAGTTACAACTACTTCCCTCCACGGCAGCTCGACGAAAGTCAGTTTTGAGCTGTCGGAATTCCGACAACGATGTCGCCCAGGCGACAGCTCGGAGGTTACAACAACTGCCCACGACACCACCCATGATCGGCAGTTTTGCACTGTCGGAAATCCGACATCGATGTCGCCCAGGCGACAGCTCGACGGTTACAGCAACTGCCCGCACGACGCCACTCCAGCGGCAGTTTAACGTTGTCGGAAAATTCCGACAGTCACTGTCACCCAGGCGACAGCAATTTTCTATAAATTGCCTCCTTGTGTTCGTGCATTCAGAGCTCTGAAGATTCTAAGTCCCTTCCTGAGTGCATTCCATCCAGAGAGCTCCAGAACCTCATGAACTCCCATTTATGCTGAGAAGGTTTGAAATTGAAGACGAGATCGGACGCGCTTCTACATCAAGGATCATCTCGAGGCTTCAACCTTCCTTTCAGAGATCTGAATTTCTAGGGAGTTCTTATTTTATCTTGTATTTTCATTAATATACATTTTACTTTGTATTGGTAGGGAAAATCGCTTCCTTGTGCGAAGCGTCTAAGTCCTTGTGTGGCTTAGGGGAAAATCGCTTCCTTGTGCGGAGCGTCCAAGTCCTTGCGTGGCTTGGTGGGAAATCGTGGCCTTGTGTGCTACGTCTAGATCTTGGGAAGATCTAGAGGATAGGCTTGGGCTTGGTCTAGGGAGAGACAAGTGATAGCCTTCCGATCCTTGGGAGAAGGATTGGTAAACAAAAAGAAATTTACATTTGTACGCCTCCGATTTCTAGCGATATAGAAATCAAATTTATGTAAACACTTTTTCATATAATATAATCATGTCTCTTTTGTGTTTACTTGATTTCTATCATTTGGCGTAATCTCTATTATATTGTGTTCTAAGTTTTCAATTCTAAATCTAAATTGTTTATGTCAATCTCCTTCATTATAAAACAATTTAGTAATTATCTTGAAAATTATAGAAAGAATTTTATTCCCTTATTCACCCCCCCCCCCCCCCCCTCTAAGGGCGCCGTAAGATCCAACAGCTAATTCTTCTAATCAAGTCGATATTTGTATAGCTAGTCCTTGTTAAGACGATATCGTCGAGTTAATCTTCTGCACGAATCATCTTGATGATTCTTGTAGTCTACAAGACGATATTGTCTTGAAGTAAGGTCTTCAAGCAGATATCGATACCTTGACAAGATGATATTTGAACTCTTTCAAGACGATATGACTTACTCATTTGTTGATCATCCTAAATTCAGTTCATTTGCTCTTTGCACCTTGCTAGCCCTTTCTTCCTGATGTTTATTAGTGAGTGACATGTCTAATATAATCTACATCATAGGTCGACATGGTGTATTGCACAAAGAGGGATCACATTGGCAAAACTATGTCTAATGACACTAAGTCTAGCCCTAAGTTAGACTTGCACTATCTAATACCTTAAAACATCATTCTAAACACATGCATCAAATACAAAGTGTATTTATCCTTGAGTTGAGGACTTCTTCAAATCAGGAAAATTGAGGGCAAGGTTCCAACGCATTCTACTTGTAGAGCCAAACTAGATATGGCATCAACTTCAAGAAGTCTAATCGGCTTGTTAGGGTATGACTGGGCCATATTCCACTGTTAGGCATTCAATACCATTTCCTGAAGAAGCTCTTGAGCACCCTCAGGGGTCTTATTGTTTAGAGTACCTCCAGCGGCAACATCAATAATTTGCCTTGTTTAGAAATTCAAACAATTATAGAATGTTTGCGCTTGTAACCAAGAAGGGAGTGTATGGTGGGGACATCTATGCAAAAGTTCCTTAAAGAGCTCCCACTTGTCATAAAGAGTCTCAGAATCGATTTGCGTGAAAGAAAAACCATCGGTGCGTAATTTAGCGGTCTTGGTGATATATCCTCTAGGAAGAGAACTCAACCATTGTTTGGCCTTTGTCCGTAAAGAAAAGGGAAATAAACGTAATTGAATGGCGGCATCAATAACACCATTGATCATAAACGTATCACATATTTTTAAAAAACTTGAGAGATGCAAATTAGGATCTTCATCCGACAAACCATCAAATTGTACAGATTGTTGTACCATCTGAATGATGCTAGAATTGATCTCAAAATTGTTGTTTGCCACTGTGGGTCGACAATACTAGATTGGGTACCCTCCAAATTAGGTCGCGGATAATAGTACATGGCCCATTGTTGGGCTTCATTAGAATTAGGCTCACAAATAGTTTCTGTGTTAGTGTCTCTGATTGACTCTTCGAGATTTAAAGGTAAATCTTGATCACAAAATCGGAGGCGCTGCCGAATGGTGGCAGGATCTCTGTATCAAAATGAATATCAGGAATATTCGAAGAGCTTTCTTGGGTCATGCACTGAAAAGAGAAAAGTGAAAGAGAGAGAAGAGAGAACGGAAAATAAAAGAGAAGAAAGGAATGTGAAAGTTATCGATTGATTTTTTTGGGTGGTTTAAGTTAGTCCTAGACTTCCCAAGGTCACCCGGTGAAGGGCTCGCAGGGTACTAGGAGAAATGATGTGATGACATCTCAAACCTCCCTTTCCAAGAATATAGTTACACCTTAGAGATTTTCGGAAAGCGAAAGAAATGAGAATGATAAAATTAATAGCGATTCTTTTTTTCGAAATATCAACACAAGTCCTCGTCAGCGGCGCCAAAAACTTGATGAGGATTCTTAAGAATTTTGTAAAATTGTTCACGAGATTTTTTTCCTGGGTGCATGTCTATTTGCCCGGGCGCTCGTTTTTCATCTTGGCGTGCGTTTTTATCCGGGCACATGTTTTTTTCGCATAAGCGCATTTTTCTCCCAGGGTGTGTTTTCTCCAGGGTGTGAGTTTTTTCTGGGCGCGCATTTTTTGGCCCAGCCGCGTATTTTCTTGCATGGGTGAGCATTTTTTCACCTAAGCGCGCATTTTTTTTACCGGACACGTATTTATCACTTGGGCACACGTTTCTTCGCCCCGAGTGGGCCTTTTTTGTCCAGGCACGCGTTTGGCCTGGACACGCATTTTTTCGCCAGGACGTGCTTTTTTTCACCCCGACGCGCAGTTTTTTAGCACTCATTTTTTTGCCCAGGCGAGAATTTTTGTCAGGGCACACATTTGTTTGCCCTTGCGCATGATGAGGGTTTTTAAGGATTTTGTAAAATTATTCTCCAATCTCTTTTCGATAAAGGCAATCATACTTATCGAAATATAGTATAGGATATTAGAAATATCAAGATCGTATTTTTTCAGGCGTGTTGATTACTTCTACTTCAAGAAACGTACTATTATCTTATCAAATAAACATTGGGTTGGTTGCAAATAAAGACAGATTGCGATTAAAAACTAAAGGCTTAAACAATATTTATTAGGTTAGCACCTGATCTCAAATCACCTCGGAATGAAATTGATCAAAAGAAATAAAGCTCAAATCCACTTTAATGAAATCGCTTTGACTGTGGAGGTTCCCCAAATATGAACGCACCTCTCTCGAGGAATACACCCAACTAAGATTAGGTTGGTCGACCGAACTCTCGTTCTATAATCGAAACCCCTAAAACTCGTCTTATGAGGTGAACCCCGCTATTTGATTTGACTTCAATCCAAGAGATTTACGGCATCCTCTCTCGAGGGTTGCATGCAACTCTCTTTACCCGTGAGTAATCGATTCATACGCACGAGCCATTCGGCTAACTAGAATATGAAAACGAAAATGAAAAATCATATATCGATTAATATGATATCACTCAATATAAATCAAGGGTAAATTTAAAGTATTTTATTAAAGAGAAAAAAGATTATAATTTAAGACATGATTAAATCATTCTTTGGATCATCTCGATGAGTACTAAAAGGAAGTTAGTTACTCATCGGGATGGTGGAAACGTTAGAAAAAAAGTTCATGATTAAGAAGAAAGAGCGTAATAGAAAAAGGAAGTGCGATTTTATTGCTAGTAAAAGGAAATTATAAGTAGAAAAATAAAACTAAGGTTTACAAGTAGACAAGGAAAAGAAGTACAAGTAGAACAAGAAAAACACAGCTAAAACACTCGTAAACTCTCTAAAATTTTCGACCCCTGCATTTTGGAATTGTTGGCCATTTATAGAGAACAAAATTCAGGTTACACGCCCTGGGATACGCCCGTGTCCCAAGCCATGTACATGGTGTTAACTTCCGGGGGATGCATCTGGAGGGGCAGCTGACGGGATGTAGGCGGGTTCAGAGTTTCGGGAGGTACACACCCAGGGACATGTGCGTGAACTGGGGTGTGCACGCGGCAACATTCAATTGGGCGTGTCCAGGGAGAATGTTCATAGAACACGACCGTGACAATCAAAGTATACGGGCGTGTCAACTTAAATCTGCGAGACACGGCTTGAACATTTTCGTGACAGCGAACACGGGCGTGGCCCTCTTTGAACATGGGCGTGTCCAGGCAATATCGACTTGAAAGGCATCATATCGGCGGGACGGCTCCAACATTGGCGTGACATGACTACACGGTCTCGGGCGTAACTGAGGGCGTGTTTTGAAATCTTCAGCATTCGGGCTCAGGAATGCGGCAGCTGGTCTGGAATTGGGCCTTATGTTGACACGGCCTCGGTCACGGGCGTGGCTGAGGGCGTGCATTGTTAAAATTGTCCAAATTATCCTGAAACATGCAGAAATGCAAATAAAACATTAATTAGTAAAAATAAATATAAAAAGATGTGATTTATTAAAGGAAAGTAGCAAAAATACTACTAATTTTAATTAAACTATACTAAATACTATACTAAAAATAGGTATAAATACTACTCATCAGCGCGCATATTTCACACCGAAACACGTTTTTTGCCTCGTCACGTATTTTTTTGCCCCACGCACGCGTGTTTTCACCCGGGTGCATGTTTACTCCTCTATGTGCGTTTTTCACGCCGGTGCTAATTTTTCGCGCAGGTGTGCATTTTCGCCCCATTGCGTGTTTTTTTCGCTTGGGCGCATATTTCGTACGGGCGCGTATTTTTTGCCCTAGAGCACGCTTTTTGCCCTAGCCCCCGTTATAAGTCTGGGTGCGCATTTTTCTCCCGAATGTGCGTTTTTCGTCCGGACACTCGTTTTTTCGTCTAGGCATGCATTTTTGCCTATGCATGCTTTTTTCGCTCAAGCGTACTTATTTTTCCTGGGGGTGCATTTTTTGCCTGAGCGCAATTTCTTCGTCCGGGGGCCCTTTTTCACTCGGTCGCACATTTTTTGCTCATGCGAGTTTTTTTCACCCATGCGCGCTTTTTTTACCAATAAAAAGTAACAAGGTGAGCTTTTTTCATCTGGGTTTTATTTTTGTTTGTGTTCTTATGATTTTCTTTACATTCAGTTCTTGAAAGTCAATGTCTTTAATCGCAACAAACAAAAATGACAAATAACAATTCCTTTGATAAAAAATCATTTTGCAGCGAACAACAAAATTGGAATTAAACTCAATGTTAATTACTGTATGTGGCATTGGATTGAAAGACATTTTTTGAAAATTAGCCTTGCAAATGAACAGACCCTTAATCATTTCTCTTGATTATCCTGCCCAACTTCTACAAATTGGAAGAGTCGGACTTGTTTAAAGAAGGGTAAGAGGAAGCCTTTCTTCAGAATATATTATTCAAAATGAGTATATTCAGGTACTGTTCAAGGATCATATAACAAAATGGTTATCTTAGGTGTCATAAAGGCGAGGTGTCATGGGTAATATATTTCAGGTCTTCTCTTCTCTATACATTCCCGAGAATGTTATCTTGAGAAGCACCCTGATATTTTGTAATTTTTATGAATACTAAGCATACCTTCACAAGCTTTGATAAAAACTTGCCAAATAGGACTCCCGTCAATAAGAATCTGTCAGATAACTCATTGAAGCTAAATCTGATTGCGATGAGACAGATGATGATGTGCGTTTGCGAGAACGATGTACATAGAGAATATCAAATATTTCAAATATCCTGAAAGAGAACTAGATGTTACGATATCTTGCACCAAGAAACTTGTTAATGAGAGTTCCCCAAAGAAGAATTCATTGAATATGAACTAGTCGGATAAGTGTGTTAAAAATCAGTTTGTCCCTACTAAGAAACCCATTATAGATTTGCTGAATAAGAGTACAGAACTCGCATATTTCCTATGCAATGAGTGCTTGAAGTACTCTAATACTTTACCATATAAACCTCCGAGAGAGAGAGATGGATAATAATAAACACTTTATGAAAAATGAGAAGTCAAGGTAATAATAAGTGTCTTGAAACTCCTGAATTACAGTTTGTTTGAGTAAAAAATTCATGAATAAGTACTCACGGAACACAAGTTCTGGAATAACAATCTCACGGATGAAAACCCCGCAAAATAAAAACTTAGAATATTTGTTGATGATGAGAGGACATCAATATTTGTTGATAATGAGAGGGCATCATGAGTACAAACTCTACTCAGGCAAATGAGGAAAAGAATACAGCCTAGTGGAATATATGTTAATGAAGTGAACACCTTTCGAGTATGAATTCACATGATATGTGCTATTGAAGAGATAGGCTTGCGAGTATGGACTCGCAATAATATATGATGATTGTTGAAACCGAGACTTGCGAACAAGACTTAGTCTCCGTGGAGTTCGGGGCCCTCAGCTAGCCGAGGGGCGACCAATCCTTACTCCTCCCAAGGGAGAGCTCTAGGTTGAAGGTGTTGGAACTAGGAACTGGACCAAGGGCTTAGTGGGGAGGTCCCGCCACATACACGGAAGCCCCTTAGGAACTTCCCCTCTCAAGCCACTACTAAGCTTGGGCACCACTTGAGGCTCTCCTCACCCACTAGAGAGAGAAAGTGGGGGGAGAGAGAGAGAGAGCTAGCCTAGAATGAACCTCTTTCCAAATGGTGCCCCCTTGGTCCTATTTATAGGATTTCTGGATTTGGGCTGCAAATAGCCAAAAACTGGCCCGCGGAATTACCAAAATACCCTCGGATTGGGCTGCAGATAGCCAAATCCCGTTGTTCTGGAACGCTAAACGCAGACCGACCCCTCCCCCCGGAACTGGGCGAGAGGGGGTACCTCGCGGGTCTCGGCGAGCACCCTGCTGGTCTCGGCGAGCCCCCTAACTGGGGTACCTCGCGGGTCTCGGCGAGCACCCTGCTGGTCTCGGCGAGCCCCCTAACTGGGGTACCTCGCGGGTCTCGGCGAGCACCCTGCTGGTCTCGGCGAGCCCCCTAACTGGGGTACCTCGCGGGTCTCGGCGAGCACCCTGCTGGTCTCGGCGAGCCCCCTAACTGGGGTACCTCGCGGGTCTCGGCGAGCACCCTGCTGGTCTCGGCGAGCCCCCTAACTGGGGTACCTCGCGGGTCTCGGCGAGCACCCTGCTGGTCTCGGCGAGCCCACTAACTGGGGTACCTCGCGGGTCTCGGCGAGCACCCTGCTGGTCTCGGCGAGCCCCCTAACTGGGGTACCTCGCGGGTCTCGGCGAGCACCCTGCTGGTCTCGGCGAGCCCCCTAACTGGGGTACCTCGCGGGTCTCGGCGAGCACCCTGCTGGTCTCGGCGAGCCCCCTAACTGGGGTACCTCGCGGGTCTCGGCGAGCACCCTGCTGGTCTCGGCGAGCCCCCTAAATGGGGTACCTCGCGGGTCTCGGCGAGCCCCCTAACTGGGGTACCTCGCGGGTCTCGGCGAGCACCCTGCTGGTCTCGGCGAGCCCCCTAACTGGGGTACCTCGCGGGTCTCGGTGAGCACCCTGCTGGTCTCGGCGAGCCCCCTAACTGGGGTACCTCGCGGGTCTCGGCGAGCCCCTAACTGGGGTACCTCGCGGGTCTCGGCGAGCACCCTGCTGGTCTCGGCGAGCCCCCTAATTGGGGTACCTCGCGGGTCTCGGCGAGCACCCTGCTGGTCTCGGCGAGCCCCCTAACTGGGGTACCTCGCGGGTCTCGGCGAGCACCCTGCTGGTCTCGGCGAGCCCCCTAACTGGGGTACCTCGCGGGTCTCGGCGAGCACCCTGCTGGTCTCGGCGAGCCCCCTAACTGGGGTACCTCGCGGGTCTCGGCGAGCACCCTGCTGGTCTCGGCGAGCCCCCTAAATGCGGTACCTCGCGGGTCTCGGCGAGCACCCTGCTGGTCTCGGCGAGCCCCCTAACTGGGGTACCTCGCGGAGAAATGATACTCTGAAATGCCTCTTGGCTCAAGAACCTACTCGACGAATATAGGGTTGTACACAATCCCCGCTCTTTTCGAGCGAGGTACACGCTCGGAAAGAAACGTCCAACCCTGCATATTCGACGAGTGTCGCTGGGAATCCGGCTAACAGTGCTACTTTGAGAGAAAACATAAAGCCTCCTCGAGAGGTCTTCCAGCTCTGCCGGCTAGTGAGAGCCCGGCTAGCGAGACTACTTTGGGGGAAAATACATAGCCTCCCCGAGAGGTCTTCCAACCCTGCCGGCTAGTGAGAGCCCGGCTAGCGAGACCACTTCAGGGGAAAATACATAGCCTCCCTGAGAGGTCTTCCAACCCTGCCGGCTAGTGAGAGCCCGGCTAGCGAGACCACTCCGGGGGAAAATACATAGCCTCCCCGAGAGGTCTTCCAACCCTGTCGGCTAGTGAGAGCCCGGCTAGCGAGACCACTTCGGGGGAAAATACATAGCCTCCCCGAGAGGTCTTCCAACCCTGCCGGCTAGTGAGAGCCCGGCTAGCGAGACCACTTCGGGGGAAAATACATAGCCTCCCCGAGAGGTCTTCCAACACTGCCGGCTAGTGAGAGCCCGACTAGCGAGACCACTTCGGGGGAAAAATACATAGCCTCCCCGAGAGGTCTTCCAACCCTGCCGGCTAGTGAGAGCCCGGCTAGTGAGAGCCCGGCTAGCGAGACCACTTCGGGAGAAAAATACATAGCCTCCCCGAGAGGTCTTCCAACTCTGCCGGCTAGTGAGAGCCCGGCTAGCGAGACCACTTCGGGGGAAAATACATAGCCTCCCCGAGAGGTCTTCCAACTCTGCCGGCTAGTGAGAGCCCGGCTAGCGAGACCACTTCGGGGGAAAATACATAGCCTCCCCGAGAGGTCTTCCAACTCTGCCGGATAGTGAGAGCCCGGCTAGCGAGACCACTTCGGGGGAAAATACATAGCCTCCCCGAGAGGTCTTCCAACTCTGCCGGCTAGTGAGAGCCCAGCTAGCGAGACCACTTCGGGGGAAAAATACATAGCCTCCCCGAGAGGTCTTCCAACCCTGCCGGCTAGTGAGAGCCCGGCTAGCGAGACCACTTCGGGGGAAAAATACATAGCCTCCCCGAGAGGTCTTCCAACCCTGCCGGCTAGTGAGATCCCGGCTAGCGAGACCACTTCGGGGGAAAAATACATAGCCTCCCCGAGAGGTCTTCCAACCCTGCCGGCTAGTGAGAGCCCGGCTAGCGAGACCACTTCGGGGGAAAATACATAGCCTCCCCGAGAGGTCTTCCAACTCTGCCGGCTAGTGAGAGCCCGGCTAGCGAGACCACTTTGGGGGAAAATACATAGCCTCCCTGAGAGGTCTTCCAACTCTACCGGCTAGTGAGAGCCCGGCTAGCGAGACCACTTCGGGGGAAAAATACATAGCCTCCCCGAGAGGTCTTCCAACTCTGCCGGCTAGTGAGAGCCCGGCTAGCGAGACCACTTCGGGGAAAAATAAATAGCCTCCCCGAGAGGTCTTCCAACCCTGCCGGCTAGTGAGAGCCCGGCTAGCGAGACCACTTCGGGGGAAAAACTCTTAGCCAACATGAATCTCCTGCCTCACCGAGTGAATCTCCTGTCCTGCCAGCTAGATGGGAGCCTGGTCAGCGGTCTCTACTCGGGGCCTTAACCAATATGAATCACTTGCCTCACCGAGTGAATCTCCTGTCCTGCCAGCTAGATGGGAGTCTGGTCAGCGGTCTCTGCTTGGGGCCTTAACCAATATGAATCACCTGCCTCACCGAGTGAATCTCCTGTCCTGCCAGCTAGATGGGAGCCTGGTCAGCGGTCTCTGCTCGGGGCTTTAACCAATGTGAACCTCCTGCCTCACCGAGTGAATCTCCTGTCCTGCCAGCTAGATGGGAGCCTGGTCAGCGGTCTCTGCTCGGGGCCTTAACCAATATGAATCACTTGCCTCACCGAGTGAATCTCATGTCCTGCCAGCTAGATGGGAGCCTGGTCAGCGGTCTCTGCTCAGGGCCTTAACCAATATGAACCTCCTGCCTCACCGAGTGAATCTCCTGTCCTGCCAGCTAGATGGGAGCCTGGTCAGCGGTCTCTGCTCGGGGCCTGAACCAATATGAATCACTTGCCTCACCGAGTGAATCTCCTGTCCTGCCAGCTAGATGGGAGCCTGGTCAGCGGTCTCTGCTCGGGGCCTTAACCAATGTGAATCTCCTGCCTCACCGAGTGAATCTCCTGTCCTGCCAGCTAGATGGGAGCCTGGTCAGCGGTCTCTGCTCGGGGTCTTAGTCGCTTACCCTCCCTGGGAGGTCAACCTTCCCTGCCGGCTAGGGAGAGCCCGGCTAGCGGAACCATCCGAGGGGAAAAATATTTACCCTCCCTGGGAGGTCAACCTGCCCTGCCGGCTAGAGAGAGCCCGGCTAGCGGAACCATCCGAGGGGAAAAATATTTACCCTCCCTGGGAGGTCAACCTGCCCTGCCGGCTAGAGAGAACCCGGCTAGCGGAACCATCCGAGGGGAAAAATATTTACCCTCCCTGGGAGGTCAACCTGCCCTTCCGGCTAGAGAGAGCCCGGCTAGCGGAACCATCCGAGGGGAAAAATATTTACCCTCCCTGGGAGGTCAACCTGCCCTGCCGGCTAGAGAGAGCCCGGCTAGCGGAACCATCCGAGGGGAAAAATATTTACCATCCCTGGGAGGTCAACCTGCCCTGCCGGCTAGAGAGAGCCCAGCTAGCGGAACCATCCGAGGGAAAAAATATTTACCCTCCCTGGGAGGTCAACCTGCGCTGCCGGCTAGAGAGAGCCCGGCTAGCGGAACCATCCGAGGGGAAAAATATTTACCCTCCCTGGGAGATCAACCTACCCTGTCGGCTAGAGAAAGCCCGGCTAGCGGAACCATCAGAGGGGAAAAATATTTACCCTCCCTGGGAGGTCAACCCGCCCTGCCGGCTAGAGAGAGCCCGGCTAGCGGAGCCATCCGAGGGGAAAAATATTTACCCTCCCTGGGAGGTCAACCTGCCCTGCCGGCTAGAGAGAGCCCGGCTAGCGGAACCATCCGAGGGAAAAATATTTTGAAAAACAAAACTTTTATTACATTAGTCAGCTGGTTACATGCAAGAAAACCAAGTACGGAAATGCTTCATCCTACTACATGGACTCAAAGAAACAAAACTAAGCACGGGGACCGGGACTCGGGCTTCTACTCCCAGGCACGGTCCTCCTCGACCTCCTCTGGTTGTTGATGCTGCGACTTCTGGCCCCTTTCCCCCTTCGTCTCCAAGAACTCGGGGCAGGTGGATGTCACATGACCCTCCTCCTGATGGAAGTCACAGTAAGGCAACTCTGCTCGGATGCCCCTTCTTTCTCCCGAGCGGTTCTTTCTTCTACCTTGGCCGATCGCCCGAGCCTGCCAGGGCAGTGGGGGAGGTGTCCTCTCCCCCTGCATCCACCTCGGGCGGTTGGATCTTTTCCTTTTGAAGTCTCCCCCTCCTTGCTCTCGCGGAGTCGAGATGGTAACCCCTGTGCTCGTCGGGTTATTGGGTAGCCGCTCCCCCGGGTGGCCTCGTCCACCAACGTTTTGACTCCTTTTGGGGTGGGGCGAGTGGGGGCCGAATGCCTCCCCGCTCGTCCCCCTTTGGGGCTGGGCTAGAAGAGCCGGGGCGAGCTGGGAGGGCATCCCCCTCCGGAGCTCGCCCCTTTGAAGGGGTGGGGCGAGCTGGGAGGGCGCCTCCCTCCTGAGCTCACCCACTCGAAGGGGCGGGGCGAGCTGGGAGGGCGCCCCCCTCCTGAGCTCGCCCCCTTGAAGGGGCGGGGCGAGCTGGGAGGGCGCCCCCCTCCTGAGCTCGCCCCCTTGAAGGGGCGGGGCGAGCTGGGAGGGCGCCCCCCTCCTGAGCTCGCCCCCTTGAGGATGGGCGAGTGGGGGTATGGCACCCCCCACTCCCCCCTCACCAGTACTTCCTTCCTGGACTGTTGGTCGAGAGTTCCTGCGTCCACCTGCTCGGGTGGGACCTCCGGACCATCTCCTCTTCTGCCTCCGACTATCATGGCGAAGGCAACCTCAAAGGTCTGCAGGACCTCTCGCTTGAAGTTTTCGAACATCTCTAACGTCACCCCAGTCACCGGGGGCTGCGAGTGACCCGGGTTGGAGCTTCCTCCACCTCCGTCCATGGAGCTCATCTTGAGAGTTTCTTGAATCGGTCACACTCCACGCTCACCGCACCATGTGTTGAAACCGAGACTTGCGAACAAGACTTAGTCTCCGTGGAGTTCGGGGCCCTCAGCTAGCCGAGGGGCGACCAATCCTTACTCCTCCCAAGGGAGAGATCTAGGTTGAAGGTGTTGGAACTAGGAACTGGACCAAGGGCTTAGTGGGGAGGTCCCGCCACATACCCGGAAGCCCCTTAGGAACTTCCCCTCCCAAGCCACTACTAAGCTTGGGCACCACTTGAGGCTCTCCTCACCCACTAGAGAGAGAAAGTGGGGGGAGAGAGAGAGAGAGGTAGCCTAGAATGAACCTCTTTCCAAATGGTGCCCCCTTGGTCCAATTTATAGGATTTCTAGATTTGGGCTGCAAATAACCAAAAACTGGCCCGCGGAATTACCAAAATACCCTCGGATTGGGCTGCAGATAGCCAAATCTCGTTGTTCTGGAACGCTAAACGCAGACCTCCCCCTCCCCCCAGAACTGGGCGAGAGGGGGTACCTCGCGGGTCTCGGCGAGCACCCTGCTGGTCTCGGCGAGCCCCCTAACTGGGGTACCTCGCGGGTCTCGGCGAGCACCCTGCTGGTCTCGGCGAGCCCCCTAACTGGGGTACCTCGCGGGTCTCGGCGAGCACCCTGCTGGTCTCGGCGAGCCCCCTAACTGGGGTACCTCGCGGGTCTCGGCGAGCACCCTGCTGGTCTCGGCGAGCCCCCTAACTGGGATACCCCGCGGGTCTCGGCGAGCACCCTGCTGGTCTCGGCGAGCCCCCTAACTGGGGTACCTCGCGGGTCTCGGCGAGCCCCCTAACTGGGGTACCTCGCGGGTCTCGGCGAGCACCCTGCTGGTCTCGGCGATCCCCCTAACTGGGGTACCTCGCGGGTCTCGGCGAGCACCCTGCTGGTCTCGGCGAGCACCCTAACTGGGGTACCTCGCGGGTCTCGGCGAGCACCCTGCTGGTCTCGGCGAGCCCCCTAATTGGGGTACCTCGCAGGTCTCGGCGAGCACCCTGCTGGTCTCGGCGAGCCCCCTAACTGGGGTACCTCGCGGGTCTCGGCGAGCACCCTGCTGGTCTCGGCGAGCCCCTAACTGGGGTACCTCGCGGGTCTCGGCGAGCACCCTGCTGGTCTCGGCGAGCCCCCTAACTGGGGTACCTCGCGGGTCTCGGCGAGCACCCTGCTGGTCTCGGCGAGCCCCCTAACTGGGGTACCTCGCGGGTCTCGGCGAGCACCCTGCTGGTCTCGGCGAGCCCACTAACTGGGGTACCTCGCGGGTCTCGGCGAGCACCCTGCTGGTCTCGGCGAGCCCCCTAACTGGGGTACCTCGCGGAGAAATGATACTCTGAAATGCCTCTTGGCTCAAGAACCTACTCGGCGAATACAGGGTTGTACAATGATGGAGAGAAGGACTCGTGAGTATAGACTTGCGGAATATATGATTCCCCCATAAAGATGAAATGGTTATAAGAACACTAAAAGCACTCATTGATTTTACCAAAACACCCACGAGTTTTATACTTATGAATAGCATCAAATAACTAGGTAAATATAAGTTGTCGAAGAAAGAGATAATTGGGTTGATAAAACTTTCACCTTTAACATAATCACCACACCATCATGTTGAAGCCAAGAACCTAACTAACATACAAGAGACAAGATCTTGACCCGCAAGTAGGAGCGGATCCAGGAAGTTTAACTAGAAGGGGGCCCAACCAAAAGGCGAAGCAAAAAATTATCGATAAAATTTGTAATATAAAAATAATGTATGCAAGTTTTGGACGAAATAAAGACTATATTTTAATAAACAAAAAAGAGACAATCATATAGAAGTTATTTTAGTTGTGCACAATGATTTTTTACTTCATAGAATTCATCTATGATTACATCTTTGTCAATTTATTCATTTATTTCTCGTTCAATATATAAAGTCATGCAATTTACAAGAAATGTGTCCTTCATCGTGAAGCCTCATTTTAACAAACTTTATTGCAGAAAATGACCGTTATGTAATTGCTGTTAAGACCGAAAGGATCAAAATGAGTTGAATCAATTTGTCAATAAGATAGTAGATCTTCGATTTTTTAGTTTCCACCGGTTTCTCACAATGTTTGAAAATTGTAGGTAGATTCTTCAAATTCTTTTGAGAAGGAACATCAAGCTCTTAATGTTGCAATTGAGTATTCAACATATAAATCTCATGCTAACCGAAATCTTGAAGGTAGAGAAATTCTGGGCAAAGACACATATATCATCAATAATTAAAGATTTGTATTCATCACTTGGATCTAACCACATACTTAACCGAAATCTGGAAAGGTAGAGTTCAGCTCCTGCAACACGCAATCTATTTGTAGCATTGAAAATATCCAATCAAAAATGATGTTCAACTGTAATGATATCATGTGGACATCGAAACCCTTCACTTCTTAAGAAGATGAGGCTTGTTGAATTATCTATCCCAGTTATACGGATTCAAACACATAGTTCTTAATTATCACATTACTTTTCTTATCACATCGTCCAGCATGTAGGTTACCTTGGAGAGTTGCATTATTTACCGATAAGGCGTACATTAATATATTCTCTTCGTTAACAAATGAAATCTAATAAGAAAGAGCGGAAAGAGCATGGAATTAATAAGAAAGGAAACATCTTATCCGTAAAACTTTAACAAACTTTCACGCTTTAACCTTTGAATATAATAAATCAGAAGATCCAGTATAATTTAAAACAACATGATCTAAGAGTTGATGGACAGAAAATAAAAAAATTCACTCAAACGCAGATGAAAACTTGAAACAAAAAATGGAACTGATTGGTTGAAACAAAAATTGACTAAACTGACTAAATATTTTCAATATAAGTGTGAATCCATCAATCAACTGGATGTTCAATAGCTTTGATCGAAAACTCGACAGCTATAATCTATACTAGCATCAAAAGATTCAACACAGTTGAAATATAGAACATGTCATCATATGCCTCCCAAAAAGTAACCATGATTTCGTGAAAACAAAATTTTGCTATTATTAAGAACTGTGTTCTGCTGCGGCAGTGGAAAGAGGCGAGCGGGATGCTGGGACTGCACACTTCAACAATGGAAGAGAGGCGAGCTGCGGGACTATAGCTCGGGGTCCGGCCTTCAGGGAGAAAGAGGGGTCAGGTTCAGTCTCGGGGAGAAAATTAGGGAAACTAGTTATTAATTACTAGGCAAGCAGCAATGTTTTATATAGATATAAACTTTTTTTTTCTTGGAGGGCCGGACCCTGCTTGCCCCCCTTGAATCTACCCTCTGCCGACAAGGGCCAAGATCTCCAGACCCGCAAGGGCCAAGATCTTGGCTCGCAAGTTTGGACTATAGTATGGCTGCTGAGTGACCATGGAAGCAATAGGCAAAGAAAAGAACGTAAGATTATTTCATCGCTTGCTTGAATGAGGTGATCGTGTTATATTGTGGAGGTCTCTACCTAGCTGCACTTATTAAAATACAAGTAAATCACCTAAAAATTAATAATATAAATTGGTGACGAAAACTCAGCAGCTGTATTCCTCCGCGGTCGCAACTCCACAATATACAGTTTACAGCAAATTCTGCCCCGTTTCTCCCATAACGGTGGAAAATAGGGCTAAAAATAAAAGTTCGATATTTTTAATTTTAGGGAGTTGTTAAAGGCAAACCAGAAATGGCTATTGGCAAACCAATTTCAATGAGTTATTACGCGGCTTTTGAAAATACGCTTTGTACGTGCATTTTTAGGAAAAGTGTTCAACACGAAAATTGTAGATCTCGACGAGATCTACAATTTTCGTGTTGAACACTTTTCCTAAAAATGCATGTACAAGACATATTTTCTTGTTATTTTCAAAAATTCATTATAGTAACGATCAGGGCAAATCTAGGGCCTTGTGCGTGCATTTTTAGGAAAAGTGTTCAACACGAAAGTTGTAGATCTCGACGAGATCTACAATTTTCGTGTTGAACACTTTTCCTAAAAATGCATGTACAAAGCGTATTTTCAAAAGCCACGTAATAACTCATAGAAATTGGTTTGTCAGATAGCCAATTCTGGTTTGCCTTTAACAATGCCCTAGTTTTACCAGCGGAAGGAAGATTCGTCAAACAATCACATCAAAAATGCCGTCCAAGTAAAAAAAAATAGAATACCAAGCAGATCCGTAGATGTAAAAAAATGAACAGACTTCGGCGGAACTGGGCCCAAAAAAAATCACTGCAATTACTGTTTCTATCATCTGATTTATTTTGTGGAATAGATCTGATTTCAAGTGAATTTGATCTTAATCAATCTAAAGAATCCAACAACTATTGTAACTACCATTGATCAACGATCAGCTCAAATACAAAATTCAAAGAAGACGAGATTTCTCGTATCCGATCCCAATAAAATTATATCAGTTAAAATCAAACAAGAGAAAATTTTACACAGGGATCTTCAAAATTCATCCTCCAGCAAAATTACATTCATATTTTCATTTGTTCTTCCATCATCCAATCATTCTGATTCGCTCTCCAGACACATAGCCTTCAGCCCTCTCCTCCTCTGCAGAAATAAATTTAAAACAAACCATGATTATTTTGAATTTAATCAATTTATGCCATTCAATCTTCACCGGGATTTATCCTTATCTTCTTATTTTAGTAATATTTTAATTAAAAAATACAGAATGAAAGACATGCCAGGGATACCTTTCTGGCGCTCCTCTTTTCCCTGACCTCATATCTCTCGTATGATAAATCCGTCAGCCATGCTCCTGGACTCACCAACTGCACACGGCTCACCAATTTTCTTTTTAGGGCAAGAAAATTATTTAATCTGTGAAGGTGATTAGAGTAGATCATCATACCAGTAAGTTCTTCTGCAGAATCTTTGGCCTCTTCTTCGGCCGCTGAGGTAGCTTGCAGCCCTTCATCGCTAGAAAGTCTTCTTCCTTTTCTTTGTTTGAGAGAGAGATGAAGAATCGAGGCATCACTGTGGCAGCCAGCCCCACCCTCTCCTCACCTCCTCCCAACACTCCTCCGACTGTCTCATCTCCAGCGGCAGCAACCCAACCTCTTGTGGGATAAAACCGATCTTCTTTCTCGGGAGAAGCCGAGGCGGACCTTGGCTTCGCGTTTTCGCTCCCGGCAGACTCTGACCGCCTGATAAACAAAAACCCTAGATGGGTTTCCTTCAATCGCAACCAATAGGAGGTAAGAGGAACCAAAATCCCTCGTTATATGAGCAATCTAAGATACCTTAGGGCCGGGGTTGGAGGGGAAGGGAGATCTTTGTCCGATCTGATGACTCGGCGGCTAACCCTCGACGTGGACCTTCGTTGTCCCTCCGATCGGCCAGGCGGCATCCCTCCAGCGGCTGATCTCACCTTGACACAGCGGGACCGTTTCCGATTCCCCCACTGCAAGAGGAAATCCGCTTCCGGGGCTCCTCTTAGGGGTCGTAGGTTACCCCGTGCTTCTTTCTCCATCTAAGACGAACGAGAGAAAGAGAGATGTAAATGGAATTGAGAGCTACAAGAAAGGAGAGGAAAAAATTCGGTTGCCTGATGGCGGATTGAAATCGGAAAACAACGCCGGAAACTACTTCCATACCTGGAGATCCAGAGAGATAGCGGATCAGGGGGAGAATAGAGCGGGTCTTTCTTCGAAGAAAAGAGAGGATGTGAGAGAATGGAGATAGAATGGCAGAGGCAGAGAGAGAGAGAGAGAGAGAGAGAGAGAGAGAGTCCAACAGCAGAGCTTCTTTACTGGTTTCCGAGTCCATACGGTCTATAAATGAAAGATGAGGTGCTGTAGACCGTAGGATTTTCAATTGACGGTGATATGATGTACCACCGGAGTCTGGCTTCGGTCCGCCCGCTCTTTTGGTTCACGTTGCTCTTTTATCAACACCGATTTGATCACGGCGGATACCCTGATGGCCCTGCACTAACATGTTGATCAATCCCAAACATGGGATTTATATCACTAAGTATGGTATTTTTCGACCCCATGGAGATGGTTAGGTGCGCTAGAGATATTCTTAGGGCGTTCTTTCACCTATGATAATGGTGCTTGCGCGTATCAAATCGTTGGTTCCTGCAAAAACAATATGATTGATCGAAATACTGACAATAATAACAGTATTTTTAGAATACTGCAGTATTCCACGAAAACAACTCCACCGTAGGATATCAGTTCGTACGGTTGAATTTTTCTCCCACCTAAAACTACGTGGGAGAAACACACCTAAAATAATTTCCTGTTTGGCGAGGTGTTTTTGCGCCGGTGTGCCACCATTTCTCTCACTACCCGTCTACCCCGCCAAATGATAGGAATGGGTGCAAAAATCCACCGTGGAGAAAACGCCAAAATGGCGCGGTCTCGAGTCGTGAAAAAAAAAACCACGACTCGGGAATCGCGGAGCAAAGCGCCTCGCGCATTTCGCCTAGCAGGAGCTGCACGCAGGGAGAGAGCATCTCTTCATTCTTTCATAGAGTCGTTGTTGCCTTCTCCCGTTGACTTCCTTGGCGATCAACGCTCCCGTCGAGAAACGTTGCTAGCCTTCTCCTTTGATGCACGCCACTAGTCGATCTCTTTCGAAGCACACCTCTTCCTACACCGGCGGTGTCTGATGTCGCTGCCTTCAGCCCACGGTGTGAGGCGCTACAACACTTCCCATGACTCTTCCTATATCAGAACAAGATGGATTTGAAGGTGATGATCGTTTTTCCCTAAAGGGCAGCTGTTTCAGCGATCCTATTCCCAGAACGGGATGGATTTGAAGAAGGTGGAGACCTTCTCTTCCCTAAAGAGCAGATGTTTCAGCGATCCTGAGATTCAGAGCAGCTGTTATGGATCCGGATTTTTGGATCCAGATTTGTTATTACCTGTTCTTCCCTCTCGATTTCAGCAAACTGCAAGTATACCTTTTTTACCTGTTTTTATTCAGCAAACTACAAGTGTTACTACCTATTTTGTGATCCAGGTTATTGATCCATGTTTTTGTTATCGATACAGCAACATGTTATTTCATCATTTCAGCGGCATGTTATTGTTACTACACCGAACAACTGTTCTACTAAACAGTTTAAACCATTTCTTCGTTTGAAACATCACTGTAAACGATGTTCTTGTAAACAGTTTCACAAATTCTGTCACCACTCTGCAAAATAGTTGATTATTCCACCACTGCATCACCAGTCGCTGCAACTGAGCCAAACAGAGCCTAAGACTTTGTTTGGGATGGTGGTGGGAAAAACTGTATTCCGACCACCATCATTTTGTTAGGCTTTTTTTAGGTTTTTCAAATCTCTAGACTCCCAAGTGTGTTCGTTGTGCCTACGGTTGGACTGCAACACTTTAACCAAATGAACCTTCTTGCTACGCTACGCAACTACATGATCTCCTCATCCACAATACAAACATGCTCCAAAAGAATAGATTTGTAAGGTTCTACTAGGCTTGATGGGACATGCATGTGCTGATCTAGCCTGAGTAGTTCTCGTCGCAGTGATGATACATGGAAAATGTTGTGTAGATGCCCAGCTCCCGTGGTAACTCCAAATGATAAGCATGACATCCAATGCCCTTAGTGATGGTATAAGGCCCTATATACCTTAGGCCGAGCTTATGTCATCCTCGTACTCGGGAAACACCATGCATCGGCCTAACCTTCAAGAACACCTTGTCTCCGATGGAGAATTCCACCATACGGTGTTTCACATCAAAGTACTTGGATTGATGGCTCTGAGCCTCAAGTATCCTCTCCCTGATCAGTCTGATCATGACATCGATGTCATTAATGTACTGCACTCCCAGAACCTCCGAATCCTCATCATGTACCCAAGATAGAGGTGCCCTACACCTCCTGCCATTTAGAACCTCATACAATGCCATGTTAATGTTGGCTTGGTGACTGCTGTTGTATGAGAACTATATGAGTGGCAGCAATCTCTCACATGGCTCATTGAAGTTTATGATGCATAAACAAAGCAAATCCTTCATCATCTGTTTCATTTACTTAGTCTGTCCATCAGTCTAAGGATGGATGGTTGTGATAAAAGAAAGTATGGTACCTAAATATACACACACGTTTTTCCACTCCCGAGATGTTAAACTTCCATCTCGATCTGATACGATATTCTACGACACACCATGATACTAAACTATCTGCTCCACAAATTATCGTACAAGGACGTCCACATGATCTCCTTGCCGGTTTAGAATGAACCGAGCAACCTTGGTCAGTTTGTCGATGACTACCCAGACCGAATCATTTGCCGAACGAGAGCGAGGATATAACACCTTGCCCATACAAATGATATAACAGTAGGTCCGTCCGGGACCTCGTGCCATATCGAGCATATAAGCTAGACATTTATAAAGGTGATAACAAAAAAAACAACGCACAACAGAGTATCAAAAGCTAGTGGAAGCATTTTATTTAGAAACTTGAATGTCCACAACACTAGGAATGAAGAAACAACAAGTGTATTGGCCTTTAGAGGTGCCCTACATGAATGTCCTCTCCCTTCGGTATCATTAATTTACTGCACTCCCAGAACCTCTGATTCCTCATCCTGTACCCTAGATAGAGGTGCCATACACCTCCTGCCATTTAGAACCTCATACAGTGCCATGTTAATGTTGGCTTGGTGACTGCTGTTGTATGAGAACTATATGAAACATCCCCCAAACAACTAAACCCCTAAGTTGGTTTTTTCATGACTAAGTCATGACAAAACCATAAGAAGCACTGAAGGGCATGTGAGCTTAGGTAAGGAGGAAAACCCTAGTGGTCTACAAATAGCAATTTTCAGATACTAAGCCTAGGGTTGGACTTTAGGGCCTCACCTTGACCCTTTGACCCCACAATAGAATCCCTAGCCTATTAGGGGTCCCTTAGAGAACCAAGGACTAATTGGGGTCAACCAAAGAGGCCAAATTGACCAAAGTCAACCATAACCCTAAAGTTGGTCAAAGTAGCCTAATTAGGGTCAATTGACCTCCACCATGTCAAATTAATCTTGCCCTACCCTTGTAAAGATATTAGGGACCCAATGGACCAAAAATCCTCATCATGGGGCCTCCAATTTGGCCAATTTGACCTAAGTCAACTCTAGCCCTAATTTGGTCAAAAGTGGTCTAATAAGGGTCAATTGAACCACACCTTGACAAAATGAACCTACCTAGACCTTCCTAACCCTTAAGGGAGGCCAATGAGTGACTAGCCACCCATTAGGGTCAACCCAAATGGTCAAATTGACCAAAGTCAACCTTGTCTTAAATTTAGGTCAAAATGACCTGCTTTGACCTAATCAAACCCAATCCACTTGGGCTAGCCTCAATTAAGGTGGTCCACCTCCTAATGGGGGTTGGGTGCTACTGAATTGGCCATTCAATTTCAGGGAATTCGGCCAGGAGAGAGAAAGCCCAATTTGAAAGAGAGAGAGAGAGAGAAGGGGGGGGGGGGAGTTAATGAGGAGGAAGAAGAAACCTCAAATCTTCCCCATTAATGGCCTCATTCATCTCCCCTTGGGGAGAGGAGGAGTTTCCAGCCCTCTCCCGGCCTGATTGATGCCCAATTCATCTCCCCTAAATGAAACCAAAATTCTCCTTGATGGCCATTAATGGCTTTCGGGATTAAAGTCTCCCAAGACTCAAATTGAAACCCCCACCACCATCAGTGATCAAAGAGGAGAGAAAACCCCAAACTTTCCAAGAGGAATCGTGCACTGGAAACCAAAGGAGGCATGTTACCAAAAGCTCTAGCTCCGGCCATGGCAACCCGCCGGAATTCGCGACATCAGGCCACCACACAGGTCTGATCCTTCCTTCCTTCCCTAGTGTTAAATCCCTATCTGATTTGGGACTTGATTCGAGCCATATCGGGCTCGAATAAAGCTCTTAAAAGGTCTCGTTCCATGTAACAACCCGGCCCAACCACCACACTGGAGTCCCGCTCCAACTCAGTGGCCAAGGCGCACTCTGTGGGATGGCTGTCGCGGTTGGACAAGGGTTGCAGCCCATGACACCCCAACGCCTCTCTGAGCCTGTTTCTCAGCTACAGTGCGTTGTTGATGGCGGGATTCGAACCCACGCCACCCTTGATAAGGCGCCTTCAACAGCCCTCAACACCAACTGAGCTGCAGTTGCTGCAGTTGCTGCAGTTGGTGATGAGGGTTGTTGAAGGCGCCTTATCAAGGGTGGCGGGGGGTCGAATCCCTCCATCAACAACGCACTGTAGCTGAGAAACAGGCTCAGAGAGGCGTTGGGGTGTCATGGGCTGCAGCCCTTGTCCAACCGCGGCAGCCATCCCATAGAGTGCGCCTTGGCCACTGAGTTGGAGTGGGCCTCTGGTGTGGTAGTTGGGCCGGGTTGTTACATTCCAAGCCCTTTCCCCCGCTAGAACACCCTGTTCCGGCCACCTTCGGCCGGCCAACCTCCACTAATCGCCGGCCACCACCTCAACGCAGGTGGTGGTGGCATTGGTTGGCCAGGGCGGCGCTCAGGTGGTCGGGAAAACAAGGTGCAAGGCAGCCCAGGACGGGGCTATCCCAGCCGTTGGCTGGAGGAAGAAGATGAGCAGGAGCCGCTGTAACGCCCCTGATTTTTTCGGTAATTATTTAATTCGGTGATGGCGTGTTTATGACGTCAGGGCGTTACTTTTAACGTCGAGTTAGCGGCGCGTCGCCGTTTGCACGTTTTCGCGTCCGTTTGGGTCAAGTCGACCAAATTTTGAGATGACCGGAATTGGAAAATTTAACGTTAGGAAATTAAATTATTTAATTTTAGACTTGCCCGTCAAGTTTCGTCGCGATCCGAGCCATTTTGGAGGCTCGGCGCATTTTAGAAGTTTTGTATGTATTTAAAGTTCGCCGTAACTTCGGCCATTTATATCTCGAGAACGACACGTCGGATTTTGATTCCGACTTCGCCGTTGGAATCGTAGAGCCGCCGTTCACCTTAGGCGAAATTTTCATTGGGTTCGACGTTCGTTCAATTTTTAGTAATAATATAATAATATTATTATTATATTAAAATTATCGTGTGTATATATATACATGCAGCAGAGTTTTGCTAAGCTCCGTTCAGCATTCGTCGATCCAGCCTTTTCCCCCCTTTTTATTCGTTCGACGTTTTAAATCAGCCCCCTCCTTTACGCCGTTCGACGAATCTGGCTGCTCGACAAATCAACCGTTCAACGAATCTGCCCGCTCGACAAATCCCCCCATTCGTCGACCTCCGCTCCACAAATCCCTCTGTTCGACAAATCTTCCCGTTCGTCTTTAGCCCCTTCTATTATTAATAATAATAATGATATTTTTATTATTATTATTAATATAATATGTTATGTTGCATAAAAGAAAACGAACCCAGCCCCCTTTCTTCTTCTTCATTCTCTCCGAACCAGAGAGAAAAAAAAACGAGCGACGGGGGCGGCATTTTCTTGATTCTTCCGGTCGCCGACGACGGAGCTCCGGTGGTCGGAATCGCGAACCGATCATCGATCCGGAAAGCTCTCGACGAGAGCTTCGTTCTCGTGGTAATTTCCTTCCGTTTCGTGAAACTTTTTCGTTAGGTCTTTTGTGCCCTAACCTCTTTTAGCCTGATCTCGTGTAGATCTTGTCTCCTCCCGCATTCTCTTACCCCGATCTACAACGTAGAGCGATTCGGAAAGTTTTTCCAGCAAAACCTAAGGCAAGTGGTGATCTTGCACTTGTTTCTTTCTCTTTGCCGTATAACAGCCCCAAGCTGGCTCCCTTTATCTAGCTGTGCTATATTTCCTTTGCATCCTCTAGTTATTTCTGCTAATATCTTGGCATTTTGCCAGTTAATAAAAGGATTTTTTTAGTACTGTATCTCCTTTATTTTCTATATTTTTACTTGCAATTTGGTAGCTTATATTCTGATGGGCCTCGCCCTTTTCCCTTGTAAGAATCATGAAAATGTAAATATTGTTGGAGGTCGTGCATGATGTTGGCGGTGCCACCGTTGCGATGCTCTTTAAAACAATTTAATAATTCTGTTGGAGGTCGTATACGATGTTGGCGGTGCCACCGGTGCGGTGCTCTGAGGGTCGTGACGATGTGTGATGGTATTATCCCCGCACGGCTTCTCTTTTTCTGATGAGCTGATCAGTCTCTATAATTCTGAACAAGAGTAACATGATTAATAATGAGAATGTTGATGGTTATTTGCTGATGGCGAGTTTTGACCTTGCATGTTTTCACACCGTTGTTTGGTGGGTGATTTTCTGCTGATTATTAGATTCTTCTGCTGTTTCTTTTTCTGTTGATTATTTGCTGCTAGCTTTGTCATCACTGATCCTTGCGGCTACTGTTTCCCTCTGGTCTCGCAGAGGTTTGCTTACTTTCTTGTTTACTGCACCACTTGTAACTTGTTTCTGAGGTGTTCTTTCTTTGAATGCCTCAGGTTCTGGACAGTAGCAGGTGTTAGTGTGGAGCTGCGTTGGTTGCAGTTTTCTGACCCTCTTAAGGTAGGGTTTTTCTGTGAACTTGTCGGCCCATGGGTTCGTGTCAGGTGTCGACGCCCATGGTGCCGTTTGGTTAGACTTTTGCTACACTACTGCTGTTACTTGTTGTTTACTTTTGGACACTTGTTCTGGAATGGTTAGATATGGTTTGGCTTGATATCCCTCTTGCTTAGATATGCTAAGGTATTTGGAGCATTGCACATCATGATTTGAAATGTTAATCTCACTACTTTCTGCGCATGATAAATCTACTTTTATATATAGTAAATCTACACGATCGATCATGCATGGTGCACCTCACTTGGTCTTCATGTACACTTAGGCCACTAAGTAATTAAATCAAGTATTTTTCCGCTGCGTAAAACTATATTTTAAAAGTGTGGACTAGTTGATCCACCTAGCCGAGGGACACGGCTTTGCTAATTTTCTGCATAAATAATATTTGAATTACTTTGAGTTAAAAATAATAATTTCTTTGAACTGCGAGGGACGATGAGTTGCCTTAACGTCAGTAGGTGTCTCCTACGTGACGTGGCATCACAATGCGTAGCTTTCCCTACTCTGATAGCATTTTAAATGTTGGGAAAATGCGGGTTGTGACAGTTGGTATCAGAGATAGGTTCTGTGAAAAAGGTAGTTGGGTGGTTTGGCGTGTGAGCCAAACGACCGCTATCCTAAGCAGAACCTCATAAGATCATTTCATTGTATACACACACCGACATGTCATCAGTATGTCTTGACCGAAGCATGGTCACTACACTCATAACATGATAAGAAGTATACGTGGTATATTATGTAGTATGAGATGCATAATATGTGTTCGTATATGGATCCACCATAGGTGGCAACATGTGACGGTTATGTAGTATGAGATGCATAACCACCATTACATGGATGCCCATTAACACGTTTTCTTTTTCGTTACATGTAATGTTATGTAGTATGGGATGCATAACATTACATGTGTACGCCGCTCATAACATGCATTAAGGCCTCTTTCTAGAATGCATAACACTGCATACATTCATATCATCTCATAAGCACACGTGCCAAGTTAAAGACATACCAAATGACATATGTACACACATGATTTGAAAAGAAATTTAAATGTTCATGCACTCATGTCATAACACAAGAGTCAATAGGATGATGGTGCATCATCCTAAGTTTAATCATTGCATCATTTCATGAAATTCCAGAGCAAGGTAACAGCAATAACAGGTTGTTTTCTTTCCTGTTCCGAATTAATCTGGGATATTTCCGAGTCTGTTTGGCTTAAGCGTATTAAGCCTGTTTCTGATTGGATGTCCATCTATCTTGTAGACATGTCTCGTAGGAGAGTGACGCAATCGACTCCCCAGCCTGAGGGAGAGTCTTCTGGTGGTCAGAGTGAGTCCGTGATCGAAAGTCTGCGTCAGAGCAATGAGGCTTTGACGAGATAGTTGGGTTGCGTCAGGTTACTCGAGTTTGCTAGCTTAAGTGTCTTAAGCTAGGTCTTGATGAGTCGTTGTTTGTATTCGTAGAAGATGACCCCAAAACGTTTTGCAATGGGGGGCGATTTCCCAGTTTGAGGGTGAGTCTTCGGATTCTCGTATCGAAGCAATGCTAGATGAACTGCGTCAGAGCATTGAAACAATGTCAAGGAAGGTGTTGGTAATGCAAACACAATTGCAGGCATTGCTTACTGTCACCTTGAGGCAGCAGCCAGGTGTGCAGTTTCCTGTGTTGGTTGGGTACCAGAGTGAGATCGGTAAATCGAATAGATTCGCTCATGAGTTGATGGCTGCTGAGGAGTGCAAGGTTAGAAATTTCTTGGGTGATCTTCAAGGTAACATCCAGCAGTTTGCTAATGCCTACCAATATGAGACTGATGTGAAAGCAATTGAAGCTGCCTTTAAGTTTGAGGCTATTGGAAATGCCAAAGATCGCAGTATGTCCTCATTGCTGTAAAAAAGGAAGGTTGGGGATGGTGGAAGCCTATGGGCATCTGGCCCCACCCCAAAGAAAGGATGGGAGGAAGTGTGTAGTTTCTGTGGCCGGTCAGGCCATTCCCTCGAAAAATGTTTCAAGAAACTAAAAGCTCGGAAGCAGCAACGGGTGATCGTAGTTCAAGACACACCTAAAAGTGATTTGGTTTGCACTGCATGTAATAAAGAGGGGCATGATCCGAGCTGGTGTTGGGTGAAGGAAAAGGTCTGCTACCAGTGTGGGCAGAAAGGGCATGTGAAGGCTATTTGTCCGCAGTTCCATCCCTCGGTGCAGTCAGTTCCTCCACACGCTCTGCCACCGCCGCAGTTGCAGCCTTTGGATAAAGGAAAGGATAAACTGATCGTGGTGAGCGAGGGAGAAGCTCAGTCTTCAACCCCGGTGATCTTAGGTTAGATTCTGATTCGGTTAATAGTTCCTCGCTATCTCGATTTCTGTTCAGCTGGCTATGCGTGCGTTTTTTTTTGGAAGTTAAGATAATTAATCGAGGAGCACGTGTTCTTTTGATTGTGGTGTTATCCACTTGTTCGTGGCTAGGATCTTTGTAATTGTCATTTCTTGACTCCGGATCAAGTTAGTGATTTGTTTCGTGCTATGTTTCCCTCGGGTGACTCGGTGGTGTTAAACCATTCATTTAATTTGATTTCGATAGTATGTCGATTGAAAGTGCCAGATTTGGAAGAGGCTAGTATGATTTCTTGGGCAGGGATTGGAGATCTAGTTTGGCGTTGTAGACCGGGCGAGGATAAGCGCCTGGACTTCTCGTTGGATATTGACCAACCCTTGAGTGTGCTCGGATTCTCGGGTTATTTCTGTGGTTCGTGCCTGTCAATCCTTAGAGTCTGGCAACGAGTCCTTTCTTGTTTCTGTTTCAGTTCTGAAAAAATGCTCTCGTTGTGCCGCGTGTTCTGTTGTGTGAGAGCTTCAAATGTTTCTCCGGCTAGTCTTCTCGGTCTTCCCCATGAGAAAGAGGCAAAGTTTGTTTTAGGTCTTGAGCCAGATACCTGTCTTTTTGTGAGAGCTCCTTGTCGCATGGCCCTGCACGAGCTAGAAGAATGTTTCTAGAAGATTATGAGCAAATTGAGCATAGTTGAATGAGGTGACAATCGAGATAAATGTTCATCACCTCGATTAGATGATTTCCTTAATCAGTTGCGAGATGGATTCGTGTTCTCGGAGATCGGCCTCCGTATAGACTTTTATCTGTGAAGGATCCGTGAGTCAGATGTTCCACGGCCTGCCTGTTCGTTCCCGTTATGGGCTTTACTTTGAGATCTTAGTGGCGACCTTTGATTTAGCTAATGTCTCCTTTGCCTTCATGAATTTGATGGATGGAGTGTTAAGAGATTTTCTAGACCATCTTGTGGCCGTCCTTAGAAGTGGTGTTTGATACACTCTAAGAGTGCAGAGGATCATGCTAAGCAATTATGATTGGGTGCGGTCTACGTTGTGAGAGCGCAAGTTTGTTTGCCAAGATGAGCAAGTACAAGTTTTGGATGTCTTTAGTTACCTATTCGGGTCATGTTATTAATGAGGACGAGCTTTCGACGAACCCAGTATAGATCGCTGAGTGATTAGTTTGTAAGAGATTTACAACATCCAAGGAAATATGGAATTTTGTAGGATTGGCATGATGATATATTAAGGCTTGTGTAATGATTCTTGTGATTACTCGTGTCTCGGGTTAGGTTTGTGTAGGAGAATTCAACTTTTGTTGGGGTGACTAGTGCGAAGGAGTCTTTTAGAAAATCGAAGAGAAGATTGAGCACTGCTCCAGTTTTGATCTTACCTATCGAAGGACTGGTGTCCTGTTTATGTAGATGAGTTGCACGTTGAGCCTAAGTATGTCTGGAAAAAAAATGTGATCGCATACGGTTTGAGGAAATCGAAGATTCATGAAGAGAATTATCATGCGTATGATTTGGAATTGGCCCAAGTAATCCAGGCATTGAACCTTGGAGATTATTTTGGTATGACGTGTTGTGTATGGTTTAGGGGCCATAAGAATTGAAGCATATCTTCGTTCAGAAGGAGTTGATTCTGCGCCAGAGAAAATGAATAAAATATATTGTGAATTCTGGCATTGGCTTTCGTTACCACCCGGATCCTACTAGGATGTATAGAGATTGAATCATGTTGTTTGCTAGTATTAGTTTTGTTATCAGTTTGATGAGGTCTTCCCGGAGACAATTTTTTTGTGTGATCTATCGTAAATGGATGGATAAATTATGCCTTTAAATCTTGAGTCAGATCGAAACCCCAGGATTTGTTTTTTTGTCGCATTTCTGGCAGAGCTTGCAAGGAGCTTTGGGCACCGACCTCCGGTATTCTACCGCTTACCATCCACAGACAAATGGTCAAACGGAGAGAGTGAATCAGATCGTGGAGGATATGATTAGGTGTTATACTCTGGATCATGGCGGAGTTTGGGATAAGCGTCTTGGATTGATGGAATTTGCCTACAATAACAGTTATCAGGAAAGTGTTGTTATTGACAATCTTATTATTCATTGCTTGTTGTTTGGGTTGAGCTCCAGGTGTAACATCCCGACTTTTATTGGGCCACTAGACCCTAGTGAGCCCAATAAAAGTAGGCCCGAGCAGTAGAAAACTACCATTTTAAGTAATGTTGCGCGCCGCAACTAAGTCATTAGGGTATTGTGACCAGATGAACCCCGAACTGACTTCCGTCAGTTCCGTTAGACTCGTATGAACAATACGAGCGCAACGGAATTCGTTGCACTTCAATCCGAGGTCGTTTGGAGAAAATGACCATTTCGGGTATCGTAGCGCGCCACTATCTCATTATTATGAATAGTGGCCGTACGAACCCCGAATTGACTTCCGTCAGTTCCGTTAGACTCGTATGAACAATACGAGCGCAACGGAATTCGTTGCACTTCAATCCGAGGTCGTTTGGAGAAAACGACCATTTCGGGTACCGTAGCGCGCCACTACCTCATTATTATGAATAGTGACCGTACGAACCCCGAATTGACTTCCGTCAGTTCCGTTAGACTCGTATGAACAATACGAGCGCAAAGGAATTCGTTGCACTTTGATTTGAGGTCGTATGGAGAGTATGCCATTTTAGGGCTATGCAGACCACATCAGTGCAACGCACGAAATATAAAGCGCACGAACCCGGCATCAGCCCCGGAGAATCATAATGGACCCCTGGATCATGGAGGACCCCGCCCTAAGTTGACTTGGTCAACCCCCCCCCCCCCAAAACTCGAATTTGCTAAAGAAAAAGGGGGGGGGGGGGGGAGAGAAAGAAAGCCCCCCCCCCCCCCCCCCCCCCAAGAAAAGGGGCTGCCCATGAATAGGCAGCCCCTATTGGGCAGGAGAGAGTGAAGGGAGGGGAGGGGGAGAAAATATCTCCCCCTCCCTTATCCCCACGTGTGGGAAAAGGAGGAGAGGCGGGGGGGGGGGGGGGGGGGGGGGGGGGGAATAGCTCCCCCTTCCTATAAAAGGAAGGGGCAGCCCCTCTCAAACCCCCCACCCCACTCACTCTCCCTCTCAGCCTCTCCCTGCCACCGAGCCACCTCCTCCTCCTCCACCTTGCCGGAGCAAGCCACCCAGCCGAGCCACCTCTTCCTCCTCCCTCATGGCCGGCCGCCCCTCCACCACCCGAGCCCCTCACCCTCAGGTAGAAGACCTCCCCCTCCTCCTTCCTACTTCCCGGGGAAGACCCCCCCTCTCTCTGTCGCCGGAGCACCGCCGGCCGCCGCCCCGAGCCTTGCAAGGCTCGGGGAGGTGGCCGACCGTGGAAGTCTCCTCCCCCAGCGCCGGCGGTGGCGCTGGGGGGGGGGGGAGTGGGTCTCCCTCGGGGACCTCGGCGCCGGCACAGGGGAGACGGCCGGGCCGCCGGCGGACACGGCCGGCGGCACCCGTGGCCTCCTCCTTCTCCCCGTTTTTCCTGTAGGAGGATAACCCCCTCCCCCGGCGGCGGCCGGCGACTCCAGGCCACCGGACCACCACCGGAGGGTTGCCCCCTCCCCGGCGCCCCGACCAGGGGCGGCAGGGAGGGCCATGCACGAGGAGGTTGCGGCGCAGCAAGCCGGCATGGCCCATGCCGGCTGCGCCGCACCTCCCCGTCCTCTCTGTCTCTCTTTCTGGCGGGGTCCGGCGGCGCCAGGCCGCAGGGACACCACCGGAGTGGGCGCCGTCCCCCGGCGCACCGACTGGGGGCGACACCGAAGGCCCCCCTCAGCGGAGGCGCCGGCGTAGCGGCCTGCATGGCCCATGCAGGCCACGCCACCGCCTCCCGCCTCCTTTATAACCCTCCCCCGGAGGTGGCCGGCGGTGCCAGGCCGCCGAACCACCATCGGAGGAGTCGCCGGCCCCCGGCGCACCGACCGGGGGCTTTCCCCGCACCCCAGGCGGAGGTGGTGGCGCGGCGAGCATGCTCGGTGCATGCAGGCCCGCCACCGCCCCTGTCCCCCTTCCTGCAGCACTCCCGGCGGTGGCCGGCGGCGCCAGGCCGCCGGACCACCACTGGAGTGGTCGCCGGCCCCCGGCGCACCGTCCGGGGGCAGCGCCGGCCCCAGCCGGCCGCTGCCCGGCGGCGGCAGCGGCTGCCACCCGAGATTAATCGGCGGCCGCACGATCCCCCCGGGAGATCCAGCGGCCCCCGTAATCTCGTTGCCGCCCGGCTCAGCATGTGCGCCCCCCTCAGCGGATCCCCCACGGATCCTCTGTGGGGGCAGCGGGAGGGCGCAGGGTGCAAAACCCCTGCGCCTCTTCCCTGCCGCTATTCGCACCCTAAATAGGTTTTTCCTATTTTAAATTTCCTGAGGCAAATCAGGGCAGTTTCAGAAAAAGTTTTCTAAATGAAAAATGTGCCCCACCCTAAGGGGCACCTACTGTATTTTTTTGGGATTTTTAGGATGAGTTTTACTATTTTTAAAACCCCCTATTATGTTTATTTTAAGGAAATTAAAGCCCAAATGAGTGGGGAAAAATCACCCAAAATTCATGAGCCCTAGTTAGGACATATTTCACCTACCATCAAAATCTCAAGGGGTAAGTCCTTCATTTGGTCCTTTAAATGCTTTTACAAGCAAAAATAAACGCCCGAAAAAGAGCGAAATTCATCGAAATGAATCGGCGCCCCCTCGACGCATATTTTTAAATGCCTATTAAAAATTATGCGTATCTATCCAAGGAATCGACTAAGCTCGGAATATCGACGCGAAAATCAGAATGAAATCGCGGCGCGACGCCGAAATTTAACCCCGCCGCGACAATAATAAAAGAACGGAGTCGACGATCGAAGCCTCCTCTTATGGAGTGATTGGACTACTAACCCTTTCTTTTATGCTGTTACTTACTTTCCATACTTTCCGTTAAATCCATTCTCGCACTGGTCCCCCGCACTTACTTTCCGTACTTTCCATTAAATCCAGTCTCGCACTGGTCCCCCGCACTTACTTTCTGTACTTTCATTTAAATCTAGTCTCGCACTGGTCCTGTCATTATGACCTCTGCTTTCGGCCTACTTTTCCGTTTATCATTATGGCCTTTGCTTTCGGCCTACTTTTCTGCTTATTACTATGGCCTCTGCTTTCGGCCTACCTTTCAGCTTATTGTTATGGCCTCTGCTTTCGGCCTACTTTTCTGCTTATTACCATGGCCTCTGCTTTCGGCCTACCTTTCAGCTTATTGTTATGGCCTCTGCTTTCGGCTTACTTTTCTGCTTATTACACGGCCTCTGCTTTCGGCCTACTTTTCAGCTTATTGTTATGGCCTCTGCTTTCGGCCTACATTTCTGCTTAGTGTTATGGCCCCGCTTTCGGCCTAATTTATTTGCTAATGCAGAGCTGTCATGGCAACCATGCGGTGCTTATCCTCCCTTCTGCGAGGCCTTAGTTGGGGAAAACCCGGAGTTGAGTCCCTCCTCCCTGGCTTGCCCCAAGCAAGGAGCCCTCATACCGCTAATCCTCCCGGTCAGAGGTTGTGTGACCGGTCGAGTAGAATTGCCACGTCACTTATGTGCTTGTTTTTTTATATAAAGCGGGTAAAGATTGTTTGGGAGTGGCGGGTTGGTCACGCTCTGATGAGTATTTTTTGTACTCATCTTTTAATATAAGTTTAATTTATTTTAATATGAAATTAATTAGTTTTTTATGTTTTTTTTATTAAAATTATTATCTTTTCAATTTTATAAACTAACTTAAGCTTTTTCTGTGTATTTCAGGTTTTTTTGGACGCATTAGACAAAAACTTCAAGTACACGCCCAAGGTCACGGGCGTAACCATGGGCGTGTAACATGCGCGGTGCTCCAGACCTGTTTCCGCCACCACGAGTGCGTTCCGTGAAGATTTCGCCAAGTACACGCCCCAGGTCACGGGCGTGACCAAGGGCGTGACCCAATGTCACGGCTGCGACCCGCCGCAAGCATCCAGAATCAGCCTGCCATGTCAATTAAATTTACACGCCCCAGTTCACGGGCGTTACTAGGGGCGTTACTCAATGTCACGGGCGTGACTCATCCCGCGCCACTCCCCGCTTCTTCCCGCGCCACTCCCCGCTTCTTCCCACCGAAGATTCCCGCCAGCAGCACGTTTTGAAGGTTACACGCCCTAGGTTACGGGCGTGACCTAGGGCGTGACACATAAATATCGTCAGCATTAAAGCCAGATTGCGCCCTTTCCGTTCTGAGATGATCGCGCGCCTTACACGCCCTTGGTCACGGGCGTGACCGAGGGCGTGTACCCAGAATTTTTCAACTATAAAAGGGCAGCTCCTCCAGATTATTTAACACCTTGTTTTGGAGTCCAAGCCTCCATTTTCTGCGTTATTTCTCCTGTGTTTGAGTAATCTAGCTTTACTTTTTCTTGCATTTGTAAGTCCTCCTTCAATAGTTGTAATCCCTTTTCATGAATTAATAAAATTCGTTGTTTTTATTCATATATTCTTCTAGTCTGTCCACCTCTCTTTTCTTTAGTTATAATCTTCTAGTCAAGTTACTTTTCTCATTGCAACAAATCAAAGTTTCATTTGATAGAACAATAGAGATCGTCTTGAGTAAGAGTAATCAACACGCCCGGATTTTTATACGACCTTGGTTTTTATAACCTATACTACATTCGATACGGTACACTTGCCGTTATCGTTTGCAAGCATAGTTTTGCGTATCAAATTTTTGGCGCCGTTGCCGGGGATCTGAGTTGATATTTCGAAAGAGAATATCTATTGGCTTTATCGCTTCCTTTCTTCTCTTATTTTTTTTCTATCATTCAAGGTGTAACTAAATTCCTGGAAAGGACGCTTTGGGCTTGAATTCCCATCATAGCCTTTAGTACCTTGCAAGCCCTTCACCGGGTAGATCTTGGGAAGTCCAGGACTAATTTTAAATCACCTAATAAAAAAATATAAATATATATATATAAAAATTATATATAATAAATATATTTATCTAAATTTTTGCTTTGTTCTTCTCTCTCACCTCTTTCTCTCTTTTCTTTTCTTCTTGGTTTATGACCCGACACAACTCTCCAGCTAATTTTGAATTTGGATTTGATCCGGAAATCGAGCGCACGTTGCGGCGGCGTCCCCGATTTCCGATTTAGTGATCTGCCTATAATTCGCGAAGAGTCGGTCGGAGAAACTAACGAGGAAATAATGGGTGAACCCATACATAATGAGGCCCCGCTACGGACCATATCCTATTATGCGAGACCGAATTGGGAGGGTACACAATCTAGTATTATTCGCCCAACTGTGGCGAATAATAATTTTGAAATTAAAACGAGCATCATTCAGATGGTACAACAAACCGTCGTTTTCGATGGTTTACCAGATGAAGATCCTAATTTACATTTACTTAATTTTTTGGAAATTTGCGATACATTTAAGATAAATGGTGTCACCGATGATGCCATCCGTTTACGCTTATTTCATTTTTCTTTGCGGACTAAGGCCAAGCAGTGGTTGGGATCTCTTCCTATAGGTTCCATCACTACATGGGCCGAAATGACGGAGAAAATTTTAACGAAATATTTTCCTCCGGCAAAGTCCGCCAAATTACGTACGGACATTCTCTCTTTTACGCAAGTAGACTCGGAGTCTCTCTACGACACATGGGAGCGTTTCAAGGAATTATTGCGGAGATGTCCTCATCATGCCCTTCCTTTGTGGCAACAAATTCAAACTTTCTACAATGGTTTAAATCTCCAAACGAGGCAGATGATTGATGCGGCCGCAGGGGGAACTCTTAATAATAAAACCCCCGAAGCTGCTCAAGAGCTTTTTGAGGAGATGGCCATGAATGCCTATCAGTGGAATGCGCCACGGTCGCGCCCTAATAAGCCGACCGGACTTTTTGAAGTCGAGGCCACCCGTAACTTAGCGCAACAAGTAGAAATGCTCACAAAACATTATGTGGCGGAGATGACTGCTTCCTCTGCCGCAAATTGGGCTAACAATAATAACTTTAATAATTTTAATAATAATTTTATTCCTGAGCAAGTTGATTATATGGGGAACTCTTATCGCCCTCCTTATAACCCGAATAATAATTTTCCGTTTAACAATAGTTATAATCCGGGTTTAAGGAACCACCCAAATTTTTCATGGAGCAACCCCAATAATGCTCAACGCCCCCCACAAGTAAATCCCCCCGGATTCGCTCCACCACCACCACCACCACACAAGCCCTCTCCGCTTGAAGAGGTCTTCACCAAGTACATTGCCTCCAATGAGTCCAATATCTGGAATCTCACCGGGTCGGTCAAAAATTTAGAAAATCAAATTGGACAGCTCGCAAAAATGTTCTCCGAACGCCAGCAAGGAGCACTTCCGGGCAACACTGAGCCCAATCCGCGGGAGAGCGCTAACGTAATCACACTCCGCAATGGAAAGGAGGTAACTTCTTCAAAATTGGTCGAGCCCGAGGTAAATGTTTCATCTTCTCCCCCGCAAGTTATTTCTTCACCTGTTTTACCGTCTGCCGCTTTAGCTCCGCGCATATTTAGAAATCCCTCTATTCCTTATCCTTCAAAATTAAAAGATGAGCGCAATGAGGAGCAATATAAAAAATTTAGTGAAATTTTAAAACAAATCCAAATAAATGTACCATTATGCGAAGCAATTGCTCAAATGCCAAAGTACGCTAAATTTTTAAAAGAATTACTTTCAAATAAAAAGAAACTTGAAAATTTTTCGCGTATTTCTTTAAACACAGAGTGTTCGGCGACTTTATTAAATAAATTACCACAAAAATTGAACGACCCGGGACGGTTCTCCATCCCGTGTATGTTTGGTAATTTATCAATCAAGCACGCCTTGGCCGATCTAGGGGCTAGTATAAATTTAATGCCTTTTGCGTTATTTCAAAAACTTGGTTTGGGCAGCCCAAGCCCAACTAATATAAGCATCCAACTAGCGGATCGGTCAGTTAAATACCCAATAGGGGTCATTGAAGATGTGCTAGTAAAGGTTGACAAGTTTATCTTCCCGGTAGACTTTGTCATCCTCGATATTGAAGAAGACGCCGAAGTACCCCTAATACTTGGCCGACCTTTCCTAGCCACCGCTCGAGCTATAATAGATGTAAGTAACGGAAACATTCTCCTGCGAGTAGAGTTGTCACGGTTCCGGTTCGGTTTCGGTTCTACTAAAACCGTGAACCGAACCGCTAAGGTAACGGTTCTTCAAATTAGAACCATAACCGTATTTGGTTTGACCGGTTCCGGTTCTGGTTCCGGTTCCAATATAATTTTTGGAACCATCGTGTTAACGGTTCCGGTTACGGTTCAACAAGAACCAAAACCAAACCGACACTAACGGTTCGGTCCGGTTCCAATCGGTTCCAACTAGAACCAAAACCAAACTTGACGGAATGAATGAGGAGGTCAAAAATAAAAAACCAGAGGGGAAAAGTATACCCATTTGTTTTTTTTTTGCAAGAGGGACTTCAAAATCTGAGGCCCGGGAGCTGGAATTTCGTGTTTTCTTACCACAAAATTGCACCAGCCCGTGCCAATTTTAAAAATTCAAAGATCACGATCGTTTAATGCTGATGCAATGTTCATGTTGCTGAAGATCACGACTCAACATAGGGTAAAGAACTTTGAATTGTTGCTCTTGAAATCTTATTTTACAATTCCAAATCGCACCAATGTCAAACCACACAGCACGAATTTGGTGTGGTGTGATTTTGTTCAGTCTAAAATCGACCCCCTTTGTTGTGAATGCGATTTGGGTTCAAATCGCATCAGTTTCACCCATAATAGTAAGTATAGATATTATAGATATATTATAAAAAATAACAATATTATAATAATAATAATAAACGGGTTGCGGTTCGGTTCTTCTTCGGTCCGGTTCGGATCGGTTCTAAAAATCTTGAAACCGCTTGAGACTTATATATAGCGGTTCCGGTTCCGGTTCCGGTCCGGATAATAAAATGAAAGAACCATACCCGGACCATTGTTGTTCACGGTTCCAAAATTCAAACCGGAACCCAAATAATTTGCGAACGGTTCGGTCCGGTTCTTTGCGGTTCTGGTTCGGATTACGGTTTTCGGTTTTAAGTGACAGCTGTACCTGCGAGTTGGAGAAGAGGAAGTTATCTTCAATATTAATCAATCAATGAGAAATGCAATTACTAACGATGATTCTTGTTTTAATTTAGAATCAAAATTTGAAGAAAACTTATCAACTTTTGCAGAAATAAATCCCCCTTTTTATGAAAATCCGGAGTTACAAACTTTATTATGTCTTAAAGAAACAACCCGGCAGGAAAATTTTGAACAAACAGATTTAAATATTTTTAAAATCAAAACTTCTTATGAAGAGCCGCCGAGTCTAGAATTAAAACAACTACCAGATCATCTAAAATACGTATTTTTAGAAGAAAATTCAAAATTACTCGTAATTATTTCTTCCGCGCTTAATGATTCGGAAATTTCCGAATTAATTAAAATTTTAAATAACCACCGTCACGCAATTGCGTGACAAATATTTGATATAAAAGGTATAAATCCCTCATTCTGCACGCATAAAATAAATCTTGAAAATAATTCTCGCGGCACTATTCAGCCTCAACGACGCTTGAATCCTAATATGAAGGACGTCGTTAAGGCCGAAATTATAAAATTATTAGACGCGGGAATTATTTACCCAATTTCTGATAGCACTTGGGTTAGCCCGGTGCAAGTCGTGCCTAAGAAGGGCGGAATCACAGTAGTTGAAAACGAAAATAACGAGTTAATCCCAACCCGTACTGTTACGGGTTGGCGGGTATGCAACGATTATAGGAAATTAAATGATGCTACCCGCAAGGATCATTTTCCGTTGCCCTTTATTGACCAAATTCTAGAACGTTTATCGGGTCACTCGCACTATTGTTTTCTTGATGGTCTTCCGGGATATTTCCAAATCCCAATTGCGCCCGAAGACCAAGAGAAAACCACCTTCACTTGTCCGTTCGACACCTTCGCATATCGAAGAATGCCGTTTGGGCTTTGCAACGCGCCAGCTACATTTCAAAGATGTATGCTGGCAATTTTTAATGAATTAGTTGAGGACGTCATGGAAGTTTTCATGGACGATTTTTCAGTTTATGGCGATTCCTTTGAAAATTGTCTAAAAAATCTTGATCGTGTTCTTCAACGCTGCAAAGACACGAATCTGGCACTCAACTGGGAGAAGTGCCATTTTATGGTCCGTGAGGGATTAGTCCTCGGACATAAGGTTTATAGTAAAGGGATCGAGGTCGATAGGGCCAAGATCAAAGTTATAGAAAAACTCCCTCCGCCTACTAATATTAAATATATTAGAAGTTTTTTAGGACATGCGGGTTTCTATAGACGGTTTATTAAAGATTTTTCAAAAATTGCAAAACCGTTAACGCATCTTTTAGAAAAAGAAACCACGTTTATCTTTGATGAAGAATGTTCTAAGGCGTTCATAAAAAATAAAAACAAACTTATCAAATCGCCTATTTTAATTTCACCAGATTGGTCTCTTCCATTCGAAATCATGTACGATGCAAGCGATTTTGCCATAGGTGCAGTCTTGGGCCAAAGGGTGAATAAATATTTTCACCCAATTTATTACGCAAGCAAAACACTTACATCCGCCCAAGTTAATTATACTACGACGGAAAAAGAACTTCTAGCGATCGTTTTTGCTTTTGATAAATTTCGTTCGTACATAACGCTATCAAAAATTATTGTTTTTACAGATCACTCCGCACTCCGGTACTTGCTAGATAAAGGGGAAGCCAAGCCCCGACTATTGAGATGGATCCTACTCTTGCAAGAATTCGATTTGGAGATCCGAGACAGGAAAGGAGCGGAGAATTTGGCGGCCGACCACCTCTCAAGACTGGAGAACCCGGCAGCAGGAGCACTAGTGGAGGCCGAGATAGATGATAAATTCCCTGAAGAGCGCCTCCTCGCCATCGAAAAGGTAACGACTTCTTCCACCCCTTGGTATGCGGATTTGGCCAATTATTTAGTGGCCCGGGTCCTACCAAAAAATTTTTCAAGTCAGCAAAAGAAGAAATTCTTTTCAGATTTGAAAAATTATTTTTGGGAGAACCCCTTTTTATTTCGTGTCTGCGCAGACCAAGTGGTAAGAAGGTGCATTTCGGGCGAGGAAGGCGTCCAAATATTGCGGCACTGCCACGAAGGATCAGCCGGCGGACACTACCAAGCAAACTGAACCGCAAGAAAGGCGCTAGAGGCGGGCTTCTATTGGCCCACCTTATTCAAAGATGCTCATAATTTTGTGAGTAATTGTGATCGGTGCCAACGGTCAGGTAACATTTCTAACCGAGACGAAATGCCCCAAAATATTTTTATAGAATGCGAGATTTTTGATCTTTGGGGAATAGATTTCGTAGGTCCTTTACCCTCTTCTTTAAATAATAAATATATTCTTGTTGCGGTCGATTACGTGTCAAGGTGGGCGGAAGCACAAGTTTTCCCCACTAACGACGCGAGAGTCGTCGTAAATTTTTTAAAGAAATTATTTTCGCGATTTGGCACACCCCGAGCACTAATTAGTGATCGGGGCACACATTTCTGTAACAACCAACTTGCTAAAATTTTAGCAAAGTATGGAGTTACCCACACGCTATCTACCGCCTACCACCCACAAGCAAATGGCCAAGTGGAGGTGGTGAATCGCGAGCTAAAAAGAATTTTAGAAAAAACTGTCTCCGTTAATAGGAAGGACTGGTCGTTAAAATTAGACGACGCACTATGGGCCTATCGGACAGCGTACAAAACAGCCATCGGATGTACACCGTACCGATTGGTCTATGGAAAAGCGTGCCATTTACCGGTGGAATTAGAACATCGTGCATTCTGGGCGCTAAAATTTTTAAACTTAGATTTGAACTTAGCCTCCGATCAACGAAAATTTCAACTTAATGAATTAGACGAATGACGTGCAAACGCCTATGAAAATAATAAATTTTACAAGGAGCGCACTAAGTTTTACCATGACAAAAAAATAAAATTTCCAAAATCTTTTTCACCGGAAGACTTAGTCCTTTTATATAATTCTAGATTAAAACTTTTTCCGGGCAAATTAAAATCTTGATGGTCCGGCCCTTTTGTTATAAAAGAGGTTTGGTCATATGGGACCGTGCTAATAGAGCACCCGGATCAAGGCCTTTTGAAAGTTAACGGACACCGATTGAAATTATATCATTCTAGCGACCCAGCGCCCGGCAAAATTGAAACGCTTAACCTCACAAACTTGTAGAACGCCACTTAGTCAAGCTACGCGACGGTAAACAAAGCGCTTTTGGGAGGCAACCCAACGTTTTCTTTTGTTTGTTTTGTTTAACTTAATTTTGCAGGTTTCATTTTCTGTCCGGCAACCTCGTCTACCGATCAGGGAAGCCCTCTTCACCCTTTAGCCACTCATTTATCTTTCTACCTTTTGTTGTTTTATTTTTTTCATTTTCTAAAAAAATAATAATAATAATAATAAAATAAAATAAAAAGTGTAATTCCTTTTTTTCTCTTCTTACCTAGTTTTAAACATTGGGGACAATGTTTAATTCTAAGTATGGGGGTATAGCATTGCCTTCTTTGAATTTCTATTTATTTGAAAAAAAATAATAATATATATATATATATATATATTTTCTATCTAAATAAAATTTCTTGGAAAGGACGCTTTGGGCTTGAATTCCCATCATAGTCTCTAGTACCTTGCAAACCCTTCACCGGGTAGATCTTGGAAAGTCTAAGAAGAAATAAAAAAAAAGAATTATTAGATTTATGCTGAATTTTTATACTTACTCATTTGCAAAATCCTTAGTAAATTTGCTTTTGTTTAGTGTAGTAGAGAATTTTTATACTTCATTAGATTTTGAATTTTGGAATAAAATTGTTGACTCATGCAGTGTTCCTAGTCAAACGCACGCGTTTGTAGAATTCTATGTCAAATTAACTATTCAGCATAAAATTAGATTTATGTTTTTCTAACTGCGAAAAAACAATTCTTGTTTTACTTTTACCTTGAAACCGGTAGAATCTGCGAATAAATTCAAGTGAGTATGTAGAAGCTTAATAGAGAAATATTACACATTTTTGAACGGAAGGGTGTCCTTTCTCGATGTCTAGAACTTGCCTCTAGCGATTCTCGAAGCATTTACATAGGTTTGTCATAGTTTTTAGAAGTGATTTAGGCCACCTTTTGATCGTTTGTGCCTGTTTGCCCACCTTTTTAAATTTTTCATTGCTTAAACACTTTGGGCCTTACCTTATTTCCTTTGCTACCTCCACCTTTCATTTTCACCAAAGCCAAAACATCCAGCCCATGATCACACTAAATATTTGTGATTTATTAAAATTCTGCAATGGGTTCAATTGTGAAAATAAGGAAATTACAACTTCTTATTCGGAGCTATTATGAAAAAAAAGGATATAAAAATATATATATGAAAAAATTATTGGCCAATTGTGAAAAAAAATATATATATATATATATATAAAAAAGTATTCATGGCCTCTTTTTTTTTGAAAAATATGAGAGTTTTGCTTGATAACAACTCTTACGCGAGGTTTGAATTTTGGATAATTTTGGGTAACTCTCACCTTGGTTTAGTGTGATCCTTAGCCGTCATATTCTATCTTTTTTATTTCCAAATCCAAATCATATAGCTAAGCCAAGTTTCACCCCTAAGGAAAGCCCTTTTGATCTTTAAGCTATAACATTATACTTGTGTAGTGCAGAGAGTGCGACCGGGCAAGCCTATGGCCATCGTCATTGATGAATTTCTTTGGAGACTATCCCGAAACTCAATTTTGGGTAATATTGATCTTAGAAAACACGCTACCCGCTCCCTGAATAACATTCTAGAATTTGCCAAACTTTCAATTTAAAAGTAAAAGCAATTTGTTAATTCGCACTACTGAAAATTATAAGCTAATCATTATGCTGAATAGATCTTTCAACTAGGATCTCTACACGTAGGCGTAAGACTTCGCGTTTTTATTCCTTGAGTTCAAATTTCTTTTCTAGTATTTAAATTTTTCTACTCCTATGAAAAGTTGTTTGCTCGGGACTAGCAAACGAGTAAGTATGGGGGTGTTTGATGAGTATTTTTTGTACTCATCTTTTAATATAAGTTTAATTTATTTTAATATGAAATTAATTATTTTTTTTATGTTTTTTTATTAAAATTATTATATTTTCAATTTTATAAACTAACTTAAGCTTTTTCTGTGTATTTCAGGTTTTTTTGGACGCATTAGACAAAAACATCAAGTACACGCCCAATGTCACGGGCGTGACCATGGGCGTGTAACCTGCGCGGTGCTCCAGACCTGTTTCCGCCACCACGAGTGCGTTCCGTGAAGATTTCGCCAAGTACACGCTCCAGGTCACAGGCGTGACCCAATGTCACGGCCGCGACCCGCCACAAGCTTCCAGAATCAGCCTGCCATGTCAATTAAATTTACACGCCCCAGGTCACGGGCGTGACTAGGGGCGTGACTCAATGTCACGGGCGTGACTCATCCCGCGCCACTCCCCGCTTCTTCCCGCCGAAGATTCCCGCCAGCAACACGTTTTGAAGGTTACACGCCCTAGGTCACGGGCGTGACCTAGGGCGTGACACGCAAATATCGTCAGCATTAAAGCCAGATTGCGCCCTTTCCGTTCTGAGATGATCGCGCGCCTTACATGCCCTAGGTCACGGGCGTGACCGAGGGCGTGTACCCAGAATTTTTCAACTATAAAAGGGCAGCTCCTCCAGATTATTTAACACCTTGTTTTGGAGTCCAAGCCTCCATTTTCTGCGTTATTCCTCCTGTGTTTGAGTAATCTAGCTTTACTTTTTCTTGCATTTGTAAGTCCTCCTTCAATAGTTGTAATCCCTTTTCATGAATTAATAAAATTCGTTGTTTTTATTCATATATTCTTCTAGTTTGTCCACCTCTCTTTTCTTTAGTTATAATCTTCTAGTCAAGTTACTTTTCTCATTGCAACAAATTAAAGTTTCATTTGATAGAACAATAGAGATCGTCTTGAGTAAGAGTAATCAACACGCCCAGATTTTTATACGACCTTGGTTTTTATAACCTATACTACATTCGATACGGTACACTTGCCGTTATCGTTTGCAATCATAGTTTTGCTTATCACGCTCGCAGACCATTCGTACCGGTGCGGGTGGGTTGATGACTCATGGCGACAGGGAGATTTGCACAGCGGGTTATCACCCTCCGAGCTTGCAGTTTTGCCTCCACTGGTCGGCCTACAAATCCGCTTGTCGGATGTCGCTCACATCCAGTTGGTACACTAAGTTGTACAGGAGGGCCTGAATGATACGGTACGACTACATTCAGAAGTGGCAAGACTGGCCACTGTCACCGACGGCCACATCGGTGAGGCCCGCGGGGTTAGCTCCCCTGCTTGAAATAAAGCGGTCTAAACTATGTCGACACAGGGTCTTTTGTGTGCGTACAGGTTTGAATACCTGGGTGTGTGTATCTGCGCGTTATAGTGTTGTGTACTTACTATACGGCGCGATTACAGGCTTTAGGGCGGGAGGCCCTATATTTATATCTATACTATTCTAAGAAGAAATATGGTGGTCTGCGAATAGCATGAGATCTAAAATAGCTAAAAAATTGAGACCATCCGATGTGTGGCTACGAAAAATAGAGCCCGTCCGATAAAAAACGCAAAAACACTAACTACTTTGAAACCCGCAACCAACACTCACGCCGCAATCGACATCCCGATCCCTAGCCCTCGCTCCCGTTCTCTCCCCGCTCCCTCCCGCACCGGCAACACAGTTCTGCGTCCCGATCTTCAACCAGCCGGTAGGTCGACGCATACCTCTGCACGCAACGATCTTCAAAATCGCTGGAGGTTCTCGCGAGGGATTCAGATCCTGTCATTTACTCGACGCAGAGCATGTCATTTACTCGACGAAAGCAAGACGCCGAGAGGGATTCAGATCTTTCTAGGGCATTTCTTCCGCTCAGAACTTCTCTCCTCGCGAGCCGACCGCAATCTCCTATCCTCGCAATCTCATTTATCTTACTCCTATGGACTCCAACTGACGTCGATCTGCTCTTCCACGGATAGCTGTGTGAGAGATTTGTTCTTCCACTACTTCAGCTGCTACCTCCCATGCTCTAACCCGCAGAAATCCAGCGACTTCACCTGAGGTAAAACTTCCCCTCCTCTTCTTTCTTTAATATTTTATTCCTTCTTCTGTTATATTTTTGTTGTTTTTTCTGTCGAGATTTATGGTTATGGTGTTTTTCTGGTGTTCTCAATATCTGAAGCACGAATGATTTTTCCTTCTCATACTTAAATATTGTTTTTATGATTGGAGAAGTTTCGGACGATGATGTGAAACTTTCTATCGGAGACACCTTCAATGCCTGAACGAGGTTGGGAGTTGTCGGCAAACCTATGCTTTCCCAAGAACTAAAGCCATAATTGGTTTCTTCTCAAGCATTATTTTTCTGTCAAAAAACTGTATTATCAAATGCGAGCTGCTCCAAGTTAAAAACTATATTGTCAAGAAGATGATACTTCCACTTGGCTCCAGGTTATGAACCGTTTGCAGGCTACGCACACTAATTTCGGCCTGAGTAAGTTCAATTCAAATTGATGATGTCCTAGGCTCCGTTTGGGGAGACTTATTTTTGTTGAAGGACAATCCCGCCAGCTCCCAGAAGATCAACCTGCAAAGCACTGAAGAAGAAAGTCATCTGCATCAAGGAAAGGAAGGAGAACAGTAATCACTAGAATGGAATGGAGTGCCGCCCTTCTCCTTTTGCTGAGCTCTATCTTTGTTATTGTAATTTTATGCCTTGTCTTATCCTTGCATTTTTACCTTTGTACCCCCACTGGCCTCTATATCCTGCGGCGAGTGTGTGTATGAACTGTGTGGTGAAATGTTGCTTTGTTTTTTTCCTGCTTGTGTTGTATGATCTGAAGAACACCGCTGAGTTAAGTTATGCTAATCTATCTTCGCCCCCACCCCTCTTAATTCAGTTTTCCTATATGGTATCAGAGCTAGGGTCTCTCTTGTTGTCTGCCATCAGTCTCAAGAGAGTCCTGTTCATATCAAGTGTGTATTGTGGCCGCTGTTCTTGAGCTCTGGGTGTATTTTCTCCCAGTTTTCTCTCTTTGCTCATCATATGGCTTCATCCAGCCTACACTCCTCACCCTCAAATTTTTCCTACTCTCCCAGTGGCGTCCCTATCTTTGAAGGGGATGCATTTGACATGTGGCATGTTCAAATGCGCACCCTATTTATTTCTCAAGGCCTCTGGGACCTCATTCAAACTGGATTTGCAAAACCAACTGATGACAAGCCTCTTGATGTATGGGAAGCAGCAGAAGCAAAGATCTATGCTGAAAACCTCAAAAGAGATGCAAAGGCACTCTTATACATTCAACAGGGGATTGGACGCAGTGTGTTTCCAAAGATTATGAGTGCAGGTTCTGCTTAAGAAGCCTGGCAGATACTTAAAAATGAGTTCCAAGGATCAGCAAAAGTTCTATCCATCAAGCTTCAAAATGTGTGGCAGGAATTTGATACTTTGAAGATGCAAGAGGATGACAATGCTCAATCCTATCTATCCAGAATCACAGCTCTCACAAACCAAATCAAAAACTATGGAGATAGCATTGAGGAGAAGAAAATTATTTTAAAAGTTCTCAAGACCCTTACACATAAGTATGCCGTGATTGTCACCACCATAGAAGAAACAAAAGATGTCAGCACCCTTACCATGCCAGAACTTCAAGGATCTCTTCAAGCCCATGAAGAAAGGCTCAAAAGATATGAGACACAAACTCTGGAGCAAGCTTTCCAGAGCAAGGTGCTCTTTCAACCTACAAAAACTCAGTCTATGCAGTCCAACAAAGAAGAAAAAGGAAAAGCTAGTGACATACCACCTCTCTTCTGTAACTTATGCAAGAGACCTAATCATGATGCTGAGCACTGTTACTACAGATGCAAGAGATGCAAACGTCCCACCCATCTAGCAAAAGACTGCTGGTCAAAACAAAAGCCTGCTATGAACAACAATGAAGAAGCCAACTTTGGAAGTCAAGAAGAAGAAGAGTATGTGTTCTTCACCAAAGATAAAGAACCTAATGAGTTCAATGATGTGTGGTACCTTGACAGTGGGTGTTCAAACCACATGTCCAACAACAAAAAGACATTTGTCTATCTAAATGAAAGTGAAAATTCCCAAGTGATCCTTGGTGACGGGAGCACCAAACTTATTAAAGGTAAAGGGACGATAGCTGTGAGAAGCACCTGTGGGAGGATCAAGCATATAACTGATGTTCAGTATGTCCCAGGCTTAGCTCAATCGCTGCTCAGTGTGGGGCAGCTCCTGACCAAAGGGTACAAACTTGTGTTTGATGAACAATGCTGCATCATATATGAGAAGGCATCGTCCATGGCCATTGCCAAAGTCAAAATGACACACAACAAAGTATTCCCTCTCAGGTTACCTGATGCCTGTCTAAACATGAATGTCATTGGAGGTTCATCCAGCCAGCATTGGCATCACAGGTATGGGCACCTCAACTTTGATGACCTAAAATTTCTTCACTCACATGAACTTGTCTCCGGATTACCTAAAATATCATCACCTCAACCTCTTTGTCACACTTGTGCAAAAAATAAAATCCATAAGTTACCCTTCCCGCAACAAGCACAAAGAAAATCTGTGGCACCTCTCGACATCATTCATGCTGATGTTTGGGGGCCATCTCGTACCCCATCACTTGCATCGAGTCGCTACTTTCTTCTTTTAGTTGATGATTTCACCCGGATGATGTGGGTTCACCCAATGAACCTCAAATCTGATGCCTTCAGAAAGTTTAGAAATTTCAAAGCCCAAGTGGAGAATGAAAGAAATGCAAAAATCAAAATTCTAAGAACCGACAGAGGAGGAGAGTTTGTTATTCAGGAGTTTGATCACTTCTGCTGTGAAGAAGGAATAAAAAGGGAATTAACTGTGAGCTATTCACCTGAGCAAAACGGGGTGGCAGAAAGAAGGAACATGACTATTGTTGAAATGGCAAGATGCTTGTTGCAGCACAAATGCATGCCCAAGGAATTCTGGGCAGAAGCTGTGGTCACAGCAGTCTATCTTCTCAACAGAGCCCCATGTCGTGCCCTCAGCTCTACTACTCCTATTGAAGCTTGGTCTGGACTCAGGGCTGATGTGAGTCACCTCAAAGTTTTTGGCAGCCTTGTGTTCAATCTGGAGCAACACAATCACCGTGATAAACTCGACCAAAAAGCTAGTCTAGGAATTCTCCTGGGTTATAGTGAAAGCTCCAAAGGGTACATAATATACAACCCCGACAACAAAAAATTGACCATAGCCAAAAATTTTATCATAGATGAAGGTATGACCTGGGATTGGGAAGTGGCTCCGGGTCAGACTTTGGTTCCAGTGGTTGCTCACGACTCCCCTACCAACCTTCTTGATGAGCCTGAGCCCTCCATCCTGGCTCTTGAACCTGCTAATGCAGACCCAGTGATTGCTGATGAATTGTTCAGCATTGATGCCTCATCATCATTCCCTTCACAGCCACTTAAATTCAAATCCCTTTCAGAAATATATCAAAATTGCAGCATTGCTTTATTTGTACAAGAGCCATCTAATTACACAAAGGCAGCATGTAAGGATCATTGGGTCCAAGCCATGAATGAGGAAGTAAGAGCCATTGAAGACAACAAAACATGGGAACTTGCAGAGCTGCCACCCCACAAGAAAGCCATTGGCCTGAAATGGTTGTTCAAAGTCAAGTATAATGAGAAAGGAGATATCAAGAAATATAAGGCAAGATTAGTTGCTAAGGGCTATGCCCAAAAGCCAGGGATCGACTATGCTGAAACTTTTTCCCCAGTCGCACGATTTGAATCCATACGTTTCGTGCTTGCCCTGGCTACTCTATTAGATTATCCTGTATTCCAAATGGATGTCCAATCAGCGTTCTTAAATGGGAATATAGAGGAAGAAATATATGTTGAGCAGCCTACTGGCTACCTCAAGAAGGGAGAAGAAGGAAAGGTCCTAAGACTAAGAAAAGCCCTCTACGGATTGAAACAAGCCCCACGCGCCTGGAACTCCAAGATTGACTCTCACCTCATAGATGATGGATTCCAGAGAACAAATTGCGAGCCAGCCATCTACTTCAAATGCAGCTCAGGAGGAGAATTACTTGTCATCTGTCTATATGTCGATGACCTCCTCATTACTGGGTCATGCTTAGACATCATTAACAATTTTCGATCACACATCATGGCTGCGTTTCAAATGACAGATCTAGGCTTGACCCGCTATTTCCTTGGAATCCAGATCTATCAAACTCCAAATGCCACGTATATATCACATAGCAAATACACAGAAGATCTCCTCAATAGGTTTGAAATGAGCAACTCCCGTCCAACCTCCACGCCCATGTCTACTGGGGAAAAACTCAGCAAGGAAGATGGGGAGGAGAAGGCAAATGCTGAAAACTACAGGAGTATAGTAGGGTCACTCATTTACTTAACCAATACTCGACCTGACATTGAGCTAGCAGTGGGTATTGTTTCCAGATATATGCAGGCGCCTAGTGTCAAACACCTTGCAGCCGCCAAGCGAATTTTGCGGTATGTCAATGGCACTCGATATCTAGGGCTGATGTATTCCAAAGGTAAAAAACCCCAGCTTCAGGGCTATTCTGACAGTGATTGGGCAGGGTGTGCCGATGATAGAAGAAGCACCTCTGGGTATCTGTTCTTCTTAGGAGACAATCTCGTCTCCTGGAACTCAAGAAAGCAAAAAACGATTGCGCTCTCATCGACCGAAGCAGAATATACAGCTCTGTGTGAAGCTGCAAGAGAAGCCGTGTGGCTCAGGAAGCTCTTACAAGAGCTAATCGAAGAGGAAGATAATCCAACGCAGATCTGGGTGGACAATACCTCCGCAATTGCTCTTGCAAAGAACCCTATATTCCACAACAAAACAAAACATCTTGAGATCAAACTTCACTACACCCGGGAACTAATTGCGCAGAAAGAAATCACCCTATATCACTGTGACACCAAGAACCAGCTTGCCGACATTCTAACTAAACCCCTACCATCATTTCCTTTTTCAGATCTGAGGGGAAGATTGAAGATGGCGGACTGTCGAGATTGTGGGAGGGTGTTGAAGGACAATCCCGCCAGCTCCCAGAAGATCAACCTGTAAAGCACTGAAGAAGAAAGTCATCTGCATCATGGAAAGGAAGGAGAACAGTAATCACTAGAATGGAATGGAGTGCCGCCCTTCTCCTTTTGCTGAGCTCTATCTTTGTTATTGTATTTTTATGCCTTGTCTTATCCTTGCATTTTTACCTTTGTACCCCCACTGGCCTCTATATCCTGCGGCGAGTGTGTGTATGAACTGTGTGGTGAAATGTTGCTTTGTTTTTTTCCTGCTTGTGTTGTATGATCTGAAGAACACCGCTGAGTTAAGTTATGCTAATCTATCTTCTCCCCCACCCCTCTTAATTCAGTTTTCCTATAATTTTTACGGGTCAAGCGGTTACGACCGCATGAACCGGGCCTTAATTAAGGTCCGGTTCATGCGGTTGTAACCGCTTGACCGGTGAAAATAAGTCCCCCCAAACGGAGCCCTAATCAAGTGTGGACTGTGTTAATCCCATCAAGAAATTTGAATTGTTTTTAAAATGTTGGTTCAATCCAATTATTCACCATCTTCATTTGTTTTTTATTTCTAATTGATTTAACCAATAATGTATTTTGGGAAGTCATTGAACACGTGGGGTATTGTACCTCTTTAGTTTTATCCATTATTTTTGAAGGTCTGCTTCTTTCTCAACTGCATGTGTTGATTCGACAAGGCTTGGAACAAAATGGTTTTTGGCCTCTCATTATTTGTTCCAAGTGAGAACTACTTACATTTTTTCCCCCTAATTTTATCACGGTGATTGATCTTCTGCAGAAGAGTGCGGGGGCTCTTTCACATGTTGAGGATGCACACCCCTCTCGATGTTACCCATGTTTTGAATCGCTATGTGCAACTTTTTGCTAGAGCACCGTCCAGGCAACTCCGCCCTCCTGCACGATCGGCGCATCCCTCCGGTAACACCTCCCCTCTTCATCTACCCTCTATTTAAACATTCTCATTTGGCTTCACGAAGAAGGGATATGTTGATCTTGAGATGCAAATATCTCTTGGTGGAAAAAAAATTTGCAGTCTTCTGTAGAGATACGAAATTTTAAATTTCTATTTAAATTTGATATATTTCTTATTTACCCATAACTTCTATTACAGATTTGATCGACACCTTCATTATTTTGTTCCTTATTATGCAATAAAATTCAACTGTGTTACTTATAATGCATATGAAGGGACATTGCAACTGTTTATTTCTCATCCAACATGAGAAACATTGAAAGGGCTGAAGTTTGGACTTCATAAGCTTGGGCACCAGATTCCTGATGCAGATGTCCAGATACTAATGGAAGTTGTAAGTATCTAATACTCATATTTTTGCTCCAGGTTTGCTGGGTGTTTTTGCTCCAGGTTTCATTGTGACCTGAAACCAGGTTTGTTAGGTATTTTTGCTCCAGCTATGAACTTTTTTCTTAAAATTTTTCATTGATCGTGTTTCATGAGTAGATGAACGCTTTATTGAGATTGTGGGAAGTCCCGATTACATGGACCAGAGGTTTTAAAGCGCAACCTCCAGTATGTATATCAACCATCTTCTAAAAATCTTTAGAACTCTAAAGAGTTCTAAGAGTTCTAATGAGCAAATTGTCCTCTTTAAAACTCTTTATCTGGAAAGTAGTAAAGAGCAATAGCTTTTACTTATAAAAATGGGGTCCCTTCAAGAAAGTTGTTCTGATCAAATTGTCAATCTTCCAGGTCGTTCGATGCATGTCCTCTTTAAAACTCTTTATTGGAGTGTCTTATTGTTATTAATTAAAAAATGTTCTAGCAATCATTTCTTTACTCACTGTAGATTGTTTTTAAAAAAGTTATTAATTTAAGTCTGCAATCATTTTTATTACATATAATAGTTCATCATATATATACTTTGTATGATATTATATTATGTAGAAACATATTATATATCCTTATAGATGTTAAAGCAATCAGAAGACCCCTTCTTAAGATCTGTCAACCGTTTGATCAACATATTTAGGGGTTTTTTGGTTAGATATGGAGGTTATTAGAGTCGATGAGGAATTAGATGTTTTTACAAAACAGTTCATCATTTCATGCCCGGTGATCATTAACACCAGTGGCAAGGCTCCAGAAAAATGACTGCTACATCTCGGCAAAAGCCTCTCTATTCTCCTTGATCTGCTAGAGGTTGTTGTTCTATGCAGTTTTGGTTATGCATATCAGGATAAGCATGTTATGCCTTAATCTAAACTCAGCTACACCTTCAGAATGTCAACCGCAAACCAACACATCGAGCTTAACTCAGGCGAACATCAGGACGGGCCTATCGTGACAAATGCAAGCAACTTACCAATCGAAACACACCACAGAAAGGACGACCTCCTACGTTCGCATCAACACAATAACGACGTGATGCAACAAATGCTCGAAGAAGGGAACTCTACAGATTTCGACAAAGCATTGATGCGTACAAGTCGGGTAAACTACGCCAAAACATACAAAAAAACTACTTCAAAAAAACAACTCTAACTCTCCATCCAATTATTGGCCTATTTTGTATAACACAGAGGAATATATGTATGAGCTATTCTATTTGTAGGTACATGGATGCTGTGATTTTTCTTTTACAATGAGGTGCAGATGTGCAACTGCTGATAAATGTAATGCTGTAAACAGTCAATGCAAGGTGAGCATCTATTTTTTGCTAAGCCCTCATTGTAGTTTAGAAGAGTTTGTCATTCAGGTTCTTTCTATACCACCGTATCTTAAATCTGTATATCCTACAGATTGCTCAAATATCGCCCCCCACGACAAATGTCGCCCCCACGACCAATGTCAACCCCAAGACCAATGTCGCCCCCTCGATCAAAGTCTCCCTCCACAAAAAATGTTGTCACGACAAATGTCGCCCCCACGTAGGGCCGGAGGCCCGTGCCTGTCACTCGTATATATATATATATATATATATACGAGTGACAGTGCACGGGGGCCTCCCGTGCCCCACGCGACAATACTCGTCCCGCGGCGGCGTGCTTCGCCCGCCCCCAATCAGCAGGCTTATTTTAAAATTTTGGTTTAATTTATTTTTTTAAATAATTTTATTTTTTAAAATTATATCATTTTTTTGCCTTTTTTTTAATTTTTAACTTTTTTATACGCTACTTTATTATAATTTTTCGAAAAAAAATTCTACGCAGGTGGTCTGCGAATAGCCAACTGGCGCAAAACTGTTTGACTATTCGCAGACTATGATGGTCTGCGAATAGCCAACCAACGCAAAACTGAAAGGCTATTCGCAGACCACCTGCAAATGGATATGATCATTTGAATTTTCATTCGACGACTTATATTCGTTGGTGGACCGGGTTACACCATAACTTAATATCCTTATATATTAGTATAGATATATATATATATACGTTGATATATATATGTTTACCTGCTGCTAACCCTCTACCTTGCTTCGGCTATTTCATTTCTGTCCTTTAGCCGCCCCCCGGATAAGGATCCGGGGAGGGGATGTATTCTTCTACTTAGCACTGTGACTAACGGTTATTTCTTATAACCAATCACAGGAAACGGGACAGCGCGAAGCCCCCACCCCGCAGGATGAGTTACGAGCCTTAGAGATGGCCCGATCAGACACCCCAGCCTCTCCTCCTATCTTCAGAGACGTGAGTTCGAGAGTATAAGGACTAGCCTAGGGCTCCCTTTTGTTTTAGACTATGTAGCCCTCGAGGTAATGTTTTGTAAAACGATAGGCTCCGACCATATTTAAATGTGTAATATAATCAGCATGCTTAGCTTTTCTTATTTCGATTGCTTCCGCTGTGCGTCCTGATGTGTTGTGATGATTCTTGTGGCTGACAAAGAGACCGCTCAGCGCTTGAGAGGGTGGGACGTCGCCACACAGAAAGCGCTGGGTAGTCTTCTTTGGGCAGTAAGATCCCCCTCCCTGAACCCGGTTCAGTCCGGGGAGGGGGGGGGGGGGGGTCTTACAAATGGATCAGAGCCACCACGATCCGACCATATGGGGCAGTCTTTCGACCCTCCCTTCCCCGGTTCCGTTTCTTGGTTCGGGACGAACCACGCAGCGGAAGCCTGGTGGACCCTTTAGGTTTAAGGTTAGGGATTCGAGACTGCACGGTAGTACACCCACACGCTTTCCGCTTCCTTTTCTTTCAGTCCTGCAAAATTCCCTTATTTTTGCAAGTTCTGATACCCGTTTGTTACTTCTTCAGATACCGGAGTCGAGTAACGGAAGGTCCTCCTCTCGGGACCAGTACCACCCTACCACTCCACCACCAGCCCCGGCCGCTCCAGCCACAGTTCTGTTCGGAGAGACAGAGCTCGGACAGACCCTGGTAGCCCTGTTAGCCGCCTTCCAGACAGCCACCTTACGACCACCCCAGCAGGCCACCGTACACACCGATCTGCTGACGACATTCTGGGGGCTAAGGCCCCCCACTTTCCGAGGTACCGAGTCAGCCATCCAGGCCGAGGAGTGGGTGGAGAGGGTAGAGGAGCTTCTAGTAGGGATGATGTGCCCTGCAGTAGCCGTAGTGTCCCTGGTGGTGACCATGCTGGAGGGCTATGCCCGGGACTGGTGGAGGGCCGCCTGCTGCTCTACCTTCAGAGGACCACCACTCAGCACGATCCTCTGGGGGGAGTTCTCAGAGGCCTTCTCAGAGCATTTCATTTCGGATGCAGACCGGATGGCACTCCAGGAGCGGTTCCTGCAGATCAGGCAGGGAGATAGGACGGTTCCAGACTACCAGAGATAGTTTATCCACCCAGCCCGCTTCGCCGGGACCTTAGCAGGTACGGATAAGGACAGGGCGGCCAGATTTTACCGGGGACTACGAGACGACCTCCGTCAGGCCCTGATCATGATTTCCCAGGCATCCTTCCACACGATCGCCTCACATGCCACCGCTCTAGAGATGGATCAGCGGATGGTAGCCCAGCAGCGGAGGGGACACGTAGGTGTTCCCCGGACTCAGGGCCGAGAGAGAGGAGTAGGTCCTCACAGGCAGGGCCGAGACGGGAGATAGCGTCAGCGTCACCAGCCATATAAGCAGGCACCCCAGCCCCGACCAGCACCCCAGCCCCGACCAGCACCCCCAGCCCCAGCACCTCAGGTCGTCCCAGCCGCACGGCGAGGTGTTCCCTTCGCAGGGAACTGCTACCTATGCCAGCAGCCTGGGCATATACGAGCCTTCTGCCCGCAGGCTACCGGGAGACCCGGTTTAGGAGCAGTACAGAGAGCGGCAGAGAGAGGACGTGGTGGATGTTGGGTTTTTCTAGAACCATACATCACATGTAGGTGCAGCGGAAATAAAAAGAAACAACCCAAAAGACTTTGATCGGGCCATGAATATTGAATCAAGAAGTTAACTAAATTACTAGGCATAAATTACCTTAGTGGAGTTGGATCGAATCCAACCTAGATGCTCCAAGAAGAAGATTCCTGTCGGCGGCAAACAGAGTTCTCACGTAGAATTATGTCTACGTCTCTACAGAGATCCACACGAGCCGGGAGAAGAACGACTGCACCTTGCACTTCCACGAACTGCTAGGTTCGCTCCAGGAAGAACAATCACATCGATGATCGCCGGAGAGGAGGTCGGCGAAGGCGAACTGGGCGGCGGAACGCTTTCCGTCTAGGGTTCGAGCGAGAGAGGAACACTTCCGTCGGCTAAACCTTTTGTAAGTAATGAGAACCCTAAAAGAAGATCTATTTATACCCAAAGCATAAACAGGCTTCTAGAAGAATTGCTATCCGCAGACCACACAGCAGAATTGGGGTTTCTGTTACAATTCGTCGGGATTTCACGAATCAGCATTTGTCGAGTTTACACGGGACAATCCGACGAATTCCGACGAATCCAATCAGACGGCAACATTTGCCGAGTGAAGGGTCTCTGTGACAATTCGTCGGGATTCCACGGAATGATCCGACGAATTCCGACGAATCCAATCAGACAGCAACATTTGCCGAGTGAAGGATCTCTGTGACAATTCGTCGAGATTCCACGGAATGATCCGACGAATCCGACGAATCCGACAAGTCATATCCGACGAATTCAGACAGCAACAATTGCTGGACTTCCCCATTCTTTATGATGATTGGTAACCTTTACCAACACAGTCAATCTTCCATCTTCTCCACATGCTCTTATGTGCGACCCTGCAGGCTCATATCGCGTTGGCAGTGACATTACATGTTTGACCACTTCTAGATCACAATGGTAACTCCAACAGTCTCCCACTTGATCTTGAAAGTATCAAACAAAAACCTCACAAACAATGAGCGGCATCTAGCAATGCATCATTGCTCCCCAAGCAATAAGAGTTCATAACTCATAAGCCTTTATGACCAATGTTCCAGCGTTGTCTTTGTCCCTTTGTCCCTTACATCCAGAAAGAACTAGAGGCATGGACCGTGTCACCCTCTTTATAGCTCAATCCAAGTTTCTTGATCTAGAATGGACTTCCAGAGAATGATGAGCTCAATATCACATATTGACTTAACCAAGCATGGCCATGCATTTCTCAGTCCAATTCCATCAAGGGGCCCATGGATGCAACTCCTGTAATATAGGAGGACAAATCCCATATCTGCTCACACCCAAACACCCAAATGATTTGTAACGTACCCAACGACCACCCTTATCATCAACCTTCTTCAAGGAAGACTTTAGATGACATCAAAGCACGCTCTTCCTCACTCGATGAATGATGTGACTTCAGGTCAAAGGACCACAACACCATTGTCAAATGAGACCTACTTGTGACACTTTTAAGTAACAATCCACAAAGTAGTCTCAGGTTGGGTCTGTCCACTACAACTTGTTCACTAACAAGTACCCACGTGATGACTTGATATCACAATATCATGACCTGTGAGAACCGGTCATCAGTCAATACACATGCTAGTCTCAATGTATCATCATCACCCTTAGCTTCTACGATGATACCTCGACCAGGGACCTTTTAAGAATGAAGCTTCGAAATCATAGGCTCTCACATTCAAGTCACATACTTGATGTCCTATGGAAGCGAACATTCTAAGGGTATTTATCACGAATTTTATTCTATCATATAGAAACAGTATATCATAATAAAAGAACTTGCCATTAATTGTAAAAAGAAATGATTGGTACACTATTCATCATATGAATAATAAACAGCCAACAGAATATATATTTTACATGCAACCCACAAGACTCCCACTAGAGTTGATCACTCAGATATCGTATACCCATTGATCTAGTATGACCATCATGCTTTCTCTGCGCGAGAGGCTTTGTTAGTGGATCTGCAATATTCTCCTCAGTTGGCACTCTGCAAATGTTCACATCTCCTCGTTCGACAATCTCACGAATAAGATGGAACCGTCGAAGTATGTGCTTGGAGCGCTGATGGGATCTAGGTTCCTTAGATTGTGCAATTGCACCATTGTTATCACAGTAGAGAACTACGGGACCAACAATGCTAGGAACTACATCTAGCTCGCCGATGAATTTCCTAATCCATACAGCCTCCTTCGCTGCATTTGCCGCAGCGATATACTCGGCCTCAGTTGTAGAATCAGCAACTGTCTCTTGCTTGGAACTCTTCCAGCTCACAGCTCCTCCATTCAGGCAAAACACAAACCCTGACTGAGACTTCGAATCATCCCTATCAGTTTGGAAGCTGACATCCGTGTAACCACTTACAACGAGCTCTTCCTTTCCACCATATACCAAGAATACATCCTTAGTCCTTCTCAAGTACTTCAGGATATTCTTTACGGCTATCCAGTGACATTCACCAGGATCAGACTGATACCTGCTAGTCATGCTCAAAGCAAAAGAGACATCGGGTCGAGTACATAACATTGCATACATGATTGACCCAATTGCCGAAGCATATGGAATCAACTTCATGCGGTCCTTATCTTCGCAAGATTTTGGACACTGGTCCTTAGAGAGATTTACACCATGAGACATGGGCAAAAATCCTTTCTTGGACTCAAGCATGTTGAACCGCTTCAACACCTTCTTAATGTACGTACTCTGGGTCAAACCCAGCAACTTCTTCGATCTATCTCTATAGATCTTAATACCGAGTATGTAAGTCGCTTGACCCAAGTCCTTCATAGAAAAGCAGTTCCCTAGGTTGTTCTTAACAACTTTCAGGGTAGGTATGTCATTCCCGATCAACAGTATGTCATCTACATACAATATCAGGAAGACAACAATGCTCCCACTGATTCGCTTGTAAACACACGGTTCATCCTCGTTCTTGACAAAACCAAACTCTTTGATCTTCTCATCAAAACAAAGATTCCAACTTCTAGAGGCCTGTTTCAATCCATAGATGGACCTATTCAGCTTGCATATTTTAGTGGCTTCATTTGGGGATACAAAACCCTCGGGTTGTGTCATGTACACTTCCTCAAGGAGGTTTCCATTTAGGAAAGCCGTTTTGACATCCATCTGCCAGATCTCGTAGTCATAATACGCAGCAATAGCAAGCAATATCCTAATGGACTTTACCATGGCAACAGGGGAAAAGGTCTCATCATAGTCAACACCATGAATTTGCTTGAAACCTTTAGCCACCAGTCGCCCTTTGAATGTCTGTACATTCCCATCCATGTCGGTCTTTTTCGTGAAGACCCACTTGCACCCTATGGGTCGCACCCCTTCAGGTGGTTCCACCAAGTTCCAAACTTGGTTTGTATACATGGAGTCCATTTCGGATTTCATAGCCTCAAGCCATTTGTCGGAGTCCGGTCCATTCATAGCCTCTTGGTAGGTCACTGGTTCATCATCATGATCCATAAGCAACACATTACCTATTTGAGACACGAGAAATCCATATCTCTCAGGCTCAAATCTTGGTCTATCAGATCTACGTAGGACTTGTGTCTCTTGAGCAGGTTCTCCAGCTACAACATCTTGTAGTCCTGGCTCAGAATCCAACTCTGGTTCGTTCACTACTTGTGGTTCTTGAACTTCTTCAAGTTCTACCTTTTGCGTCTTTCTTGACAAGAACTCTTTCTCCAAGAAGACACCCGTCCTTGCGACAAACACTTTGCCCTCAGACGGTAGGTAAAAGTAATATCCTTTCGTTTCCTTAGGATACCCCACCAGATAACACTTATCTGATTTGGGTTCCAGCTTGTCAGGCATTTGACGTCGTACGTATGCCTCACAGCCCCAAATTTTAATGAATGACATACTAGGACGCTTCCCAGTCCATATCTCATATGGTGTCTTTAGAACCGTTTTCGTTGGAGCGCGATTCAGTGTTATTGCAGCAGTCTCTAAAGCAAAACCCCAAAAGGAAACAGGCAAGTCTGCATGACTCATCATCGACCGTACCATGTCTAACAAAGTACGATTTCTCCTCTCAGACACACCATTATGCTGTGGTGTCCTAGGTGGAGTGAGCTGTGATACAATACCACACTCTTTCAGATGATCACGGAACTCATGACTCAGGTATTCGCCACCTCGATCAGATCGGAGTGCTTTAACCTTTTTACCCAATTGGTTTTCCACTTCATTCTTAAACTCTTTGAACTTTTCAAAAGTTTCGGATTTGCACTTCATAAGATACACGTATCCGTATCTACTGAAATCATCAGTAAATGTAACGAAGTAGAAATACCCACCTCTAGCCATAGAACTCATGGGTCCGCATACATCACTATGTACAACACCCAAGAGATCCTCAGCCCTCTCAGTATAACCAGTGAAAGGGGCTTTAGTCATCTTGCCTAACAAACAAGACTCGCATCGCTCGAATGATTCATAATCAAATGAGTCCAATAGTCCATCTTTATGGAGCTTGGATATGCGCTTCTCGTTTATATGGCCCAAACGACAATGCTAGAGATATGTAGGATTTGAGTCATTTGTTCTTAGTCTTTTATTATTATCTACATTATAGATCGGATGGTCTAGGTTCAAAACATAAAGACCATTAAACAATTGAGCTACAACATAACAAACATCATTCTTAAATATAGAACAACAATTGTTCTTAATTATAAAAGAAAATCCAATCATGTCTAAGCATGAAATGGATATAATGTTTCTAGTTATGGCCGGAACATAATAACAATTATCAAGTTCTATTACAAGCCCACTGGGCAAAGAAAGACGGTAAACCCCTACGGCTACAGCAACAACTCTTGATCCATTGCCGACGCGCAGGTCCACCTCTCCTTTACTCAGCAATCTCCTCCTTCCCAGTTCCTGCACATTTGTACAAATGTGAGAACCACATCCGGTATCCAATACCCAAGATGAAGGAGCAGAAAGGTTTATCTCTATAACGTAAATATTCGAAGCGGAAGTCATACCTCCCTTCATTTTCCGCAGACCGTCAATGTACGAAGGACAATTCCTCCTCCAATGACCAGCCTTGCCACAGTGGTGGCATTTCCCTTCCTTCACGGTGCTCTTCTTTTTCAGCGCAGAAGATTTGGGTTCAAGATGTGACTTAGGTCCCACCTTCGTCTTCTTGAAGCCCTTGGCCTTACCCTTGCCTTTATGTACCATCAATATGGGACTAGCAGGCTTGGCCTTCTTCATGTTTATCTCGGCAGTTCGCAACATGCCTAGGAGCTCGGGCAGTGTCTTGTCTATTTCATTCATGTTGTAGTTCAAGACAAACTGCTCATAACTATCCGGCAACGATTGCAGGATAAGATCTGTGGCCAACTCTTGACCTAGAGGAAAACCCAGTCTCTGCAGGTTCTCTATATACCCAATCATCTTGAGTACGTGAGTACCAACCGAGTCTCGAGCTCCCATTTTGCACTGAAATAATGCCTTCGTGACATCGAACCTCTCTTGACGAGCTTGTCCTTGAAACATTTTCTTTAGGTGCTCGTCAATCTCCTTGCACCCCATGTTCTCGTGTTGCTTCTGAAGCTCAGAGTTCATGGTGGCAAGCATAAGGCACTCGACGTCTAAGGCGTCATCGGTATACTTCTTATAAGCATCCTTATCAACACGGGATGAGTTCCCGGTCGGTACCTCGGGGGCTTCTTCTTCCAAGACGTAGAGCTTTCGCTCTTGCCTGAGAACAATTCTCAGGTTCCTATACCAGTCCATATAGTTCATCCCACTAAGCTTGTCCTTCTCAAGGATAGCTCTCAGGGACAAGGTGGAATGTGAACCACTTTCCATGAAATTCTACAAGAATTCATGCAGAATTTAATCAGTACCTTAATTTCAAAATACAATTTATTTTAATTTGGACTTCAATTAAATACTCCCACTATTTTATTCAAATTGATAGCCCTCACTATCAATTCGGAGAGTCCATGCGAGCTACTCTCTTAGTGGACAAGATCCATATTTCACCAACACCACGAGTCCGCTTTGGCGTTCCTCTCATAATGCGGTTATTTAGGTAGGCAACGCTTGCCAATTGCATCCTCATGCAACTCTTGTATGGTTGGTGAATAACTCCTTATTCGCATCCATCATATGGTGCATGCCAACCCTATTCCTCTAGGCACTCAACCTTTGAGGTCACCTAGTTAAGTTAGACCCGATGTCGACAGTAGGATATCACAATTATCCGCTCGCACCCTTACCAAGATAGATTAATGCACCTTGCTTTGGCAAGCCCACACTTCATCGATCGAGGCAGGAAGAGTGTCATCCATCGGAAGGCATCCGAACACTTAATATTTGATGAAGGGATTTTAATTTTAAATAATAGGTTAACACTTAACCATGATCAACATTTGATCAAAGTACACACCCACAGAAAAACAAGCATTCTAAAATCCACATGCATCCCTTATGTGCACAACATAAGACTGTCAACCTTTGATAGACGAAAGGGCTAAATCTGGACATTTGGAACTCTTCCAAATCTTCAGATTTACATGCATTGGACAAAGGCAAAGGCAACTCGACTTAAAGCAGTAGACAAGCTCGTCTCTCATTGTTGGATTCAAAATCCAAAACAATACAAGGGTTCATTAACCACTTGAGGGACGGTTACTGCTAAGGAGACAACAATTTCTAACAATTAGAAATAACCCCGCAAGGGCTCTGCCCCTTGACCCCGCTCGCTGATCGGTCAGCGAGACCACCGCCAGGGGCGCTGCCCTTGGACCCCGTTAGGGGCTCTGCCCCTAAGATGTGATATTCCAAGAAGAAATCACATCAAATGTGATATTCCAAGAAGAAATCTTGACATTTAGAACGCTTCCAAATACCTAGATTTGTACGTACTGGAATAACCTAACTTCTGAAACAACATTCATGATCGGAAACCTAGCTCTGATACCACTGTTGGGTTTTTCTAGAACCATACATCACATGTAGGTGCAGCGGAAATAAAGAGAAACAACCCAAAAGACTTTGATCGGGCCATGAATATTGAATCAAGAAGTTAACTAAATTACTAGGCATAAATTACCTTAGTGGAGTTGGATCGAATCCAACCTAGATGCTCCAAGAAGAAGATTCCTGTTGGCGGCAAAGAGAGTTCTCATGTAGAATTATGTCTACGTCTCTACAGAGATCCACACGAGCCGGGAGAAGAACGACTGCACCTTGCACTTCCACGAACTGCTAGGTTCGCTCCAGGAAGAACAATCACGACGACGATCGCCGGAGAGGAGGTCGGCGGAGGCGAACTGGGCGGCGGAACGCTTTCCGTCTAGGGTTCGAGCGAGAGAGGAACACTTCCGTCGGCTAAACCTTTTGTAAGTAATGAGAACCCTAAAAGAAGATCTATTTATACCCAAAGCATAAACGAGCTTCTAGAAGAATTGCTATCCGAGACCACACAACAGAATTGGGGTTTCTGTTACAATTCGTCGGGATTTCACGAATCAGCATTTGTCGAGTTTACACAGGACAATCCGACGAATTCCGACGAATCCAATCAGACGGCAACATTTGCCGAGTGAAGGGTCTCTGTGACAATTCGTCGGGATTCCACGGAATGATCCGACGAATTCCGACGAATCCAATTAGACAGCAACATTTGCCGAGTGAAGGATCTCTATGACAATTCGTCGAGATTCCACGGAATGATTCGACGAATCCGACGAATCCGACAAGTCATATCCGACGAATTCAGACAGCAACAATTGCTGGACTTCCCCATTCTTTATGATGATTGGTAACCTTTACCAACACAGTCAATCTTCCAACTTCTCCACATGCACTTCTATATCACAATGGTAACTCCAACAGTGGACGCAGAGGATGTCCCGCAGGCAGGAGGGAGCCGGCTAGGCAGGGCAGAGCAGCACCGCTCGAGGCATACGCGTTGGATCTTCAGAACGGTCCTGCTCCTGACGTAGTGATAGGTATCTACTTCCGGTAGTACGATATCCTAGGAGATGTTATAGCTTTATATATTAGGACTTTTGTATATGTCATCCCTACTCCTGTATATCTGTGAAAAGCTTATGATCATAGTATATATATGCTATCAGGTTTACTTTTGGTAGAAGGTCATCCCGCTAAAACACTGTTCGATACCGGCGCCACACATTTTTCGTTGCACGAAACTTCATCGCTGACAAGGAGAACACGGTGCGATCATCCGGGATGTCAATCCGAATACGACTCCCGGATGGATCAAATATGACTTCCACCGAAAAGTGTTCCTTCCAAGCAATGCTAGGAGGCATAGAATTCAAAGTCAACGCAACCGTTTTGGCAATAACCGGATTCGACATCATTCTGGGGATGGATTGGTTGGCCGAGCACAGCGCCCAAATCAATTGTTCAACTCGAGAAATCCGCCTCCAGAATCCGAATGGGCAATTTATCACGCTCGTAGGTATACCCTCTATCACCCGCATTATCTTAACATCTGCACAAACCGTCAAGGCAGTTCGACGGAAGGACGAGGTGTACCTAATCTACTTCGAGATGGAAGACACGACACAAGTACTCGCTAAAGTGCCTGTGATCAGGGACTTCCCAGATATCTTCCCAGAGTCCCTTCCCGGGTTGCCTCCGCAACAGGAAGTGGACTTCCAAATCGAACTTACTCAAGGAGCCCGACCAGTATCCCGAGCACCGTACCGAATGGCCCCGGGGGAACTGGCCGAGCTCAAGATTCAACTACAAGAGTTAGTCGACGCAGGATTCGTATGTCCTAGTACTTCGCCCTGGGGAGCCCCAGTATTGTTTGTTAAAAAGAAGGACGGATCTCTGCGTCTCTGCATTGACTACAGAGAATTGAATAAACTCACTGTCTTGAATACCTATCCCCTACCCCGGATAGATGAATTGTTCGATCAGCTGCAAGGCGCGTCCGTCTTTTCCAAGATGGATTTAAGATCCGGCTACTATCAACTCAGAGTGCGAGAAGAGGACATTCCCAAGACCGCCTTCAGCTCCCGCTACGGACTGTACAAGTTCATGGTAATGCCATTTGAGTTAACCAATGCCCCGTCCGCCTTCATGGCTTTAATGAATACTGTATTTAAACCCTTCCTGGATCATTTCGTAATAGTCTTCATAGATGATATCCTCATCTACTCGAAGAACAAAACCGATCACTCCAGGCATCTCCAAATGGTTCTGCTTAAGCTAAGAGAGCACTCGCTATTCACCAAGTTTAGCAAATGCGAGTTCTGGATGGAAGAAGTCGGTTTTCTGGGACACACAGTTAACAAGAACGGGGTAGCAGTGGATCAAGCCAAAGTACAAGCGGTACGAGATTGGCCGCCACTTAAGACTGCGGCAGACATCCGAAGTTTCCTTGGCCTCGCCGGCTACTACCGTAAGTTCGTCGAAGGATTCTCCAAGATTGCGTTACCGCTTACCTCCCTCACCAAAAAGGATGTGACATTCCAGTGGTCTCCCGAGTGCGAAGCAACGTCATCGAACTGAAGAACCGGCTGATATCGGCCCCGATCCTGACTCTCCCCTCAGGAACTGAGGGCTTCCAGATCTATGCTGATGCCTCTCTGAAAGGATTGGGAGCCGTGCTTATGCAACATGGCAAGGTAGTTGCCTACGCCTCACGTCAGCTCAAGCCGCACGAACTAAACTACGCCACCCACGATTTGGAACTGGGGGCGGTAGTTTTCGCATTAAAGGTTTGGAGACACTACCTCTACGGGGTACGATGCGAGATTTTCTCCGATCATAAGAGCCTCAAGTATGTCTTCACCCAGAAGGAGCTGAACCTCCGACAACGCCGGTGGTTGGAATTTCTCTGCGATTACGACTTCGCCTTTCGGTACCACCCCGGCAAGGCTAATAAGGTTGCAGATGCCCTGAGTCGGCAGCCTCCGAGGACCGGGAGTTGGTTAGAAATGGTACCGGAGGAATTAGTCGAATCTTTGGCGGAACTGGATATTATCCTCATCACCCGTAGGAATCCGATGGAATACCAGGCCCAGCTCTACTGGATGGAGATTCAAAGCGACATCAGGGACAGGATAAGCGAAGCACAGAAGATCGACGTAGAAGCAGCCCCGATTATTCAGGCCTTGCAACATTGTGCACATGAGGACTACAATTTGTACGACGGCATCCTGCAGTTCAGACACCGCATATTCATCCCCGCAGCAGAGGGAATTCAGGAAGAGATCCTTCGCGAAGCACACCAGACGAGGTACTCAATACACCCGGGAGTAGTGAAGATGTATACAAACCTACAAAGGACTTTATACTGGCCATGAATGAAGAGGGACGTCACCAACTATGTTGCGCACTGCCAGACCTGTCAACTGGTCAAGGCAGAGTGTCGAAGCCCAGGGGGCCTACTACAACCCCTGCCCATACCAGAATGGAAGTTCGAGGATATTTCCATGGATTTTGTCCATGGCTTACCCCGATCTCGTGCAGGTAACGACTCCATATGGGTCGTAGCAGACCGCCTCACCAAGGTAGCCCAATTCATCCCGAACTGGCAAGGCGACGGTGTCGACATATTAGCCCGACTATTTATTGAGTAGGTAGTCCGATTTCATGGAATACCCAAATCGATCGTCTCGGACCGCGACGGGCGCTTTACATCGAAGGAATGGAGAAAAGTGCAAGCTTATCTAGGAACCAAATTGGCATTTAGCACCGCCTTCCACCCCCAGACCGATGGGCAGACGGAAAGAACGAACCGGACGATGGAAGACCTTCTCCGATTATGCATAGTGGAACACAACGAGCCATGGGAGCAGTTACTATCTCTGGTGGAATTTTCATATAACAACAGCTTTCAGGCAAGCATCAAGATGACACCTTACGAAGCCCTCTACGGAAGACGTTGTCGAACACCACTATCTTGGGCACAAGACGAGGACCCCCTAAGCTTTGGGAGTCACCTATATCGATCATACCACGTCATCCATAAGGTTGATTCAAGAACGTATGCTGGAGGCACAGAGTCGTCAGGCCAAATATTATGATGCACGTCATCGGATGGTGGAATTCAACGTGGGAGATATGGTTTTCTTGAAAATTAAGCCGATGCACGGGATATCCTGAATAAAGAAGCAGAAAAAGATTGACCCCCGCTATCTAGGCCCATATCAAGTCATCGAAAGAATTGGCCCGGTGGCCTATAGACTAGCCCTACCGGCTGAACTGGGGAACCTCCACGACGTGTTTCACGTCTCCTCGCTGAGACGCGTACTCTGCCAACCCGAGCAACATCTCCTCGTATCACCGACATCAGTACAATCCGACCGATCCGTCCAACTCGAACCAGTGAAGATAGTGGACTCCAAGATCAAAGAACTGCGAAACAAAACCATCACGATGGTCAAGATCTTGTGGTCAAACTGTGGACGCGAAGAGTTTACTTGGGAACCAGAGACGCTCGTTCGAGAAAAATACCCGGCTCTCTTCCCCCAGGTATATCCTTTAAACCCCTACTTTAGCCAATTTTCAGGGACGAAAATCTCTTTATTTTTATTGGATTGTAACATCCCGACTTTTATTGGGCCACTAGACCCTAGTGAGCCCAATAAAAGTAGGCCCGAGCAGTAGAAAACTACCATTTTAAGCAATGTTGTGCGCCGCAACTAAGTCATTAGGGCATAGTGACCAGATGAACCCCGAACTGACTTCCGTTAGACTCGTATGAACAATATGAGCGCAACGGAATTCGTTGCACATCAATCCGAGGTCGTTTGGAGAAAACGACCATTTCGGGTATCGTAGCGCGCCACTACCTCATTATTATGAATAGTGACCGTACGAACCCCGAATTGACTTCCGTCAATTTCGTTAGACTCGTATGAACAATACGAGCGCAACGGAATTTGTTGCACTTCAATCCGAGGTCGTTTGGAGAAAACGACCATTTCGGGTACCGTAGCGCGCCACTACCTCATTATTATGAATAGTGACCGTACGAACCCCGAATTGACTTCCGTCAGTTCTGTTAGACTCGTATGAACAATACGAGCGCAACGGAATTCGTTGCACTTTGATTCGAGGTCGTATGGAGAGTATGCCATTTTAGGGCTATGCAGACCACATCAGTGCAACGCACGAAATATAAAGCGCACGAACCCGGCATCAGCCCCGGCGAATCATAATGGACCCCTGGATCATGGAGGACCCCGCCCTAAGTTGACTTGGTCAACCCCCCCCCCCCCAAACTCGAATTTGCTAAAGAAAAAGGGGGGGGGGGGAGAGAAAGAAAGCCCCCCCCCTAAGAAAAGGGACTGCCCATGAATATGCAGCCCCTATTTGGGGCAAAGTGGGCAAGAGAGAGAGAAGGGAGGGGAGGGGGAGAAAATATCTCCCCCTCCCTTATCCCCACGTGGGGGAAAAGGAGGAGAGGGGGGGGGGGGGGGAAGAGCTCCCCCTTCCTATAAAAGGAAGGGGCAACCCCTCTCAAACCCCCCACCCCACTCACTCTCCCTCTCAGCCTCTCCCTGCCACCGAGCCACCTCCTCCTCCTCCACCTTGCCGGAGCAAGCCACCCAGCCGAGCCACCTCCTCCTCCTCCCTCATGGCCGGCCGCCCCTCCACCACCCGAGCCCCTCACCCTCAGGTAGAAGACCTCCCCCTCCTCCTTCCTACTTCCCGGGGAAGACCCCCCCTCTCTCTATCGCTGGAGCGCCGCCGGCCGCCGCCCCGAGCCTTGCAATGCTCGGGGAGGTGGTCGGCCATGGAAGTCTCCTCCCCCAGCGCCGGTGGGGGTTCTGGGGGGGGGGGGAGTGGGTCCCCCTCGGGGACCTCAGAGCCGGCACAGAGGAGACGGCCGGGCCGCCGGCGGACACGGCCGGCGGCACCCGTGGCCTCCTCCTTCTCCCCGTTTTTCCTGTAGGAGGATAACCCCCTCCCCCGGCGGCGGCCGATGACTCCAGGCCGTCGGACCACCGCCGGAGGGTTGCCCCCTCCCCGGCGCCCCGACCAGGGGCGGCAGGGAGGGCCGTGCACGAGGAGGCGGCGGCGCAGCAAGCCGGCATGGCCCGTGCCGGTTGCGCCGCGCCTCCCCGTCCTCTCTGTCTCTCTTTCCGGTGGGGTTCGGCGGCGCCAGGCCGCCGGGACACCACCGGAGTGGGCGCCGTCCCCCGGCGCACCGACCGGGGGCGGCACCGGAGGCCCCCCTCAGCGGAGGCGGCGGCGTAGCGGCCTGCATGGCCCATGCAGGCCACGCCACCGCCTCCCGCCTCCTTTATAACCCTCCCCCGGCGGTGGCCGGCGGTGGCCGGCGGTGCCAGGCCGCCGAACCACCACCGGAGGAGTCTCTGGCCCCCGGCGCACCGACCGGGGGCGTTCCCCGCACCCCAGGCGGAGGTGGTGGCGCGGCGAGCATGCTCGGTGCATGCAGGCCCGCCACCGCCCCTGTCCCCCTTCCTGCAGCACTCCCGGCGGTGGCTGGCGGCGCCAGGCCGCCGGACCACCACTGGAGTGGTCGCCGGCCCCCGGCGCACCGTCCGGGGGCGGCGCCGGCCCCAGCCGGCCGCTGCCCGGCTGCGGCAGCGGCTGCCACCCGAGATTAATCGGGGGCCGCACGATCTCCCCCGGGAGATCCAGCGGACCCCGTAATCTCGTTGCCGCCTGCCTCATCATGTGCGCCCCCCTCAGCGGATCCCCCGCGGATCCGCTGTGGGGGCCGTGGGAGGGCGCAGGGTGCAAAACCCCTGCGCCTCTTCTCTGCCGCTATTCGCACCCCAAATAGGTTTTTCCTATTTTAAATTTCCTGAGGCAAATCAGGGCAGTTTCAGAAAAGGTTTTCTAAATGAAAAATGTGCCCCACCCTAAGGGGCACCTACTGTATTGTTTTGGGATTTTTAGGATGAGTTTTACTATTTTTAAAACCCCCTATAAAGTTTATTTTAAGGAAATTAAAGCCCAAATGAGTGGGGAAAAATCACCCAAAATTCATGAGCCCTAGTTAGGACATATTTCACCTACCATCAAAATCTCAAGGGATAAGTCCTTCATTTGGTCCTTTAAATGCTTTTACAAGCAAAAATAAACGCTCGAAAAAGGGCGAAATTCATCGAAATGAATCGGCGCCCCCTCGATGCATATTTTTAAATGCCTATTAAAAATTATGCGTATCTATCCAAGGAATCGACTAAGCTCGGAATATCGACGCGAAAATCAGAACGAAATCGCGGTGCGGAGCCGAAATTTAACCCCGCTGCGACAATAATAAAAGAACGGAGTCGACGATCGAAGCCTCCTCTTATGGAGTGATTGGACTACTAACCCTTTCTTTTATGCTGTTACTTACTTTCCGTACTTTCCGTTAAATCCAGTCTTGCACTGGTCCCCCGCACTTACTTTCTGTACTTTCATTTAAATCCAGTCTCGCACTGGTCTTGTCATTATGGTCTCTGCTTTCGGCCTACTTTTCCGTTTATCATTATGGCCTTTGCTTTCGGCCTACTTTTCTGCTTATTACCATGGCCTCTGTTTTCGGCCTACCTTTCAGCTTATTGTTATGGCCTCTGCTTTCGGCCTACCTTTCAGCTTATTGTTATGGCCTCTGCTTTCAGCCTACTTTTTTGCTTATTACCATGACCTCTGCTTTCGGCCTACCTTTCAGCTTATTGTTATGGCCTCTGCTTTCGGCCTACTTTTCTGCTTATTACACGGCCTCTGCTTTCGGCCTACTTTTCAACTTATTGTTATGGCCTCTGCTTTCGGCCTAAATTTCTGCTTAGTGTTATGGCCCCGCTTTCGACCTAATTTATTTGCTAATGCAGAGCTGTCATGGCAACCATGCGGTGCTTATCCTCCCTTCTGCGAGGCCTTAGTTGGGGAAAACCCAGAGTTGAGTCCCTCCTCCCATGCTAGCCCCAAGCAAGGAGCCCTCATACCGCTAATCCTCCCAGTCAGAGGTTGTGTGACCGGTCGAGTAGAATTGCCACGTAACTTATGTGCTTGTTTTTTTTATATAAAGCGGGTGAAGATTGTTTGGGAGTGGCGGGTTGGTCACGCTCGCAGACCATTCGTACCGGTGCGGGTGGGTTGACGACTCATGGCGACAGGGAGATGTGCACAGCGGGTTATCACCCTCCGAGCCTGCAGTTTTGCCTCCACTGGTCGGCCTACAAATCGGCTCGCCGGATGTCGCTCACATCCAGTTGGTACACCATGTTGTACAGGAGGGCCTGAATGATACGGTACGACTACATTCAGAAGTGGCAAGACTGGCCACTGTCACCGACGGCCACATCGGTGAGGCCCGCGGGGTTAGCTCCCCTGCTTGAAATAAAGCGGTCTAAACTGTGTCGACACAGGGTCTTTTGTGTGCGTACAGGTTTGAATACCTGGGTGTGTGTATCTGCGCGTTATAGTGTTGTGTACTTACTATACGACGCGATTACGGGCTTTAGGGCGGGAGGCCCTATATTTTTATATATATATACGTGGATATATATATGTTTACCTGCTGCTAACCCTCTACCTTGCTTCGGCTATTTCATTTCTGTCCTTTAGCCGCCCCCCGGATAAGGATCCGGGGAGGGGATGTATTCTTCTACTTAGCTCTGTGACTAACGGTTGTTTCTTATAACCAATCACAGGAAACGGGACAGCGCGAAGCCCCCACCCCGCAGGATTAGTTACGAGCCTTAGAGATGGCCCGATCAGACACCCCAGCCTCTCCTCCTATCTTCAAAGACGTGAGTTCGAGAGTATAAGGACTAGCCTAGGGCTCCCTTTTGTTTTAGACTATGTAGCCCTCGAGGCAATGTTTTGTAAAACGATAGGCCTCAGCCATATTTAAATGTGTAATATAATCAACATGCTTAGCTTTTCTTATTTCGATTGCTTCCGCTGTGCGTCCTGATGTGTTGTGATGATTCTTGTGCCTGACAAAGAGATCGCTCAGCGCTTGAGAGGGTGGGACGTCGCCACCCGGAAAACGCTGGGTAGTCTTCTTTGGGCAGTAAGATCCCCCCTCCCTGAACCCGGTTCAGTCTGGGGAGGGGGGGTCTTACACCAGGAATCTTCGTTTATTAGCAATTTCATTATAGGTTGTTTGGGTTAAGCTCCAGGAAATTTCATCTATTAGCTCCAGAAATTTCATTCATTAGAAAATTCATCATTTTGGGGTAAGGAGGCTGTTTGGGTTTATGCTCCAGGAATTATATTCGTTAGAAGTATCACCATCTGGGCTATAGTGGTTGTTTGGAATTTACACACAAAAACCTCATCATTTTGGAATGTGTTGGCTGTTGGTGGTGGTTGGTTTACCCTTCCTGAAATTTTATACTTAAAGTTATGCTCGGGGGCTGCTATGCTTAATCAGTTGGGAGTTTAATTTAATTTTGTGGCTGCTATGCTTAATCAGTTGGGAGTTTAAATCTCTATATGGGAGGCATAGCCGGACTCCCTTGTTTTGGGCTGAGGTTGGCGAGAGTCCGTTGTTAGGCCCAGAAGCTTTGGAAGAGATGAGCGTTGCTGTGACTCATATCCGCGAGAAGCTCCGCGTTGCTCAGGAGCGGTATGAAAAGTATGCCAATCAAAGAAGGGCGGATCTGGAGTTTGAGGTTGGGGACATTGTTTTTCTGAAGGTCTCTCCGATGCCGGGCGTTAAAAGATTTGGGAAGAACCACAAGTTGGATCCCAGATATGTTGTGCCTTTTCAGATTGTTGAGCGCATCGGGGTGTCTGCTTATAGATTGGAGTTACCTGCTACCTTCCCTGGCGTCCATGATGTGTTTCATGTGAGTCAATTAAGGAAGTGTGTCCGCAACAATCGTCAAGTTCTCGTTTCGGTGCCTCAAATTTAGCCCAATTTGTCTTATGTTGAGGAACCTGTCCGTATTTTAGAGATCCAAGAGCTGGTGTTGCGGAGGAAATCTATTCCCATGGTAAAAGTTCTTTGGCGGAATCATGACGTCGAGGGTGCAACATGGGAGCTGGAGTCAGCTATGCGGGAATCTCATCCTCACCTTTTCATTTAATGAGCTCAGGTAGATCTTCTCTCCTGTACCATTTATTTTGTTCAAATGTTCCTGCACCATTTAATTATCCATCTTAAATCTTCTTTCCTACATTATTTATCTATCCAAATGTTGTTTCCTGCACATACGTCATGTTTCGGGACGAAACTTTATTTTAGGGGGAGTGGCTGTAACGCCCCTGATTTTTTCGGTAATTATTTAATTCGGTGATGGCGTGTTTATGACGCCAGGGCGTTACTTTTAACGTCGAGTTAGCGGCGCGTCGCTGTTTGCGCGTTTTCGCGTCCGTTTGGGTCAAGTCGACCAAATTTTGAGATGACCGGAATTGGAAAATTTTATGTTAGGAAATTAAATTATTTAATTTTAGACTTGCCCGTCAAGTTTCGTCGCGATCTGAGCCATTTTGGAGGCTCGGCGCATTTTAGAAGGTTTGTATGTATTTAAAGTTCGTCGTAACTTCGGCCATTCCGACTTCACCGTTGGATTCGTAGCGCCGCCGTTCACCTTAGGCGAAATTTTCATTGGGTTCGACGTTCGTTCAATTTTTAGTAATAATATAATAATATTATTATTATATTAAAATTATCGTATATATATATACATGCAGAGAGTTTTGCTAAGCTCCGTTCAGCATTCGTCGATCCAGCCTTTCCCCCCCCCCCCCCCCCCCCCCCCCCCCCCTTTTTATTCGTTCGGCGTTTTAAATCAGCCCCCTCCTTTACGCCGTTCGACGAATCTGGTTGATCGACAAATCAACCGTTCAACGATTTTGCCCGCTCGACAAATCCCCCCATTCGTCGACCTCCGCTCGACAAATCCCTTCGTTCGACAAATCTTCCCGTTCGTCTTTAGCCCCTTCTATTATTAATAATAATAATGATATTATTATTTTTTATTATTATTATTATTAATATAATACGTTATGTTGCATAAAAGAAAACCCAGCCCCCTTTCTTCTTCTTCATTCTGTCCGAACCAGAGAGAAAAAAAACGAGCGACGGGGGCGGCATTTTCTTGAATCTTTCGGTCGCCGCCGACGGAGCTCCGATGGTCGGAATCGCGAACCGAGCATAGATCCGGAAAGCTCTCGACGAGAGCTTCGTTCTCGTGGTAATTTCCTTCCGTTTCGTGAAACTTTTTTGTTAGGTCTTTTGTGCCCTAACCTCATTTAGCCCGATCTCGTGTAGATCTTGTCTCCTCCCGCCTTCTCTTACCCCGATCTACAACGTGGAGCGATTCAGAAAGTTTTTCCAGCAAAACCTAAGGCAAGTGGTGATCTTGCTCTTGTTTCTTTCTCTTTGTCGTATAACAGCCCCAAGCTGGCTCCCTTTATCTAGCTGTGCTATATTTTCTTTGCATCCTCTAGTTATTTCTGCTAATATCTTGGCATTTTGCGAGTTAATAAAAGGATTTTGTTAGTACTGTATCTCCTTTATTTTCTCTATTTCTACTTGCAATATGGTAGCTTATATTCTGATGGGCCTCGCACTTTTCCCTTGTAAGAATCATGAAAATGTAAATATTGTTGGAGGTTGTACAAGATGCTGGCGGTGCCACCGGTGCGATGCTCTTTAAAAAAATTTAATAATTCTGTTGTAGGTCGTACACGATGTTGGCGGTGCCACCGGTGCGGTGCTCTGAGGGTCGTGACGATGTGTGATGGTATTATCCCCGCACGGCTTCTCTTTTTCTCATGAGCTGACCAGTCTCTATAATTCTGAACAAGAGTAACATGATTAATAATGAGAATGTTGATGGTTATTTGCTGATGGCGAGTTTTGACCTTGCCTGTTTTCACACCTTTGTTTGGTGGGTGATTTTCTGCTGTTTCTTTTTCTGTTGATTATTTGCTGCTAGCTTTTTCATCACTGATCCTTGCAGCTACTGTTTCCCTCCGGTCTCACGGAGGTTTGCTTACTTTCTTGTTTTCTGCACCACTTGTAACTTGTTTCTGAGGTGTTCTTTCTTTGAATGCCTCAGGTTCTGGACAGTAGCAGGTGTTAGTGCGGAGCTACGTTGGTTGCAGTTTTCTGACCCTCTTGAGGTAGGGTTTTTTTGTGAACTTGTCGGCCCATGGGTTCGTGTCAGGTGTCGACGCCCATGGTGCCGTTTGGTTAGACTTTTGCTACACTGCTGCTGTTACTTGTTGTTTACTTTTAGACACTTGTTCTGGAATGGTTAGATATGGTTTGGCGTGATAGCCCCCTTGCTTAGATATGCTAAGGTATTTGGAGCATTGCACATCATGATTTGAAATGTTAATCTCACTACTTTCTGCGCATGATAAATCTACTTTTATACATAATAAATCTACACGTTCGATCATGCATGGTGCACCTCACTTGGTCTTCATGTACACTTAGGCCACTAAGTAATTAAATAAAGTCTTTTTCCGCAGCGTAAAACTATATTTTAAAAGCGTGGACTAGTTGATCCACCTAGCCGAGGGACACGGCTTTACTAATTTTCTACATAAATAATATTTGAATTACTTTGAGTTAAAAATAATAATTTCTTTGAACTGCGAGGGATGATGAGTTGCCTTAATGTCAGTAGGTGTCCCCTACGTGACGTGGCATCACAATGCGTAGCTTTCCCTACTCTGATAGAATTTTAAATGTTGGGAAAATGCGGGTTGTGACAGCCGCTCATCTTGCTTCAATATTCGTGCTGGAATCATTCATATGAATGAAATAATTTGTATAAAACTGTCACATATTATGCAGTGTTTTATTTTAATTATTAAAAATACTTAGACCCTTCTGATAAAAAGGTGGTCAATACCAATGTTGTAGCCCTTGGAGTATACTTTATTTCAAAATTTGTTTCAGCCCAATAGGAACACTGTAGCTCCAGGTAGGGCCATTTTAGTGGGACTGGTCCTTAGGGTACGACAAGCACTATTTCTTGAATAACTTTTGATGAGATAATGATAATGACTTGAAATTTGGAACATAGGCTGTTTATACCTACACTCTTAACATATCCAAAAATGGGATTTTTCTGGATAAACATTTTCTAAGGTTTTTGTAAAAATTTAATAATTCATTTATAAATTAATTGTATGGTCTAATGACATCCAAACCCCTCCAAATTTTGGTGGGTGGTCCTTAGGGTCATGGTATGACACTAGTAAAAATTTCATCCCATTTGGGATTGAATTGGTTGGGTAATTGGTTAACTCAAGTTTGGTCAAACTAGGTCAAATTAGGCCAAAAGTGCACATGATGAAATTAAGAGGTAAGTCTTCAGCCAAATGTTGTGAAACTCTGGTCACTGGTTTAGAATCACCTAAGCACCTCCTTTAGTGGTTTGGGGTGGTTTAGGGTGGATGTGCCATAGAACCCTAGTTCTAATCCCTAGGGTTGCACTTTGAGCCTTGTGAAGGACATAGGGTCACATGTCCTTGAATGGTCATGAAACTGGGTAGATATGTTTATCGGGTGTAATTATGCCCTAGGAAATTTTATGAGAATTTTAGGAACACTTGTCCCCTCAGAATTAGGTTATAACCTTTTTGGGAACTTTCTTATAAGAGAAATTTACATGATCAATTTATCTTGGATGTTGATGAAAGTTTGGTAGAGTACATAAAATTGTAATATAGACCTATGGTAATTTTTGTGTAATTTTTTAATTAATTTAATTAGTACTTCATTCACAAGTCATCTATTTTGTCTTAAGATTTTGATAAACAAATGAGGGCCAAATATTCTCTGAAAAATTGTGAAACTTGGTGATAGGACATTTTATGGCATTAGAAAGCTCTATGATTTTTTGTATAATTTTTGAAATTGTTTATCAGTAGGTTACTTCTCAATTTTCCCTAGTATGAGTTTACTTGAAATATTTATTTATGTGACCAAATAGTTCTGATATATTCTGAAACTTAGTCAGTAAACTTCTCTGATCATTATAGAGGTCTGGTAATTTCCCATAATTTTTGGACAAGTATTTTTGGTGGTTTCTTCTTTAACTCACAATATTGGAAAATTACTTAATATTTTAATTATAGGTCAAAACCTTACTGTAAAATTGTGATATTTCGTATATATAGTTATTTTGATATCATAGAATTTCCATAATTTTGTGAAGGCCATACCATAAGAAGACCCTATACTTCATGTTCAAATTCATACTTGACCAATGTTGGAGAAATTATAATAAATGACAATTAAATAAGGAAAAATATGATTCCTTGGATTTAGTCTTATAACATCAAGATAGACTCCAGTATTAATCTTGGGTCTTGTGGAGGAATATAGGGAGTACCTCCTCTCTGACAACTCATGTAGTTCATATTGGTCCGCGTATAGTAGAAACTGTAGACTTGAGTAAAATGTTGACCATTAGATGGGAATGGAAGATAGATGGTGTACCAAATCTGGTTGAGAAGATGCGAGGTCACCATTAGGAGTCTATATGTTGAGTGTACCCGTTAAGTTAAGGGTTAAGGTTGCGTTTGAGATTGACGAAAGATCGTCTTTCCCTTAGCGAGTCATAAAATGATTAGGGTTAATCCAAATGAAATGATAAGAGGGGTATTCTTATGGGTAGTTACCAATAACATTAAGTGCCTTGGAAAGAGGGAGCTTTGGGGTGTCATTCCATCATTGCTCCTAGTACCGCAGCGAGCCCCTCACAGGGTAGTCCTCGGGAAGTCCATGGTTAACCCTAAATTATAAGAATAAGTTGATGTTCAAGATTGACTTAATATTACACACACCCACACCCCGTGGTTATGAGAGGTTAGTTAGGTTTGGACTTACGAGCGATAGGTTCGGTGGTTGTTGGCACGGACGGGTTAGTCCGGCAAGCCGGTGGCTCGGAAGGTTAATGTGACGGACGGGTTAGTCCGGGGAGCATATGGCTCGGGATATAGTAGGACTCATAAATGTATGTGCATATGGTGGTGGGTCTTTAGTGTTGACGGTCGTCGCGCCGACATTGATACTTTGGTTCGGTAAGTGTGGATAACAGTTTACCAAGAAAAGTTTGGTGGACTGGCCAGCAAGAGTACGCAGGAGCTCCATTGTTGTCTTCTTAACGTTGAGGCGTACGATAGGTATAGGTTAGGTAGTGCAGATACCAACCTAGAGGTGGGCGAGGCCCAACCCACCACTTCTGTTTGCCATTACAGGAGTATCCTGGGAGTTTTGCTAGCTCCAAAAAGGGGGAACTAAAGGTCTGTGCGCATAGAGTCGTAGTGTGTGAGTTGTACTTGTATGAACATAACATTAAACTATATACCTTGCATGACATAGCATAAACATTGCATTTCAACCCCTACCTCTATCGTATAAATTGTTTATGAGACTTTTTATATGATATGCCCTGCTAAACGACCCCTTGGTCTATATGTTTGTATGAGCATTTCTATAAATCAAGGTTACTCCTCCTTATTACTGCTTTCCTTATTACTCTCCTTTGCTATTGCTTACTTACTACTGTTTTACCTGTTACTGCTTACTCACTGTACTATATGATGCATAAGGGTAGAACTTCCCGTAGTTAGATCCATCATCACCTACTATTGTTTATACCCCATGCTGTCCTCCGCTTCATTCCCCCCGCTCGGTGCCTAGGAGTCACCGGGGGAGGGGTGGGGGATTGACTTAGTTTTTTGATTAACGGTCGGTGAACCTTATCATTTTAGGGGACCAAGGAGATGCAGCAGCACCAGAGGCCGGTGCAGATGGAGGCGGGATAGTCTAGCATGGGAGCACCGATGACAGGATCCGTGAGTGTTCTATTAGTTTTGCTTCCGCGAGAGAACTTGTAGTGAGGAATTGTTGTATCGGGCATGAGCCCTTTTTATTGCTGTCATCTTTTATTCAGTTACTTTTTGTGGACCTCTTTATTCAGATATTATATTCATGTGATGTGGACTTGATTTCTAGTTAATCAAATGTGTTACTTTTCTTCTATGGTGATCGATATGGCTGGCAGGATCAGCGTTTTGTAGTGGAGATTTTTTCGAGTGATGGTGTCACCGCAAAGCGACGGTTCTGAGCATAAGACCCGGGTTTTAAAAAAAAAGGGGGTCTTATAAACTGGTATCAAAGCAAATCTCGATCCGCAGAAAAGAAGTCCACAAACCCTGGGCCACCATGCGCGAGCTTAGTTTGAGGACAAACTAGCAGGGGAAGCAATGGTGTGCCCAAAAGGGGAATCACATGAAAAAGTCCACTTTTAACTGAATTTGTTTAGCCAAGTCCCTTACGAATGTAATTTTCTTGTGTAGCATGCGACGAACCCTACACTGCAGCATTGAGTTCCTCCGACTCCAAATCTCATCCCACCGCCACCGGCCCCTACTCCTTTCCAATAGACGAAGATGGGGAAGACACTTACGACTATATTAGATGCATTTAGAGCACAACAGGCACTGGCTCCTCAGCCAAACCCTGGGGCCAACCGGCTGAGTGTCTTCCGAGGTCTCTCTCCTCCATCATACCTCGGGGCAGAGGTAGTTGTGCAGACTGAGGAGTGGGTAGATATCATGGAGGAGATAATGACAGGGATTCAGCGCCCGACAAAGATGGAGGTGCCACTGGTGGTCTCATGCTTGGAATCCCATGCAAAGAGATGGTGAAAGTCGCTGATGGACAACACTTATGTTGGATTAGAGGCTACTAATGTTTCCTGGGATGACTTCAAGGCAGCACTGATGGAGCATTTTGTACTGCGGTCTGCAAGAGACGAGTTAGAGGACAGGTTCCTACAGTTGAGGCAGGGGAGCGGGATAGTTCTGGAGTACCACCGGGAGTTTACCCACCTGGCCCGATTTGCAGATTCATATTAGTTAGATGATGCAGGATATGCGAAGAGGTTCTACAAGGGCCTCCGTGACAAGCTGAGACAAGCCCTCCTCTTCGTCTCCGACGGTAGTATGACCAAGATTTTGGACATGGCAAAGAAGCTAGAAGCAGACCAACACACCGTTCGTGGAAGGAAGAGACCGATGGAAGATCAGGGACGGGGTGTTAGGAGAGACCAGCAGAGAGGCCGAGATGCTGGGGAAAGAAGGATGGAGAACCGACCCCACCAGTAGGAGAGGCAGGAGCAGAGGGAGCCGGTAGTGTTGGCTCCTCAACCTCTACAGATGCGGGAGATGCTGAGGATTGGAGGAGGTGGGCCACCTCCCCCACCAGAGTACTACTACTGCCACCAAACTAGCCATATCCGGAGGAACTGCCCTTAGAGGAATGCTCCACCAGCACTACAGATTGCCCCATAGGACCACCATCTTGGGGGCCGAGGATGTGGATGAGGTCATGGATTTTAGGGTAGAGACCGGAGGCAGAACATGGATCAAATGTACGCCCTGGACCTCATAGCCTCGGGACCCGACAAGGGTCATCATAGGTTTAGTATGCGTTTACGACAAACCCGCATATACCCTGTTCGATATGGGTGCCTCGCACTCGTTCGTCTCTGCAGAATTCTTAGACGATCTAGACCAAGTCCAACACTTCGAGGGCATCCACAGGAGGGTGCGATTCCCGGACGGGTCAGAGATAGTAACAAATGCCAAGTGCAATATGAACGTAGAGATTGGAGGAAAACTGTTCGAGGAACCGACGACTTTCTTGAAGATGAAGGACTTTGATCTGATCCTAGGCATGAATTGGCTGTATTAGAACCATGCAAGGATTGACTGCCCGTCAAAGAGGATCGTTCTAAAGCATGAAGACTCGGAAGTAGTAATCGAAGGTACTAAACCCACCTCACGCCTTTTACTATCATCTACTCATGATGCCAAGGCCCACCTGTAGGGAGACTATTCGTTGAAGGACAGCCTGTTGAGTTTTAGAGGCCAAGTATATATCCGGCAGGAGGCTGGATCTGGGAGGATATTATGGCGGAGGCTCACAACAGTAGGTATTTAGTGCATCCGGGTATCACCAAAATGACGGCAGATCTGAAGAGGACCATGTATTGGCTGGGTATGAAGGAGGAAATCACCTATTTTGTGATCCACTGCGAGTCTTGCCAACTCGTGAAAGCGGAGTGCAGAAACCCAGCCGGATTATATCAGCCACTCTTGGTGCCGGAGTGGAAGTTCGACGACATCGCGATGGACTTTATACACGGTCTCCCTCGATCACATGCGGGGAATGACTCGATATGGGTGATCGTCGACAGATTGATGAAGGTGGCCAGATTCATTCCAGTCAGGAAGGATGCTCCAGTCGGTGATTTGGTATAGAGGTTCGTGGAGCAGTTTGTTCGGTACCATGGTGTGCCTAGGACGATCGTGTCGGACCGGGATGGATGATTTACATCGAGGGAGTGGAGAGTGGTGCAGGCTTACTTAGGCACCCAATTGACATTTAACACTGCATTCCACCCCCAGACAGACGGGCAAACGGAGCATACCAACAGGACCTTAGAGGACCTTTTACGTCTATGCATTCTAGACCGCGGGGAGCCATGGGAGAGACTGTTGTCGTTGGTCGAGTTCTCGCACAACAATAGTCGCCAGACCAGTATAGGCAGGCCACCCTATGAGGCATTATACGGATGGAGGTGAAGGACCCCATTGTCTTGGATCCAGGATGAGGATCCCAAGACACTTGGCTCAGAGTTCGTGGAGGACACTGAGGCTCAGGTGTGGCTGATTCGAGATAGGATGCCGGAGGCCCAGAGCAGGCAGGCCAAGCATTGCGATGCGCTATATTATATGGTAGAGTTCCAGGTGGGAGATCAGGTATTCTTGAAGATACGTCCGATGCACGGACTCTCACGGGTACGCGGGCGGAAAAAGCTCAGACTGAGATATATGGGGCCCTATAGGATCCTGGAGTGGATCGGCCCCTTGGCATATAGGATGGAGCTACCGCCGGAGTTAACGGGATTGCACGACATCTTCCACGTCTCCTCACTTAGGAGGTCTCTACTACGGCCTGAGCAGCAGATATCTACTATAGAGAGGCCAGTAGCTACTGATCGATCAGTTCACCTGGAGCCGGTCCGGATAGACGATATGGAGCTGCGAGTCCTGCGGCGCAAGAAGGTTCCGCTAGTCAAGGTCCTATGGAGGAATCATGGATAGGAGGAGCACACCTGGGAGCCACTGGACTTGATGCAGCAAAAGTATTCGGAGATTTTCACGACAGGTATGATTTAAATTCTTAGGACGTTACATTTAATCACTTGCGGCAGGAACCCTACAGGCCTTACCTAAATTTCAGAGATGAAATTTTTAATTTTATGTATTGAGATTTGTAACATCCCCCAAGCAACTAGACCTCTAAGTTGGTTTTGTCATTACTAAGTCATGACAAAACCATAGGAAGCACTTAAGAGCATGTGAGCTTAGATAAGAAGGAGGAAAACCCTAGTGGTCTGCAAATAGTAATTTTCAGATTCCAAGCCTAGAGTTGGACTTTAGGGCCTCACCTTGACCCTTTGACCCCAAAATAGCATCCCTATCCTATTAGGGGTCCCTTAGAGCACCAAGGACTAATTGGGGTCAACCAAAGAGGCCAAATTGACCAAAGTCAACCCTAACCCTAAAGTTGGTCAAAGTAGCCTAATTAGGGTCAATTGGCCTGCACCATGTCAAATTGACCTTTCCCCTACCCTTATAAGGATATTAGGGACCTAATGGACCAAAAAGCCCCATCATTGGGCCTTCAATTTAGCCAATTTGACCTAAGTCAACTCTAGCCATAATTTGGTCAAAAGTGGTCTATTAAGGGTCAATTGAAGCACACCTTGCCAAATTGACCCTACCTAGACCTTCCTAACCCTTAAGGGAGGCCAATGGGTGACTAGCCACCCATTGGGGTCAACCCAAATGGTCAAATTGACCAAAGTCAACCTTACCCTAAATTTAGGTCTAAAAGTCCTACTTTGACCTAATCAAGCCCAATCCACTTGAGCTAGCCTCAATTAAGGAGGTACACCACCTAATGGGGGTTGGGTGATACTGAATTGGCCATTTAATATCAGGGAATTCGGCCAGGAGAGAGAAAACCCAATTTGAAAGAGAGAGAGAGAGAGAAGGGGGGGGGGGGGGGGGGGGGGGGGGGAGTTAATGGGGAGGAAGAAGAAACCTCCAATCTTCCCCATTAATGGCCTCATTCATCTCCCCTTGGGGAGAGGAGGAGTTTCCAGCTCTCTCCCAGCCTGATTGATGCCCAATTCATCTCCCCTAAATGAAACCGAAATTTTCCTTGATGGCCATTAATGACTTTCGGGATTAAAGCCTCCCAAGCCTCAAATTGAAACCCCCGCCACCATCAGTGATCAGAGAGGAGAGAAAACCCCAACTTTCCAAGAGGAATTGTGCACTGGAAACCAGAGGAGGCATGACACCAAAATTTCTAGCTCCGGCCATGGCAACCCGCCAGAATTTGCGACATCAGGACACCACACAGGTCCGATCCTTCCTTCCTCCCCTAGTGCAAGATCCCTATCTGATTTGGGACTTGATTCGAGCCAAATTGGGCTCGAATAAAGTTCCCAAAAGGTCTCATTCCGAGCCCTTTTCCCCCCGCTAGAACACCCTGTTCCCCCACCTCTGGGCGACCAACCACCGCTAATCGCCGACCACCACCTCAACGGAGGTGGTGGTGGCATTGGCTGTCCGGGGGGCGCTCAGGTGGCCGGGAAAACAAGGTGCAAGGAAGCCCAGCACAGGGCTATCCCAGCCATTGGCTGGAGGAATAAGATGAGTAGGAGCCGCTCATCTTGCTTCAAGGTTCGTGCTGGAATCATTCAAATGAATGAAATGATTTGTATAAAACTGTCACATATTATGCAGTGTTTTGTTTTAATTATTAAGAATACTTAAGCCCTTCTGATGAAAAAGTGGTCAATGCCAATATTGTAGCCCTTGGGGTCTACTTATTTTCGAAATTTGTTTCAGCCTAATAGGAGCACTATAACTCCATGTAGGGCCATTTTAGTGGGACTGGTCCTTAAGATAAGACAGCCACTATTTCTTAAATAACTTTTGATTGGATAATGATAATGACTTGAAATTTGGAACATAGAGTGTTTATACCTACACCCTTAACATAACCAAAAATGGAAATTTTTGGATAAACTTTTTCTAAGGTTTTTGTAAAAATTTAATAATTCATATATAAATTAATTATATGGTCTAATGACATCCAAACTGTAAGACCCCAAATTTCATGTGCACGCCAAAATACCAAAAATGAAAATGAATTGAAGTCAGGGAGCTAGCGCCAGGCGCTAGCGCTAGTGCCAGGCGCTAGCGCTAGCGCCGGAGGTAGTGTCTCTCAGCGGTCCCGACTCAAGGCTAGCGCCAGGCGCTAGTGCTAGCGCCGGCGGTAGCGGGAAAATCATAAATTCCCCAAAATCCGACTCCTTTCTCATTTCTCTGCCATTCCTGATCTGAGAGCAGAGAGGAGAGCTGAGGGCAGAGGGCTGGGAGCAAGGAGGGAGATCCGTTGGCGTTGCCCTTTCATTGTGCGAAGGGAAAATTCACGAAGGCGGCCTTGTGTGCTTGTGCCATCAGCGATTCCGTGGAGAGGGTGCTGGTTCAACGAGTTTCCTCCGGATCAAGCTCAGTTCTATGGCACCGAAACGGCCTACGAGGGTAACGAATCTCCTCCCTAATCCTTGGACATGTAAGTCCTTTGATTTGCATGTATTTCGGGAGACTTCTACTAATTAGTGGATTGGATCTTCCGGTGGGATGAAGGTATTCCCCCACAAATTGCATATAGAGTCCGGAACGGTAGTACGGGCATAGGCATGCTGTGTGAAACCCATCTGGATAGATCGAGCCGGATTGGTGATGTTTAAAGTGTCGGAAATGATTCCTTGTACGTGCGGTGATTCGGGTCATGTGTACGGTTTTGTACAGAAAAAGGGTCCTGGAGGTGTTTCCCAGGCAATACCTGAATTTGGTAGCAGATCTGTGTTCTGTTACTATCGCCGGGCGCTAGCGATAGCGCCGGCGGTAGCTCCAGGTGAGCTACCCGTGTTGTTATCTGGAGGTGTTTTCCCAGAGGTAGCAGAACTGGGTTCTGTTACCAGTGCCGGGCAGAACTGAGTTCTGTTGCTAGCGCCGGGCGCTAGCGTTAGCGCCGACGGTAGCGCCCAGCACACAGACAATGTGTTTCAGTGCTACCTACATTCCTGGAGGTTGGATGCATAGCAGAAAAAGTTATGGAACTTGCAAAACCCAGCTTTTAGAGATGGGTATTAGGTGACGCTTACCCGTATCGTGCTTAGTGGAATCGCGGTATTTGAGCAACGGGCCTAGCTGATCCGAACCCTCCCATAGTGGTGGTGAAGAGGTCGCCCCTCGGTGCACCGGGCTATGGATGAGTGCCAGAACTTCGTGTTCACGGACTAGCTCAAATTGCTTGTCTAAGTTGAAATAAGACTTAGCGTGAGGGCGTAACTCAGGGAGTATGCCAAAGTGTGCCTTGAGAGCACGAAGCGGGTGGCTTGGTATGCCTCCGTTGGTGTTGTTTGCGGATATATATATATGCTGCTGACTCTTACTTGCAGGGAAGGAGCACCGCCGCCCCGAGTTTGGGGTGGGGTCATTATAAATCTTGGTCAGCTAAAGCTGACCGGTTACTTGTTTTCCCACCACTTGGTGGATTTGCTTATACAGGTCCCGGTGAGACTAGCGGGAGATAGCGGGCTGAAGCCCCTACTGCTGTGCTGTGCTGGCCCTTGAAGGCCATATCTTTTGTTTACCTTTTGTTCATGTGTGGCCGGCCTGCGTGCCGATGTCTGGAAGCCACCTTTTTGATGTAAACAAGTAATGTAACTAACTGTTTATGTATTTCATTCCTACTAGAGATGTGGACATGTTATAACTGGTTTTAAGTAAATGAAACTTATGCTTCCATTGCGACTCTGATGCTGAGATAGTTATAGTTTTAACTGTTTAATGCTAATTTTAGTAACGCGCTCTTCTATTCATTTCATATGGCATGGGGTCCCGGCCGGACCTACTGTTATATGCTATGTAACAGGGAGGGTGTTGCAAATTGGTATCAGCTACGGGTCTCGATTCCTTTCCCTCTGAATTCGTGGTCAAATTCTTTTAAGGGGTGGTGAGCACGTGTGTGCGTCGCCTTTAACTCATGTAAATAACCAGTAATTGTCCACTTTAGGAATGAATTACATGTATACGTGTAGCATTCTGATGGAACTTCTGTGTTCCTTTATTGTTTCATGCTTTCTCTTAGTCGCTAATTATGTTTTGGGTACACATATAGGCGGCTGGGAGTGGAGCGGGGCCTTCTCGACCCCCTCGTTCGACTGCAAGTAGTGCACCAACTCCCGTGCCGACTCCTCCTTCGGCTGAAACTGTAAGGATGGTTGCTGAGGCAGTATTTGCGATGTTCACAGCGCAACCAGGAGGGCATGTCCCAGGACAGCCTCCTATTCCTGGAGCGGCTCCAGTGCCGGCTCCAGCAGCTGAACCTGCGATGCCAGTGCCGTTGAGGGCACAAAGATCTCCAGATCAACAGCTGCAATACTTTTTGAGTTTCCACCCTCCTACGTTCACGGGGGCAGGAACCCCGACGCAAGCGGAGGATTGGGTGACAAGGGTGCGCAAAACCTTGAAGGCCACAGTTACAGAGGAAGAGCAAAAAGTTACTTTGGCAACCTTCCTATTGGATGGGGAGGCACAGCTGTGGTGGGACGAGATGGAGTTACATCAGCTAGCAGGGAGGTAGCTGACAGATATCTCCTTTGATGAGTTTTCCAGACTATTCTTGGCGCAGTATCTGCCACCGGCCCAACAGATAGAGATGGAAAATCAGTTCAACCGTCTGACTCAGGGTGATAGAATGATCGACGACTATTTACATGAGTTTACACGGTTGGGGCGCTATGCAGGCGTGACGTTTGCGGATGAAGCTCGTAAGACAAATCGGTTTTACGAAGGCTTGCGAGAAGAGTTGCGGTTCCTTCTGTCGGGGCCAATGACGCAGGGGTTTATGACCCTGGTCAACTCGGCTCGTTCTTTAGAGAAAGATATGAAGCGGTCCCAAAGCAGGAAGGAGCTAGCAGTAGTCAAGCCAGAGTTCAAAGTAGCGAGCTCGGCAAAGTTGGGACGAGACAAATGGAAGAAAGGAGCGCGACCGTCTGGGTCAGCTCAATCTTCAACATCGGGAGTGACTGGGCATCGCCCAATCATCTGTTACAACTGCGGCAAGCCGGGACATATAGCTCGTGATTGTCGTGGTGGAAAGAAGGCAGCTGCTGCCTATGCGGCAGAGAAAGGGAAGGTGGTAGAGTCAACCGCATCCCACGCCACTCCAGCCCAGCCTAGAGTGTACAACCTTGGCCAGCAGGAGGCCATTAAACAGAGCGATGTGGTGACAGGTATGCGATAGGATATAGCTTTTCTTGCTTTTTATACTTCATACCTTATGCATTGCTTGTTAACCATTGATGTCCTAGGCTTTGTCCTGATCTTTAACTATCCGGCGAGAGCACTATTTGATACAGGTGCTTCACATTCCTTTCTATCGGAGGACTTCATACATCAACTTGGAGTGCCTTCGTTGTTTAGACAGGAACGATTAGATGTGTTGCTACCAAATGGGTGTTCGATGCGCGTGGATCGAGGTTGTGTGGTAAAGGTACGAATAGGAAGTCAAGACTTTGATTTGGAAGCACTGATACTCGCGCTTTCGGAGTTCGATGTAATCTTTGGTATGAACTGGCTGTCAGCGCAGCAGGCCTACATTGATTGCACTTCGAAGGAGGTCACGCTGGGGTGGAATATCGAACGTGCGACTACGTTTGCTGGTTTGCATGGATCGAGCAAGACACTGATGTCTGCTGTCCAAGTGGTCAAGGCGGTTTGGCAAGGCGCAGAGTTATGTGTTGTGCTAGTGGGAGCTGCAAAGCCTCAACCCAGTTTGAGTGATGTTCCTGTGATTTCAGAGTATCCAGATGTGTTTCTGAAAGATCCCTGGGGCGCCACCTCAGCGAGAGATTGACTTCACTATAGAGCTGGTGCCAGGTGCCAAACCTGTTTCACGCTCTCCGTACCGAATTGCGCCAAAGGAGATGGCGGAATTGAAGGTTCAATTACATGAGTTGTTAGAGCAGGGTTACATACGCCCAAGTACATCCCCTTGGGGTGCTCCGGTCCTTTTTGTGAAGAAGAAGGACGGAAGCCTGCGTCTATGCATTGACTACCGAGAATTGAACAAGCTGACCGAGAAGAACAAGTATCCGATTCCTCGAATCGATAACTTATTCGACCAACTAGTTGGGTCAACTGTGTATTCAAAGTTGGATCTCAAGTCCGGCTATTACCAGTTGCGAATTCGGGATTGTGATATCCCCAAACAACATTTAGTACCCGCTACGGACACTTCGAGTTTACAGTGATGCCGTTTGGATTAATGAATGCGCCGTCAGTATTTATGGATCTGATGAATAGGACCTTTCGAGAGTGCCTTGATCGGTTTGTCATTGTCTTCATTGACGATATCTTGGTGTACTCTCAGTCTGAAGAAGAGCACGCGATTCATTTGCGTGAAGTTTTGGAAACCCTGCGACGTAGTCAACTATATGCCAAGTTCTCTAAGTGCGAATTCTGGCTAGCCTCAGTGGAGTTCCTTGGTCATGTTGTTAGTGGCGAGTGTATCGCAGTGGATCCGACAAAGATTGATGCAATCCAGAAGTGGCCCATTTTGGCGACAGTAGCGGAAGTCAGGAGTTTCCTTGGACTTGCCGGCTACTTTCGGCGCTTCGTGGAGAACTTTTTGTGGATCGCTCTACCTCTCACCACCTTGACGAGGAAGGATCAGAAGTTCGTTTGGTCACCGGAGTGTGCACGGGCTTTTGAGGAACTGAAGAGGCGTCTGACCACAGCACCAATTTTGTGTTTTCCATCTGGTGCAGAGGGTTATGAAATTTACAGTAATGCGTCAGGGAGCGGCTTAGGCTGCGTACTTCTTCAGCATGGTCAAGTAATAGCTTATGACTCTCGTCAGTTGAAAGTGCATGAGCGGAATTATCCGGTCCACAACTTGGAGTTGGCGACCGTGATCTTCGCTCTAAAGTTGTGGCGATACTACTTATATGGTGTGAAGGTTGACATCTTTACAGACCATAAGAGCCTTAAGTATCTGTTAATGCAGAAGGAGCTCAATATGCGACAACGAAGGTGGATGGAGTTCCTGGGGGACTACACTTTTGATATACATTATACTCCCGGAAAGGGGAATGTCGTCGCAAATGCATTGAGCAGGAGGGCTTTTTCACAGGCCAACTGGATTCAGATGTATGATCCACGTCTGATCAGGGACTTGGAAGCCTTGGAGATCTCCTGTGTAGATAGGAGTTCTAGTGCGAATGCGTGCTTACACTGGACGGAGGTGCAGTATGACCTCGCCGACAGAATACGACAGGCCTTGGAGCTTGATTTGAGCATGCAATGTTATTTAGCAGAGACTGGGGATGGGACTGCTGTAGAGTTTGTAGTAGACGACGGTCTGATATGGAAAGACGGTCGGTTGTGCGTCCCAAATGTGGGTAAGTTGCAGGAGGAATTGATGTACGAAGCGCACTTTACCAAATACTCAATTCACCCAGGGAGCACAAAGATGTACCAAGACATGAAAAAGCTATTTTGGTGGCCTGGATTGAAGAAAGACATCGCCTTGTACGTGGCAAAATGCAAAACTTGCGCACTGGTGAAGGCGGAATGTCAGAAACCTGGAGGTTTCCTGAAGTCGTTGCCTATACCGGAATGGAAATTTGATGACATTTCGATGGATTTCGTGCACGGTTTGCCGAGATCGCAGAGTGGGAATGATGCCGTATGGGTGATCGTGGATCGCTTGACGAAGGTAGCCCACTTTATTCCAAACCGGAAGGACGATTCAGTTGAAAAGTTGGCAAAACTATATGTAGCTAGCATTGTCCGATTGCACGGTGTGCCCCGCAGCATCGTCAGTGACCGAGATGGGCGCTTTACTTCTAAGTATTGGAGGCTAATCCACCAGTTGTTAGGTACAAAGCTAAAGTTTAGCACTGGCTTCCACCCTCAGATGGATGGACAGACTGAACGTACGAATAGAACTCTGGAGGATATGCTCCGAATGTGCATCCTGGACTTCGGTAAAAAGTGGGAAGATCATCTTTTCATGATCGAGTTCGCTTACAATAACAGCTATCAGGCAAGTATAAAGATGGCACCCTTCAAGGCCCTCTATGGTAGAGCTTGCCACACTCCCTTATCTTGGGCGGAGACAGGTGAAACGAAGCTGTTTAAGCGAAAGGAAGTCGAAGAGGCAAATTCGGCTATTCAAACAATCCGTGAGAGGTTGTTGATTGCTCAAGATAGGCAGACGAAGTACTATAATTCCAAGCACAGAAATGTCGAGTTCGCCGTGGGCGACTGGGTTTATCTCAAGATCAAACCTTTCAAGGGTGTGTCTCGGATTCGACGCTTGAAAAAGCTGAGTCTAAGATACCTTGGGCCGTTTGAGATACTGGAATGTGTTGGCGAAGCTTCCTATCAGCTCGCTCTTTCGACAGAGTTAAGTGGTCTGCACGATGTGTTCCACATATCGGTGTTGAGGAAAGCAGTACCAGAGCCTAATCAAGTGCTTGTAGCTAGTCAGGTGCCGGTCGATGATTGGCTGAAGACGCTGGTCACGCCTATTTGCATCGAAGACACTGATATCAAGCAACTGCGGAATAAATTGATCAAGATGGTCAAAGTCCGCTGGAACAACTGCGGTCGTGAGGAGCTTTCATGGGAACGCGAGCAAACTATGCATGAGGAGTTCCCCGAGCTATTCCATTGAGGTACAAGCCGTATTTTGTATCTTTTTGATTATTTGCACTGTTAGAATTTCGGGACGAAATTCATTTTAAGTGGGGGAGAATTGTAAGACCCCAAATTTCATGTGCACGCCAAAATACCAAAAATGAAAATGAATTGAAGTCAGGGAGCTAGCGCCAGGCGCTAGCGCTAGCGCCGACGGTAGTGTCTCTCAGCGGTACCGACTCAAGGCTAGCGCCAGGCGCTAGTGCTAGCGCCGGCGGTAGCGGGAAAATCATAAATTCCCCAAAATCCAACTCCTTTCTCATTTCTGTGCCATTCCTGATCTGAGAGCTGAGAGGAGAGCTGAGGGCAGAGGGCTGGGAGCAAGGAGGGAGATCTGTTGGCATTGCCCTTTCATTGTGCGAAGGGCAAATTCACGAAGGCGGCCTTGTGTGCTTGTGCCATCAGCGATTCCGTGGAGAGGGTGCTGGTTCAGCGAGTTTCCTCCTGATCAAGCTCAGTTCTATGGCACCGAAACGGCCTACGAGGGTAACGAATCTCCTCCCTAATCCTTGGACATGTACGTCCTTTGATTTGCATGTATTTCAGGAGACTTCTACTAATTAGTGGATTGGATCTTCCGGTGGGATGAAGGTATTTCCCCACAAATTGCATATAGAGTCCGGAACGGTAGTACGGGCATAAGCATGCTGTGTGAAACCCATCTGGGCAGATCGAGTCAGATTGGTGATGTTTAAAGTGCCGGAAATTATTCCGTGTACGTGCGGTGATTCGGGTCATGTGTATGGTTTTGTACAGAAAAAGGGTCCTGGAGGTGTTTCCCAGGCAATACCTGAATTTAGTAGTAGATCTGTGTTCTGTTATTATCGCCGGGCGCTAGCAATAGCGCCGACGGTAGCTCTAGGTGAGCTACCCGTGTTGTTTTCTGGAGGTGTTTTCCCAGAGGTAGCAGAACTGGGTTCTGTTACCAGTGCCGGGCAGAACTGAGTTCTATTGCTAGCGCCGGGCGCTAGCGTTAGCGCCGGCGGTAGCACCCAGCATACAGACAGTGTGTTTCAGTGCTACCTATATTCCTGGAGGCTGGATGCGTAGTAGAAAAAGTTGTGGAACTTGCAAAACCCAGCTTTTAGAGATGGGTATTAGGTGACGTTTACCCTTATCGTGATAGTGGAATCGCGGTATTTGAGCAACGAGCATAGCTGATCCAAACCCTCCCATAGTGGTGGTGAAGAGGTCGCCCCTCGGTGAACCGAGCTATGGATGAGTGCCGGAACTTCGTGTTCACGGACTAGCTCAAATTGCTTGTCTAAGTTGAAATAAGACTTAGCGTGAGGGCCTAACTCAGGGAGTATGCCAAAGTGTGCCTTGAGAGCACGAAGCAGGTGGCTTGGTATGCCTCCATTGGTGTTGTTTGCGGATATATATATATATATGTTGCTGACTCTTACTTGCAGGGAAGGAGCACCGCCGCCCCGAGTTTGGGGTGGGGTCGTTATAAATCTTGGTCAGCTATAGCTGACCGGTTACTTGTTTTCCCACCACTTGGTGGATTTGCTTATACAGGTCCCGGTGAGACTAGCGGGAGATAGCGGGCTGAATCCCCTGCTGCTGTGCTGTGCTGGCCCTTGAAGGCCATAACTTTTGTTTACCTTTTGTTCATGTGTGGCCGACCTGCGTGCCGATGTTTGGAATCCACCTTTTTGATGTAAACAAGTAATGTAACTAACTTTTTATGTATTTCATTCCTACTAGAGATGTGGACATGTTATAACTGGTTTTAAGTAAATGAAACTTATGCTTCCGTTGCGACTCTGATGCTGAGATAGTTATAGTTTTAACTGTTTAATGCTAATTTTAGTAACGCGCTCTTCTGTTCATTTCATATGGCGTGGGGTCCCGGCCGGACCTACTGTTATATGCTATGTAATAGGGAGGGTGTTACATAAACCCCTCCAAATTCTGGTGGGTGTTCCTTAGGGTCATGATATGACACATGTAAAAGTTCATCCTATTTGGGATTGAATTGGTTGGGTAATTAGTTAACTCAAGTTTGGTCAAACTAGGTCAAATTAGGCCAAAAGTGCACATGATTGAATTAAGGGGTAAACCTTCAGCCAAATGTTATGAAACTCTGGTCACTGGTTTAGAATTACCTAAAGCACCTCCTTTAGTGGTTTGGGGTGGTTTAGGGTGGATGTGCCCTAGAACCCTAGTTCTAATCCCTAGGGTTGCACTTTGAGCCTTGTGAAGGACATAAGGTCACATGTCCTTGAATGGTCATGAAACTGGGTAGATAAGTTCATAGTGTGTAATTATGCCCTAAAAAATTTTATGAGAATTATAGGAACACTTGTCCCCTCTGAATTAGGTTATAACTTTTTAGGAAACTTTCTTATAAGAGAAATTTACATGCTCAATTTACCTTGGATGTTGATGAAAGTTTGGCAGAGTACATAAGATTATGATATAGACCTCTGGTAATTTTTCTGTAATTTTTGAATTGATTTAATTAGTACTTCATTCACAAGTCATCTATTTTGTCTTAAGATTATGATAAACAAATGAGGGCCAAATATTCCCTGAAAAATTGTGAAACTTGGTGATAGGACATTTTAGGGCATTAGAAAGCTTTGTGAATTTTTGTATAATTTTTGAATTTGTTTATCAGTAGGTTACTTCTTAATTTTCCCTAGTATGAGTTTACTTGCAATATTTATTTATGTGACTAAATAGTTCTGATAAATTCTGAAACTTAGTCAGTAAACTTTACTCATCATTATAGAGGTCTGGTAATTTTCCCATAATTTTTGGACAAGTATTTTTGGTGGTTCGTTCTTTAACTCACAATATTGGAAAATTACTTATTAATTTAATTAGAGGTCAAAACCTTACTGTAAAATTGTGATATTCTGTATATATAGTGTTGGGAACAATGCCCTACAATGTTCCTGATTTGAATAAGTGCTGAGCTCAATGATAAGTGCAAGTTGTATTTAATGTTCCATTTAGTTCATGCTTGCAGAGATCGACAATATGTCGAGTACTTTAGTTAATTCAGTAAGTACTATATCGTCGAGAAGAAGGAAATGTCGTCGACAAAGTATGCTTGTCGTCATGATGATGAGCAAAGCAAATACTGAGACTTGGCGTGTCGTCGAACGCAGAAGGAAGATCGTCGAACTCAGAAGGAAGATCGTCGACCGCTGAGACTTGGCGTGTTCGTCGAACAAAGAAGGAAGATCATCGAACACTGAGACTTGGCGAGTTAGTCGAACGCTGAGACTTGGCAAGATCGTTGAACGCAGAAGAATGAAGCTCGTCGAACGCAGAATGTTGTTCATCGAACGAAGATTGCCGTTCGTCGAACGCAGAGAAGAATGAAGATAAAAGGAATAAATGTCGTCGAGAAGATGCAACATCGTCGACATCGACAAAGAAGCCTTATCACTGAAAAGGCTAAGAATGACTAATGGCGTAGGACATCGTCGTAAAGAAGGCAGGTCGTCGAGAAGACTGAAGAAGGACAGCTGAAGACAAGCAGTTGTTAAAGTATGATCTGTCGACCTGTTATCACTCATGTCGTCGAGAGAACAACGAGATTATGACGACAGTCTGCAATATAGAAGATCACGAAGACACAATCAGAGATAGCATATCGTCGTATATGCAGAAGCACCAGAATGTCTCGTATCGTCGAGATACCAGCATCAGAGGAAGAAGCAAGAAGAATTGAAGATCTACCAAGGCATAAGGGATCGATAAAGACCTGTCGTCGAGATATTGTCCATGTCGTCGTAACAATGGAAATATCGTCGAGACAGATTCAAATGTTGCGGACGCGCTGTCAGCATTTAATGCTGCCTCCTGATTGTCCAATCAGCTCGTGCTTTTAAGGAATGTGCGTCTGAAATTAAAGGACATAACATGTGACCGTTATGCGGCTCATCTGTCCTATAAAAGGGAACAATGATGCCCTATAAAAGAAGTCTTCCAAAATAGAGAAAATAAAAGAAAAAGAATCCCGCCGCTACTCTTCAATAGAATAGTAATTTTCAGCGGAGAAGAAGAAGATCAATAGAGAACAAACATCAAGTGTTCTCTGAAGAATCAGTCATCTCCATCGACTGAAAAAGTAGCCGATCAACATCAGGCAAAAGAAGAGGAGGCTGAAGAAGATCCAGTGCTGAAACTCCAAATCAAGAAGCATCTTCTTCAACCTAAAGAAGTCGATCTTCATTAGGCTAAGTTGCCAATCTTCATCCGGTAGAAGAAGCAGTTATTTTTACTGTAATCTCTTGTAAGGCTTGTGGGCCTATTTGTCTAGCTTTAAGGCTAGAGAGCTGTGAGGCTTGAGGGCCAGGGCAGTGGACTTGCGGGTCCGACACCGTCTAGCTTGAGGGATAGAGAGCTGTGAGGCTTGAGGGCTAGGGCAGTGGACTTGCGGGTCCGATCTTGTCGAGCTTGAGGGCTCGGGCACAGTAGGGGCTTGCGGGCCTAGGCTGTAGGCACAAGACTTGCGGGTCTGTGTTGTGTAGGTCTTGAGGGCCTGAGTGTCGAGCTTGCGGGCTCGGGGGCAGTAAAGGCTTGCGGGCCTAGGCTGTTGGAATTGCGGGTCTGTGGTGTAAGGCTTGAGGGCCTGAAGTTTTTGGCGGCGTTTGCCGAGCCTAGCACACTGCTAGGTAGGCGTAGAGGGAAAGAGGACTACTCAAGATACCCTGTCTTGAGGAACCTATATAAGTTCCTGTGTGTTTTCTGTGTTATGCTTTATAACTTATAGATCTACTAATCAGAATTCAAGAACACCTAAAGGGGATAAAATAATTTGAAAAACCTATTCACCCCCCTCTAGGTGATAAGTCGACACCTAATAATGAACAAGTGGTATCAGAGCTAGGTTGTCCAAAGAAAAGATTAACAGCTTGAACAGATCTGCCATTGGGTGTCCAAGCATCATAGCTATGGAGTCAAGAATAGCTATCTGTTCCAGGGAGAACTTTGCCCTTTGAAAAGTTAGAGCAAGAGTTTTCATGGAAGCAATGGATCCTAGAATGTTCCAAATTGTTCAAGAAGGGTCTTATGTTCCTAAGACAATTTCCAAGAAAATGATTGAAGATGAGATCATCCTAGTCAACTTAGACAAGAAGGCCCAGGGCATTATAGGTGATGCAGTTGATACTCCCATACTCCAGAAACTGATCCACTGCACTACAGCTAAGTAGATGTGGAAATCTCTAACAATCCTTATGGAAGGATCAGAAGAAGAAAGAAGCAAAGCAGCTAAGGAGAAAGTCAGAACATTGAGTGATAGTGACTCAAGCTGTTCAGACTCAGAAGAGAAGACTCAGTTTGGATTGACTGTCCTATCTAAGTCAGAGGAAGAAGTCCAGGATGAAGTCTCACCTTAACAAGTATGCATAAGAGCTCCTCTATTTACCTCAGACTCAGAATCAAAGACGAGCTCATCTGGCAATGATGACTTGTCCAAGTCATACAATGATCTCTTAGAAGATGTCAAGATGCTCAAGATGCTGTGCAAGAAGCAGGATGCAAAGATGTCCTCTCTTCAAGCAAGAAATCTTGATCTCTCAGAGAAAGCATAAAGGCTAACTCTAGAGAATGTAGAGTTTTTTTCAACTCACAAAGGACTTCAAGGCAAGCTCCAACTTTGACTTGATAGACAAATTTGGGAAAGCTCTGAAGGCATTGATTGAGAGCAAGGAGCTGTGCTGTTCACTAACCAGAGAAGTAGTTCTTCTGAAGAAGGACAAATTTCAGCCCAAAGTCCTGAAATCTAAAAATGACAACATCAGAAGGGTGGAGAGTAAACTCCCCTTTGTAGTAAAGCCCGTGACAAGCTCCTCCAAACCAGAGACTCCTCTACTGGTAAATGGTTGTTGCCCCACTCAGAGAAGGGAGCAGGGATGCTTCAAGAAAGACAGATCAGGCAAACCCTGTGGGAAGATGGCTAGCTTGAGGAAGGTAATCTCACCGTCCAACAAGAATGCTGGGCAATCCAATCTTGGGTATTTCAAGATTGGGAGCTCCACAAGTGGAGCAAAGAACATGCCAAAAACCACAAAGGTACCTCAGGAAGTTATGAGGAGTCAGAAATTTGCTGAGCCCAGAGAAGAGAAGAAATCCTTAAAGAAGACTGACTCCAGATGGAAAATAGTGAATGATGACAGCAAACATCACATCTACCATCAGCACAGTTCACCTTCTTTGCTTCATTCATTTGTTCACACACAAAGAACTCCTGCTCATACAGTCAGCCAAAAAAGAAGATATAATAGGTATGAATGTTGGTGCTGTGGAAAGACAGGGCACTTTGCAAATGATTGTTGGTACAATCCAACTGCTCCAAGGGTAACAAATGCTATACTTGCAAACAATGTCTTTCACAATCACTATGCATATCCGAGGGCAGTTATATCCAGTATGCCTGTCAAAGCTAACAATTTCCTAGGACCCAAATTCAATTGGGTTCCTAAGGACTTGTAATCTTATTTTGTAGGTAGTCCAAGTGCCCACCAGAAGCAAATCTGGGCCTTGGACAAGGTGGCCGTTCTAACCCATAGGCAGAATAGCAAAGTCTATTTACTAACAAAACTGATGCATGTATCTTACTAAAAGAGGGCTAAAAGCTGCATAGGGTTGGTGTCAAAGGAAAACTCCCAAGCAGGGCGAACGAATGCCTTAGGTAGACATATAAGGAAGAATTGACTCGTCGATACAAGAAGTTGTTACGATGACAAAGATTCGAGCTGGGAGGATGCGTATCAAGGATCATTTCGACAACAATAACCGCACCGACAAAATATAATCGAGCTATTTATATCGGGATTAGATGGGTCCATCGGAGTCGCCTGATCGTTTTTTAAGGCACGCGCCTCTTCACCTACCGATACTATAAATAGAGTGAATGCTCGAAAATAAAAATTACGCTATCATTTGCCCTAAGCCGTTCCGTCGACAAACCCTCGCCTACTTTGTCGTGCTGCCTTCTCTTTCACTCCGAATCAATGGCTCCCAAGAAAGAAAAAGTGATCTCAGGTTGTGAACTTCAGCGAGGAGGTTTCAATGCCTGCTCCGACGAAATAAGATCAGTAATAGGATTGCTGGAGGCATCGAGACTAGAATATGTCCTATGTGAACCCTCGGTTCTTCTCCACCGGGAATTAGGTGAGTTCTTTGCCGAAGCAAAACTCGACCACACTAAATCACAGATAAAGTCCATGGTGGGAGGCAGGAAAGTCAAGATATCTGCGAAAAGCCTTGGAAAAGCACTGAATCTGCCACGAATCCAAGGGGGGAGGAAGAAGAAGAGCTGACTTCGGAGAATGTGTCCGCGAGCTACACCTGGTGCGGCCACACAAGGAAGGCCTACGAGTCCATTAAGAGAGCGGAATTCAATAAGAAGGGGAAGTTGATGGCCGACATCGTCGGCAAAGTTCTGCTATGCAAACCTGGGTCTCATGACCGAATCTCAAAGGACATGTTTGTTGTCATGGCTCGGATAATTCACACTAAAAAGACCAACTGGAGTGAGTTCCTCTTCCAGAGAATGAAGAACACCCTGAAGTCCCCCTCCTACGGAAGAATACTGTCCCTCTACTTGCTAAACACCCAGGGGAAGTACTGAATAAGAAAATGGGAGTGTCTCTACACTACTCCAAGCGTCTGGATGCAAAAATGCTAGATCGATGGGATAGGTCTATCCCCAAACCATCATCTAATGTCCAGCCTGCTCCAAAGAAACATGCATCTCAAACAGACCACTTGGAAAAAGAAGATTCATCCAGCAGCTCTGATGACATACCACCACCCCCACAAATCCCTGGTACAACTGAGGGGGAGACTTCCACCCAAAGGAATTATCCAGAAACTGTACCAGAACCTGCTCCCACAGAGGTTATTGAAGAAAATAGTAACCCCAACTTAGGGAGTGTTCCTGCTGAGGGGGAGTCCCAACTTGGGAGTTCAGCCCAAGACGCAGAGATGTTTGATGGGGAGCTCCAGGCGGGAGGCTCAGCTCAAGGTGATGCACAAGTTGAGGGGGAGACCCCACAAGGGAACTCTGCCCTAGAGGATCAAGGCAATGTGCCTGACCCCATGGAAGACCTCACTCTCTCAGACGACAGAGAACTAATAGTAGCGAGTAAGATTGTGCTCATATCTCCATGTGAGACACTGCTAGAAAATGTCAAGGGGAAGGCTAAGGCAACTGCACACCTCAGTGAAGAATCATCTGCAAGTATCTCTGAAGGAATTCCACTGGAAAGAGAAGAGGAAGATGAACAAATTGCTGAGCCATCCTCTGCTCAGTCAGGTTCTCTTTTCCACATGATGTCAATCCTGCTACATGCTCAGCTCAAACAACTAGAGCAATTCATAGTAAAAACTGTGGATAATCTAAGGGAAGAAATGAAGGGCGAGATCCAGAAAGTGAAGAAGGACATACTCCACCTCAACAGCCAGTGCGCTCACTTCTACACACTGACAGCTCCGGCCATAGAGAAGATGAGCGAGGAAGTAAACAAAGTGGGACATCAAACCCACAAAATCCTGAAAAAGCAAGGCACATTCTCAGACAATGTGTACTATGGTTTTAAGCAAATAGAGACAGATGCTGCAAATAACAGAAATAAAATTCTGAATAAGGTCAATGAGAACGCTCATACCTTAGATACCCATCTGCTTGAAATAAACAACAATTTGGATGTGTCTGAACAAAACTTGCATGAAAAGCTGAATCTAGTCAGAGAAGGACTTGAGGAAAGGGTAATTGAACAAGCCCTAAAGGGGGAGAAGGAAATAATAAACGCCAGTTCACATCAAGCGATGTGGATAACAAATCAAATAAAGCAGACAATGAAGCAACCCCCATCACTATATGAAGCTGCCAATCCTTCTGCAAGCACTGACTCAGATGAGTATGGAATAGAGTTTGGAGAATCAGCAACCTCCAGAAAAAGAAAGAGAATTCAGAGCAGCTAGTATCGACAAAAGAGACTGAGGGAAATTGAGCTAGATCCACAATCAGGAAGGTGGAGTCCTGTCTCAAGAGAAATAATAACTGAATCATGGATTCAGTTTGGATATCCTCAGGAGGACTATCTGAGGACATACCAGTCAGCTGAATGGCAGAAACATCTGAAGCAGCTGGAGAGGAGGAAGAATCACAAGCTAGCATTCCCACAAGGTCCTCCTCCCTCTCCTAAGAAGATTCCCCTGCCCATCAACTACCATCAGAGGCAAAGGCATAAAACCAAAGGGGCAAGCAACAACAGACGCTGATGGGGCAACAAATTGAAATCTTAATTTATTTTGTTGGGGCAAATGAATGCTAATGTTTATTCTTGAACATTTAATCTATTTATATGCTTGAATAACATTTCATCTATTTATATGATTGCTGCTTTAAGTGTGATGTTACTATCTGAAATGATATATCTTTTCATGAGTGGCATTTATCATTGAGGTAAGTTAGGACTTCTTCAAATAGGGGGAGATTATTGGGAACAGTACCCTACAATGTTCCTGATTTGAAGAAGTGCTCAGCTCAATGATAAGTGCAAGTTGTATTTAATGTTCCATTTAGTTCATGCTTGTAGAGATCGACAATATGTCGAGTACTTTAGTTAATTCAGTAAGTACTATATCGTCGAGAAGAAGGAAATGTCGTCGACAAAGTATGCTTGTCGTCATGATGATGAGCAAAGCAAATGCTGAGACTTGGCGTGTTCGTCGAACGCAGAAGAAAGATCGTCAAACTCAGAAGGAAGATTGTCGACCGCTGAGACTTGGCGTGTTCGTCGAATGAAGAAGGAAGATCGTCGAACACTGAGACTTGGCGAGTTAGTCGAACGCTAAGATTTGGCAAGATCGTCGAACGCAGAAGAATGAAGCTCGTCGAACGCAGAATGCTGTTCGTCGAACAAAGATTGCCGTTCGTCGAACGCAGAGAAGAATGAAGACAAAAGGAAGAAATGTCGTCGAGAAGATGCAACATCGTCGACATCGACAAAGAAGCCTTGTCGCTGAAAAGGCTAAGTATGACTGATGGCGTAGGACATCGTCGTAAAGAAGGCAGGTCGTCGAGAAGACTGAAGAAGAACAGCTGAATACAAGCAGTTGTTAAAGTATGATCTGTCGACACGTTATCACTCATGTCGTCGAGAGAACAACGAGATTACGACGACAGTCTGCGAGAAAGATCATGACGATATAGTCAGAGATAGCATATCATCGTATGTGCAAAAGCGCCAGAATGTCTCGTATCGTCGAGATACCAGCATCAGAGGAAGAAGCAAGAAGAATTGAAGATCTACCAAGGCGTAAGGGATCGACAAAGACCTGTTGTCGAGATATTGTCCATGTCGTTGTAACAATGGAAATATCATCGAGAGAGATTCAAATGTTCCAGATGCGCTGTCATCATTTAATGTCGCTGCCTGATTGTCCAATCAGCGCGTGCTTTTAAGGAACGTGCCTCTGACATTAAAGGACATAACATGTGACCGTTATGCGGCTCATCTGTCCTATAAAAGGGAATAATGATGCCCTAGAAAAGAAGTCTTCCAAAATAGAGAAAATAAACGAAAAAGAATCCCGCCGCTACTCTTCAATAGAACAGTAATTTTCAGCGGAGAAGAAGAAGATCAAGTAGAGAACAAGCATCAAGTGTTCTCTGAAGAATCAGTCATCTCCATCGACTGAAAAAGTAGCCGATCAACATCAGGCAAAAGAAGAGGAGGCTGAAGAAGATCCAGGGCTGAAACTCCAAATCAAGAAGCATCTTCTTCAACCTAAAGAAGCCGATCTTCATCAGGCTAAGTTGTCAATCTTCATCCAACAGAAGAAGCAATTATTTTTACTGTAATCTCTTGTAAGGCTTGCAGTCCTATTTGTCTAGCTTGAGGGCTGTAGAGCTGTGAGGCTTGAGGGCCAGGGCAGTGGACTTGCGGGTCCGACACCGTCTAGCTTGAGGGCTGGAGAGCTGTGAGGCTTGAGGGCCAGGGCAGTGGACTTGAGGGTCCGATCTTGTCGAGCTTGAGGGCTCGGGCGCAGTAGGGGCTTGCGGGCCTAGGCTGTAGTCACAGGACTTGCGGGTCTGTGTTGTGTAGGGCTTGAGGGACTGAGTGTCGAGCTTGCGGGCTCAGGGGAAGTAGAGGCTTGCAGGCCTATGCTGTTGGACTTGCGGGTCCGTGGTGTAAGGCTTGAGGCCCTGAAGTTTTTGGCGGCATTTGCCGAGCCTAGCACACTGCTAGGTAGGCTCAGAGAGAAAGAGGACTACTCAAGACACCCTGTCTTGAGGAACCTCTATAAGTTCCTTTGTGTTTTCTGTGTTATGCTTTATAACTTATAGATCTACTAATCAGAATTCAAGAACACATAAAGGGGATAAAATAATTTGAAAAACTTATTCACCCCCCTCTAGGTGATAAGTCGACACCCAATAATCAACATATAGTTATTTTGGTATCATTGAATTTCCGTAATTTTGTGAAGCTCATACCATAAGAAGACCATATACTTCATGTTTAAATTCATACTTGGCCAATGTTGGAGAAATTATTATAAATGACAATTAAATAAGAAAAAAATATGATTCTCTGGATTTATTCTTATAACATCAAGATAGACTCCCAGTAATAATATTGGGTCATGTGGAGGAATATAGGGAGTACCTCCTCTCTTACAACTCATGTAGTTCATATTGGTCTGCGTATTGTAGAAACCGTAGACTTGAGTAAAATGATTGATAGAGAAATTCGTGTTCTCCAATCTATACTCGATTAAGGCAAGTGTACCTATCGAAATATAGCATAGGATATAAAGAATATCAAGGTCTTATTAAAACTCGGGTCTGTCGAGTACTTCTACTTTGGCAAAACAACTATTATTTTATCGGAAGGAAATTTCAAGAGAAATGTATTATATTTTAAACTAAAATAAAGAAAAGAAAACTAACTTGATCAAAACAAACTTCGAAATGAAATATAAAAGATAAATATAACTTTCTAATCCGATCCTTTACCGTGGAGATTCCCGAAATATGAACGCACCTCTCTCGAGGAATACGCCCAACTGAGATTAGGTTGATCGACCGAACTCTCGTTCTACAATCGAAACCCCTAAAACTCCCTTTAACGAGGTGAATCGCGATATAGGATTTGACTCCTATCCAGAAGATTTTCGTCATCCTCTCTCGAGGGTTGCGATCAACTCTTTTTATTCGTGAGCGATCAATTCGTACGCATGAGCCTCTCGGCTAACTAGAATACAAAATCAGATACGAAAGTCCACACATCGACATATGAACCCGATATTAATCACAAATAAATCGTAGGTGGAAAAGAACGATTATAAAGAGAGAGATAATTTCACTCAACGTTCGCAATGATCAAGACTAAATTAATATTATAACTACTTGCTATGAAATTAAAAGGGCATGAAAAATAAACAGAAATATGAACGAGACATTGCTGGAAATTAAACTAAATTATCATTTCATATTGAAAAAGAGAATACATGAAATACGAGCATTGCTTAAGATAAAATAACATGAAATAAAACTAACTTGAAATAAAGATACAGAAAATGGAAGAGCAAACCTGCCCATTTGGGCAGGGGAAAAGAGCCCCTCAAAACTTCTAACTTTTTATCTCCAGTCTCTTAATACTTCACCCCCCTCCCCCCGTATCTTGAAGTCATTCTCCTTTTATAGATGAAGGAGGGGGAAGATGAAATGACAACACACATGGAGGGAGATTAAAGACAATTTTTAATTCAGCAGATGTGGACCGGCTGAATTGATATAAATTGTCTGTCTTGATTTAAATTGGATGAGAAACGGCTGCATAAAGAGGAGTTGAAGTGGGTTTTTTTGCCGATTATGCATGCATGAAGAGGAATTGTACGGGCTCTTGGAAATAAATATGGGAGTGTGGTGGAAATTCAAAGGTGGCTGCGACATGCAAAGGTGGCGGCGACATGCAAAGGTGGAGGCGACATGCAAAGTGGCGGTGATGGCGTTGTGCGACTTGGACTTGTGCAGCATGAGCTTGCGGAGTTGGCGAAGATGGCGTCGCGGCGAGTGTAGCTTTGACTAGGCGCGCAACCATGTTGCATGGATTGGCGAAGATGGCGCGGCAAAGCGGAGTTAATTTCTTGGACTGGTGTAGCTTGGAAGATGGTGCGGCGAAGCGGACGTTGCGGCGACATGAAATTATTTAGACTTATGCGGCTCGAACGGGCGCGGCTAACGTGGCAACTCAAGCAAATACATCATTCTCCAACTTAGGAGCACGACCGCAACATTATTCCTACAAAATAGAATTAAAAGATAAATTAGTGGACAAAATATAAAAGAAAGGATTTATAATGAAAAAATACATAATTTAATATTAATTTATATTAAATATTAAACTAAATTATATACTAAAAATAAGCATAATTTCTACTTATCAATGATGACCATTAGATGAGAATGGAATATAGATGGTGTACCGAATCTGGTTGAGAAGATGTGAGGTCACAATTAGGAGTCTATATGTTGAGTGTACCCGTTAAGTTAGGGGTTAAGGTTGCGCCCGGGATTGACAAAAGATCGTCTTTCCCTTAGAAGGTCAAACAATGATTAGGGTTAATCCAAGTGAAATGATAAGAGGGGTATTCTTATGGGTAGTTACCAATAACATTAAGTGCCTTGGAAAGAGGGAGCTTTGGGGTGTCATCCCATCATAGCTGCTAGTACCGCTGCGAGCCCCTCACAGGGTAGTCCTCGGGAAGTCCATGGTTAACCCTAAATTATAAGAATAAGTTGATGTTCAAGATTAACTTAATAATACACACACCTACACCCCGTGGTTACGGGAGGTTAGTTAGGTTTGGACTTACGAGCGGTAGGCTCGGTGGTTGTTGGCATAGACGGGTTAGTCCGGCGAGCCGGTGGCTCGAAAGGTTATTGTGACAGACAGGTTAGTCTGGGGAGCATATGGCTCGGGATATAGTAGAACTCATAAATGTATGTGCATAAGGTGGCGGGTCTTTAGTGTTGACGGTCGTCCCACCGACGTCGATACTTTGGCTCGGTAAGTGTGGATAACACTTTACCAAGAAAAGTCTGGTGGACTGGCCAACAAGAGTACGCATGAGCTCCGCTGTTGTGTTCTTAGCGTTGAGGCGTACGATTAGTCTAGGTTAGGTAGTGCAGATACATACCTAGAGGTGGGTGAGGCCCAACCCTCCACTTCCGTTTGCCACTACAGGAGTATCCTGTGAGTTTTGCTAGCTCCAAAAAGGGGGAACTAAACGTCTATGCATATATAGTCGTAGTGTGTGAGTTGCGCTGTATGAACATAGCATTAAACTGCATACCTTGCATGACATAGCATAAACATTGCATTTCAACCACTACCCCTATCGTATAAATTGGTTATGGTACTTTTTATACTTTAGGCCCTGCTAAACGACCCCTTGGTCTATAGGTTTGTATGGACATTCCTATAAATCAAGGCTACTCTTCCTTATTACTCTCCTTTGTTACTGCTTACTTACTACTGCTTTACCTGTTATTGCTTACTCACTGTACTATATGATGCATAATGGTAGAACTTCCTGTAGTTAGACCCACCGTTACCTGCTATTGTTTATACTCCTTGCTGTACTCCACTTCATTCCCCCCGCTCGGTGCCTAGGAGTCACCGGGGGAGGAGTGGGGGATTGGCTTAGTCTTTTGACTAACAGTTGGTGGACCTTATCATTTTCGGGGACCGAGGAGACGCAGCAGCACCAGAGGCCGGTGTAGATGGAGGCGAGATAGTCTAGCACGGGAGCACCGAAGATAGGATCCGTGAGTGTTCTATTAGTTTTGCTTCCGCGAGAGAACTTGTAGTGAGGAATTGATGTATCAGGCAGGAGCTCTTTTTATTGTTGTCATATTTTATTCAGTTACTTTTTGTGGACCTCTTTATTCAGATATTATATTCATGTGACGTGGATTTGATTTCTAGTTAATCAAATGTACTACTTTTCTTCTGTGGTAATCGATATGGCCGGCAGGATCAGCGTTTTGTAGTGGCGACCTTCCCGAGTGATGGTGTCACCGCAAAGCGACTGTTCTTGGCATAAGACCCGGGTTTAAAAAAAAGGGGTCTTACACTATATGAGTGGAAGCAATATCTCACATGGCTCAATGAAGTCTATGATGCATAAAAGAAGCAATTCCTTCATCATCTGATTCATTAACTTAGTCTGGACATCAGTGTAAGGATGGAGAGTTGTGATAAAAGAAGTATGGTACCTAAATATACATGCACATTTCTCCACTCCCGTGATGTTAAACTTCCATCTCGATATGATATGATCATCTATGACACACCATGATACTAAACTATCTGCTCCACAAATTATCGTACAAGGACGTCCACATCATCTTCTTGTAGGTTTAGAATGAACCGAACAACCTTGGTCAGTTTGTCGATGACTACCCAGACCGAATCACTTCCCGAATGAGAGCGAGGTTATAACATCTTGCCCATATAAATGATATAACAGTAGGTCCGTCCGGAACCCCGTGCCATATCGAGCATATAAGCTATACGTTTATAAAGGTGATAACCAGAAAAACAACGCATAATAAAGTATCAAAAGCTAGTGGAAGCATTTTATTTAAAAACATGAATGTCCACAACACTAAGAATGAAGAAATGACAAGTGTATTGGCCTTAAGGGCCAGCTCAGCATTGGGCTCTTCGCCCGCTACTTCCTAAAAAAAGCTTTAACATGATTTACATACATCGGCAAGCAGACCGACAATACATGAAAAGCTATAAATAGGTTCGACATTGGCCTTCAAGGTATATATATGTATATATATATTTGTATATATATATATGTATATATCAAATAGAAAGTGCAACTACTCTAAGCAGAGTGAAGCTTCAAGCACAATTAATCTTCTAGGTTGAGCTTCAAAATAAAGTGAACCTAGGTATGCACATAATGTTGGTTAGTTTGCCCGAATGTTCCTTCAACCGCCTAAACAATTCCGCATGAGGCTAACATCACAAACACAAACGTTGGTATGCATGACCACACATTTAATGCTTTCAAGGCATGTTTAGGTGTCCACTCGCAAGAGTATGACCACCAATCCAAGTATTGCAAACTCAGATTTTGTTCGAACATTGCAAATAAGTAAGCTCGGCTTAGTCTCTCCCATGATAACCACATTCAAGATAATTTCCCTCGTGTTGAACAACATGGTGTGTGTTCGGTTCAGATACTGCCCTTGTTCAAGACATTGTTTAGCCAAATGTGGCGGGGGAACAACTTTACCTTGGCCTGTTCTCGATTAACCAAAAGCACGCTACGCACCTAATCCACTCGAGAGGACTTAGGTTTCACGATCACACCAGATATGTGGAGAAGGTTTGCATTCTCAACGGGATTGATTTGAAGAAGGTGGAGACCTTCTCTTCCCTAAAGAGTAGATGTTTCAGCGATCCTGAGATTCAGAGCAGCTGTTATGGATCCAGATTTGTTATTAACTGTTCTTCCCTCTCGATTTCAGCAAACTGCAAGTATACCTTTTTTACCTTTTTTTATTCAGCAAACTACAAGTGTTACTACCTATTTTGTGATCCAGATTATTGATCCAGGTTTTTGTTATCGATACAACAACATGTTATTTCATGATTTCAGCAGCATGTTATTGTTACTACACCGCACAACTGTTCTACTAAACAGTTTAAACTGTTTCTTCGTTTGAAACATCACTGTAAACAATTTCTCAAATTCTATCACCACTCTGCAAAATAGCTGATTATTCCACCACTGCATCACCAGTCGCTGCAACTGGGCCAAACCGAGCCTAAGACTTTGTTTGAGATGGTGGTGGGAAAAGCTGTATTCCCACCACCATCATTTTGTTAGGCTTTTTTTTAGGTTTTTCAGATCTCTAGACTCCCAAGTGTGCTCGTTGTGCCTATGGTTGGATTGCAACACTTTAACCAAATGAACCTTCTTACTACGCTACGCAACTACATGATCTCCTCATCAACAATACAAACAGGCTCCACAAGAATAGATTTGTTAGGTTCTACTAGGCTTGATGGGACATGCATGTGCTGATCTAGCCTGAGTAGTTCTCGTCGCAGTGATGGTACATGGAAAATGTTGTGGAGATGCCCAGCTCCCGTGGTAACTCCAAATGATAAGCACGACATCTAATGCCCTTAGTGATGGTATAAGGCCCTATATACTTTAGACCGAGCTTATGTCATCCCCATACTCCAGAAACACCATGCATCGGCCTAACCTTCAAGAACACCTTGTCTTCGACGGAGAATTCCACCATACGGTGTTTCACATCAAAGTACTTGGCTTGATGACTCTGAGCCTCAAGCATCCTCTCCCTGATCAGTCTGATCATGACATCGGTGTCATTAATGTACTGTACTCCCAGAACCTCTGATTCCTCATCCTGTACCCAAGATAGAGGTGCCCTACATCTCCTGCCGTTTAGAACCTCATACAGTGCCATGTTAATGTTGGCTTGGTGACTGCTGTTGTATGAGAACTATATGAGTGGAAACAATCTCTCACATGGCTCGTAGAAGTCTATGATGCATAAACGAAGCAAATCCTTCATCATCTGATTCATTTATTTAGTCTAGCCATCAGTCTAAGGATGGAGAGTTGTGATAAAAGAAAGTATGTTACCTAAATATACACACATGTTTCTCCACTCCCGAGATGTTAAACTTCCATCTCGATTTGATACGATCATCTATGACACACCATGATACTAAACTATCTGCTCCATAAATTATCGTACAATGATGTCCACATGATCCCCTTACCGGTTTGGAATGAACCGAGCAACCTTGGTCAGTTTGTCGATGACTACCCAGACCGAATCACTTCCCGAACGAGAGTGAGGTTATAACACCTTGCCCATACAAATGATATAATAGTAGGTCCGTCCGGGACCCCGTGCCATATCGAGCATATAAGCTATACATTTATAAAGGTGATAACCAGAAAAACAACGCACAACAGAGTATCAAAAGCTAGTGGAAGCATTTTATTTATAAACATGAATGTCCACAACACTAGGAATGAAGAAACAAGTGTATTGGCCTTAAGGGCCAGCTCAACATTGGGCTCTTTGCCCGCTACTTCCTAAAAAATGATTTAACATGATTTACATACATCGGTACGTAGACCGACAATACATGAAAAGCTATAAAAAGGTTCGGCATTGGCCTTCAAGGCCAGCTCAGCATTCATATATATGTATATATATATGTATATGTATATATACGTATATATATGAATATATATACATATATATATACATATACATATATATACATATATATATACATATATATACATATATGTATCTATATATATGTATGTATATATATATATACATACATATATAGATACATATATATATGTATATATATGTAAATATGTATATATATATATGTATATATATATGTATATATATATGTATATGTATATATGTATATATCAAATAGAAAGTGCAACTACTCTAAGCAGAGTGAAGTTTCAAGAACAGTCAATCTTCTTGGCCGAGCTTCAAAATAAGGTGAACCTATGTATGCACATAATGTTGGTTAGTTTGCCTGAATGTTCCTTCAACCGCCTACACAATTCTGCATGAGGCTAACATCACAAACACAAACGTTGGTACACATGACCACAAATTTCATGCTCTCAAGGCATGTTTAGGTGTCCACTCGCATGAGTATTGTTGGAGTTGGGGAACACTTCTGGTCACCGTTCGTCGAACGGCGTTCGACGAACGGAGAAGAGGTAGTCGAACTCCGCCTGCGCTTAACGAACGGAGAAGGGTTCGTCGAACGACGTTCGACAATCGGAGAAGGGTTAGTCGAACTTTGCCTGCGTTCGACTAACGGGTCCTTGATTACTCCCGCCTCAGAGTTCGTCGAACGGGAGAGGCCTGCGTCCAACGATCGAGGTCTGCGTTCGACGCTCGACGCCTGGTTTTCATGCCGTCTCAGCGGATGTTGCTGAACTGGTCTCAGTGGATATACATGCCGTCTCAGCGGATGTTGCTGAACTGGTCTCATCGGATATACATGCCGTCTCAGCGGATGTTGCTGAACTGGTCTCAGCGGATTTACATGCCGTCTCAGCGGTTGTTGTTGAACCGGTCTCAGCGGATGTTGTTCTGAGCCCGGTTTGGCGCCCTATTTAAAGGGTGCGTAACCCTGGATTAGGGTTAAGTTCATTAAGCCCAAGTGAGTGCAATAGTGTTTTTGCGCGGTATTCCTTGGCGGTGGTTCCTCTGTTCTTGTCTGAAGAGGGTTAAGTGAGGTAGGGTCAGATTTGATCCTTGTAACCTTGTAAGCTGTAATCCATCTTGGTGAATAGAACAAAGAGAAGAGGAAGGGGAGAGGGGACGTAGCCCGGATTGGGGTGAACCTCTGTACATCTGTGTGTCTTCTGTGTTTTCCTGCATTTTGTGTTTTGATTTCCTTCGAATTTCTCGTCTCGGCACACCGTATTTTCATTACATTTGGTATGAGAGCGAGGTTCTTGATCCTGGAAATGGGTTCTGGTGGCGTGTAACATCCCCCAAACAACTAGACCCTTAGAGTGGTTTTGTCATGACTAGGTCATGACAAAACCCTAGGAAGCTTGAAGAGACCACTTGGCCTTAGGCTTGAAGGAGAAGAGCACCTTCGTCTGCAAATATCAATTTCCAGTTACCAAGCTTAGGGTTGGACTTTAGGGCCTCACCTTGACCCTTTGACCCCACCATGGCACACCTAACCCTTTGTAGGGTCCCTTAGAGCATCTAGGACCCATTGGGGTCAACCAAAGAGGCCAAATTTGACCAAAGTCAACCCTAACCTTAAATTGGTCAAAGTAGCCTAATTAGGGTCAATTGGCCTCCACCATGCCAAATTGACCTTTTCCCTACCCTTTTAAGGTTATTAGGGACCTAATGGACTAAAATCCCCCATCATGGGGCCACCAAATTGGCCAATTTGACCTAAGTCAACTCTAGCCCTATTTTGGTCAAATTGCCCTATTGTGGGTCAATTGGCCTCCACCTTGCCAAATTGACCGTACCTAGACCTTCCTAACCCTTAGGGGAGTGCAATGGGTCACTAGCCACCCATTGGGGCCAACCCAAATGGTCAAATTGACCAAAGTCAACTCCCCCCTAAATTTAGGTCAAAATGACCTATTTTGATCTAATCAAGCCCAATCTACTTGGGCTAAGCCCAATTGGAGTAGCCCATTAGTCTAGGAGGCTGAGAATTACTCAAAGATCCATCCAATTTCTGTAAATGATGATTAGGAGAGAGAAACCCCATTTTCCCCAAAAATGGTGGAGAGAGAAAGAGAGAAATAATGGCCATTCATGGCTTGGGAGGCCAAAGGCTTCCTCTCTTCACCTCCCATGGCTTGGTACTTTCCCCCTAATTAATTTGGAGGAGTTTAATAGCCAGGGCCGGCCACAAGGGGGCTGAATTTGGAATATTTTCATGGTGGCCGAAAATAGCTTTAATGGCCATTCATGGCAAATGGAGGTTACACAATCCCTCTCCCTCAATTAAGCTCTCTATCATCTTCAAAAGACTGAGAGGAGTGAAACCCCCAACATTCCAGAAGAAATCGCGCATCCTAGTCTCAGATCGGCATGGCATCCAAGCTCCAAGGTCGGCCATGGTGATGGGCCAAACGGCAAGGCTTCAAGGCTCCACTCAGGTCTGGTTCTTCTCCTCTTCTCTATTGGGTAGATCTACTTCAAAAATCGCCAAGGATTGGGTCCAATTGGTCCTCCATCTTTATGGCCAAAATCTCCTTTTATTGGAGATTTTCTTCTTGCCAAAACCACCGGTTCTGGCCACCACCGGCCGGCCAACACCTCCCATCGCCGGCCACCACCTCAAGTAAGGTGGTGGTGGCATTGGCCGACCGGGGAGGGGCGTGGGTGGCTGGGAAAACCATGGTAGATAGGCTACAGGTCGGTTAAATCTCCACCCTTGGCTGGAGGAGGAAGATGACCAGCTACCATCGGATTTGCTTCAGGATTCGTGCTGAATCATATAGTATAAATCCTTATGAAATTATATTTTCTGTCACACTTTTTGCTGTACCTAGATTAATTTATTAAAAATACTTAGGCCCCTCTACAGAACAAGTGGTCAACACGAAGGTTGTAGCCCTTGGAGTCTACTTTATTTTAAAATTAATTTCACCCCAAAAAGAGTTCTGTAGCTCCCTGTAGGTCCATTTTGGTGGGGCTAGTCCCTAGTGTAGGACAACCACCATTTCTTGAATAACTTTTGATTAGAAAATGATATGGACTTGAGATTTGAAACATAGTCTACTTATACCTACACACACATCATATCCAAAGATGGGAAATTCAGGAGAACATTTTTCTAAGGTTTTTGTAATAATTTCATAAATCATATATTAATTAATTATTGGATTAAATGACCTCCAATGCCCTCCAAAGTTTAGTGGGTACTTCTTAGGGTTATCACATGACCCTGGTAAAAATCTCAGCCCAATTGGGACTGATTTAGTTTGGAAATTGGTTAACCTAATTTGGGTCTAATTAGGTCAAAATTAGGGCATGATGTTTATCTTGGGGTATTGTGGTCAAATCTCCTCACCATGAGATGAAACTTGGGCCACTGGTTTAGGATCACCTAAAACACCTCCATGAGTGATATGGGTGGTGTGTAGGTGGTTATGCCTTAGGACACTAGTTTTTGCCCTAGGTGTGCATGTAGGACCTTGTGAAGGACATGGGGTCAAATTTCCTTGAATGGTTATGAAACTTGGTGGATAAGTTCATAGGGGGTAAATAGGACCTAGGTAATTTTATAAGAATTTTAGGAACAATTATTACCATTGAAATAGGTCATAACCCCTTTAGGGAATTTCCTTATAAGAGAAATTTGCATGCTTAAATGGTATTGGATGATGATGAAACTTCGGTAGTGTCCTTAATATCATGATATACACCTCTGGTAATTTTTGTGTAATTATTGAAATGATTTAACAAGTACTTCATTCACAAGGCATTTACTTTGTCTTAGGACTAAGAAAAAAAAATGAGGTTCCAATACTCTCTGATAAATTCTGCAAATTGGTGATAGGACATTTCACGGCACTAGAAAGCTCTGTGAATTTTTATATAATTTTTTGGAGACATTTATCAGTAGACTACTTCACAACTTATCCCTATTGGGTTTTTCTTAAAGAATTCATTTAAGTGAGAAAATGATTTCCATAAATTCTACAATTTAGTCAGTAGACTTTTCTGTTGAATAAAAAGGTCTGGTAATTTTCCCATAATTTTGGTGTAAGTATTTTTGGTGGTTCCTTCATAAATCTACAAATTTGGATATAAGTTAAATATTAAAAGTAGAGGACATTTCCTTATTGTAAAATTGTGATATTTAGTATTTACTGTATTTTTGGCATGATAGATTTATCTTGATTTTATGGGGGCCATATCATAAGGATAGACTACACTTCATGTTCAATTTCATACTTGGCCAATATTGAGGAAATTAAAAATAAATGCCAAATAAATAGGAAAAATTATGATTCTCTGGATTTAGTCATATGATATCATGATAGACTCCCAGTAGTAATCTTGGGTCAATTGGATGAAAATTTGGAGTACCTCTTCCTATGCAACCAATATAACTCATTTGGTCTACGTATAGTAAAACTGTGAAATTTGAGAATCAAGTGGATCCTTAGGAGGTAATGTCACAACCCGCATTTTCCCAACATTTAAAATGCTATCAGAGTAGGGAAAGCTACGAGTTGTAATGCCATGTCACGTAGGGGATGCCTACTGACGTTAAGGCAACTCATCCTTCTTCGCAATTCAAGCAATTATTTTTATTAACACAAGGCGATTCAATTATAATTTATGCAGAAAATTAACAAGCCGTGTCCCTCGGCTAGGTGGATCAACTAGTCCACGCTTTTAAAATATAGTTTTACGCAGCGGAAAAATACTTGATTTAATTACTTAGTGGCCTAAGTGTACATGAAGACCAAGTGAGGTGCACCATGCATGATCGAATGTGTGGATTTACTATATATAAAAGTAGATTTATCACGCGCAGAAAGTAGTGAGATTAACATTTCAAATCATGATATGCAATGCTACAATTACCTTAGCATATCTAAGCAAGAGGCTATAAGCCAACCCACATCTAACTATTCCAGAACAAGTGTTCAAAAGTAAACAACAAGTAACAGCAGCAGAGAAACAAAAGTCTAACCACACGGCACCACGGGCGTCAACACCTGACACGAACCCATGGGCCGACAAGTCCACAGAATACCCTACCTCAAGAGAGTCAGAAGACGGCAACTAAAGCAACTCCGCACTAACACCTGCTACTGCCCAGAACCCGAGGCATTCAAAGAAAGAACACCTTAGAAGCAAGTTACAAGTGGTGCAAAAAACAAGAAAGTAAGCAAACCTCCGCGAGACCGGAGGGAAACAGAAGCTGCAAGGATTAGTGACGACAACACTAGCCATAAATAATCATCAGGAAAAAGGAAACATGAAAATCAACAGGAAAAGAAACAGCAAAAGTAACTGATATTCAACAGAAAAACACTCACCAAACGAAGGTGTGAAAACAGGCAAGGTCAAAACTCGCCACAAGCAGATAACCATCAACTTTCAAATTATTAATCATGTTACTCTTGTTCAGAATTATAGAGACTGATCAGCTCAGCAGAAAAAGGAGAAGCCGTGCTGGGATAATTCCATCACACATCGTCACGACCCTCAGAGCACCGCACAGGTGGCACCGCCAACATCGTGTACGACCTCCAACAGAATTTATTAATTTAAAAGAGCATCGCACCAGTGGCACGGCCAACATCGTGTATGACCTCCAACAGAATTATTATATTAAAAAGAGCATCGCACCGGTGACACCGCCAACATCGTGTACGACCTCCAACAGATTCACATTTTTCATATTTCTTTCAAAGGAAAAGGGGGCGAAGCCCATCAGAACATAAGGTAGCATTTTGTTTTGGTTAACAAGATGAGCAAAATTATATTGAGAAGAAGGGAAAAAGGCAAAAGTGAAGCAGATGATATAACTCTGCATAATACCAAAAACTGGAAGCAAAGGCGGGGAAAAGGGGTTTTAGCAAAGAGAAAGAGCAAGATCACCACTTGCCTTAGGTTTTGCTGGAAAAACTTTTCGAATCGCTCCACGTTGTAGATCGGGGTAAGAGAAGGCGTGATGAGTCAAGATCTACAAGAGATCGGGCTAAAAGAGGTTAGGGCACAAAAGACCTAACGAAAAAGTTTCACGAAACGGAAGGAAATTACCACGAGGATGAAGCTCTCGTCGAGAGCTTTCCGAATCTATGCTCGGCTCGCGATTTTGACCAACGGAGCTCCGTCGGCGGCGACCGGAAGATTCAAGAAAACGCCGCCCCCGTCGCTCGTTTTTCTCTCTGGTTCGGACAGAATGAGGAAGAAGAAAGGGGTTGGGTTCGTTTTCTTTTTATGTAGCGTAACATAATTTAATAATAATAATAATATCATTATTATTATTAATAATAGAAGGGCTAAAGTCGAACATGAGAGATTTGACGAACGACAGATTTGTCGAACGGAGCTTATTTTTGTCGAGCGGCGCTGCTTTTGTCGAGCGGAGTGGAGGGGGATCGACGAATGGAAAGGGGGCTGATTTGTCGAGCAGAGTGGAGGGGGGATCGACGAATGGAAATGGGGCTGATTTATCGAGCGCTGGATGCATGAATATGCATATATATATGTTTATATGAACTTTATAATATTAATAATAATATTATGATCTCATTCGTCGAACGATGATGAACGACACATGCATGTATATATATATAATTTTTATAATAATAATATTATGATTATATTTTCACTAAAATCTAAATGTACGCCGAACCCAGCGAAAATTTCGCCTAAGGTGAACGATGGCGCTACGAATCCAACGGTGAAGTCGGAATCAAAATCCAACGTGCCGTTCTCGAGATATAAATTACCGAAGTTACGGCGAACTTTAAATACATACAAAACTTCTAAAATGCGCCGATGCTCCAAAATGGCTCGGATCGCGACGAAACTTGACAGGCAAGTCTAAAATTAAATAATCTAATTTCCTAATGTAAAAATTTCCAATTCTGGGTCGTCTCAAAAATTGGTCGACTTGACCCAAACGGATGCGAAAATGCGCAAACGACGACGCGCCGCTAACTCGACGTTAAAAGTAACGCCCCGACGTTAAAAACACGCCACCACTGAATTAATTAAATACTGGAAAAATCAGGGGCGTTACAGCTACTCCCCCTAAAAGAAAGTTTCGTCACGAAACTTGCCGTATAAGCAGGAAATAACATTTGGACAAAACAAATGGTGCAGGAGACAACATTTGGACAAATAAATGGTGCAGGAAACAACATTTGGACAAATAATGGTGCAGGAAACAACATTTGGTCAAATAAATGGTGCAGGAAACAACATTTGGACAAATAATGGTGCAGGAAAAAAAAGATTTTAGCTGAGCCAATTAAAAGAAGAGGTGAGGATGAGACTCCCGCATAGCTGATTCCAGCTCCCATGTTGCGCTCTCGACATCATGACTCCGCTAAAGAACTTTTACCATGGGAATAGATTTCTCCGCAACACTCGCTCTTGAGTCTCTAAAATACGGTCAGGTTACTCAACATAAGACAAATTAGGCTGAAACTGACGCACCAAATCGAGAACTTGACGATTGCTGCGGACACACTTCCTTAACTGACTCACATGAAACACATCGTGAACATTAGGGAAGGAAGCAGGTAAACCCAATCTAAAGCTGACACTCCGACGCGCTCAACAACCGGAAATGTCCCACATACCAGGGGTCTAACTTGTGGTTCCTTCCAAATCTCTTAACGCCCGGCATCGGAGAAACTTTCAAGAACACCAAGTCCCCAACAACGAACTTTAGATCCATTCTTCTCCAATTAGCATACTTCTCATACCGCTCCTGAGCAATGCGAAGCTTCTCGCGGATATGAGTCACAACAACGCTCATCTCTTCCAAAGCTTCTGGGCCTAACAACGGACTCTCACCAACCTCGGCCCAAAACAAGGGAGTCTGGCTACGCCTCCCATATAGAGACTTATAACTCCCAACTGATTAAGCATAGCATCCCCCGAGCATAACTTTAAGTATAAAATTTCAGGAAGGGTAAACCAACCACCACCAACAACCAACACATTCCAAAATGATGAGGTTTATGTGTGTAAATTCCAAACAACCACTATAACCCAAGATGGTGATACTTCTAACGAATATAATTCCTGGAGCATAAACCCAACCAGCCTCCATAGCCCAAAATGATGAATTTTTCTAATGAATGAAATTTCCTGGAGCTAATAGATGAAATTTCCTAGAGCTTAACCCAAACAAAAAACAATGAATAGTGAGATTGCCAATAACAACACTTTCCTGATAACTGTTATTGTAGGAAAATTCCATCAATCCAAGACGCTTATCCCAAGCTCTACCATGCTCCAATGTGTAACATCTGATCATATCTTCCACGATCGGATTAACTTTCAGACCCTGAAGCTTCTACCAAACTCATCTAGATACGCGACATAAAAAAAACAAATCCTGGGGTTTCGATCTGACTCCAAACTTAAGGACATATTTTATCCATTTATTCACGATATCTCACACAATTTGTGTCTTCAAAAAAACCTCATCAAACCGATAACTAAACTAATACCAGCGAACAATATGTTTCAAATTTCTATACATCCTAGTGGAATCCGGGCGGTAACGAATGCCAATGCCATAATTCGCAATATATTTTATTCATTTTCTCTGGCGCAGAATCAACTCCTTCTGAGCGAAGATATGCTTCAATTCTTATGGTCCGTAAACCTTACACAATACGTCGTACCAAAATAATCTCCAAGGCTCAATACCTAGATTACTGGGGTAAATTCCAAATCACGCGCATGAAAATTCGCTTCATGAATCTTCGATTGCATCAAACCATATGCGATCACCTTTTTTTTCTCGAGACATACCTGGGCTCAATGTACAACTTATCCACATAAACAGTGCACCACTCCTTCGGTAGACATGATCCAAAGCTGGAGCAGTGCTCAATCTTCTCTTCAATTCTTGAAAGGCTCCTTCGCACTAGTCACTCCGAACAAAAAATTGGATTCTCCTACATAAACCTAACCAAAGACGCAAATAATCACAGGAATCATTACACAAGCCTTCTATATCATCCTGCCAACCCTACAAAATTCCCTATTCTCTTGGAGGTTGTAAATCTCTTCCCAATCAATCACTCAACGATCTATACTGGGTCCGTCGAAAACTCATCCTCGTTAATAACATGACCCAAATAGATAACTAAAGACATCCAAAACTTGTGCTTGCTCATCTTGGCAAACGAACTTGCGCTCTCACAACGTAGACCGCACCCAATCACAAATGCTCAGCACGATCCTCTGCACTCTTAGAGTGTATCAACACCACTTCTAAGGACGGCCACTAGATGGTCTGAAAATTCTGTTAACATTCTATTCATCGAATTCATGAAGGCAGAGGAGACATTAGCTAAATCAAAGGTCGCCACTAAGATCTCAAAGTAAAGCCCATAACGGGAACGAACAGGCAGTCCATGGAACATCTGACTCACGGATCCTTTACAGACAAAAGTCTATACGGAGGCCGATCTCCGAGAACACGGATCCATCTCGCAACTGATTAAGCAAATCATCTATTCGAGGTGATGAACATTTATCTCGATAGTCACCTCATTCAACTATGCTCAATTTGTTCATAATCTTCTAGAAACATTCTTCTAGCTCACGCAGGGCCATGCGGCAAGGTGCCCTCACAAAAAGACAAGTATCTGGCTCAAGACCTTAAAACAAACTCGGCCTTTTTCTCAAGGGGAAGACCGAGAAGACTAGCCGGAGAAACATTTGAAGCTCTCACACAACAGAAAGCGCGGCACAACGAGAGCATTTTTCTAGAACAGAAACAGAGATGAGAAAAGACTCGCTGCCAGACTCTACGGATTGACGAGCACGAACCGCAGAAATAACCAGAGAATCTTGATACGGGAATCCAAAACTCAAGGGTTGGTCAATATCCAACGAGAAGTCCAGACGCTTATCCTCTCACCGGTCTACAACGCCAAACTAGATCTCCAATCCATGCCCAAGAAATCATACTAACATCTTCCAAATCTGGCACTTTCAATCGACATACTATAGAAATCAAACCCAAGGAATGGTTCAACACCACCGAATCACCCGAGGGAAAACTTAGCACGAAACAAATCACTAACTCGATCGGGAGTCAAGAAATGACCATTACAAAGATCCTAGCCACGAATAAGTGGATAACACCAAAATCAAAAGAACGCGTGCTCATCGATTAATTATCTTAACTTCCTTAAAAATCGCACGCATAGCCAGCTGAACAGAAATCGAGATAGCGAGGAACTACTAACTGAATCAGAATCTAACCTAAGATCACCAGGGTTGAAGACTGAGCTTCTCCCTCGCTCACCACGATCAGTTTATCCTTCCCTTCATCCGACACCGGATCTCATCGAGCCCCTCTTTATTACTTGCAGTGCAACCCAAATCACTTTTAGGTGCGTCTTCAATTATGATTACCCGTTGCTGCCTCTGAGCTTCTAGTTTCTTGAAACATTTTCTGAGGGAATGGCCTGACCGGCCATAGAAACTATACGCTTTCTCCTGTCCTTTCCTTGGGAGTGGGGCCAGATGCCCATAGGCTTTCGTCATCCCCAACCTTCTCTTTTCCTGTAACGAGGACATACCGCGATCTT